>CM029015.1:153998901-154736401 GCA_016801055.1 Panax notoginseng | reverse complement strand
ACTACAATGAGATACGTGTCCGTATTATAATATGCATAAGCTATAAAATAAAATAAAATAAAATAAAAAAACTAATACACCATTAATTGGGAGAAACATAAGGAAAGTAGACAAAAAGAAGGGCATAAGATGATGAAAGAGTTTGAATTATTTTTATTTTTTTTGTTTATGGTATTATTTAAAAAAATGATATACAAATTGATAAATATTTGATGAAAATAAATTGTAATCAATATAAAAATTTATACGATAAGATAAAATAAATTAAAATGAGACTTTTTTTAATTTCTACTTATCTCATATATATACATACGTCGCAATTAAAATTTGGCTAAAAATTTTCAATATATAACAAGACCCTATCTAAAAATACAAAAAGATAAATTCAAAAAAATACCCTTTTGTAATAATATAGCTTAAAATTTTTGTTTTAAGGTTTGTTCAATTTATTTAATTTTAGACTATAAAATAATATGTTAATTTTAATATTTTTATTAATATTTGATTTAAGTACTATTATACTACTATTACTGTAATTCTACTTAATGTTAAGGATAAGTTTAAAAAAAATAAAAATACCCTTTAAAGTTGTCATTTTATAAATGTTTTTTAAATTTTAAGTTTGAGATTGTGATAGTATATTGGCAAGTCTTTTCTTCTTATTGTGCAAAATTATAAGTTTGAAATTAATCCCCAACAAAATTTAGAGATAAAAAAGAGTGAAAGAAAGAAAGTGTCTGAGTGTATGCCTCATATAGAATAAGTAAGTTTAAAATATTTTTATAGATATTTTTTCCACTAAATAATTTTGTGTCAAAATTAGAAATACATCCGTTAAATAAAGACTTAAATCATGGATATTCATTACTTCATGGTACGACAACTTTCACTCATACATTCTGCTCGTCTATCCAGACATAGTGCTCTTTCCATTATCATCTATCGCTCTTTCTTCCCTCCCGAGCTTATTTATGCACAAAAATTATGACACCCCTAAAATAGAATTCACAAAACCTAATTTTAATAGTCAAAATACATACCATAAGCATTAGTCCTCTTATTATAGGGTCGTATATAATATTACAATATATACACCAAAATTATTATAATGCCGTATAAAAGAGGGCAACACACATATTTCAAGTATTCAACATGATTATTGTCATACTATTTTACAACATGGTGAAGACTACTATAATAATTCTTTCAGACCATCTCTCCACACCCCGACTAGTCCCAACTACACTATCATTTCCTGAGAAGAACAATGAAACAAAAAGAAAAAAGAGTGAGCTCAATTAACCCAGTAAAAAATATTATGATTATAATAATAAAGAAAAAATTATCCATAGTCTTCAATAGTGAAAAATCTGATATAATATAATAGACAATAAATTTTAGATCAACAACTGCAGGGAAAATAACTATCAATTAGGAGAGTAAAATAGATCATGATGTCCATAATCTTTTCCTATATATAAATTCATCATCAAACCTTTATCTGTAACACCAATCAACAGTTCCTGTTCATAATCATGTCAATCAGCTTTTGGTCATAATCATGCCAATCGATTCATCTTTGCACTACATGCCAAGATATTTAATTGTAACACCAATAATCATGATCATGTCAAATGTAAGACCCCAACTTATTAATGAATAAAATCAAATTTTTTCTAAATATTATTGCGAATAATAAGGGGCTAATTTGATATAATACTTTGGTTATGGGTGAAATGTGCAAATTTTGCAAAATAAGCAAGTGGTTATAAAATATTCATTTTGTCGGGGAATATTCGTTTGGTCGTGGAATATTCTTGCTGTCGGGGAATATTCGTACGACGGCGCAGCCTTGTGTGGGCCCCATAACGGAAAGTGATTGGATGAAGAAAACGACAAGTATAAGTTGTTTATAAATAACGGCGTAGTTGTTACCGTTAATATTGTTGGAATACCCGGTGGTTAAAATACAGTAGCACACGGTATTGCACCAATTATTGATTCTTACGTAAGAAGGCACTACTCAATAATTGTTACAGTAGTTATTGTTCAATATTTTATTTTATTGATTCAATAATTGTTGTATTGATATTTTATATTATTGTTGTTTCAATAATTGTTGCTGCACGGTATTTTCCATTATCAGATCAATAAATCATATTATTTGAATAATATTATTAGATAACATTATTGACAATGTCTAGAAAGTTCTGTCTAAGAAGAGGTTTGGTCATCTAATTGCGCGCCAGTAAGGAGAAATCCTTATTGGAAAGCCCCCTCTTTCCTGGGAACGGCCTGGTTGTTATAAATGTGATTCTGTAATATTATTTGTGAATAATTAATTATTGATTCATATGATAAGAAAATATTTATTTTATATAAATGAGGAATATATTTTTGTGGTTAAAAATGAAGGAGTTAATGTTGAGATTTTTATCCGTATTTTTGTCGGAATGGAGGTATTAAAAATCAGGGTTTTTGAGATATTTTGCGGGGGTTATAATTTTTAATCCGACCGTTGGATCGTGGTAATTTTTGGATATGTTATACATATATAAGTTGAGTATATGCCCACAAATTTTGAACCGTTAAAAATGAACGTATGATTTATTATGAATTTTACAAGATGACTGGTTCAGAAATTGTTGAATTTTCGGAGTTTATCATTTTGATGGAAAATTTTAGAATTGGTGGGCCCCACTTGTAGTTGGTGAAGAAATGTGCTGAATTATATTTCAAATGTAGTGGGTGGGAATAGTAGCAGGTAAAGCCATCAGGTTGCAGGTCAAACCTACTAAAATTTTCCTATAAATAGAGGGCTAAGTTAGAATTGAAAATTACACCAGAAACAAGTTTCTCTCTTTCTCTCTCTAGATTATTGAGGGTATTTTGTGAGTATTTAGATACTTTGAGAGTTTCTATTCATCAGAGCAAGTTTCTTTCAGCCTTATATACCGGTATTCCGACCAGAAGTACTGATATCTTGAGGTAAGGGATATTATTTTCTTCTTAAATGATATTATTTTCTTCAATATCATTATGCTGAAATATTGATATGAGTTTTTATCAAATTTGGAACTTTTTGTGTCGGGGTTACTATTCACGTATACGGCACTATTCACGAATAAGGCACTATTCACCGAAAAATAAAATTTTTCCTTTTTGTCCAAGATGTCTATTATGGTTACTATCTTCGATTGTATCCATGTTTTGATCTTTATTTTTGAATTCTGCTTCACAATTGATTATTATGAAGTATTATTGATCTTGGATAAGCTGTTATACGAATCCCTAATATTTGTCCTTCTGTCTCACTGGATTCGTTCTCTTTAAGATATTTTTCATCATTCTCAGTCCTAAATGATGATATTACTGAATATCTTTGGCCTGTAGTGCAAAGATGTATGATTACTTAATGAATATCTTTGGCCTGTAGTGCAAAGATGTATGATTACTTGATGAATATCTTTGGCCTGTAGTGCAAAGATGAACAGGTGTTGAGGTGAACATGACCGACAGGTGATACAAATGAATATCTTTGGTATGTAGTGCAAAGATGAATATTTGGATAAAGATGATTATTAATTGATGTTACAGGGATAAAATATTGATGATGGACTTTTAAATCTTAGAAGATAGTAGAATTCTTTCTCTACTTGACTCTTCTAATGGTTTGCTATTTCCGCTGCAGTTGTTGATCTAAAACTTGTTGTCGATTATATTCTATCAGATTTTTCCCTATTGAAGACTAACGATAATTTGTTTGTATATTATCTTAGTCATAATATTCTTTACTGGGCTAGTTGAGCTCACCCTTTTCCTTTTTGTTCCATTTTTCTTCTCAGGAGGTGAGAACATAGCAGGAACTAGTCGGGCTACGGAGTGATGGTTCTAGAAAGATGTTTTAGCAGTCCTCACTATTTCTGTAAAATAGTGTTTGAATAATTGTAACGAGGACTTATTTGAGTGTGGATATTGTCTAGAAGATAATATTTGTATTTAAACTCACAGTATGTGTTGTCGTATTTTGCACGACAATTGTATTATTGAAGTTGTAGTTTGTTTTTTGTACCATGTATTTGGCAACTCAGAATGGGTGTTGTATACCTATTTTGGGGGCGTCACAGTTGGTATCAGAGCTTAGGGATATGATCCCTGGCTGAGATGTGTGACAAGAACTAGGAGGGGAGAGACGGGAAATTCCTTCACTAGTATGACTTGACTAAGTTTATTTGGTGTTTATTTGGTCGGTCAGAGTATAGGGATAATATATGACATGACTATTAACCCTTATTTTGTGGCAGTATTTAAGAATGACAGCTGAGAACGTTAATAATGGAGTAAATCAGACCGTGGAGACACCTTTGATCACCACCCAGGGGAACGTGCAACAGGAAGGCAATATTCCTCCTGTAAACAACGTTACTGAGCAAACGATGAATGATGGAATGTTTAGAAGCTTTTTGCAGTTCATGCAAAATCAGACGAGGGAGACTCGTGTGCAGAATACGGGTGGAAATGATAACGCGCGGTTTGTCACAGCCAAGCAGTTCAAAGAATTGGGACCACCAGAATTTAAGGGAAAGCCGGATCCGATCATGGCGGAAACGTGGGTCAAGCAAATTACCAAGATATTCGATGTCTTGGGATGCACGGAGGAACAGAAGGTTCCATTCGCCACATTTATGTTCCGCGGTGAGGCAGACTACTGGTGGGAGTCTGTGAAGCGTACCCAGCCTGACGCACTCAACATGTCCTGGGAAACATTTCAAAAACTGTTCAATGACAAGTACTTTCCTGAAAGTATTCGTCATATGAAGGAGGTAGAGTTTATCAGACTGGAACAAAACAACATGACGGTGTCCCAGTACGAGGCGAAGTTTGCAGAGTTATCCAGGTTTGCACTTCATTTGGTCGAAAATGAGGAACGAATGACAAGGATGTTTCTGAGAGGTTTAAAACCCGAGATTCGACAATATCTTATCTCTCATAAATTTTCTTTATATTCAGATGTTGTAAACAGGGCTCAATTATTAGAGTGAGATAATGAGTATGTGCAACCGAGGGACCACAACCAGGGTCATACCGGTGGCGGCAGTCATCGAAGCAATGAAAACCAGCAGGGAGGAAAATATTCGGATAAAAGCGGTAACTACTCTAGTGGTAATCGTGGTCGTGATAATAAAAGGAGCGAGTCGGGAGGAGATTTCAAGAAGAGAAGGTACAACAATGATAACGTGAAGACGTCAGCACAAACATCAACTGTTTCTAGGGGAGGAGAACGACCACCGGTCGTATGTTACAAATGTGGGAAAGAGGGACATATCAGCCCAAACTGCCCACAACAATCCAAGGTATGTTATAACTGTGGAAAGGAGGGTCATATAGCTCGAGAGTGTTCTGTAGCAAAACCAAGTTCAGCGGGGATGGTGACTCCAAAAACTGTCCCGGATAAGTCGAGATCAGCGGTTCCTGGAAGGGCGTTTGTCGTTACTGGCCAAAACGCGAGAAACCCGAACGAGGTGATCACGGGTAAGCTAATCTTGAATTCTTGCGAAGTTTATACTTTACTAGATACCGGTTCTACCCATTCTTTTATCTCTCCTGCTTGTGCTCAACGTTTAAACTTGACTCCGGAGAAATTGGACTTTAACTTATCTGTTGAAACTCCATTGGGTGAAACCTTCGTTACATCTACAGTTTATAAATCTTGCATGATCCAAGTTGGCACTATCACATTACCTGTTGATCTTATCTCTTTAAAGATACTTGCTTTTGATGTGATTTTAGGAATTGATTGGTTAACCACTCATCATGCTAAAATTGATTGTTTTCGTAAGGTTGTTAGTTTTCATATTCCTAACCAACCTGTCATACGAATTCAAACTACTAAACCACTAAAATCAGTCACTGTCATATCAAGCCACAAAGCTATTCGTTTATTAAAAAATGGATGTCAAGCTTTCTTAGCCCATGTTATGGATTTGAACAAAGACAAGTCAGATTTGAATAATATTTCTATTGTTAGAGAATTTCCCGATGTATTTCCTGAAGAACTTCCTGGTCTACCCCCAGAACGTGAAGTTGAATTCTTTATTGACCTTGAACCCGGTACAAAGCCTATTTCTAAAACCCCATATCGAATGGCTCCTATTGAACTTCAGGAGTTAAAAGTCCAACTACAGGAGTTGTTGGACATCGGTTTTATTCGTCCCAGTACATCTCCTTGGGGTGCTCCGGTGTTATTCGTAAAGAAGAAAGACGGGAGTATGCGACTTTATATCGACTATCGAGAATTGAATCATGTCACTATCAAGAATAGGTATCCGCTACCTCGTATTGATGACCTGTTTGACCAGTTGCAAGGAGCACAATTCTTTTCAAAGATCGATCTTCGTTCTGGATATCATCAGCTGAAGATTAAAACTGAGGATATTCCAAAGACTGCCTTCAGAACTCGGTACGGGCATTATGAATTCTTAGTAATGTCTTTTGGATTGACTAATGCTCCTGCTGCTTTCATGGATATGATGAATCGTATATTCAAAGAATATTTAGATCAGTTCGTTGTCGTCTTTATTGATGACATCCTCATCTATTCCAAAAGCCGTGAAGATCATGAGCGCCATTTGAAGCTGGTACTGCAAAGGCTTCGTGAAAACAAGCTATATGCCAAACTGAAGAAATGCGAGTTCTGGCTTGAGGAAGTAGCATTCCTTGGGCACGTGGTGTCAAAACATAGAGTATCTGTCGACCTGGCGAAGATTGAAGCCATACAAAGTTGGGAGCAACCGAAGTCGATAACCGAAGTACGTAGCTTTCTGGGCTTAGCTGGTTATTATCGGAGATTTGTGGAAGGATTTTCTCGAATCACTACTCCGTTAACTCAGCTGACTCGGAAAGATACAAAATTCGTATGGAGTGAGGAATGTGAGAAGAGTTTTCAAGAACTCAAGAGGAGACTCATTTCGGCACCTGTTCTGACAATACCATCTGGTTCGGATGGATTTGTTATCTACAGCGATGCTTCAGGCAAAGGGTTAGGATGTGTTCTCATGCAACATGGGAAAGTCATAGCCTATGCCTCGCGACAACTCAAAGAATATGAGAGGAATTATCCTACTCATGATTTGGAGTTGGCAGCAGTCGTTTTCGCGTTGAAGATCTGGAGACACTACCTGTATGGGGGAGAAAGTGGAGATCTATACAGATCATAAAAGCCTCAAATATTTCTTCACCCAAAAGGAACTCAACATGCGGCAACGACGTTGGCTTGAGCTGTTGAAAGATTACGATCATACCATCCAATATCATCCTGGAAAAGCGAACGTAGTAGCTGACGCATTGAGTAGAAGATCATACGCGGGTACGAGTGCAATGTTGTTAACACAAAGGCCTATTTTGTATGACTTACAAAGGATGGAGATAGAGATGAAGGCTCCAAGTACCCACATGATGATATCAAATATACGAGTAGAACCGACTTTAATCGATAAAGTTAAAGCTGCTCAAGCTACAGACATGGAGCTGATGCGTATGAAGAAGAAAATGCAAGAAGGTGCTATTCCAGAAGCAAGAATCGATGAAGAAGGAATACTTCGAGTCAACTCCAGACTTTGTGTTCCTAACGATTTTGATTTGAAGCATAGAATAATGATGGAGGCACACAACACACCGTTTGCAATCCATCCTGGGAGTACCAAAATGTATCACGATCTTCGACATACATTTTGGTGGAGCAATATGAAAAGAGAGATCGCGGAGTTTATCTCGAGGTGTTTAACTTGTCAACGTGTAAAGGCGGAGCATCAAGTGCCAAAGGGTCCATTGCAACCACTTGAGATCCCGAAATGGAAGTGGGAACACATTACTATGGATTTTGTTACGGGTCTTCCCAAGGTTTCTCAAGGCATAGATGCGATTTGGGTTATTGTTGATAGATTAACCAAGTCCGCTCATTTCTTGCTGATACGTGAGACTTATTCCCTTGAACGTCTTGCTAGTATGTACGTGAACGAGATTGTGAGATTGCATGGCATGCCAGTATCCATAGTTTCGGATCGTGACCCAAGATTCACTTCACGATTTTGGGTTAGCTTGTAGAAAGCTATGGGCACGGATTTACGATTCAGTTCGGCATACCATCCTCAAACGGACGGACAATCAGAAAGGACTATTCAAACTCTTGAAGATCTATTAAGACTTTGTGTCCTAGATCTCAAAGGGAGTTGGGATAAGTACCTACCATTGGTGGAATTCTCCTACAACAACAGTTATCAGGCGAGCATAGGTGTGGCTCCATTCGAGGCGTTGTATGGAAGAAAATGTCGTTCTCCAGTATGCTGGGACGAGGTGGGTGAAGCAACATTGTTGGGACCAGAGTTGGTATGCATGACTACAGAGAAGATCCAAATGATTCGACAACGTATACAAACGGCACAGGATCGACAAAAGAGTTATGCGGATCTTCATCGGAAGGACGTGGAATTTAATATTGGGGATCATGTATTGTTACGTGTTGTACCATGGAAGGGAGTTACAAGATTTGGAAAGAGAGGAAAGCTCAATCCAAGATTTGTTGGTCCATTTGAGATTCTTGAGCGAATAGGAAATGTGGCATATAGACTCGCATTACCTCCAAACATGTCTCGTGTTCATAATGTTTTTCACATATCTATGCTTCGTAAATATGTTAAAGACCCGAACCACATTATTGAGTTAGAACCAGACGAGATAGCTGAAGATTTAACGTACGAGGAAGTACCTGTTAAGATCTTGGATAGGAAAGAGCATGTCCTACGCACGAAGGTTATACCACAAGTTAAGGTTTTGTGGAGAAACCATGCTATTGAAGAAATGACCTGGGAGTTGGAATCAGAAATGAAAGCGAGGTATCCTCACCTTTTTGAAACATCAGGTACGTACGTCAATTTCGAGGACGAAATTTCATAAGGAGGGGAGGTTGTAAGACCCCAACTTATTAATGAATAAAATCAAATTTTCTCTAAATATTATTGCGAATAATAAGGGGCTAATTTGATATAATACTTTGGTTATGGGTGAAATGTGTAAATTTTGCAAAATAAGCAAGTGGTTATAAAATATTCATTTTGTCGGGGAATATTCGTTTGGTCGTGGAATATTCTTGCTGTCGGGGAATATTCGTACGACGGCGCAGCCTTGTGTGGGCCCCATAACGGAAAGCGATTGGATGAAGAAAACGACAAGTATAAGTTTTTTATAAATAACGGCGTAGTTGTTACCGTTAATACTGTTGGAATACCCGGTGGTTAAAATACAGTAGCACACGGTATTGCACCAATTATTGATTCTTACGTAAGAAGGCACTACTCAATAATTGTTACAGTAGTTATTGTTCAATATTTTATTTTATTGATTCAATAATTGTTGCATTGATATTTTTTATTATTGTTGTTTCAATAATTGTTGCTGCACGGTATTTTCCATTATCAGATCAATAAATCATATTATTTGAATAATATTATTAGATAACATTATTGACAATGTCTAGAAAGTTCTGTCTAAGAAGAGGTTTGGTCATCTAATTGCGCGCCAGTAAGGAGAAATCCTTATTGGAAAGCCCCCTCTTTCCTGGGAACGGCTTGGTTGTCATAAATGTGATTCTGTAATATTATTTGTGAATAATTAATTATTGATTCATATGATAAGAAAATATTTATTTTATATAAATGAGGAATATATTTTTGTGGTTAAAAATGAAGGAGTTAATGTTGAGATTTTTATCCGTATTTTTGTCGGAATGGAGGTATTAAAAATCAGGGTTTTTGAGATATTTTGCGGGGGTTATAATTTTTAATCCGACCGTTGGATCGTGGTAATTTTTGGATATGTTATACATATATAAGTTGAGTATATGCCCACAAATTTTGAACCGTTAAAAATGAACGTATGATTTATTATGAATTTTACAAGATGACTGGTTCAGAAATTGTTGAATTTTCGGAGTTTATCATTTTGATGGAAAATTCTAGAATTGGTGGGCCCCACTTGTGGTTGGTGAAGAAATGTGCTGAATTATATTTCAAATGTAGTGGGTGGGAATAGTAGCAGGTAAAGCCATCAGGTTGCAGGTCAAACCTACTAAAATTTTCCTATAAATAGAGGGCTAAGTTAGAATTGAAAATCACACCAGAAACAAGTTTTCTCTCTTTCTCTCTCTAGATTATTGAGGGTATTTTGTGAGTATTTAGATACTTTGAGAGTTTCTATTCATCAGAGCAAGTTTCTTTCAGCCTTATACCGGTATTCCGACCAGAAGTACTGATATCTTGAGGTAAGGGATATTATTTTCTTCTTAAATGATATTATTTTCTTCAATATCATTATGCTGAAATATTGATATGAGTTTTTATTAAATTTGGAACTTTTTGTGTCGGGGTTACTATTCACGTATACGACACTATTCACGTATACGGTACTATTCACGAATAAGGCACTATTCACCGAAAAATAAAATTTTCCCTTTTTGTCCAAGATGTCTATTATGGTTACTATCTTCGATTGTATCCATGTTTTGATCTTTATTTTTGAATTCTGCTTCACAATTGATTATTATGAAGTATTATTGATCTTGGATAAGCTGTTATACGAATCCCTAATATTTGTCCTTATGTCTCACTGGATTCGTTCTCTTTAAGATATTTTTCATCATCCTCAGTCCTAAATGATGATATTACTGAATATCTTTGGCCTGTAGTGCAAAGATGTATGATTACTTAATGAATATCTTTGGCCTGTAGTGCAAAGATGTATGATTACTTGATGAATATCTTTGGCCTGTAGTGCAAAGATGAACAGGTGTTGAGGTGAACATGACCGACAGGTGATACAAATGAATATCTTTGGCCTGTAGTGCAAAGATGAATATTTGGATAAAGATGATTATTAATTGATGTTACAGGGATAAAATATTGATGATGGACTTTTAAATCGTAGAAGATAGTAGAATTCTTTCTCTACTTGACTCTTCTAATGGTTTGCTGTTTTCGCTGCAGTTGTTGATCTAAAACTTGTTGTCGATTATATTCTATCAGATTTTTCCCTGTTGAATACTAATGATAATTTGTTGTATATTATCTTAGTCATAATATTCTTTACTGGGCTAGTTGAGCTCACCCTTTTCCTTTTTGTTCTATTTTTCTTCTCAGGAGATGAGAACATAGCAGGATCTAGTCGGGGTACGGAGTGATGGTTCTAGAAAGATGTTTTAGCAGTCCTCACTATTTCTGTAAAATAGTGTTTGAATAATTGTAACGAGGACTTATTTGAGTGTGAATATTGTCTAGAAGACAATATTTGTATTTAAACTCGCAGTATGTGTTGTCGTATTTTGCACGACAATTGTATTATTGAAGTTGTAGTTTGTTTTCTGTACCATGTATTTGGCGACTCAGAATGGGTGTTGTATACCTATTTTAGAGGCGTCACAAATATGGTTACACAAGTGTCCTCACTTGGATAATCATTGTATTTAATCACATGTTGATACATACTTATTGATTTTCGGTATGTATACATTAATTAAAAGCTGTATAAGCTACTTGATCCAGCTAGACACATATATTATTGATCATGATAGAACTTTATTGTATCCAACCAGATTGTTTTGGTTCGGATTCTCGACTAAGTATGAACATCCTGATCATGGGAAAAACTTTTGTGCACCTAAGGTGGATAGAGTGAACGATAATATCGTCTTGCATGTAGTATTGATCAATACAGGGCATAACGGGCTGATCACCCCCCGTGCCCGTAAGTTATGATGGTTTACAAATGAATTTCTATTTAAATCTTTTTGAAAATAGAAAACAATGTTCATAGTCTGTCGACTAATCTCCAGTTATAGTCAGTACGTAGTTTCAAAATTTTGATATAGAAGAGATATATTGTTATTGTTGGTTCAGCTTACTTCACAACTGTTGATTCGTTGTTGAAGTGTCATTCAAAGAAAACATTTATTTCTTTCAGTTAATATTTATTGTTGCTATTACTTGCTGGGCAATCAAATGCTCATTCTTGCTTTAAATTTAAATATTTTCAGCTAAGTATGATCAACCCGAAGGATCAGGCAAGAACAAGGGGAAATGAAAGCTGTTCGAATGAGATTTATAATATTCTATGTAATAGTTATATGATACTTATTATTTATGATGTAATGAATATTTAAAGGTCTCGTACCTGAGAATAGACTTTGATGCATATGTAAATTAAGTTTATTATCTATATTATTGTTATTATTATTGTATTATTCCGCACATAGAAATGGTATCGTGAAGCACCGAGTTCGGGTTTCAAGTACCCGAATTAGGGGGCTTCACACCAATAATGTCCAAATTGTCAACATGATGACCAAAATCTGGAGTTAAATTCAAGAATGATATTCAAGATTCATAATTCAAAGATAACGATTAATATTCAATAGGAAAGGTTCAGGTAAATAAAAAGTTCAAGTGAAATTATGACGCCCCCAAATTCAGACCACACTTGTCTCAAATTTGGTTATCACGTACTAACTCTAATAACATACTAAAATCATCACAACGGAATAATAGAATAAATTATATTTGTTTTAATATAATTATTCTCGTCCTAAGGGTTCGTAACTTGAACATCTTTTACATACCTCCAACATAATTAAACATAATTTAGATATAACTAATACATAACACAACTTATGTCATTACATGAATATAATAATCTCTACTAAATATAAACTACTCAGTAGCCTTGCCCTTGCCCTTATCAATGCCTGAGGGGCCGCTTTGCTTTGCCTTAACTGAAATGTTTTTAAGGAAAGCAAGAATGAGCAACAAGTTTGCCCAACAAATAATATAGCAATAAGGGTGCTCAATATAGTTTTACCTTCTCAAGGGTACAACAATAATGATAGTTCAAGGATAGCAATAAGTATCAATGATTATCAACATTAGTCGCTATGGACATAAAATATCAATAATATTCAACGATTAATCAATTCAAGATTTCTATGTAATGAATACTGAGTAATCATTAAGGACTATGAACTTCTCCTAGAATTAACAGTAGTAAACTGATAATTCTACAAAACAAGTACAACAGGTGATTAGCCTAAAGTACCCTATGTCATGCATAACATTTAATCATTCTCATGTGCGCATGTCGGTTCCCCGATAAATATATAATTTCCCTTACCAAGAGGGTTGTTCATCTCAGTTATAAGAGTTCGCACCAAGTTAATTTGGTTTGGATATCTTTCGATCAAATATCAATAGTCTATCCAAATCAATGGCTTAGACAGCTTTCTTTTAAAGTATATGCATGAACAATTATCGTTCGAAATCAAGGTTTGAAAACAATTTCATTTCTAAACTTACGAAGTATTAAGTCATGAGATATGAATCATACTTTCAAGGATTTACTTGTATAACCAATAATAGTAAAAGCTCAAGTAATGCTCAATAAAGAGTAGGGTTAGACTACTTGCCTCAAGCGTAGTTTACCAAAGTATATCTTATCAACACTCTTTGAATCCTAACATAATATAGTTATGCGTATATGATATTCATTAGCTACATACATAATATGTAAGTTTAAACATATACATAAACGTCTAACTTAGTTGTATGATGTGACGCCCCCAAAACAGGTATACATTATGACGCCCCCAAAATAGGTATACATCACCCATCTTGGGTCGCCAGATACATGGTACATAAATCAAATACAAACTTAATTATACAACTGTCGGGTAATATACGACAAAACATAGTTGAGAGTTTATGTGACGCCCCCAAAATAGGTATACAACACCCATTCTGAGTCGCCAAATACATGGTACAGAAAGCAAACTACAACTTCAATAATACAATTGTCGTGCAAAATACGACAACACATACTGTGAGTTTAAATACAAATATTGTCTTCTGGACAATATCCACACTCAAATAAATCCTCATTACAATTATTCAAACACTATTTTACAGAAATAGTGAGGACTGCTAAAACATCTTTTTAGAACCATCACTCCATACCCCGACTAGATCCTGCTATGTTCTCACCTCCTGAGAAGAAAAAATGGAAGAAAAAGGAAAAGGGTGAGCTCAACTAGCCCAGTAAAGAATATTATGACTAAGATAATATACAACAAATTATCGTTAGTCTTCAACAGGGAAAAATCTGATAGAATATAATTGACAACAAGTTTTAGATCAATAACTGCAGCGGAAACAGCAAACCATTAGAAGATTCAAGTAGAGAAAGAATTCTACTATCTTCTGAGATTAAAAGTCCATCATCAATATTTTATCCCTGTAACAACAATCAATAACCATCTTTATTCAAATATTCATCTTTGCACTACAGGCCAAAGATATTCATTTGTATCACCAGTCGGTCATGTTCATCTCAACACCAGTTCATCTTTGCACTACGGGCCAAAGATATTCATCAGTTAATCATTCATTTTTGCACTACAGGCCAAAGATATTCAGTAATATCATCATTTAGGACTGAGGATGATAAAAAATATCTTAAAGAAAATGAATCCAGTGAGATAAAAGGACAAATAGTAGGGATTCGTATAACAGTTTATCCAAGATCAATAATACTTCATAATAATCAATTGTAAAGCAGAATTCAAAAATAAAGATCAAAATATGGATACAATCAAAGATAGTAACCATAATAGACATCTTGGACAAAAACAAGAAAATTTCATTTTTTGGTGAATAGTGCCGTATTCGTGAATAGTGCCGTATACGTGAATAGTGTCGTATACGTGAATAGTAACCCCGACACAAAAAGTTTCAAATTTGATAAAAATTCATATCAATATTTCAGCATAATGATATTGAAAAAAATAATATCATTAAGAAGAAAATAATATCCCTTACCTCAAAATATCAGTACTTCTGGTCGGAATACCGGTATAAGGCTGAAAGAAACTTGCTCTGATGAATAGAAACTCTCAAAGTATCTAAATACTCACAAAATACACTCAATAATCTAGAGAAAGAAAGAGAGAAAACTTGTTTCTGGTGTGATTTTCAATTCTAACTTAGCCCTCTATTTATAGAAAAATGCTAGCACGTCGAAGCAGACTTAACCTGCAACCTGATGGCTTTACCTGCTACTATTCCCACCCACCACATTTGAATAAAAATCTCAGCACATTTCTTCACCAACCAAGAGTGGGGTCCACCAATTCTAGAATTTTCCATCAAAATGATAAACTCCGAAAATTCAACAATTTCTGAACCAGTCATCTCGTAAAATTCATAATAAATCATACGTTCATTTTTAACGGTTCAAAATTTGTGGACATATACTCAACTTATATATGTATAACATATCCAAAAATTACCACGATCCAACGGTCGGATTAAAAATTATAACCCCCGTAAAATATCTCAAAAACCCTGATTTTTAATACCTCCATTCCGACAAAAATACTGATAAAAACCTCAACATTAACTCCTTCATTTTTAACCACAAAAATATATTCCTCATTTATATCCACATAAAATAAATATTTCCTTATCATATGAATCAATAATTAATTATTCATAAATAATATTACAGAATCACATTTATGACAACCAGGCCGTTCCCAGGAAAGAGGGGGCTTTCCAATAAGGATTTCTCCTTACTAGCGCGCAATTAGATGACCAAACCTCTCCTTAGACAGAACTTTCTAGACATTGCCAATAATGTTATCTAATAATATTATTCAAATAATATGAATTATTGATCTGATAATGGAAAATACTGTGCAGCAACAGTTATTGAAACAATAATAATATAAAATATCAACGCACCAATTATTGAATCAATAAAATAAAATATTGAACAATAACTACTGTAACAATTATTGAGTAGTGCCTTCTTACGTAAGAATCAATAATTGGTGCAATACCGTGTGCTACTGTATTTTAACCACCGGGTATTCCAACAGTATTAACGGTAACAACTACGCCGTTATTTATAAATAACTTATACTTGTCGTTTTCTTCATCCAATCGCTTTCCGTTATGGGGCCCACACAAGACTGCACCGTCGTACGAATATTCCCCGACAGCAAGAATATTCCACGACCAAACGAATATTCCCCGACAAAATGAATATTTTATAACCACTTGCTTATTTTGCAAAATTTACACATTTCACCCATAACCAAAGTATTATATCAAATTAACTGTGACAACCCGGAAAATCGAATTGTCAAGAATTTAAGTTAAAGAATTAGTTATTAATAAAATAAATTTTTATTAATACTATTCTGTGCTATGTGTTCATTAATCGTTCTATAACCTAGAATGATTATTAATCGGGAGGATTCTGGCTACGAGCTAGACTGAACGAGTAAGAATTTTCAAGACGAAAATAAAAGTTTTCCGGGAATAAAATATTTTTTCGGGGAAAAAGACGAAATATGCACTATTCACCCGTTTCTGCTCGGAGATTTATTTTGAAATTCCGAGAAGTTATAGATTACGTTTAATTCTGAGATGTGATGGAATATTCAATAATATTTCAGTTATGGCAAAAACGAAGTTTTCGCCCGCGGACTCAAAACCTAAGGGTTAGGGAATTTGAGTTCCGAGAATGTTATGATCGCGTATAATAATTAGGGTTATTATGCGTGAGAAATACGAGTATGATACGAGTTATTATACGAGTATATTACGAAAATTAGTACGACGTATAATACGAATATCGTACGAACAATATACGAAGAGAATACGAGTATACGAGAATGGAATGTGTAGAATACGATTAGTCTTAATGGACTTTGAGTTCATGGACTTTGTAGAATTTAATTGGACTTGGATTATGTCAAGCCCAATGATTTGTGAAGTTAAGCCCAAGTTAGGCCCAATAAGAATTAGGGTTAAGGCCCAAACCAAGAAAAGAAACCGCGGATCGAACCGATGGGTAAACGTATGGGTAAAACCCAGGGAGCAACCGATGGGGATGACCCATGGGCATAAGGGGCGGCCACTTGGCCACCAAGTAAGGGTGGTGGCCAATTAATCTTGGTTGCCAAGTGAGGAATAGTAAAGAAGTGGAGGGGAAATGACCAAAATGCCCTTTGCTTGGAAATTCTATAAATACTAAGCTTAACTTTCATTTTCTAGGATTTTGAAAATCCTAGAACTTGAAGAGAGAGAGAGAGAGAGAGAGAGAGAGAGAGCTCGGTTGGGAGAGGAGAAGGAAGAGCATGATCATGAACCCTCGGATCAAAAGTGATCGTGAAATAGAAATGCTAGCAAATCGCCGGCTTTGTCTAACGGAAGAAAAATAAAGAAGAACGGTAATTCGAACCCTAGTTTCTTCTACTATTTTCTTTAAGTTCATATGTTTAAAACATAACTTAATGAGAATAAGGAGTAAAAGATGTTAGTAATGATTTCATATGGTTGAAATCATGAGAAAATAAGAAATGAGAAATAAGAAATTTAGTTTATAAATTTCTTAAGCAAGTATGAGATTCGTGAGGATTTTGAGCGATCCGAATGAATAATATGAACGAGTAGGTGAATTAAGTAAGGAATGGTGTTCTATAACATCAAATTCCAAGAAAAAGTGAAATCGTAATCCAAAATATCGATTAAAAAATAAAAACGCGAAGAACACGCGAAGAACACGAAGAACTTTGTTGATGGACAAATTTAAAACCATCGTAGTGTAATTGTTATTGATGGAAAAGTTTAAAACCATCGCATATAAGTTAGTTGCTTCTTATGTGGTTAGGGACGGTAGACACGTTCATGAAGAAAGGATTAAAACGGAGCTATAACGAAGTTATGGCGAAATTTTGTAAAAGACGAACGAGAATTAGAAAGTTAGTAAATGAATCCGAACGTGTAGGGTTTCATAAGAATGTGAGAGAACGTATAAAACGTGAGTCGTGGACTCAAGATCGAACGAATTCCGAATTCGGATGACCGAATTACGGACGAACGAACAAAGAACGTTAAAAGCGTAAAATGAACGAAGGGTTAAGATTAAGCCAATTGAATGGCATGTTAACGGATTCAGAATGAAGTTCTGTCTGAGGCATATTAAAGTACATAAGATAAGGAAGAGAATGGCTTTGGAACGACCTCGTTCCGAGTTATAACGAAGAAGTTATGAGATTTCGAAATCGGCGTCTCAAACTTGACTTAACACTTTGAAAAATTTTCTAGGTTTTTGTCTTGGCGCCGCAGCGCGAGAAGGGGC
The DNA here is from genome assembly GCA_016801055.1 of Panax notoginseng. Lineage (NCBI taxonomy): Eukaryota > Viridiplantae > Streptophyta > Magnoliopsida > Apiales > Araliaceae > Panax > Panax notoginseng. The sequence goes on along the minus strand of CM029015.1, from coordinate 154,718,158 downwards.
GCCGCAGCGCGAGAAGGGGCGCCACAGCGCGAGAAGGGGTGCCGCAGCGCGAGCTCGGCCATACACTTTTGGAGAGTGGCACCGCAGCGCGAGAGGAAAGGCAAGGCACGGTGCCGCAGCGCCAGTGCAGTGCAATACCCAGAAATGAGATTTTAACTGCTCAATTTCTTGGGGGATGTGCAAGAAAGAAGTATGAACATATAGTTCACGTAAAGTAACACTTAGTCAAGTGTTTTAAACCTTTAGCAAAGGTTGAACGAAAAGATTTAACGTGATTAAAAGACGGAGAATGTAAGCGCTAGATTACATAACCGATATCCGGGGACCGTAGTCGCGATAAACGAACGTGAGGGATTGCTATGCTTGTGATTCCTTAGACGGTGGTTGAAGAGGGTGATGTATAACATTTCGATGTTATGACATGGCATTGAGAGATGAATGTAAAGCGTATAGACGCTGTGAACGCAACGTAGTTACAATGAACGATCGGTCTTAGCATACAACGAACAGTATGGCTTTGACATTAAGAAAGAATAATGAACATGGGGTTCATGGGATGGATAACGATCGACAGCAAGTAAAACCTTAAGTAAAGGTTGAATGAGAGATTAAAAGATGAACAAGTAAAACGTTGAATACGTAAACGATCTTTGTGAATTGTATTCGCGTTGGACGAACGTTCTAAGTATACCGTGGTTGTATGACTTAAACGTTGACGAAGATAGTAAGTAAGATACGAATGGTATCAAGAAAGCCGTAGCGAACGGTAATAAGATTACTGAAAGCCGAATATAAGTCGGGTGAGAATGATAGAATGATAGAATGCAAAGTAAGCGCGGAACACTTTAACCAGTGTAAGGGTTGAGTGTAAGCGAGTGTTAAACGGGCAGAACCTACACCCTGTGTATGGTTTAACCGTAATGTAATGAAGAATGTTGATTAACCGTGAACGGTGAAGGAACTAAATTAAAGACAATAACGTATAACGTTAAGAAGCCGAGTTAATAAGTATAACTTGGACAATGTTCCGAGTTGAGGGAACCGGACGTTGTAAGATATGAATAAATTCATATGAAATGTTTAACGCTATGGTCTCATAGTATTGACATTGAATGATTGTTTCGAGTATACAAAAGATTGTATGACTTAGACGATAAAGAATGAATCCTAAGGTATGGCATTTAGTTGACAGAAAGCCATAAGGAATAAGAAGTTGACTTAACGAACATTATAGTTTAATGGTTCGGATAAGTTAAGGTAAGTTAGGTTGTAGTACAATCGTAACCTTTGATGGTTGACATATGAGAGCTGGGCTAATCAATTCCTTCAGAGAGCGAAGGTATATACAAAACTGGCAACCGATCTAACTCACTGTGTAGGCAGTGTAGATGAGACGGGAACTTGTTTGTTGGTTGTTTGTGGGAAACCACTCAGAGTACCATATGGACTACTAGCAGAGTAGCGATGTGTGCTGAGTCCTAGAGAAGTATAAGAAGAAGATAAGAATGTGAATCATCAATGATGATGAGCGTGTTGAGTAAGACATCTCCGAATGTCATGAAGCCGTAAATCGGTAGTAAAGAAAGTTAGTCGCGTAAACTTAGATTACAATAGCGCGAACCTTAAGAAGTAGAGTTAAGTAAACCAATGCGTAAGTCAAGTATATGACTAATTGGTGTACGTGTTATTTCCTTATGTGTTATGTAGGGATTTGAAATGAGCAGTTCAGCGTAAGCTGTAGCTGTGCGTAAGGCAAGTTTCCTAACTTCATTCATATTTTAAATGAATGCTAGTTTCTAAAACTTCTCAGATATTGTACTTGAGAAGTCTTGTCTATGTGTATATGTGCGATGTATGTACAAGGTGGCTGTATGTATGAGGCCTTGTGCCACAATGTGAACACTTCGGTGTTTCTGTGAGATGAACTGTTTTATGTTTGAACTGTGCAATAAAAGAATGTTCTGTTTATATATGAACCGTTATTGTTAAGTCTGTTCTATTGATTCTAGCCAGACCGATTGTGCATGAAAGAAAGTAGAGAATGAAAGTATTTCAAAGTGCATGTGACTAATGTTTTAAAATGATAGGAATCAAGACTATTCCTATTATTCAAGCTGCTTCATAACCTTTGTTCGGTTATTGAAGTTATGAAGAATGTTTAAACTCTTGAAGTTGTTTGTTCAACTGTATGACTTGCTGGGCAATTGAATGCTCACACTTGCTTTAAATAAAAACATTTTCAGCGAACGATGTTAGAAAGAACTTAAGGATCCCGTAAAGATCAAGCTGAGCGGTATTCAGACGAAGTGCCATTCATTATATAAATGTGTGTGAAGAGCAAGTGAAGACTTGTAATATAGAACGATAGAATTAAACTATAGACTAGTTTAATGAACAGTTATGAATCCTTTGTGGTGGATGAAAGTCACTCGTGTAAGATGTAAAGAATAATGTAATTATCATTATTTGTAATGAAAGAGGTTTTGTGGTTATAGTACCTATGATTTTAGAATAAATGTTATTATATTTTAGTATATAATGATGTATGTTTGGAAGAAAATGGGATAGTGACGTACAGAATCCGGATGTGAAAATAGACCGGATTTCGGGGCGTTACAGGTTGGTATCAGAGCTGATAGGTTATAAATCTTAGGTAAGAGTACCTAAGACTATAATCGTAAAGAGAATGATAAGAAGATCACTACGTGATCATAGTAAATCGTAGTAACAGATGAGCTGTTAAACGATGAATGATTTATAGCTAATGCTATGAATGAATGGTACTACGAAGTAGTACGGGAAGGAGAACTCAGATTGAGTTGTAAAGGTTACTATACGAATTAAAGAAAATTTGTATTAAGTACAGAGGAAGTCAGAAGTGGTAAGATTTCAATTGAGGATTCATGTGATGGCTGAGTTGTATGAACCTTTGTATGGGCAGAGGTTTGTGCTTGGTGTAATAACTGCTCAGTTTATTACAGTGATAATCATTGGAATTGGTCGCGCTATTAAGATGTATATGACGAGAAGGTGAATCTTTTCTTATGTATATACTTGATAGATAGAGAAGGTTAAGGTAGGTGCGAGTCTTGAAACTCATACTTATGGTAAATTTGTGACTAATAATAGTATGATATGTTTTCGAATGTTTCAGCGAATGGACGCCAAAGGTCTGTCTGGATGTTCTTAAACTCATATTATTGTGAAAAGTTCCTGAACCCATAATGTGTGGTAAGTTGATGGACTGTACTAAGAAATAGGAATGTTTAGACTGAAAACGAAGTATTTTCAGTAGACTTAGCATTGAAGGTGCTAGAGAAATTTAAGTATTATCGCAGAAAGACAATGAAGGAAGATGGAGAATAGGATATTCCAAATCCTCTAGCTATGCTAGATTTCGAAGTTTATTCAAATCGTACTGAATTGTACATTTTGAAAAAGAAAAGAATTGGTTCAACTTTTTGGAACCAATGGATTTTAAAAGAGCTATGCTTTTTATGTCTATGCCAATTGTTTCGGCTAGACATAAATTAATTTAAAATATCAAAATGAATTTTATATCATCAGTGCATTTGATGCAAGGATGGTAAAAAGATGGAGTTGTTAATGCAATTAAACCTGGTATGGAATTTGATCAGAGGATCAATAACCTGCTATGGTATGATGTATAATGACGAAGTCATAAATTGACGAAGTCCTCAACGTACTGTGAAGAGTACGATATCATGACGTCATGAAACATTTTGAAAAGAATTTAAAGAAGTAGTCGATGTCAAGCGAGTTGACTAGACGAATGTTTCAAGAAATATCCAAAATTTTGGTACTAAGTCTGAGGTGAACATACCCTGAAATGGGGTTATACGTTAGGCTGATCACCTACGTATGGAAGAGGTAGTTTACCTTCTTTGTGATTGTAAACTTACCGTGTAAGAAAGGTTTACGGCGAGAGGCTGTTTAACCTTGTAAGAGTTCATGGTCAATTTGACCCCTCAGCAAAAGAATGAAATGTTTTAAAGGAATCTTTATATTCCTAGTTATTCCTTTCGCTTCATGATTCTTGATAGGTTATGGAGGTTAGGAATGATGGAAAGATAAGAACTTCTTTGAAGAGAAGTTGAGGAGAAGGGTAAGATAAAATTTCGAGGACGAAATTCTTTGAAGGAGGGAAGAATGTGACAACCCGGAAAATCGGATTGTCAAGAATTTAAGTTAAAGAATTAGTTATTAATAAAATAAATTTTTATTAATACTATTATGTGATATGTGTTCATTAATCGTTCTATAACCTAGAATGATTATTAATCGGGAGGATTCTGGCTACGAGCTAGACTGAACGAGTAAGAATTTTCAAGACGAAAATAAAAGTTTTCCGGGAATAAAATATTTTTTCGGGGAAAAAGACGAAATAGGCACTATTCACACGTTTCTGCTCGGAGATTTATTTTGAAATTCCGAGAAGTTATAAATTACGTTTAATTCTGAGATGTGATGGAATATTCAATAATATTTCAGTTATGGCAAAAACGAAGTTTTCGCCCGCGGACTCAAAACCTAAGGGTTAGGGAATTTGAGTTCCGAGAATGTTATGATCGCGTATAATAATTAGGGTTATTATGCGTGAGAAATACGAGTATGATACGAGTTATTATACGAGTATATTACGAAAATTAGTACGACGTATAATAAGAATATCGTACGAACAATATACGAAGAGAATACGAGTATACGAGAATGGAATGTGTAGAATACGATTAGTCTTAATGGACTTTGAGTTCATGGACTTTGTAGAATTTAATTGGACTTGAATTATGTCAAGCCCAGTGATTTGTGAAGTTAAGCCCAAGTTAGGCCCAATAAGAATTAGGGTTAAGACCCAAACCAAGAAAAGAAACCGCGGATCGAACCGATGGGTAAACGGATGGGTAAAACCCATGGAGCAACCCATGGGGATGACCCATGGGCATAAGGGGCGGCCACTTGGCCACCAAGTAAGGGTGGTGGCCAAGTAAACTTGGTTGCCAAGTGAGGAATAGTAAGGAGGTGGAGGGAAAATGACCAAAATGCCCTTTGCTTGGAAATTCTATAAATACTAAGCTTAACTTTCATTTTCTAGGATTTTGAAAATCCTAGAACTTGAGAGAGAGAGAGAGAGAGAGAGAGAGAGAGAGAGAGAGAGAGCTCGGTTGGGAGAGGAGAAGGAAGAGCATGATCATGAACGCTCGGATCAAAAGTGATCGTGAAATAGAAAAGCTAGCAAATCACCGGCTTTGTCTAACGGAAGAGAAATAAAGAAGAACGGCAATCTGAACCCTTGTTTCTTCTACTATTTTCTTTAAGTTTCATATGTTTAAAACATATCTTAATGAGAATAAGGAGTAAAAGATGTTAGTAATGATTTCATATGGTTGAAATCATGAGAAAATAAGAAATGAGAAATAAGAAATTTAGTTTATAAATTTCTTAAGCAAGTATGAGATTCGTGAGGATTTTGAGCGATCCGAATGAATATTATGAACGAGTAGGTGAATTAAGTAAGGAATGGTGTTCTATAACATCAAATTCCAAGAAAAAGTGAAATCGTAATCCAAAATATCGATTAAAAATGAAGAACGCGAAGAACACGCGAAGAACACGAAGAACGTTGTTGATGGACAAATTTAAAACCATCGTAGTGTAATTGTTGTTGATGGAAAAGTTTAAAACCATCGCGTATAAGTTAGTTGCTTCTTGCTAGGTTAGGAACGGTAGACACGTTCATGAAGAAAGGATTAAAACGGAGCTATAACGAAGTTATGGCGAAATTTCGTAAAAGACGAACGAGAATTAGAAAGTTAGTAAATGAACCCGAACGTGTAGGGTTTCATAAGAATGTGAGAGAACGTATAAAACGTGAGTCGTGGACTCAAGATCGAACGAATTCCGAGTTCGGATGACCGAATTACGGACGAACGAATAAAGAACGTTAAAAGCGTAAAATGAACGAAGGGTTAAGATTAAGCCAATTGAATGGCATGTTAACGGATTCAGAATGAAGTTCTATCCAAGGCATATTAAAGTACGTAAGATAAGGAAGAGAATGGCTTTGGAACGACCTCGTTCCAAGTTATAACGAAGAAGTTATGAGATTTCGAAATCGGCGTCTCAAACTTGACTTAACACTTAGAAAAATTTTCTAGGTTTTTGTCTTGGCGCCGCAGCGCGAGAAGGGGCGCCGCAGCGCGAGAAGGGGTGCCGCAGCGCGAGAGGAAAGGCAAGGCACGGCGCTGCAGCGCCAGTGCAGTGCAATACCCAGAAATGAGATTTTAACTGCTCAATTTCTCGGGGGATGTGCAAGAAAGAAGTATGAGCATATAGTTCACGTAAAGTAACACTTAGTCAAGTGTTTTAAACCTTTAGCAAAGGTTGAACAAAAAGATTTAACGTGATTAAAAGACGGAGAATGTAAGCGCTAGATTACATAACCGATATCTGGGGACCGTAGTCGCGATAAACGAACGTGAGGGATTGCTATGCTTGTGATTCCTTAGACGTTGGTTGACGAGGGTGATGTATAACATTTCGATGTTATGACATGGCATTGAGAGATGAATGTAAAGCGTATAGACGCCGTGAACACAACGTAGTTACAATGAACGATCGGTCTTAGCATACAACGAACAGTATGGCTTTGACATTAAGAAAGAATAATGAACATGGGGTTCATGGGATGGATAACGTTCGAAAGCAAGTAAAACCTTAAGTAAAGGTTGAATGAGAGATTAAAAGACGAACAAGTAAAACGTTGAATACGTAAACGATCCTTATGAATTGTATTCGCGTTGGACGAACGTTCTAAGTATACCGTGGTTGTATGACTTAAACGTTGACGAAGATAGTAAGTAAGATAAGAATGGTATCAAGAAAGCCGTAGCGAACGGTAATAAGATTACTGAAAGCCGAATATAAGTCGGGTGAGAATGATAGAATGCAAAGTAAGTGCTGAACACTTTAACCAGCGTAAGGGTTGAGTGTAAGCGAGTGTTAAACGGGCAGAACCTACACCCTGTGTATGGTTTAACCGTAATGTAATGAAGAATGTTGATTAACCGTGAACGGTGAAGGAACTAAATTAAGGACAATAACGTATAACTTTAAGAAGCCGAGTTAATAAGTATAACTTGGACAATGTTCCGAGTTGAGGGAACCAGACGTTGTAAGATATGAATAAATTCATATGAAATGTTTAACGCTATGGTCTCATAGTATTAACATTGAATGATCGTTCCGAGTATACAAAAGATCGTATGACTTAGACGATAAAGAATGAATCCTGAGGTATGACATTTAGTTGCCAGAAAGCCATAAGGAATAAGAAGTTTACTTAACGAACATTATAGTTTAATGGTTCGGATAAGTTAAGGTAAGTTAGGTTGTAGTACAATTGTAACCTTTGATGGTTGACATATGGGAGCTGGGCTAAACAATTCCTTCAGAGAGCGAAGGTATATACAAAACTGGCAACCGATCTAACTCACTGTGTGGGCAGTGTAGATGAGACGGGAACTTGTTTGTCGGTTGTTTGTGGGAAACCACTCAGAGTACCATATGGACTACTAGCAGAGTAGCGATGTGTGCTGAGTCCTAGAGAAGTATAAGAAGAAGATAAGAATGTGAATCATCAATGATGATGAGCGTGTTGAGTAAGACATCTCCGAATGTCATGAAGCCGTAAATCGGTAGTAAAGAAAGTTAGTCGCGTAAACTTAGATTACAATAGCGCGAACCTTAAGAAGTAGAGTTAAGTAAACCAATGCGTAAGTCAAGTATATGACTAATTGGTGTACGTTTATTTCCTTATGTGTTATGTAGGGATTTGAAATGAGCAGTTCAGCGTAAGCTGTAGCTGTGCGTAAGGCAAGTTTCCTAACTTCATTCATATTTTAAATGAATGCTAGTTTCTAAAACTTCTCAGATGTTGAACTTGAGAAGTCTTGTCTATGTGTATATGTGCGATGTATGTACAAGGTGGTAGTATGTATGAGGCCTTGTGCCACAATGTGAACACTTCGGTGTTTCTGTGAGATGAACTGTTTTATGTTTGAACTGCGCAATAAAAGAATGTTCTGTTTATATATGAACCGTTATTGTTAAGTCTGTTCTATTGATTCTAGCCAGACCGATTGTGCATGAAAGAAAGTAGAGAATGAAAGTATTTCAAAGTGCATGTGACTAATGTTTTAAAATGATAGGAATCAAGACTATTCCTATTATTCAAGCTGCTTCATAACCTTTGTTCGGTTATTGAAGTTCTGAAGAATGTTTAAACTCTTGAAGTTGTTTGTTCAACTGTATGACTTGCTGGGCAATTGAATGCTCACACTTGCTTTAAATAAAAACATTTTCAGCGAACGATGTTAGAAAGAACTTAAGGATCCCGTAAAGATCAAGCTGAGCGGTATTCAGACGAAGTGCCATTCATTATATAAATGTGTGTGAAGAGCAAGTGAAGACTTGTAATATAGAACGATAGAATTAAACTATAGACTAGTTTAATGAACAGTTATGAATCCTTTGTGGTGGATGAAAGTCACTCGTGTAAGATGTAAAGAATAATGTAATTATCATTATTTGTAATGAAAGAGGTTTTGTGGTTATAGAACCTATGATTTTAGAATAAATGTTATTATATTTTAGTATATAATGATGTATGTTTGGAAGAAAATGGGATAGTGACGTACAGAATCCGGATGTGAAAATAGACCGGATTTCGGGGCGTTACAGGTTGGTATCAGAGCTGATAGGTTATAAATCTTAGGTAAGAGTACCTAAGACTATAATCGTAAAGAGAATGATAAGAAGATCACTACGTGATCATAGTAAATCGTAGTAACAGATGAGCTGTTAAACGATGAATGATTTATAGCTAATGCTATGAATGAATGGTACTACGAAGTAGTACGGGAAGAAGAACTCAGATTGAGTTGTAAAGGTTACTATACGAATTAAAGAAAATTTGTATTAAGTACAGAGGAAGTCAGAAGTGGTAAGATTTCAATTGAGGACTCATGTGATGGCTGAGTTGTATGAACCTTTGTATGGGCAGAGGTTTGTGCTTGGTTAATAACTGCTCAGTTTATTACAGTGATAATCATTGGAATTGGTCGCGCTATTAAGATGTATATGACGAGAAGGTGAATCTTTTCTCATGTATATACTTGATAGATAGAGAAGGTTAAGGTAGGTTCGAGTCTTGAAACTCATACTTATGGTAAGTTTGTGACTCATAATAGTATGGTATGTTTTCGAATGTTTCAGCGAATGGACGCCAAAGGTCTGTCTGGATGTTCTTAAACTCATATTATTGTGAAAAGTTCCTGAACCCATAATGTGTGGTAAGTTGATGGACTGTACTAAGAAATAGGAATGTTTAGACTGAAAACGAAGTATTTTCAGTAGACTTAGCATTGAAGGTGCTAGAGAAATTTAAGTATTATCGCAGAAAGACAATGAAGGAAGATGGAGAATAGGATATTCCAAATCCTCTAGCTATGCTAGATTTCGAAGTTTATTCAAATCATACTGAATTGTACATTTTGAAAAAGAAAAGAATTGGTTCAACTTTTTGGAACCAATGGATTTTAAAAGAGCTATGCTTTTTATGTCTATGCCAATTGTTTCGGCTAGACATAAATTAATTTAAAATATCAAAATGAATTTTATATCATCAGTGCATTTGATGCAAGGATGGTAAAAAGATGGAGTTGTTAATGCAATTAAACCTGGTATGGAATTTGATCAGAGGATCAATAACCTGCTATGGTATGATGTATAATGACGAAGTCATAAATTGACGAAGCCCTCAACGTACTGTGAAGAGTACGATATCATGACGTCATGAAACATTTTGAAAAGAATTTAAAGAAGTAGTCGATGTCAAGCGAGTTGACTAGACGAATGTTTCAAGAAATATCCAAAATTTTGGTACTAAGTCTGAGGTGAACATACCCTGAAATGGGGTTATACGTTAGGCTGATCACCTACGTATGGAAGAGGTAGTTTACCTTCTTTGTGATTGTAAACTTACCGTGTAAGAAAGGTTTACGGCGAGAGGCTGTTTAACCTTGTAAGAGTTCATGGTCAATTTGACCCCTCAGCAAAAGAATGAAATGTTTTAAAGGAATCTTTATATTCCTAGTTATTCCTTTCGCTTCATGATTCTTGATAGGTTATGGAGGTTAGGAATGATGGAAAGATAAGAACTTCTTTGAAGAGAAGTTGAGGAGAAGGGTAAGATAAAATTTCGAGGACGAAATTCTTTGAAGGAGGGAAGAATGTGACAACCCGGAAAATCGGATTGTCAAGAATTTAAGTTAAAGAATTAGTTATTAATAAAATAAATTTTTATTAATACTATTATGTGATATGTGTTCATTAATCGTTCTATAACCTAGAATGATTATTAATCGGGAGGATTTTGGCTACGAGCTAGACTGAACGAGTAAGAATTTTCAAGACGAAAATAAAAGTTTTCCGGGAATAAAATATTTTTTCGGGGAAAAAGACGAAATTGGCACTATTCACACGTTTCTGCTCGGAGATTTATTTTGAAATTCCGAGAAGTTATAGATTACGTTTAATTCTGAGATGTGATGGAATATTCAATAATATTTCAGTTATGGCAAAAACGAAGTTTTCGCCCGCGGACTCAAAACCTAAGGGTTAGGGAATTTGAGTTCCGAGAATGTTATGATCGCGTATAATAATTAGGGTTATTATACGTGAGAAATACGAGTATGATACGAGTTATTATACGAGTATATTACGAAAATTAGTACGACGTATAATAAGAATATCGTACGAACAATATACGAAGAGAATACGAGTATACGAGAATGGAATGTGTAGAATACGATTAGTCTTAATGGACTTTGAGTTCATGGACTTTGTAGAATTTAATTGGACTTGAATTATGTCAAGCCCAATGATTTGTGAAGTTAAGCCCAAGTTAGGCCCAATAAGAATTAGGGTTAAGGCCCAAACCAAGAAAAGAAACCGCGGATCGAACCGATGGGTAAACGGATGGGTAAAACCCATGGAGCAACCCATGGGGATGACCCATGGGCATAAGGGGCGGCCACTTGGCCACCAAGTAAGGGTGGTGGCCAAGTAAACTTGGTTGCCAAGTGAGGAATAGTAAGGAGGTGGAGGGAAAATGACCAAAATGCCCTTTGCTTGGAAATTCTATAAATACTAAGCTTAACTTTCATTTTCTAGGATTTTGAAAATCCTAGAACTGAGAGAGAGAGAGAGAGAGAGAGAGAGAGAGAGAGCTCGGTTGGGAGAGGAGAAGGAAGAGCATGATCATGAACGCTCGGATCAAAAGTGATCGTGAAATAGAAAAGCTAGCAAATCACCGGCTTTGTCTAACGGAAGAGAAATAAAGAAGAACGGCAATCCGAACCCTAGTTTCTTCTACTATTTTCTTTAAGTTTCATATGTTTAAAACATATCTTAATGAGAATAAGGAGTAAAAGATGTTAGTAATGATTTCATATGGTTGAAATCATGAGAAAATAAGAAATGAGAAATAAGAAATTTAGTTTATAAATTTCTTAAGCAAGTATGAGATTCGTGAGGATTTTGAGCGATCCGAATGAATATTATGAACGAGTAGGTGAATTAAGTAAGGAATGGTGTTCTATAACATCAAATTCCAAGAAAAAGTGAAATCGTAATCCAAAATATCGATTAAAAACGAAGAACGCGAAGAACACGCGAAGAACACGAAGAACGTTGTTGATGGACAAATTTAAAACCATCGTAGTGTAATTGTTGTTGATGGAAAAGTTTAAAACCATCACGTATAAGTTAGTTGCTTCTTGCTTGGTTAGGAACGGTAGACACGTTCATGAAGAAAGGATTAAAACGGAGCTATAACGAAGTTATGGCGAAATTTCGTAAAAGACGAACGAGAATTAGAAAGTTAGTAAATGAACCCGAACGTGTAGGTTTTCATAAGAATGTGAGAGAACGTATAAAACGTGAGTCGTGGACTCAAGATCGAACGAATTCCGAGTTCGGATGACCGAATTACGGACGAACGAATAAAGAACGTTAAAAGCGTAAAATGAACGAAGGGTTAAGATTAAGCCAATTGAATGGCATGTTAACGGATTCAGAATGAAGTTCTATCTAAGGCATATTAAAGTACGTAAGATAAGGAAGAGAATGGCTTTGGAACGACCTCGTTCCAAGTTATAACGAAGAAGTTATGAGATTTCGAAATCGGCGTCTCAAACTTGACTTAACACTTAGAAAAATTTTCTAGGTTTTTGTCTTGGCGCCGCAGCGCGAGAAGGGGCGCCGCAGCGCGAGAGGAAAGGCAAGGCACGGCGCTGCAGCGCCAGTGCAGTGCAATACCCAGAAATGAGATTTTAACTGCTCAATTTCTCGGGGGATGTGCAAGAAAGAAGTATGAACATATAGTTCACGTAAAGTAACACTTAGTCAAGTGTTTTAAACCTTTAGCAAAGGTTGAACGAAAAGATTTAACGTGATTAAAAGACGGAGAATGTAAGCGCTAGATTACATAACCGATATCTGGGGACCGTAGTCGCGATAAACGAACGTGAGGGATTGCTATGCTTGTGATTCCTTAGACGTTGGTTGACGAGGGTGATGTATAACATTTTGATGTTATGACATGGCATTGAGAGATGAATGTAAAGCGTATAGACGCCGTGAACACAACGTAGTTACAATGAACGATCGGTCTTAGCATACAACGAACAGTATGGCTTTGACATTAAGAAAGAATAATGAACATGGGGTTCATGGGATGGATAACGTTCGAAAGCAAGTAAAACCTTAAGTAAAGGTTGAATGAGAGATTAAAAGACGAACAAGTAAAACGTTGAATACGTAAACGATCCTTATGAATTGTATTCGCGTTGGACGAACGTTCTAAGTATACCGTGGTTGTATGACTTAAACGTTGACGAAGATAGTAAGTAAGATAAGAATGGTATCAAGAAAGCCGTAGCGAACGGTAATAAGATTACTGAAAGCTGAATATAAGTCGGGTGAGAATGATAGAATGTAAAGTAAGTGCTGAACACTTTAACCAGCGTAAGGGTTGAGTGTAAGCGAGTGTTAAACGGGCAGAACCTACACCCTGTGTATGGTTTAACCGTAATGTAATGAAGAATGTTGATTAACCGTGAACGGTGAAGGAACTAAATTAAGGACAATAACGTATAACTTTAAGAAGCCGAGTTAATAAGTATAACTTGGACAATGTTCCGAGTTGAGGGAACCAGACGTTGTAAGATATGAATAAATTCATATGAAATGTTTAACGCTATGGTCTCATAGTATTAACATTGAATGATCGTTCCGAGTATACAAAAGATCGTATGACTTAGACGATAAAGAATGAATCCTGAGGTATGACATTTAGTTGCCAGAAAGCCATAAGGAATAAGAAGTTTACTTAACGAACATTATAGTTTAATGGTTCGGATAAGTTAAGGTAAGTTAGGTTGTAGTACAATTGTAACCTTTGATGGTTGACATATGGGAGCTGGGCTAAACAATTCCTTCAGAGAGCGAAGGTATATACAAAACTGGCAACCGATCTAACTCACTGTGTGGGCAGTGTAGATGAGACGGGAACTTGTTTGTCGGTTGTTTGTGGGAAACCACTCAGAGTACCATATGGACTACTAGCAGAGTAGCGATGTGTGCTGAGTCCTAGAGAAGTATAAGAAGAAGATAAGAATGTGAATCATCAATGATGATGAGCGTGTTGAGTAAGACATCTCCGAATGTCATGAAGCCGTAAATCGGTAGTAAAGAAAGTTAGTCGCGTAAACTTAGATTACAATAGCGCGAACCTTAAGAAGTAGAGTTAAGTAAACCAATGCGTAAGTCAAGTATATGACTAATTGGTGTACGTGTTATTTCCTTATGTGTTATGTAGGGATTTGAAATGAGCAGTTCAGCGTAAGCTGTAGCTGTGCGTAAGGCAAGTTTCCTAACTTCATTCATATTTTAAATGAATGCTAGTTTCTAAAACTTCTCAGATATTGTACTTGAGAAGTCTTGTCTATGTGTATATGTGCGATGTATGTACAAGGTGGCAGTATGTATGAGGCCTTGTGCCACAATGTGAACACTTCGGTGTTTCTGTGAGATGAACTGTTTTATGTTTGAACTGCGCAATAAAAGAATGTTCTGTTTATATATGAACCGTTATTGTTAAGTCTGTTCTATTGATTCTAGCCAGACCGATTGTGCATGAAAGAAAGTAGAGAATGAAAGTATTTCAAAGTGCATGTGACTAATGTTTTAAAATGATAGGAATCAAGACTATTCCTATTATTCAAGCTGCTTCATAACCTTTGTTCGGTTATTGAAGTTCTGAAGAATGTTTAAACTCTTGAAGTTGTTTGTTCAACTGTATGACTTGCTGGGCAATTGAATGCTCACACTTGCTTTAAATAAAAACATTTTCAGCGAACGATGTTAGAAAGAACTTAAGGATCCCGTAAAGATCAAGCTGAGCGGTATTCAGACGAAGTGCCATTCATTATATAAATGTGTGTGAAGAGCAAGTGAAGACTTGTAATATAGAATGATAGAATTAAACTATAGACTAGTTTAATGAACAGTTATGAATCCTTTGTGGTGGATGAAAGTCACTCGTGTAAGATGTAAAGAATAATGTAATTATCATTATTTGTAATGAAAGAGGTTTTGTGGTTATAGAACCTATGATTTTAGAATAAATGTTATTATATTTTAGTATATAATGATGTATGTTTGGAAGAAAATGGGATAGTGACGTACAGAATCCGGATGTGAAAATAGACCGGATTTCGGGGCGTTACAGGTTGGTATCAGAGCTGATAGGTTATAAATCTTAGGTAAGAGTACCTAAGACTATAATCGTAAAGAGAATGATAAGAAGATCACTACGTGATCATAGTAAATCGTAGTAACAGATGAGCTGTTAAACGATAAATGATTTATAGCTAATGCAATGAATGAATGGTACTACGAAGTAGTACGGGAAGGAGAACTCAGATTGAGTTGTAAAGGTTACTATACGAATTAAAGAAAATTTGCATTAAGTACAGAGGAAGTCAGAAGTGGTAAGATTTCAATTGAGGACTCATGTGATGGCTGAGTTGTATGAACCTTTGTATGGGCAGAGGTTTGTGCTTGGTGTAATAACCGCTCAGTTTATTACAGTGATAATCATTGGAATTGGTCGCGCTATTAAGATGTATATGACGAGAAGGTGAATCTTTTCTTATGTATATACTTGATAGATAGAGAAGGTTAAGGTAGGTGCGAGTCTTGAAACTCATACTTATGGTAAATTTGTGACTAATAATAGTATGATATGTTTTCGAATGTTTCAGCGAATGGACGCCAAAGGTCTGTCTGGATGTTCTTAAACTCATATTATTGTGAAAAGTTCCTGAACCCATAATGTGTGGTAAGTTGATGGACTGTACTAAGAAATAGGAATGTTTAGACTGAAAACGAAGTATTTTCAGTAGACTTAGCATTGAAGGTGCTAGAGAAATTTAAGTATTATCGCAGAAAGACAATGAAGGAAGATGGAGAATAGGATATTCCAAATCCTCTAGCTATGCTAGATTTCGAAGTTTATTCAAATCGTACTGAATTGTACATTTTGAAAAAGAAAAGAATTGGTTCAACTTTTTGGAACCAATGGATTTTAAAAGAGCTATGCTTTTTATGTCTATGCCAATTGTTTCGGCTAGACATAAATTAATTTAAAATATCAAAATGAATTTTATATCATCAGTGCATTTGATGCAAGGATGGTAAAAAGATGGAGTTGTTAATGCAATTAAACCTGGTATGAAATTTGATCAGAGGATCAATAACCTGCTATGGTATGATGTATAATGACGAAGTTATAAATTGACGAAGTCCTCAACATACTGTGAAGAGTACGATATCATGACGTCATGAAACATTTTGAAAAGAATTTAAAGAAGTAGTCGATGTCAAGCGAGTTGACTAGACGAATGTTTCAAGAAATATCCAAAATTTTGGTACTAAGTCTGAGGTGAACATACCCTGAAATGGGGTTATACGTTAGGCTGATCACCTACGTATGGAAGAGGTAGTTTACCTTCTTTGTGATTGTAAACTTACCGTGTAAGAAAGGTTTACGGCGAGAGGCTGTTTAACCTTGTAAGAGTTCATGGTCAATTTGACCCCTCAGCAAAAGAATGAAATGTTTTAAAGGAATCTTTATATTCCTAGTTATTCCTTTCGCTTCATGATTCTTGATAGGTTATGGAGGTTAGGAATGATGGAAAGATAAGAACTTCTTTGAAGAGAAGTTGAGGAGAAGGGTAAGATAAAATTTCGAGGACGAAATTCTTTGAAGGAGGGAAGAATGTGACAACCCGGAAAATCGGATTGTCAAGAATTTAAGTTAAAGAATTAGTTATTAATAAAATAAATTTTTATTAATACTATTATGTGATATGTGTTCATTAATCGTTCTATAACCTAGAATGATTATTAATCGGGAGGATTCTGGCTACGAGCTAGACTGAACGAGTAAGAATTTTCAAGACGAAAATAAAAGTTTTCCGGGAATAAAATATTTTTTCGGGGAAAAAGACGAAATAGGCACTATTCACACGTTTCTGCTCGGAGATTTATTTTGAAATTCCGAGAAGTTATAGATTACGTTTAATTCTGAGATGTGATGGAATATTCAATAATATTTCAGTTATGGCAAAAACGAAGTTTTCGCCCGCGGACTCAAAACCTAAGGGTTAGGGAATTTGAGTTCCGAGAATGTTATGATCGCGTATAATAATTAGGGTTATTATGCGTGAGAAATACGAGTATGATACGAGTTATTATACGAGTATATTACGAAAATTAGTACGACGTATAATAAGAATATCGTACGAACAATATACGAAGAGAATACGAGTATACGAGAATGGAATGTGTAGAATACGATTAGTCTTAATGGACTTTGAGTTCATGGACTTTGTAGAATTTAATTGGACTTGAATTATGTCAAGCCCAGTGATTTGTGAAGTTAAGCCCAAGTTAGGCCCAATAAGAATTAGGGTTAAGGCCCAAACCAAGAAAAGAAACCGCGGATCGAACCGATGGGTAAACGGATGGGTAAAACCCATGGAGCAACCCATGGGGATGACCCATGGGCATAAGGGGCGGCCACTTGGCCACCAAGTAAGGGTGGTGGCCAAGTAAACTTGGTTGCCAAGTGAGGAATAGTAAGGAGGTGGAGGGAAAATGACCAAAATGCCCTTTGCTTGGAAATTCTATAAATACTAAGCTTAACTTTCATTTTCTAGGATTTTGAAAATCCTAGAACTTGAGAGAGAGAGAGAGAGAGAGAGAGAGCTCGGTTGGGAGAGGAGAAGGAAGAGCATGATCATGAACGCTCGGATCAAAAGTGATCGTGAAATAGAAAAGCTAGCAAATCACCGGCTTTGTCTAACGGAAGAGAAATAAAGAAGAACGGCAATCCGAACCCTAGTTTCTTCTACTATTTTCTTTAAGTTTCATATGTTTAAAACATATCTTAATGAGAATAAGGAGTAAAAGATGTTAGTAATGATTTCATATGGTTGAAATCATGAGAAAATAAGAAATGAGAAATAAGAAATTTAGTTTATAAATTTCTTAAGCAAGTATGAGATTCGTGAGGATTTTGAGCGATCCGAATGAATATTATGAACGAGTAGGTGAATTAAGTAAGGAATGGTGTTCTATAACATCAAATTCCAAGAAAAAGTGAAATCGTAATCCAAAATATCGATTAAAAACGAAGAACGCGAAGAACACGCGAAGAACACGAAGAACGTTGTTGATGGACAAATTTAAAACCATCGTAGTGTAATTGTTGTTGATGGAAAAGTTTAAAACCATCGCGTATAAGTTAGTTGCTTCTTGCTTGGTTAGGAACGGTAGACACGTTCATGAAGAAAGGATTAAAACGGAGCTATAACGAAGTTATGGCGAAATTTCGTAAAAGACGAACGAGAATTAGAAAGTTAGTAAATGAACCCGAACGTGTAGGGTTTCATAAGAATGTGAGAGAACGTATAAAACGTGAGTCGTGGACTCAAGATCGAACGAATTCTGAGTTCGGATGACCGAATTACGGACGAACGAATAAAGAACGTTAAAAGCGTAAAATGAACGAAGGGTTAAGATTAAGCCAATTGAATGGCATGTTAACGGATTCAGAATGAAGTTCTGTCCAAGGCATATTAAAGTACGTAAGATAAGGAAGAGAATGGCTTTGGAACGACCTCGTTCCAAGTTATAACGAAGAAGTTATGAGATTTCGAAATCGGCGTCTCAAACTTGACTTAACACTTAGAAAAATTTTCTAGGTTTTTGTCTTGGCGCCGCAGCGCGAGAAGGGGCGCCGCAGCGCGAGAAGGGGTGCCGCAGCGCGAGAGGAAAGGCAAGGCACGGTGCTGCAGTGCCAGTGCAGTGCAATACCCAGAAATGAGATTTTAACTGCTCAATTTCTCGGGGGATGTGCAAGAAAGAAGTATGAACATATAGTTCACGTAAAGTAACACTTAGTCAAGTGTTTTAAACCTTTAGCAAAGGTTGAACGAAAAGATTTAACGTGATTAAAAGACGGAGAATGTAAGCGCTAGATTACATAACCGATATCTGGGGATCGTAGTCGCGATAAACGAACGTGAGGGATTGCTATGCTTGTGATTCCTTAGACGTTGGTTGACGAGGGTGATGTATAACATTTCGATGTTATGACATGGCATTGAGAGATGAATGTAAAGCGTATAGACGCTGTGAACACAACGTAGTTACAATGAACGATCGGTCTTAGCATACAACGAACAGTATGGCTTTGACATTAAGAAAGAATAATGAACATGGGGTTCATGGGATGGATAACGTTCGAAAGCAAGTAAAACCTTAAGTAAAGGTTGAATAAGAGATTAAAAGACGAACAAGTAAAACGTTGAATACGTAAACGATCCTTGTGAATTGTATTCGCGTTGGACGAACGTTCTAAGTATACCGTGGTTGTATGACTTAAACGTTGACGAAGATAGTAAGTAAGATAAGAATGGTATCAAGAAAGCCGTAGCGAACGGTAATAAGATTACTGAAAGCCGAATATAAGTCGGGTGAGAATGATAGAATGCAAAGTAAGTGCTGAACACTTTAACCAGCGTAAGGGTTGAGTGTAAGCGAGTGTTAAACGGGCAGAACCTACACCCTGTGTATGGTTTAACCGTAATGTAATGAAGAATGTTGATTAACCGTGAACGGTGAAGGAACTAAATTAAGGACAATAACGTATAACTTTAAGAAGCCGAGTTAATAAGTATAACTTGGACAATGTTCCGAGTTGAGGGAACCAGACGTTGTAAGATATGAATAAATTCATATGAAATGTTTAACGCTATGGTCTCATAGTATTAACATTGAATGATCGTTCCGAGTATACAAAAGATCGTATGACTTAGACGATAAAGAATGAATCCTGAGGTATGACATTTAGTTGCCAGAAAGCCATAAGGAATAAGAAGTTTACTTAACGAACATTATAGTTTAATGGTTCGGATAAGTTAAGGTAAGTTAGGTTGTAGTACAATTGTAACCTTTGATGGTTGACATATGGGAGCTGGGCTAAACAATTCCTTCAGAGAGCGAAGGTATATACAAAACTGGCAACCGATCTAACTCACTGTGTGGGCAGTGTAGATGAGACGGGAACTTGTTTGTCGGTTGTTTGTGGGAAACCACTCAGAGTACCATATGGACTACTAGCAGAGTAGCGATGTGTGCTGAGTCCTAGAGAAGTATAAGAAGAAGATAAGAATGTGAATCATCAATGATGATGAGCGTGTTGAGTAAGACATCTCCGAATGTCATGAAGCCGTAAACCGGTAGTAAATAAAGTTAGTCGCGTAAACTTAGATTACAATAGCGCGAACCTTAAGAAGTAGAGTTAAGTAAAGCAATGCGTAAGTCAAGTATATGACTAATTGGTGTACGCTTTATTTCCTTATGTGTTATGTAGGGATTTGAAATGAGCAGTTCAGCGTAAGCTGTAGCTGTGCGTAAGGCAAGTTTTCTAACTTCATTCATATTCTAAATGAATGCTAGTTTTTAAAACTTCTCAGCTGTTGAACTTGAGAAGTCTTGCCTATGTGCATATGTGCGATGTATGTACAAGGTGGTAGTATGTATGAGGCCTTGTGCCACAATGTGAACACTTCGGTGTTTCTGTGAGATGAACTGTTCTATGTTTGAACTGTGCAATAAAAGAATGTTCTGTTTATATATGAACCGTTATTGTTAAGTCTGTTCTATTGATTCTAGCCAGACCGATTGTGCATGAAAGAAAGTAGAGAATGAAAGTATTTCAAAGTGCATGTGACTAATGTTTTAAAATGATAGGAATCAAGACTATTCCTATTATTCAAGCTGCTTCATAACCTTTGTTGGGTTATTGAAGTTCTGAAGAATGTTTAAACTCTTGAAGTTGTTTGTTCAACTGTACGACTTGCTGGGCAATTGAATGCTCACACTTGCTTTAAATAAAAACATTTTCAGCGAACGATGTTAGAAAGAACTTAAGGATCCCGTAAAGATCAAGCTGAGCGGTATTCAGACGAAGTGCCATTCATTATATGAATGTGCGTGAAGAGCAAGTGAAGACTTGTAATATAGAATGATAGAATTAAACTATAGACTAGTTTAATGAACAGTTATGAATCCTTTGTGGCGGATGAAAGTCACTCGTGTAAGATGTAAAGAATAATGTAATTATCATTATTTGTAATGAAAGAGGTTTTGTGGTTATAGAACCTAGGATTTTAGAATAAATGTTATTATATTTTAGTATATAATGATGTATGTTTGGAAGAAAATGGGGTAGTGATGTACGGAATCCGGATGTGAAAATAGACCGGATTTCGGGGCGTTACAGGTTGGTATCAGAGCTGATAGGTTATAAATCTTAGGTAAGAGTACCTAAGACTATAATCGTAAAGAGAATGATAAGAAGATCACCACGTGATCATAGTAAATCGTAGTAACAGATGAGCTGTTAAACGATGAATGATTTATAGCTAATGCTATGAATGAATGGTACTACGAAGTAGTACGGGAAGAAGAACTCAGATTGAGTTGTAAAGGTTACTATACGAATTAAAGAAAATTTGTATTAAGTACAGAGGAAGTCAGAAGTGGTAAGATTTCAATTGAGGACTCATGTTATGGCTGAGTTGTATGAACCTTTGTATGGGCAGAGGTTTGTGCTTTGTTTAATAACTGCTCAGTTTATTATAGTGATAATCATTGGAATTGGTCGCGCTATTAAGATGTATATGACGAGAAGGTGAATCTTTTCTCATGTATATACTTGATAGATAGAGAAGGTTAAGGTAGGTTCGAGTCTTGAAACTCATACTTATGGTAAGTTTGTGACTCATAATAGTATGGTATGTTTTCGAATGTTTCAGCGAATGGACGCCAAAGGTCTATCTGGATGTTCTTAAACTCATATTATTGTGGAAAGTTCCTGAACCCATAATGTGTGGTAAGTTGATGGACTGTACTAAGAAATAGGAATGTTTAGACTGAAAACGAAGTATTTTCAGTAGACTTAGCATTGAAGGTGCTAGAGAAATTTAAGTATTGTCGCAGAAAGACAATGAAGGAAGATGGAGAATAGGATATTCCAAATCCTCTAGCTATGCTAGATTTCGAAGTTTATTCAAATCGTACTGAATTGTACATTTTGAAAAAGAAAAGAATTGGTTCAACTTTTTGGAACCAATGGATTTTAAAAGAGCTATGCTTTTTATGTCTATGCCAATTGTTTCGGCTAGACAGAAATTAATTTAAAATATCAAAATGAATTTTATATCATCAGTGCATTTGATGCAAGGATGGTAAAAAGATGGAGTTGTTAATGCAATTAAACCTGGTATGGAATTTGATCAGAGGATCAATAACCTGCTATGGTATGATGTATAATGACGAAGTCATAAACTGACGAAGTCCTCAACGTACTGTGAAGAGTACGATATCATGACGTCATGAAACATTTTGAAAAGAATTTAAAGAAGTAGTCGATGTCAAGCGAGTTGACTAGACGAATGTTTCAAGAAATATCCAAAATTTTGGTACTAAGTCTGAGGTGAACATACCCTGAAATGGGGTTATACGTTAGGCTGATCACCTACGTATGGAAGAGGTAGTTTACCTTCTTTGTGATTGTAAACTTACCGTGTAAGAAAGGTTTACGGCGAGAGGCTGTTTAACATTGTAAGAGTTCATGGTCAATTTGACCCCTCAGCAAAAGAATGAAATGTTTTAAAGGAATCTTTATATTCCTAGTTATTCCTTTCGCTTCATGATTCTTGATAGGTTATGGAGGTTAGGAATGATGGAAAGATAAGAACTTCTTTGAAGAGAAGTTGAGGAGAAGGGTAAGCTAAAATTTCGAGGACGAAATTCTTTGAAGGAGGGAAGAATGTGACAACCCGGAAAATCGGATTGTCAAGAATTTAAGTTAAAGAATTAGTTATTAATAAAATGAATTTTTATTAATACTATTATGTGCTATGTGTTCATTAATCGTTCTATAACCTAGAATGATTATTAATCGGGAGGATTCTGGCTACGAGCTAGACTGAACGAGTAAGAATTTTCAAGACGAAAATAAAAGTTTTCCGGGAATAAAATATTTTTTCGGGGAAAAAGACGAAATAGGCACTATTCACACGTTTCTGCTCGGAGATTTATTTTGAAATTCCGAGAAGTTATAGATTACGTTTAATTCTGAGATGTGATGGAATATTCAATAATATTTCAGTTATGGCAAAAACGAAGTTTTCGCCCGCGGACTCAAAACCTAAGGGTTAGGGAATTTGAGTTCCGAGAATGTTATGATCGCGTATAATAATTAGGGTTATTATGCGTGAGAAATACGAGTATGATACGAGTTATTATACGAGTATATTACGAAAATTAGTACGACGTATAATACGAATATCGTACGAACAATATACGAAGAGAATACGAGTATACGAGAATGGAATGTGTAGAATACAATTAGTCTTAATGGACTTTGAGTTCATGGACTTTGTAGAATTTAATTGGACTTGGATTATGTCAAGCCCAATGATTTGTGAAGTTAAGCCCAACTTAGGCCCAATAAGAATTAGGGTTAAGGCCCAAACCAAGAAAAGAAACCGCGGATCGAACCGATGGGTAAACGGATGGGTAAAACCCATGGAAAAACCCATGGGGATGACCCGTGGGCATAAGGGGCGGCCACTTGGCCACCAAGTAAGGGTGGTGGCCAAGTAAACTTGGTTGCCAAGTGAGGAATAGTAAGGAGGTGGAGGGGAAATGACCAAAATGCCATTTGCTTGGAAATTCTATAAATACTAAGCTTAACTTTCATTTTCTAGGATTTTGAAAATCCTAGAACTTGAGGGAGAGAGAGAGAGAGAGAGAGCTCGGTTGTGAGAGGAGAAGGAAGAGCATGATCATGAACGCTCGGATCAAAAGTGATCGTGAAATAGAAAAGCTAGCAAATCGCCGGCTTTGTCTAACGGAAGAGAAATAAAGAAGAACGGTAATCCGAACCCTAGTTTCTTCTACTATTTTCTTTAAGTTTCATATGTTTAAAACATAACTTAATGAGAATAAGGAGTAAAAGATGTTAGTAATGATTTCATATGGTTGAAATCATGAGAAAATAAGAAATGAGAAATAAGAAATTTAGTTTATAAATTTCTTAAGCAAGTATGAGATTCGTGAGGATTTTGAGCAATTCGAATGAATATTATGAACGAGTAGGTGAATTAAGTAAGGAATGGTGTTCTATAACATCAAATTCCAAGAAAAAGTGAAATCGAAATCTAAAATATCGATTAAAAATGAAGAACGCGAAGAACACGCGAAGAACACGAAGAACGTTGTTGATGGACAAATTTAAAACCATCGTAGTGTAATTGTTGTTGATGGACAAGTTTAAAAGCATCGCGTATAAGTTAGTTGCTTCTTACTTGGTTAGGAACGGTAGAAACGTTCATGAAGAACGGATTAAAACGGAGCTATAACGAAGTATCAAATACTCACAAGAATACGCTCGATATAGAGAGAGAAATAGAGAGAAACTTGTGTTTCTGGTGTGATTTTCAATTCTAACCTAAGCACCCTATTTATAGGAAAATGCTTAGAACACCAAACCATAAAATTTAATATAATATTAATATATTTATCAAATTATCCTTAGCCCACATCTAGACATCTGATCTCAGCCCATTTATATCACATGTTAGCCCACTTAAATGCCAAAAAACGTTTTTCTTCAAAATAATAAATAAAACTTCCAAAAATTAATTATTTTGGAACTTCAGAACTTCAATAATTCATAATAAATAGCTCTTTTATCAGAAAATTTGAATCTTACGTGTCTTTATAGGAAATTCTATTCTCTACAACTTTGCAGAAGAATGTTTTTCCAAATTCTAAACAGAAATTGACCGAAATCCACAAACGGGCGATTTTACAGTCAATAATAAATTTTCGGTCAGGAATTGTGTCCACCAACACACAAAACATGTGTTAATCATTTAATGTCACAAAAATACTCTTCCTCCTCATATACTCATATATCCCACATTCATTGTAAAAATATCACCATCAATATATTATTAAAATAATATATTTAAATGAATTATTTTATCAAAAAAAGATAAAATATTAATTTTTAACAATTATCACATTAAAAATTTTCTCCATCTATATCCACATAAAATCAATATTTTCCTCATCATATAAATCAATAATTAATTATACACAAATAATATTACAGAATCACAGTACTGACAAACAGGCCGTTCCCAGGAAAGAGGGGGCTTTCCAATAAGGATTTCTCCTTACTGGCGCGTAATTAGATGACCAAACTTCTCCTTAGACCGAACTTTCTAGATATTGCCAATAATGTTATCTAATAATATTATTCAGATAATATGAATTATTGCTTCGATAATGGAAAATACTGTGTAGTGACAATTATAAAATATCAACGTAGTAATTATTTAATCAATAAAATAAAATATTGAACAGTAATTACTGTAACCATTATTGAGTAGTGCCTTCTTACGTAAGAATCAATAATTAGTGCAATACCGTGTGCTACTGTGCAACAACGCGTATTACCGTGCTTTAACCACCGGGTATTCCAACAGTATTAACGGTAATAACTACGCCGTTATTTATAAATAACTTATTTTTGTCGTTTTCTTCATCCAATCGCTTTCCGTTATGGGGCCCACAAAAGACTGCGCCGTCGTACGAATATTTTCCGACAGTAAGAATATTCCACGACCAAGCGAATATTCCCCGACAACAATGAATATTTTATAACCACTTGCTTATTTAAAATATTTGCGCATTTTACCCATAACTAACCACATTAATCAAATCAACCCTTACTATTTCAGAATAATAAATAGAGGAAATTAAATTTCATTTATTAATAATTTGGGGTCTTACAACCTCCCCTCCTTATGAAATTTCGTCCTCGAAATTGACATACGTACCTGGTGTTTCGAAAAGATGAGGATACCTCGCTTTCATTTCCATTTCCAACTCCCAGGTCATTTCCTCAATAGCATGGTTTCTCCACAAAACTTTAACTTGTGGTATGACCTTCGTGCGTAGGACATGCTCCTTCCTATCCAAAATCTTGACAGGTACCTCCTCGTACGTTAAGTCTTCGTCTATCTCGTCCGGTTCTAACTCAATAACGTGGTTTGGGTCTTTCACATATTTACGAAGCATAGATATATGAAAAATATTATGAACACGAGACATACTTGGAGGTAACGCGAGTCTATAGGCCACATTTTCTACTCGGTCAAGAATCTGTAATGGACCAATAAATCGTGGATTGAGCTTTCCTCTCTTTCCAAATCTTGTGACTCATTTCCATGGAGCTACACGTAATAATACATGATCCCCAATGTTAAATTCCACGTCCTTTCGATGAAGATCCACATAACTCTTTTGTCGATCCTGTGCCATTTGTATACGTTGTCGAATCGTTTGGATCTTCTCTGTAGTCATTCGTACCAACTCTGGTCCCAACAACGTTGCTTCTCCCACCTCATCCCAACATACTGGAGAGCGACACTTTCGTCCATACAATGCTTCAAAGGGAGCCACACCTATACTTGCCTGATAACTGTTGTTGTAGGAGAATTCCACCAATGGTAGGTACTTATCCCAACTTCCTTTGAAATCTAGGACACAAAGTCTTAATAGATCTTCAAGAGTTTGAATAGTCCTCTCTGATTGTCCGTCCGTTTGAGGATGGTATGCCGAACTGAACCGTAAATCCGTGCCCATAGCTTTTTGCAAGCTAACCCAAAATCTTGAAGTGAATCTTGGGTCACAATCCGAAACTATGGATACTGACATGCCATGCAACCTTACAATCTCATTCACGTACATACTAGCAAGACGTTCAAGGGAATAAGTCTCCCATATCGGTAAGAAATGAGCAGACTTGGTTAATCTATCAACTATAACCCAAATAGCATTTATGCCTTGAGAAACCGTGGGAAGACCCGTAACGAAATCCATGGTAATGTGTTTCCACTTCTATTTTGGAATCTCAAGTGGTTGCAATGGACCCTTTGGTACTTGATGCTCCGCCTTTACACGTTGACAAGTTAAACACCTCGAGATAAACTTTGCAATCTCTCTCTTCATATTGTTCCACCAAAATGTATGTCGAAGATCACGATACATTTTAGTACTTCCAGGATGGATTGCAAATGGTGTATTGTGTGCCTCCATCATGATCTTGTACTTCAAATCAGAATCGTTAGGAACACAAAGTCTGGAGTGGACTCGAAGTATTCCTTCTTCATCGATTCTTGCTTCTGGAATAACACCTTCTAGCACTTTCTTCTTCATACGCATCAGCTCCGGGTCTGTAGCTTGAGCAACTTTAACTTTATCTATTAACGTTGGTTCTACGCGTATACTTGACATCATCGTACTCGTTCCTGCATATGATCTTCTACTCAACGCGTCAGCTACCACGTTTGCTTTTCCAGGATGGTATTGAATAATGTGGTCGTAATCTTTCAACAGCTCGAGCCAACGTCGTTGCCGCATGTTGAGTTCTTTTTGAGTGAAGAAATATTTGAGGCTTTTATGGTCTGAATATATCTCCACTTTCTCCCCATATAGATAGTGCCTCCAGATCTTTAGCGCGAAAACGACTGCTGCCAACTCTAGATCATGAGTAGGATAATTCCTCTCATATTCTTTAAGTTGTCGCGATGCATAGGCTATGACTTTTCCACGTTGCATGAGAACACATCCTAACCCTTTGCCTGATACATCGCTGTAGATAACAAATCCATCCGAACCAGATGGTATTGTCAGAACAGGTGCCGAAATGAGTCTCCTCTTAAGCTCTTGGAAACTCTTCTCGCATTCTTCGCTCCATACGAATTTGATATCCTTCTGAGTCAGCTGAGTTAACGGTGTAGCAATTCGAGAAAACCCTTCTACGAATCTCCGATAATAACCAGCTAAGACCAGAAAGCTACGTACATCGGTCACCGTCTTCGGTTGCTCCCAGCTTTGTATTGCTTCAATCTTCGCCGGGTCCACAGATACTCCATGTTTTGACACCACGCGCCCTAGGAATGCTACTTCCTCAAGCCAGAACTCGCATTTCTTCAACATAGTATATAACTTGTTTTCACGCAGCCTTTGGAGTACCAGCTTCAAATGGTGCTCATGATCTTCATGACTTTTGGAATATATGAGGATGTCATCAATAAAGACAACAACGAACTGATCCAAATAATCCTTGAATACTCGGTTCATCATATCCATGAAAGCCGCATGAGCATTAGTCAATCCAAAAGACATGACTAAGAATTCATAATGCCCGTACCGAGTTCTAAAGGCAGTCTTCGGAATATCCTCAGTTTTAACCTTCAGCTGATGATATCTAGAACGAAGATCGATTTTTGAAAAGAATTTTGCTCCTTGTAACTGGTCAAACAGGTCATCAATACGAGGTAGCGGATACCTCGATACAAAGTCGCATACTCCCGTCTTTCTTCTTTACAAATAAAATAGGAGCACCCCAAGGAGATGTACTAGGACGAATGAAACCGATGTCCAATAACTCTTGTAGTTGGACCTTCAACTCCTGAAGTTCAATAGGAGCCATTCGATATGGGGTTTTAGAAATAGGCTTTGTACCAGATTCAAGATCAATAAAGAATTCAACTTCACGTTCTGGGGGTAGACCGAGAAGTTCTTCAGGAAATACGTCAGGAAAGTTACTAACAACAGGAATATTATTCAAATTTGACGTGTCTTTATTCAAATCCATAACATGGGCTAAGAAAGCTTGACATCTGTTTTTTAATAAACGAATGGCTTTATGGCTTGATATAACAGTGATTGATTTTAATGGCTTAGTTGCTTGAATTCGAGCAACAGGTTGATTAAGAATATGAAAACTAACCACCTTACGAAAACAATCAATTTTGGCATGATGAGTAGTTAACCAATCAATTCCTAAAATCACGTCAAATGCAATTATCTTTAAAGAGATAAGGTCAACAGGTAAGGTGATGGTGCCAACTTGGATCAAACAAGATTTATAAACAGTGGATGTGATGAAAGTTTCCCCTAACGGAGTCTCCACAGATAAATCAAAGTCTAATTTCTCCGAAGTCAAGTTTAAACGTTGAGCACAAGCAGGAGAAATAAATGAATGGGTAGCACCGGTATCTAGTAAGGTATAAACTTCACATGAATTTATGATTAGCTTACCCGTGATCACCTCGTTTGGGTTCCTCGCATGTTGACCAGTCACGACAAACGCTCTTCCAGGAACCGTTGACTTTGACTTTTCTGGGGCAGCCTTTTGAGTCACCTTCCCCGCTGAACTTGGTTTCGCTACCGTACAATCTCGAGCGATATGTCCTTCCTTTCCACAATTATAGCATACCTTGAACTGTTGTGGACAGTTTGGGCTGATATGTCCCTCTTTTCCACATTTATAGCATATGACCGGTGGTCGTTCTCCTCCCTTGGAACCGGTTGCTACTGGTGCTGACGTCTTCGTATTGTCATTGTTGAATCTCCTCTTTTTAAAATCTCCTCCCGACTCGCTTCTTCTATTTTCATAGCCACGAATACCACCAGAGTGGTTGCCGTTCTTGTATGTATTTTTCTTTCTCCGCTGGTTATCATTGTTCTGATGACTGTTGTCACCGATATGATCCTGGTTGTGGTCCCTCGGTTGACCGTACTCGTTATCTCGCTCTAATAATTGAGCCCTGTTGACAACATCTGAATAGAGAGAAAATTTATGAGAAATGAGATATTGACGTATGCCGGGTTTTAAACCTCTCAGAAACATCCACCGCATACGTTCCTCATTCTCCACCAAATGAGGTGCAAACCTGGACAACTCTGCAAACTTCGCCTCGTACTGGGACACCATCATGTTATTCTGCTCCAGTCTAATAAACTCTACCTCCTTCATATGACGAATACTTTCAGGAAAGTACTTGTCATTGAATTGTTTCTGAAATGTCTCCCAAGACATGCTGAGTGCGGCTGGATGGGTACACTTCACAGATTCCCACCAGTAGTCTGCCTCGCCACGGAACATAAAGGTGACGAATGGAACCTTCTGTTCCTCCGTGCATCCCAAGACATCAAATATCTTGGTAATTTGCTTGACCCATGTCTCCGCCTTAATCGGATCCGGCTTTCCCCAGAATTTTGGTGGACCCAACTCTTTGAACTGCTTGGTTGTGACCAGCTGTGTGTTGCCATTGTTTCTTCCTATATTTTGAACAGGAATCTCCTTCGTCTGGTTTTACATTAATCGCAAAAACTTCTAAACATCTCATCGTTCACCGTCTGCTCAGTGGTGTTGTTCACAGGAGGAACATTGCCAGCCTGTTGCACGTTCTCCTTGTTGGTGAGTATAGGCATCTCCACCGTCTCATTTACTCTACTGTTAACATTCTCAGTCGATATTCTCAAATACTGCCACGAAACAAAGGTTAATTTAACAAATTAACATATCACATAATATCCCTATATTATGACCGACCAACAAATAAGCTTAGGTAGGACACACTAGCGAAGGATTTACTCGTCTCTCCCCTCCTAGTTCTATTCCCCGATCTCCACCAGAGATCATATCCTTAAGCTCTAATACCAACTGTGACGCCCCCAAAACAGGTATACAACACCCATTCTGAGTCGTCAATAACAAGGTATAGAAACAACTACATCTTTACTATTACAACATAAGAACTGTGAGTTTAAATACAAATATTGTCATCTAGACAATATCCACACTCAAATAAGTCCTCATTACAATTATTGATACATTATTTCACAAAAATGGTGAGGACTACTAAAATAACTTCTAGAACAATCATTCCATACCCCGACTAGTACTCGCTACATTCTCGCCTCCTGAGAAAAATGGAACAAAAAGGAAAAGGGTGAGCTCAACTAGCCCAGTAAAGAACATTATGACTAAGATAACATAGAACAAATTATCGTTAGTCTTCAAAAGGAAAAAAATATAATAGAATACAATAGACAACAAGTTTTAAATCAATATTCACAGCGGAAAATAATAATTCATAGAAGAGTTACGTAGAGAATAAAATCTACGATTATCTATGAATTTAAAAGTCCATCATCAATATTTTATCCCTGTAACATCAATCAACATCTATCCGGAAATCAAATATTCATCTTTGCACTACAGGCCAAAGATATTCATCAGTTGGTCATGTTCATCTAAATACCTGTTCATCTTTGCAATACGGGCCAAAGATATTTATCAAAAATTATTAATCTTTGCACTACAGGCCAAAGATATTCGATTATATCATCATTTAGGACTGAGGATGATGAAAAATATTTTAAAGGAAACGAATCCAGTGAAACAAAATAATAAATATTAAGGATTCGTATTTCAGCTATTCCATGTCCAAAAATACCTCATAAATAATCATAGTGGAGTAAAATTCAAGAATGATCAAAACATGGATACAATCAAAGCTAGTATCCAGAATAGATATTTTGGACGAAAAGAAGAAAATTTCATTTTTCGGTGAATAGTAACTCGTGAATAGTAACTCGTGAATAGTAACTCATGAATAGTAACCCCGACATGAAAAGTTTCAAATTTGATAAAAAGTTCAGATCAATACTTCGGCATAATGATATTGAAGAAAATAATATCATTTAAGAAGGAATAACATCCCTTACCTCGGAAAGACGGTACTTCTGACTGGAATACTAGATATAGTGCTGAAGGAAACTTGCACCGTATAGCAACACTCAAAGTATCAAATACTCACAAGAATACGCTCGATATAGAGAGAGAAATAGAGAGAAACTTGTGTTTCTGGTGTGATTTTCAATTCTAACCTAAGCACCCTATTTATAGGAAAATGCTTAGAACACCAAAGCAGAAAATTTAATATAATATTAATATATTTATCAAATTTTCCTTAGCCCACCTCTAGACATCTGATCTCAACCCATTTATATCACATGTTAGCCCACTTAAACGCCAAAAAACGTTTTTCTTCAAAATAATAAATAAAACTTCCAAAAATCAATTATTTCGGAACTTCAGAACTTCAATAATTCATAATAAATAGCCCTTTTATCAGAAAATTCGAATCTCGCGTGTTTTTATAGGAAATTCAATTCTCTACAACTTTGCAGAAGAAAGTTTTTACAAATTCCGAACAGAAATTGACCGAAATCCACAAACGGGCGATTTTACAGTCAATAATAAATTTTCGGTCAAGAATTGTGTCCACCAACACACAAAATATGTGTTAATCATTTAATGCCATAAAAATACTCTTCCTCCTCATATACTCATATATCCCACGTTCATTATAAAAATATCACCATCAATATATTATTAAAATAATATATTTAAATGAATTATTTTATCAAAAAAAGATAAAATATTAATTTTCAACAATTGTCACATTAAAAATTTTCTCTATCTATATCCACATAAAATCAATATTTTCCTCATCATATAAATCAATAATTAATTATACACAAATAATATTACAGAATCACAGTACTGACAAACAGGCCGTTCCCAGGAAAGAGGGGGCTTTCCAATAAGGATTTCTCCTTACTGGCGCGCAATTAGATGACCAAACCTCTCCTTAGATAGAACTTTATAGATATTGCCAATAATATTATCTAATAATATTATTCAGATAATATGAATTATTGCTCCGATAATAGAAAATACTGTGCAGTGACAATTATAAAATATCAACGTAGCAATTATTTAATCAATAAAATAAAATATTGAACAGTAATTACTGTAACCATTATTGAGTAGTGCCTTCTTACGTAAGAATCAATAATTGGTGCAATACCGCGTGCTACTGTGCAATAACGCGTATTACCGTGCTTTAACCACCGGGTATTCCAACAGTATTAATGGTAACAACTACGCCGTTATTTATAAACAACTTATTTTTGTCGTTTTCTTCATCCAATCGCTTTCCGTTATGGAACCCATAAAAGACTGCGCCGTCGTACGAATATTCTCCGACAGTAAGAATATTCCACGACCAAGCGAATATTCCCCGACAACAATGAATATTTTATAACCACTTGCTTATTTTAAATATTTGCGCATTTTACCCATAACTAACCACATTAATCAAATCAACTCTTACTATTTCAGAATAATAAATAAAGGAAATTAAATTTCATTTATTAATAATTTGGGGTCTTACATTTTTATTCGCTCAAGAATCTCAAATGGACCAACAAATCTTGGATTGAGCTTTCCTCTCTTCCCAAATCTTGTAACTCCCTTCCATGGTGCAACACGTAATAATATATGATCCCCAATATTAAATTCCACGTCCTTCCGATGAAGATCCGCATAACTCTTTTGTCGATCCTGTGCCGTTTGAATACGTTGTCGAATCGTTTGGATCTTCTCTGTAGTAATGCGTACCAACTCTGGTCCCAACAATGTTGCTTCACCCACCTCGTCCCAGCATACTGGAGAATGATATTTTCTTCCATACAATGCCTCGAATGGAGCCACACCTATGCTCGCCTGATAACTGTTGTTGTAGGAGAATTCCACCAATGGTAGGTACTTATCCCAACTCCCTTTGAGATCTAGGACACAAAGTCTTAATAGATCTTTAAGAGTTTGAATAGTCCTCTCTGATTGTCCGTCCGTTTGAGGATGGTATGCCGAACTGAATCGTAAATCCGTGTCCATAGCTTTCTGTAAGCTAACCCAAAATTGTGAAGTGAAGCTTGGGTCACGATCCGAAACTATGGATACTGGCATGCCATGCAATCTCACAATCTCATTCACGTACATACTAGCAAGACGTTCAAGGGAATAAGTCTCACGTATCGGCAAGAAATGAGCGGACTTGGTTAATCTATCAACAATAACCCAAATCGCATCTATACCTTGAGAAACCTTGGGAAGACCCGTAACAAAATCCATAGTAATGTGTTCCCACTTCCATTTCGGAATCTCAAGTGGTTGCAATGGACCCTTTGGTACTTAATGCTCCGCTTTTACACGTTGACAAGTTAAACATCTCGAGATAAACTCCGCGATCTCTCTTTTCATATTGCTCCACCAAAATGTATGTCGAAGATCGTGATACATTTTGGTACTCCCAGGATGGATTGCAAACGGTGTGTTGTGTGCCTCCATCATTATTCTATGCTTCAAGTCAAAATTGTTAGGAACACAAAGTCTGGAGTTGACTTGAAGTATTCCTTCTTCATCGATTCTTGCTTCTGGAATAGCACCTTCTTGCACTTTCTTCTTTATACGCATCAGCTCCATGTCCGTAGCTTGAGCAGCTTTAACTTTATCGATTAAAGTCGGTTCTACTCGTATATTTGATATCATCATGTGGGTACTTGGAGCCTTCATCTCTATCTCTATCCTTTGCAAGTCATACAAAATGGGCCTTTGTGTTAACAACATTGCACTCGTACCCGCATATGATCTTCTACTCAATGTGTTAGCTACTACGTTTGCTTTTCCAGGATGATATTGGATGGTATGATCGTAATCTTTCAACAGCTCGAGCCAACGTCGCTGCCGCATGTTGAGTTCCTTTTGGGTGAAGAAATATTTGAGGCTTTTATGATCTGTATAGATCTCCACTTTCTCCCCATACAGGTAGTGTCTCCAGATCTTCAACGCAAAAACGACTGCTGCCAACTCCAAATCATGAGTAGGATAATTCCTATCATATTCTTTAAGTTGTCGTGAGGCATAGGCTATGACTTTCCCATGTTGCATGAGAACACATCCTAACCCTTTGCCTGAAGCATCGCTATAGATAACAAATCCATCCGAACTAGATGGTATTGTCAGAACAGGTGCCGAAATGAGTCTCCTCTTGAGTTCTTGGAAACTCTTCTCGCATTCCTCACTCCATACGAATTTTGTATCTTTCCGAGTCAGCTGAGTTAACGGAGTAGCGATTCGAGAAAATCCTTCCACAAATCTCCGATAATAACCAGCTAGGCCCAGAAAGCTACGTACTTCGATTACCGACTTCGGTTGCTCCCAACTTTGTATGGCTTCAATCTTCGCCGGGTCGACAGATACTCCATGTTTTGACACCACGTGCCCAAGGAATGCTACTTCCTCAAGCCAGAACTCGCATTTCTTCAATTTGGCATATAGCTTATTTTCATGAAGCCTTTGCAGTACCAGCTTCAAATGGCGCTCATGATCTCCACGGCTTTTGGAATAGATGAGGATGTCATCAATAAAGACAACAACGAACTGATCCAAATATTCTTTGAATACACGGTTCATCATATCCATGAAGGTAGCAGGAGCATTAGTCAATCCAAAAGACATGACTAAGAATTCATAATGCCCGTACCGAGTTCTGAATGCAGTCTTTGGAATATCCTCAGTTTTAATCTTCAGCTGATGATATCCAGAACGAAGGTCGATCTTTGAAAAGAATTGTGTTCCTTGTAACTGGTCGAACAGGTCATCAATGCGAGGTAGCGGATACCTATTCTTGATGGTGACATGGTTCAATTCTCGATAGTCAATACAAAGTCGCATACTCCCGTCTTTCTTCTTTACGAATAAAACAGGAGCACCCTAAGGAGACGTACTAGGACGAATAAAATCGATGTCCAACAACTCCTGTAGTTGGACTTTTAACTCCTGAAGTTCAATAGGAGCCATTCGATATGGAGTTTTAGAAATGGGCTTTGTACCGGGTTCAAGGTCAATAAAGAATTCAACTTCACGTTCTGGGGGTAGACCAGAAGTTCTTCAGGAAATACATCGGGAAATTCTCTAACAATAGAAATATTATTCAAATCTGACTTGTCTTTGTTCAAATCCATAACATGGGCTAAGAAAGCTTGACATCCGTTTTTCAATAAACGAATAGCTTTGTGGCTTGATATGACAGTGACTGATTTTAGTGGTTTAGTAGTTTGAATTCGTATGACAGGTTGGTTAGGAATATAAAAACTAACAACCTTACGAAAACAATCAATTTTAGCATGATGAGTGGTTAACCAATCAATTCCTAAAATCACATCAAAAGCAAGTATCTTTAAAGAGATAAGATCAACATGTAATGTGATAGTGCCAACTTGGATCATGCAAGATTTATAAACTGTAGATGTAACGAAGGTTTTACCCAACGGAGTTTCAACAGATAAGTTAAAGTCCAATTTCTCAGGAGTCAAGTTTAAACGTTGAGCACAAGCAGGAGAGATAAAAGAATGGGTAGAACCGGTATCTAGTAAAGTATAAACTTCGCAAGAATTTAAGATTAGCTTACCCGTGATCACCTCGTTCGGGTTTCTCGCATTTTGGCCAGTCACGACAAACGCCCTTCCAGGAACCGTTGATTTCGACTTATCCGGGACAACTTTTGGAGTCACCATCCCCGCTGAACTTGGTTTTGCTACAGAACATTCTCGAGCTATATGACCCTCCTTTCCACAGTTTAACATACCTTAGATTGTTGTGGGCAGTTTGGGCTGATATGTCCCTCTTTCCCACATTTGTAACATACGACCGGTGGTCGTTCTCCTCCCCTAGAAGCAGTTGGTGTTTGTGCTGACGTCTTCACATTATCATTGTTGTACCTTCTCTTCTTGAAATCACCTCCCGACTCGCTCCTTCTATTATCACGACCACGATTACCACCAGAGTGGTTACCATTTTTGTCCGAATGTTTTCCTCCCTGCTGGTTTTCATTGCTTCGATGACTGTCGCCACCGGTATGACCCTGGTTGTGGTCCCTCGGTTGCACATACTCATTATCTCGCTCTAATAATTGAGCCCTGTTTACAACATCTGAATATAAAGAAAATTTATGAGAGATAAGATATTGCCGAATCTCGGGTTTTAGACCTCTCAGAAACATTCTTGTCATTCGTTCCTCATTTTCGACCAAATGAGGTGCAAACCTGGATAACTCTGCAAACTTCGCCTCGTACTGGGACACCGTCATGTTGTTTTGTTCCAGTCTGATAAACTCCACCTCCTTCATATGACGAATACTTTCAGGAAAGAACTTGTCATTGACCAGTTTTTGAAATATTTCCCAGGACATGTTGAGTGCGTCAGGCTGGGTACGCTTCACAGACTCCCACCAGTAGTCTGCCTCATCGCGGAACATAATGGTGGCGAATGGAACCTTCTGTTCCTCCGTGCATCCCAAGACATCGAATATCTTGGTAATTTGCTTGACCCACGTTTCTGCCATGATCGGATCCGGCTTTCCCTTATATTCTGGTGGTCCCAATTCTTTGAACTGCTTAGCTGTGACAAACCGCGCATTGTTATCATTTCCACCCGTATTCTGCACACGAGTCTCCCTCGTCTGATTTTGCATGAACTGCAAAAAGTTTTTAAACATTCCATCATTCATCGTTTGCTCGGTAACGTTGTTTACAGGAGGAATATTGCCTTCCTGTTGCACGTTCCCCTGGGTGATGATCAAAGGTGTCTCCACGGTCTGATTTACTCCATTATTAACATTCTCAGCTGCCATTCTTAAACACTGCCATCAAACAAGGGTTAATAGTCATGTCATATATTATCCCTATACTCTGACCGACCAAATAAACACCAAATAAACTTAGTCAGGTCGTACTAGCGAAGGAATTCCCCGTCTCTCCCCTCCTAGTTCTTGTCTCACATCTCAGCCAGGGATCATATCCCTAAACTCTGATACCAACTGTGACGCCCCCAAAATAGGTATGCAACACCCATTTTGAGTCGCCAAATACATGGTACAGAAAGCAAACTACAACTTCAATAATACAATTGTCGTGCAAAATACGACAACACATACTGTGAGTTTAAATACAAATATTGTCTTCTGGACAATATCCACACTCAAATAAATCCTCATTACAATTATTCAAACACTATTTTACAGAAATAGTGAGGACTGCTAAAACATCTTTCTAGAACCATCACTCCATACCCCGACTAGATCCTGCTATGTTCTCACCTCCTGAGAAGAAAAAATGGAACAAAAAGGAAAAGGGTGAGCTCAACTAGCCCAGTAAAGAATATTATGACTAAGATAATATACAACAAATTATCGTTAGTCTTCAACAGCGAAAAATCTGATAGAATATATTCGACAACAAGTTTTAGATCAACAACTGCAGCGGAAACAACAAACCATTAGAAGAGTCAAGTAGAGAACGAATTCTACTATCTTCTAAGATTTAAAAGTCCATCATCAATATTTTATCCCTGTAACAACAATCAATAATCATCTTTATCCAAATATTCATCTTTGCACTACAGGCCAAAGATATTCATTTGTATCACCAGTCGGTCGTGTTCATCTCAACACCTGTTCATCTTTGCACTACAGGCCAAAGATATTCATCAAGTAATCATACATCTTTGCACTACAGGCCAAAGATATTCAATAATATCATCATTTAGGACTGAGGATGATGAAAAATATCTTAAAGAGAACGAATCCAGTGAGACAGAAGGACAAATATTAGGGATTCGTATAACAGTTTATCCAAGATCAATAATACTTCATAATAATTAATTGTGAAGCAGAATTCAAAAATAAAGATCAAAACATGGATACAATCAAATATAGTAACCATAGTAGACATCTTGGACAAAAATGAGAAAACTTCATTTTTTGGTGAATAGTGCCGTATTCGTGAATAGTGCCGTATACGTGAATAGTGCCGTATACGTGAATAGTAACCCCGACACAAAAAGTTTCAAATTTGATAAAAACTCATATCAATATTTCAGCATAATGATATTGAAGAAAATAATATCATTAAGAAGAAAATAATATCCCTTACCTCAAAATATCAGTACTTCTGGTCAGAATACCGGTATAAGGCTGAAAGAAACTTGCTCTGATGAATAGAAACTCTCAAAGTATCTAAATACTCATAAAATATACTCAATAATCTAGAGAGAGAAAGAGATAAAACTTGTTTCTGGTGTGATTTTCAATTCTAACTTAGCCCTCTATTTATAGGAAAATGTTAGCACGCCGAAGCAGACTTAACCTGCAACCTGATGGCTTTACCTGCTACTATTCCCACCCACCGCATTTGAATAAAAATCTCAGCATATTTCTTCACCAACCAAGAGTGGGACTCACCAATTCTAGAATTTTCTATCAAAATGATAAACTCCGAAAATTCAACAATTTCTGAACCATTCATATCGTAAAATTCATAATAAATCATACGTTCATTTTTAACGGTTCAAAATTTGTGGACATATACTCAACTTATATATGTATAACATATCCAAAAATTATCACGATCCAACGGTCGGATTAAAAATTATAACCCCAGCAAAATATCTCAAAAACCCTGATTTTTAATACCTCCATTCCGACAAAAATACTGATAAAAACCTCAACATTAACTCCTTCATTTTTAACCACAAAAATATATCCCTCATTTATATCCACATAAAATAAATATTTCCTTATCATATGAATCAATAATTAATTATTCACAAATAATATTACAGAATCACATTTATGACAACCAGGTCGCTCCTAAGAAAGATGGGGCTTTCCAATAAAGATTTCTCCTTACTGGCGCGCAATTAGATGACCAAACCTCTCCTTAGACAGAACTTTCTAGACATTGCCAATAATGTTATCTAATAATATTATTCAAATAATATGAATTATTGATCTGATAATGGAAAATACTGTGCAGCAACAATTATTGAAACAATAATAATATAAAATATCAACACAATAATTATTGATTCAATAAAATAAAATAATTTTTACAATAACTACTGTAACAATTATTGAGTAGTGTCTTCTTACGTAAGAATCAATAATTGGTGCACACGGTATTGCACCAATTATTGATTCTTACGTAAGAAGGCACTACTCAATAATTGTTACAGTAGTTATTGTTCAATATTTTATTTTATTGATTCAATAATTGTTGCGTTGATATTTTATATTGATTCTAGAATTGGTGGGCCCCACTCTTGGTTGGTGAAGAAATGTGCTGAGATTTTTATTCAAATGTGGTGGGTGGAAATAGTAGCAGGTAAAGCCATCAGGTTGCAGGTTAAGTCTGCTTCGGCGTGCTAACATTTTCCTATAAATAGAGGTCTAAGTTAGAATTGAAAATCACACCAGAAACATGTTTTCTCTCTTTCTCTCTCTAGATTATTGAGTGTATTTTGTGAGTATTTAGATACTTTGAGAGTTTCTATTCATCAGAGCAAGTTTCTTTCAGCCTTATACCGGTATTCCGACCAGAAGTACTGATATTTTGAGGTAAGAGATATTATTTTCTTCTAAATGATATTATTTTCTTCAATATCATTATGCTGAAATATTGATATGAGTTTTTATCAAATTTAGAACTTTTTTTTTCGGAGTTACTATTCACGTATACGACACTATTCACGAATACGGCATTATTCACCAAAAAATGAAATTTTCTCATTTTTGTCCAAGATGTCTATTATGGTTACTATCTTTGATTGTATCCATGTTTTGATCTTTATTTTTGAATTCTGCATCACAATTGATTATTATGAAGTATTATTGATCTTGGATAAACTGATATACGAATCCCCAATATTTGTCCTTCTGTCTCACTGGTTCGTTCTCTTTAAGATATTTTTCATCATCCTCAGTCCTAAATGATGATATTACTGAATATCTTTGGCCTGTAGTGCAAAGATGTATGATTACTTGATGAATATCTTTGGCCTGTAGTGCAAAGATGAACAAGTGTTGAGATGAACATGACTGACAGATGATACAAATGAATATCTTTGGCCTATAGTGCAAAGATGAATATTTGGATAAAGATAATTATTAATTGATGTTACAGGGATAAAATATTGATGATGGACTTTTAAATCTTAGAAGATAGTAGAATTCGTTCTCTACTTGACTCTTCTAATGGTTTGCTGTTTCCGCTGCAGTTGTTGATCTAAAACTTGTTGTCGAATATATTCTATCAGATTTTTTCCTGTTGAAGACTAACGATAATTTGTTGTATATTATCTTAGTCATAATATTCTTTAATGGGCTAGTTGAGCTCACCTTTTTCCATTTTGTTTCATTTTTTCTTCTCAGGAGGTGAGAACATAGCAGGATCTAGTCGGGGTATGGAGTGATGGTTCTAGATAGATGTTTTAGCAGTCCTCACTATTTCTGTAAAATAGTGTTTGAATAATTGTAATGAGGATTTATTTGAGTGTGGATATTGTCCAGAAGACAATATTTGTATTTAAACTCAC
Source organism: Panax notoginseng (assembly GCA_016801055.1). NCBI lineage: Eukaryota > Viridiplantae > Streptophyta > Magnoliopsida > Apiales > Araliaceae > Panax > Panax notoginseng. The sequence goes on along the minus strand of CM029015.1, from coordinate 154,677,225 downwards.
AGTATGTGTTGTCGTATTTTGCACGACAATTGTATTATTGAAGTTGTAGTTTGCTTTCTGTACCATGTATTTGGCGACTCAGAATGGGTGTTATATACCTATTTTGGGGGCGTCACATCGGTGCATTCCACACAAGGAAGTCACCAGCGAAAGGCTTGGGGCTCTTTACTTATGGCTTGATATGACAATGATTGACTTTAGTGGTTTGATTGTTTGAATTCGCATAACAGGTTGGTTAGGAATTTGAAAGCTAACACCCTTACGAAAAGCATGATGAGTAGTTAACCAATCGATTCCTAAAATCACATCAAAGGCAAGTATTTTCAAAGAGATAAGATCGACAGGTAAAGCGAAAGTGTCGATTTGAATTAAACAAGATTTATAAATAGTAGAGGTAACAAAGGTTTCTCTTAACGGAGTTTTAACCAATAAGTCAAATTCTAACTTCTCTGGGGTCAAATTTAAACGTTGAGTGCAAGCAAGAGAGATAAAATAACGGGTAGAATCGGTATCTAATAAGTATAGGCTTCGCAAAAATTTATAATTAACTAACCCGTGCTAATTTCGTTTGGATTCCTCACTTGTTGGGAAGTCATGACAACCGCTCTCGCCTGAACTACCCGGCTTTGACTTGTTTGGGGTAGCATTTGGTGTCATCACTACCGTTGGAATTGACTTTTCTATAGGGCATATTCCACCCTCAACTGCTTCGTTGTACTCCTGTTTCATGATCTGAATCATTAATCTTCGATCTATATCGAATTGGGGTTGACCGCAATGTACAGGGTAATTCAAAACTCGATGTTGGGTTCTCTCAATTGCTGTCCAAAAAGAGAAATACATATCATCTATTTTAGCCTTCTTGGATCGGACGTCTCTTTCCACAATATCAACGCATCGTGCGGGTTTTACCCATGCATCACTCATTCTCACTCGTTCAGTTGTTTCTTCTTTCAGCTCAGATTCTAGCTTTATCATCTTATACTCTGCCAAAGAGTGCTTCTGTTCAAGCATCACATATCGGGTAACACAAGCTTGAATTGTTACATCCTTTTTCTCCACGACAGCCTGCTCTTCTTCAGCCTGCTCTTCTAACTTATGAATACGATTTTGCAATTCTACATTTCGATCATAAATTCTTCTAATAAATTCTCCTCAGGTTCCTCTTCTTCCTCACTCTCAGCTGCTACCTCTGCGACTAGCTCAGGTGCAACTATTAATTCTTCCCTCACCACAAGAATATCTCTAATTCCTTCTTCGCCTGACATCACATTATCCTGGTTGGTGATTAGAGGTGTCTCCATGGTCTCATTCACTCCATTGTTAACGTTCTTTGCTGCCATTCTTAAAAACTGCCATAAAATAAGGGTTAATTAACATATCACATATTATTCCTATACTCTGATAGACCAATTAAATACCAAATAAACTTAGGCAGGTCATACTAGCGAAGGAATTCCCCGTCTCTTCCCTCCTAGTTCTTGTCTCAAATCTTAGCCAGGGATCATATCCCTAAGCTTTGATACCAACTGTGACGCCCCCAAAACAGGTATACATCACCCATCTTGGGTCGCCAGATACATGGTACATAAATCAAATACAAACTTAATTATACAACTGTCGGGTAATATACGACAAAACATAGCTGAGAGTTTAAACAAGAATATTGCCTTCTTAGACAATATCCACTCTCAATGGAGTCCTTATCACAATTATTATCACACTATTTCACAGAATAGTGAGGACTACTAAAACAACCATCTGGACCGTCAATCCGTTCCCCGACTCGTCCCAGCTATATTCTCATTTCCTGAAGAGAACAGTGAAAAAAGGGTGAGCTCAACTAGTTCAGTAAGAAATATTATGACTAAGATAATGCAGAATAAATTATCATTAGCCTTCAACAATGTTAAACTGATAGAATAAAATAGACAACAAGTTTAACTGCAGCGGAACAAGCAATCCATTAGAAGAGTCAAGTAGAGCATAAAATCTACTATCTTCTATGATTTAAAAAGTTTCTCATCAAATTTATCGTTGAGACTCAGCTTAATAAATAAAATTGAATCATCCCTGCATTATGACCAAGGATATTCATGTAATCATCAATGGTCATGATTATACCGAATTATCCCTGGTCATAATCATACCAACAACTGTCCATTAATGAACTACAGGCCTATGAGGACTTATACCACATCATTCGTTACATTACGATCATGATTATACCAAATAAACCCTGATCATAATCATACCAAGTCCATCTATGCACGTAAGCCAAACATGACTTTCATCACAATATAAGCATGAGAATGTTGACCATGACATAACAATTCAACAAAACAAGTTCAATGATAAATTTTAAAGATTTATAATTTAATTCATCCAGAATTCAATAATGTTCAAATTGTCAACATGATACTGCTTTGTGGAGTAAAATTCAAGAATAATATTAATGTATCAAAAATAATTTGAACATAATAGAAATATATTTTTCGGGTGAATAATACCCCGTGAATAGTACCCTATGAATAGTACTTCAGGAATAGTACCTCGTAAATAGTACCCCGGCATGAAAAGTATCCCAAATACCCGAGTGAATGATACTAGAGTGAATAGTAATCGGGTGAATAGTAATATGTGAATAGTAACTCGTGAATAGTACTTCGGTACAAAAAGTGTCCCGAATACCCGAGTGAATAATACTAGAGTGAATAGTAACTGGTGAATAGTAACCTATGATTAGTAACTCGTAAAAGAAAAATACCAAAGAAAATGATATTTTATGACGAGTACAAAAGAAATGATATCTCATACGAGTATAATAGAATATACGAAACTGCAAATGAATTTTCACCCGTCATGCAGTAATCCACGTAAACAGATTATTTCCACAGTTTAATAAAGAATGAATACGAAGGGTCATTCACCATGCATGCAGTAGTCCGCGTAGACAGGTTATTCCAACAGAATAATAAAGAATAGAATAACAGAAGAATTTACGATGCATGCGGTAGTCCGCGTAAACAGGTTATTCTAACAGAATAATAAAGAATGGAATAACAGAAGAATTCACCAGGCATGCGATAGACCGCACAGACAGGTTATTCCAACAGAATAATAAATAACGGAACCAGGTCATGCGTAATCCGCACAGACAGGACATTCCAACAGAATAATAAAGAATGGAACCAGGTCATGCGTAATCCGCACAGACAAGTTATTCCAACAGAATAATAAAGAATAGAATAACAGAAGAATTTCACCATGTATACGGTAGTCCGCGTATACAGGTTATTCCAACAGAATAATAAGGAATGGAATAACAATAGCTCTCTTTATGAATACAAAAGAAATAATACCCCTTACCTTAGAAGAAAACTGGATACTGGAATAGTGAGGTAACAGACTTCTCTTCTTTTTTCTCTCTATAATTGCTCTTGTGAGACTTAGTGAATTGGTGAGAAATGAAGGAAGAAAGAGCTTCTATTTATAGGAAAATATAGTTTCAATAATTACACATTTTGGGGCTCAAAATATTACAGTATAATACCTCCCTCTTTTTTTTCATTTTTACTTTAGTCCTGCAAGTATTATCAAACTTGCACCACCTCCCCTAATAGTAAATAATGTGAATTAATAGTTCATTCATGTGACTTAATATTATAATTATGTGAAAAAACTAATTACAGTATAGTACATCCATCTATACCTCCATTTTTAACTTAGTCATGCAAGTATTATTAATCTTGCACCAACTCCCCTAATAGTACAAGAATGTGAATCAATATTACACACATGTGAACAAATAGTTATAAGCATGTGAAATAATAGCAATTAATTGCTCAATTATCTGGTTAATTACCCGATTGGTCAATATAACCTCCAGACATTAATTATTATCGAAATAAATGTCGATTTCCACTAACACTAATAATTCCCACACAATGAAACTATCAATTTTATCTTTAATCAACACGAACTTATTCATCATTAATATTATAACTCACAATATTTAACAACCAGGTCGTTCCCAGGAAAGAGGGGGCTTTTCGATAAGAATTTCTCCCTATTGGCGCATAATTAGATTATCTAATCTCTCCTCGATAGAACTTCTAGACATTGTCAATATTACAAATAATAATATGAATAACTTTGCCGTCTCAATTATTGATTTAATAATATATCATATTATGCAGATGATACTGTGACAATAATTGAATCAACAATATGAGAGATATGATGCAGCAATTACTGTAGCAATAAGTGAGTGACTTCGTACGTAAGCATCAATAATCAATACCGTGTGCTACTATGCACCCACGCGTATTACTGTACTGTTACTACCAGGTAGTTCAACAGTTTTAAAGGTAACACTTTCGCCGTTATTTTTATAAAATGATAATTCTGTCGTTTTCTAACTACGACAATACTTCTGTTGTGGGGTCCACAAATGATTGTGCCGTCGTACGAATATTCACTGTTAAAATGAATATTCCCCGACCAATCGAATATTATATAACAACTTGTATACTTTGTAAAATTTATAAATACTACCCACAACTATAAAAATATCTCAAATCCACACCATAATTTTCAAAAAAAATATTTCGAGAAAATTAAATCTTTATCCATAAAATTTGGGGTTTTACATATATCATCCATTCTGAGTCGCCAAAACATGGTACAGAAATAACTACAATTTTATTAACACAATTGTTGTTCAAAATACGATAACACATAAACTCTGAGTTTAAATACAAATATTGTCATCTAGACAATATTCACACTCAAATAAGTCCTCATCCTTCTAGCTCCTCTCTGCTTTTGTTTGACCCGTTCCTTAAAAACCAAACCACCAAAAGTCAAAATAATTAATATCCCCTCCGTCCTGCAAAAAAAATGTCAATTTTTGCCATCTACATACACTAAATGAGGACTATGTCCAAAATTGATCCTGATTAACGACCATTATTAGCTAACATTTCACATTTAACCCCCAAACAAATAATTAGGACAACAGAAATCTTTAATCATCCCACTAAACAAATCATCCATTACATTTCTTCTACAAAAATAAGCTCATTGGAACAAATATGGATAAGGAAGAAAGAGAGAGAAGAGGCTGCAACTCGACTATGCAACTCGACTATGGCCATTTTTACCTCCACTACAGTGGAATCAACTCAGATCCAGTAGCGATGATTCAAAGTATAAAAACTTCAAGTATAGGTGCATGTCGACATCGAAAACTACAAAACTTGGACCAATAATTTGGACAGTCCTCTTGCTCTTACTCTATTCCTCTAGGTTGGGAAGAGAGAAAAAGAATATAAATACTAGCTTCGACCGAATAGGGACATACACGACCGTATGTAATTTTAACACATTAGCTTAAATGCTTAACAAGGCCAACTGGGCCAAATTTTTCGGCAATTGGAGGTAAACATCAGAAGTCAATAAATGAATATCACCTTATGGTCTCCTTATGTTCTCCATCATCAACCAACATGATCAACTTTGGTGGAGAATTATATGCATAATGAACCTTCACAGATGGGAACTTTTCCTTTTCTTCTTCAATGAAACCAACAATTTCATGATAGAAAACCAGTTTCCTCATGCAAACCTCTAGAACTGCACTAGAATAAATAACCTGCAATTTCACCGGAGAGTTAGTTACAAAATTTGTTCACTTCTATGAAGTAAGAACTAAACCCTATAGAAATTAGATTGTTAGCAAAATCAAAGGACTGCTTCAATATTTTAATCAATAAATTAACCAGAACACATGTTAAACGAGCCAAAGAATTTCCACAATTTAACCAGGATGACCAGTAAGGCTAAACAAACAGCTCAATAATTTGAATGTCCTCAACCAAAAATAGAAAGGAAAGAGAGTGGAATAAGTACTGTGATCTACTTCCACAAGATAGAAATTCATGTAGTCAAAACAAAACATTCGATATACATAGCTAGAGCATTCGATACGGTCAGTCACTACACTAAAGTATTTGCATTACCATTCGACAATGATGCAACCACTGAAACAAAAAAGAGGTTGCCATCTGCTGTATCACCCATTCCTAAACTTATGAACAGAGAGATTCCAATTACATACCTAAGTAGTGCAAAACATTCACAACATCCCACATTAGAAGCAATTTGGAAAACTCACAAAGATATCATCATCTCCTGCAAAAAGTTCGACTCCACTCATAAAATCAAACTCATAGTCAAATTACCAGCAAACAAATTTTTTTTAAAAAATAAAAAATGGAATGGCGCTTGAACAAATATAACACAGAAAAAATGTTACCTAATTATAGAATCATCGACAGAGATTCACACTATCTGAAATTATAACAATCAAAAAGAAGAAAAACAAACAAAAACAAACAAATAAACAATAGTTAATACTAAGCCTAAAACACAGATCAAAGACAAAAGAAAACGTACCTGACAATTCCAAGTTCGTTGTGAGTCTGAACAATTCACCCCTCCACCGCTCCTAAAATCCTTCACCGACTGATTCCGCCTCACATCAGATGCAGATCGAAATCCTCCGTCATCAAAATTAGGGCTTGACTTGGTATGAGAGATTTAGGCTGATTCCGGTCCTAAAATCCCCCACCGACTGATTTTGAATGATTCCGCCTCCCATCAGATGCAATTCCTATGCGCGATTAGGGCTTGACTCGGTATGGGAGATTTAGGCTCTTGTATAAGATATTAAGGGTGGATATGAGACATTTAGGGGGAGAGATATGGTTGGGAATGAGATTTAGGGAGTTAGATATGGTTGGGTACGAGATTTACCATAGTAGACTGGGAGAGTTTGAGGACTTCGAAAAGGAGAAGATAAAAATGAAAACCTCCATGTTTTTTTTTCTTACCCGACTCCCAGCGCATAACTCCGTGTTTTTCTAAAAGATAACGTTTTGTTTAAAAAAAACTTTATAAGCTTAAATAGATAACGTATTTTTATATGTATTTACAACATTTTCTTAAAAAACGTTATAAAAAAAATATCACAACATTTTTTATAAAAACGTTGTGGTTTAAGTGTTGTCTATTTACTACTTTGTAGTAGTGTACAAACTCTAGATCATGAGTAGGATAATTCCTCTCATATTCTTTAAGTTGTCGCGAGGCATAGGCTATGACCTTCCCATGTTGCATGAGAACACATCCTAACCCTTTTCCTGAAGCATCGTTGTAGATAACAAATCCATCCAAACCAGATGGTATTGTCAGAACAGGTGCCGAAATAAGTCTCCTCTTAAGCTCTTGAAAACTCTTCTCGCATTCCTCGCTCCATACGAATTTTGTATCCTTTCGAGTCAGCTGAGTTAACGGAGTAGCGATTCGAGAAAATCCTTCCACGAATCTCTGATAATAACCAGCTAAGCCTAGAAAGCTGCGTACTTCAGTCACTTACTTCGGTTGCTCCCAACTTTGTATTACTTTAATCTTTGCCGAGTCAACAGATACTCCATGTTTTGGCACCACGTGCCCAAGTAATGCTACTTCCTCAAGCCAGAACTCGAATTTCTACAACTTAGCATAAAAGTTATTTTCACGAAGCCTTTGGAGTACCAGCTTCAAATGGTGCTCATGATCTTCACGACTTTTGGAATATATGAGGATGTCATCAATAAAGACAACAACGAACTGATCTAAATATTCCTTGAATACTCGATTCATCATATCCATGAAAGCTGCATGAGCATTAGTCAATCCAAAAGACATGACTAAAAATTTATAATGCATGTACCGAGTTCTAAAGGCAGTCTTCGGAATATCCTCAGTTCTAATCTTCAGCTGATGATATCCAGAACGAAGATCAATCTTTGAAAAGAATTATGCTCCATGCAACTGGTCAAACAGGTCATTAATGTAAGGTAGCGGATACCTATTCTTGATGGTGACATGGTTCAATTCTCGATAGTCAATACAAAGTCGCATACTCCCGTCTTTCTTCTTTATAAATAAAATAGGAGCACCCCAAGGAGATGTACTAGGACGAATGAAACCGATGTCCAACAACTCCTGCAGTTGGACCTTTAACTCCTGAGGTTCAATAGGAGCCATTCGATATGGGGTTTTAGAAATGGGCTTTGTACTAGGTTCAAGGTTAATAAAGAATTCAACTTCACGTTCTGGGGATAGACCGAGAAGTTCTTTAGGAAATACATCAAGAAATTTACTAACAACAAAAATATTATTCAAATCTGACGTGTCTTTATTCAAATCTATAACATGGGCTAAGAAAGCTTGACATCCGTTTTTTAATAAATGAATGACTTTATGGCTTGATTTGATAGTGATTGATTTTAGTGGTTTAGTTGCTTGAATTCGCATAACAGGTTGGTTAGGAATATGAAAACTAACAACCTTAAGAAAATAATCAATTTTGGCATGATGAGCAGTTAACCAATCAATCCTTAAAATCACGTCAAAAGCAAGTATCTTTAAGTAGATAAGATCAACAGGTAATGTGATGGTGTCAACTTGGATCAAATAAGATTTATAAACAGTAGATGTAATGAAAGTTTCTCCTAATGGAATCTCCACAGATAAGTCAAAGTCTAATTTCTCCGGAGTCAAGTTTAAATGTTGAGCACAAGCAGGAGAGATAAAAGAATGGGTAGAACCGGTATCTAGTAAGGTATAAATTTTGCAAGAGTTTATGATTAGCTTACTCGTGATCACCTCGTTTGGGTTCCTCGCATTTTGAACAGTCACGACAAACGCTCTTCCAAGAACCGCTGACTTTGACTTTTTTGGGACAGCCTTTTGAGTCACCATCCCCACTGGACTTGGTTTCGCTACAGTACAATCTCGAGAAATATGTCATTCTTTTCCACAATTATAACATACCTTGAACTGTTGTGGATAGTTTTGGCTGATGTGTCCCTCTTTTCCACATTTATAGCATACGATCGGTGGTCGTTCTCCTCCTTTAGAAACATTTGATACTGGTGCTGACGTCTTCACATTGTCATTGTTGAATCTCCTCTTTTTGAAATTTCCATTTGACTCGCCTCTCCTATTATCATGGCCACAACTACTACTATATTGGTTACCGCTTTTGTCCGTATTCTTTTCTCCCCGCTGATTATCATTGCTATGATGACTGCTATCACTGGTATGACCCTGGTTGTGGTCCCTCGGTTGAACATACTCATTATCTCGCTCTAATAATTGAGCCCTATTAACAACATCTGAATATAGAGAAAATTTATGAGAAATGATATATTGACGTATGTCGGGTTTTAAACCTCTTAAAAACATCCGCGTCATACGTTCCTCATTCTCCACCAAATGAGGTGCAAACCTGGATAACTCCGCGAACTTCGCCTCGTACTGGGACACCGTCATGTTGTTCTGTTCCAGTCTAATAAACTCCACCTCCTTCATATGACGAATACTTTCAGAAAAGTACTTGTCATTGAATAGTTTCTGAAATGTCTCCCAAGACATGCTGAGTGCGGCTGGATGGGTACGCTTCACAGATTCCCACCAGTAATCTGCCTCGCTATGGAACATAAAGGTGGCGAATGGAACCTTATGTTCCTACGTGCATCCCAAGACATCGAATATCTTAGTAATTTGCTTGACACACGTTTCTGCCTTAATCGGGTCCGGCTTTCCCCAGAATTCTGGTGGTCCTAACTCTTTGAACTACTTGGCTGTGACCAGCTGTGCATTGCCATTGTTTCTACCTGTATTTTGAATAGGAGTCTCCCTCGTCTGGTTTTGCATGAACCGCAAAAAGCTTCTAAACATCTCATCATTCATCGTCTGCTTAGTGGTGTTGTTTACAGGAGGAACATTGCCGGCCTGTTGCATATTCTCCTCATTAGTGATTAATGATGTCTCCACGGTCGCATTTACTCCATCGTTAATATTCTCAGCTGCCATTCTTAAATACTGCCACAAAACAAGGGTTAATTAAAAAAATTAACATGCAACATACTAACCCTATACTCTGACCAACCAAAAAAATAAGCTTTGGTAGGACACACTAGCGAATGATTTACTCGTCTCTCCCCTCCTAGTTCTATTCCCCGATCTTCGCCAGAGATCATATCCTTAAGCTCTGATATCAACTGTGACGCCCCCAAAACAGGTATACATCACCCATTCTGAGTCACCAAAACATGGTACAGAAACAACTACAACTTTATTAATACAATTGTCGTGTAAAATACAACAACACATAAACTATGAGTTTAAATACAAATATTGTCTTCTAGACAATATCAACACTCAAATAAGTCCTCATTACAATTATTAATACATTATTTTACAAAAATAGTGAGGACAACTAAAATAACTTTCTAGAACCATCATTCCATACCTCGACTAGTACTTGCTATATTCTCGCCTCCTGAGAAGAAAAATAGAACAAAAAGGAAAAGGGTGAGCTCAACTAGCACAGTAAAGAATATTATGACTAAGATAATATAGAACAAATTATCGTTAGTCTTCAACAGGGAAAAATCTAATAGAATATAATAAACAACAAATTTTAGATCAACAACTGCAGTGAAAACAGCAATCCATTAGAAGAGTTAAGTAGAGAATGAATTCTACTATCTTCTAAGATTTAAAAGTCCATCATCAATACTTTATCCCGGTAACATCAATCAATATACATCTTGAATCAAATATTCATCTTTGCACTATAGGCTAAAGATATTCATTTGTATCACCAGTTGGTCATATTCATCTAAACACATGCACATCTTTGCACTACGGGCCAAAAATATTCATCAGTTAATCATTCATCTTTGCACTACAGGCCAAAGATATTAAGTAATATCATCATTTAGGACTGAGGATGATGAAAAATATTTTAAAGAAAACGAATCTAGTGAAATAAAAGAACAAATATTAAGGATTCGTACGTCGGTTTATCCATGTTCAAAAATACCCCATAACATACCATAGTGGAGTAAAATTCAAGAATAAAGATCAAAACATGGATACAATCAAAAATAGTAACAAAAATAGACATCTGGGACAAAGAAGAGAAAATTTTATTTTTCGGTGAATAGTGTTGTATTCGTGAATAGTACCGTATACGTGAATAGTGTCATATACGTGAATAGTAACCCCGACACAAAAGGATAAGAATTTCACAAGAAAAATTTTACCAATATTCTGGCATAATGATATTAAAAGAAATAATATCATTTAAAAAAAAATAACATCCCTTACCTCAAAAGGACAGTACTTCTGACTGGAATACTGGATATAGTACTGAAGAAACTTGCACCGTATAGCAACACTCAAAGTATCAAAATACTCACAAGAATATGCTCGTTAATATAGAGAGAGAAAACTTTAGTTTTTGGTGTGATTTTTAATTTTAACCTAAGCACCCTATTTATAGGAAAGTGCTTAGAACACCAAAGCAGAAAAATTAATAAAATATTAATATATTATAAAAAATTTTATGCCCACCTCTTGACATTTGAAATTAGCATGTTTACAACATTTTTGGGGCCCACCAAAACAATGAAAATGTTTTTCTTAAAAAAATAACTAAAACTTCAAAAAGAAATTATTCTGGAACTTCAATAATTCATAATAAATAGCCCTTTTATCAAAAAAATTTGAATCTTATGTCCATTCCATATGAAATTCAATTCTCTACAACTTTGAAAGTTTAAGTTTTTCTAAATTCCAAGCAGAAATTGACCGAAATCCACATACGGACGATTTTACAAGCTATAATCAAATTTCAGTAAAAAATTCGGCCCACCGACATGTTTAACATGTTTTTATCATTTATTGCAACAAAATACTCTTTCTCCTCATTTATTCATATATCACACATTCATTGTAAAAATATCATTATTATTATATTATTAAAATATAATAATATATTTAAATGAATTATTTTATCAGAAAAGATAAAATATCAATTTTCAACAATTGTCACTTTTTTAAAAATTCTTCCATTTATATCCACATAAATATTTCCCTTATCATATAAATCAATAATTAATTATTCACAAATAATATTACAGAATCACAATATTGACAACCAGGCCGTTCCTAGGAAAGAAGGGGATTTCCAATAAGAATTTCTCCTTACTGACGCGCAATTATGTGACCAAAGCTCTGCTTAGACAGAACTTTCTAGACATTGCCAATAATACTATGTAATAATATTATTAAAATAATATAATTTATTGATCTGATAATGGAAATACTGTGCAGTGACAATTATTGAAACAACAATAATATAAAATATCAATACATCAATTATTGAATCAATAAAATAAAATATTGAACATTAATTACTGTAACAATTATTAAGTAGTGCCTTCTTACGTAAGAATCAATAATTGGTGCAATACCGTGTGCTACTGTGCAACACCGTGTATTACTGTGTTTTAACCACCGGGTATTCTAACAGTGTTAACGGTAACAACTACGCCGTTATTTATAAAAAAACTCATACTTGTCATTTTCTTCATCTAATCGCTTTCTGTTATGGGGTCCACACAAGGCTGCGCCGTTATACGAATATTCCCTGACAGTAAGAATATTCCACGATCAAACGAATATTCCCCGACAATAAGAATATTTTATAACCATTGGCTTATTTAAGATATTTTCGCATTTTACTCATAACTTACCACATTAATCAAATCAACCCTTACTATTTTAAAATAAAAAATAGAGGAAATTCAATTTTATTTATGAAAAGTTGGGGTCTTACATATGATCTATACATACTACATCACATATCTTACATATTCATAGCACACAATCAGTTTATAAATCATTACCAAAATGAAACAACATAGTTCGAAATCCTCCTTTGACTCGATGTTCAAAAGTCTATAAATATATGTCCTCTTTATGATCTTTATCATTAGCATGTTTATAGATATTTCAAATATTGTGCTTAAACATGTAGTACAAATTTAGACATCAACAAAAGCATCCATCACACCTCATATCTCAAACAGATTAAATAGGTAACACAGCAGGATGGCGCAGCTGTGCCCTGGTTAGGCTTAGGGATGGCGTAGCTGCGCTATCCCCTGGCCAGACCAGAGTTGAGCCTTGCATTTCTTGCTTCTGTCCCATACCTTAGCATACCTAAACAATTACACTTAACATACATTCATTCTAGAGGACTTTTCATAAGCATCTGACCATCTTAAGTTCACTTTTATATGTCATGGTCTTAGTTTAGGATTTCCACGGAATTAAGGCCAAATAGGGTCATGCAATCACAATGCGTAGTAATTAGCCATATGTTCACATAAAGAGATCACCTAATCTGTATTACACATGCTTATAAGTGTTCACATCTTTTGTTCATAGCTAGCATCGTTAATCACTTTAAAACATGTTTAAACTTATGCTTGAATAACTTTCAATGTGTTTAACTAAAATGAGCATATGTATATAATATGTGTGGCTACATAAGAAATATAAATCACACATGTTCTAAGTTCAGAATATGCACTTCATCATGCTCATTAGATCATAACACATCCAAGTTTGTTGTGAAAAGTTATTTTAAACCAAATGGAAATTACAGCTTAGCACATGTATATAACCTTTAATTACATCTCACGTGTAGTTATATCATATATGCATGTTCACTAAGATCAGAACTCCAAGTTCATTAGTTTCATTAAAGCCTATTTTCAAAACTATCTTTTCCTTTAGTACATGCATACCAACACGAACCAACTCATTCATGCTATGCCAGTGAACTTAAATACTCATGTTAAACTTATTTCCATTCATGTTCAAGTCATAGCCGTATGCTAGAATTAACCAGATTGAAAACAGAAGTCAAATTCACATCTTGGGTCCGGCGCAGCTGAGCTGCACCCTAGTATAAACTGGACGCATATGCGCCCTACCTGAACCAGCTACAGTAAGATACTCTATTTTGCAGAGTATCAAAACAACATTGATTTTCTCAGTTTAAACATGCTAAAGTTCATTATTAAAGGTTCCAAACAAGTGAACATACTTCATAAACACTTGATAACACAATTCGAAATCCAATTTCACAAGATTTAGTAAGATTTCCATGATTTGTAAACTTTGAAATCTAATATTACAAAACAAGAATTTACCTTCTTAGAAGCTTAGTTTACTTAATTTCTTCCTTCTGAGATTGCTAGACTTTAGTTTGAACAACTAGCACTCACACTCAAATTCTCAAGATTTCAACAGACATATACAACAACGTGAAATGAGAAATGAAGCTGCCATTTTATAAAGAAATGGTGGACTGTGTATTGGGTTTACACTGAGGTTAGAATCCATGGTGTAGAAGGAAGACACCATGGTTATGGGAAGGTTGTTCACCCACTACTTCCCAGCCATTGTCTTAGCAATGATCACATATGCTTAGCTACTGATCTCAGCTTGGAAGTTACGTAAAGAGGGTGTAGGTTACTGTTGTGCCACTGTTGGAGCAACTGATGAGTTTTGAATCTCAGCAACGTGATTAAAATTGTTCAGTTTAGTTTCTTTAATTCCCAAAAATATAATTTTAATGTGTTAATGCTACTACAAAATGGAAAGTTAGGGATTATTTATGTATATCATATAGTCCATATACATTAGGTCCACATAATTTAATATTTATAACATGTATGGTCTCAATTTAACTGGTCACTAATAATTTAATATCTCCTTTTACTATTTACTTACACATCGGTATTGAAATAAATATTTTAATAGCACATATTTATTTACTCTCATATTTTAGAGTACACATTTAATTGTCTCATCACACATGATGAGGTAACAAAACTTATTTAAATCAACTCTATAATTTAATTACTTTTACTATATAGTTATAGCATTAACAACAATTAAATGTCACACTTTATTTAATCTTAGTGAGTAATCATATGATACTACTATCCATATTTTCCCATATATGAAATAATATTTAATAATAATGTTCACATTAATAATAATGGTAACTGATCCATTATCTTTCTCATCTTTTATTAATGCTAACAAACCATCTTTACAACTCATGCACATTTGGAATTTATTTTCCAAGCCTTACTACCGGTGCAGCTACGCTAGTTTACAGTATAGGAGTGGCGCAGCTGCGCCACTCTGTGAACTTCTCAGACTCAACAATTTATCTCTCCATTTAATTATTAGTATACTCATTTTATCATTTTGCCATACTATACACTCAATATAATTATGTAATTTACTTCACTCATTAGTAATCTATTATTCACAATATCAATTAATTAATTATTCACTTCTTAATTTATTCATCTCTTAATTAAATTAAACCACTTAAATTTCTATTCTCATGCCACACAAGGCATTCCGCAGTTCTCAACACAACTTTACATTTTTCTTAATTCTCATAAATTTAATTTGAATTAATCGAATTACTTGTCTCATAACACATCAATATTTATATTCAAATTAATATTCATTTTCGTATTATATCAAAGTAATATTTATTTCATGAAATTCACGGTTCTTACAGAAATGATACTAGATGAATCGTAAACCTCAGAGGAGTTTCTAATAATTTCAGAAATTTTATAAGTAATTCTTACCATAATAAGTTTAGATTTAGGGGTATGAAATAAAGTGATATATCTCACCATAATATGAAGTATAAAAGAAAATGACACCCTTACCATAATTATCAGGTGACTAGATGTTGCTTTCTATGAAATTTATCAACCTAAATATATTTATAATATAATTAGTAACTATCACATATGGTGAATACTAACTCGTATATCATGAAATTATCAAAAGTAACTATGTAGTATAAATTTGTGTAGTGTACAGAATAAACTTCAAAATAGTTTTTGAAAGAAAATTATATTTCAAAATAAAGTCTTCCGAAGGAAGGTTTTCAAAATAACTCTTCTAAAGGAAGAATTATAAACATCGTGTGATGTGTGTGGGTACTTGACTAACTTTTATAAAAAAAACTTACTTGAACAATATTCGTACTCTTACTGATCTTCAAAAATATCAAAAATAGCCTAGCACACTTAGAGGGAACTTAGAAAAGTTTTAGAGAGTGAGAGGAAGTATAAGTAAGGAAGTTATGAATTTCCTTATGTTAACTCCTCCTATTTATAGTCAAAAACCTAACTTTATAAATATATTATTCATCCATTATCATTATTTTAAAAAATAATTTTCATTCATTATATTTACTTTAAAAAATAATGATTATTTATTTTCATCCATTATCTTTATTTATTCAAAAAGATAAATCCATTATCATTATTTATTCAAAAAGATAAATCCATTATCATTATTTATAAAAAAGATAAATCTATTATCATTATTTATAAAAGGATAAATACATTATCAATATTTATTCAAAATGATTTATATATTTTAATTTATCATTATTAATTTAATTTGTACCTTTCATCAATTATTATTGACTTAATTTATAAATATTAGTGTTCTTCAAATAATGAGTATGTCTAACAGTTTAATACCCGTAACTTTTAATTAGGTAACCTTCCATTATTACCCTTACTATAATGCCAAATAGTATGAAATGTTGTGACAATTATTGTGACAACCAGATCGTTCCCAAGAACTGTGACACCCCCAAATCCTGGTACTCCATTTCCTCAATATTTGGTGTTCACGTAATCAAAACATTCATTTCTAACTACCCAATTATAATAAAATTGAATAACTAAAACCTGCCCATACAGGATTAAATTTAAATAAATCTCCCAGGTTATCTAACCTTTACAAACATTCATTCATTCATGCGGAATAATTAAAATAACATTCATTACAATCTTTAAACAAGTCTGAAAATAAACTATTCAATCTATTACAGGTCTTCAGCATTGCTTCATCTTTCCTTTCCCTTTACTGGTGCTAGGTACATCACCAGTTTCAACCTTAGCTGTAAGAAATTTTACAGGCAAGAGTGAGCAAACAAGGCCCACTTGAAATAACAATAATTAAATCATTAAACTTTTACATCGTTTGTCAACATTAAGCTCAATAGAATTTAACAGTATATTCTATTAACTTTTGGAAAGCTTTAACCTTTACTGAGGGTCTAATGACCGCGAATCATGTCCACAGTTATAAGTAATTTTTTAACTTAAACTTTAACAGTCATAAGACTATAAGGACTTCACGTACTTAGGGGGATCAACCCTTCGTACAATGTATTGTGCACAATCATTTCAAAGCTAAGCGTAACCTCTTATAAAAGAGTTGTTCTTCTCAGTATTTAGAATACAAGTCCGTACCAAAGTAAGTTTGGTTTGGATACATCATGGGGTAATTTAGAATTCAACGGTAATCAACTAAGGTTTAGTTGATTACAAATGACATAACTGTATACTATGGAATAATCATAGTTTAATTGATGTTTATAAATTGACATCATACTTTAGGGATAATCTAATAGCATACAATTTGAATAATTATAACCTACCTTGCTTGAACAATAATAAGACAAGGTTAATTGGATAATAAACATCCACAACATGTATATAATTGTACATGCTAAACCACAAGTTAAGTACAAGAATAACTTGCTCCAAATAAATTTACACCATTATATGATAATCGAAATTGAAACAATAATTAGTTCAATAACACCAATGATTAGAAAACTTATACAATAAAGAACTTGCTAAATATCAAAAGTTAAGACTTAGAAACTTGCTCAATGTAAAAGGTAGGTTTAGGAAACTTGCCTTTAGCACAAGCTACACTTTTACCACTTGAATTGATACCCTAAACATATGTCATATTGACATAATTAGTCCTAACCAACATTGTACATTTATATAAACAATTACATTCATCATATGGGTTGAATTACCCATTCACATAATCAATTATATTTCAAGTAGATAATACTTAATAACATGATATTTCATAGTCTAATAATACTGAAATTATTATTTAACATTATTATAATAAACACATAACATTTATTTTCAAGTTTTGTACATTTCAACAAAACTGTCAGACAGTTCTGCCAAGTCGCGCCGCGGCGCCACAGTTTGTACTGTGGCTCGCGCTGCGGCGTGGTCATGGCACTGCGGCACCGAGCTCAAGCCTACAGGCTCGCGCTGCGGCGTGGTCATGGCGCTGCGGCGCCATAAAGGTACTACACGCTCGCGCCGCGGCGCCGCGCTGCAGTCCTCGGCAGACAGCCTCGGCAGCTACATAGAAAAAGACAAATTGGCCAAAAAGCTCGAATCTAATAGACTGGTTATAATCTATTTTACATATAAACACATTGTGACAACTCCTAACATGTTTCTATTCATAATTGAGCACAAACATCAAATATACAACACCCAATTTCATTATTTTTGGCAAAACTCCATTTTTGATATCTTTCATGAAAATCAACACTGTGACTTTGTTATTCAATCAAAATAGAAATTTCCAAACATCATGATTATGATTCTACATACTCTAGCAATTCTAAAAATCAAATTATCAATACAACAACTAATTAAACCTTAATTTCTATTTTAACTAAAGTCATATTCATACATAAAAACTCTCTGTAAAATATTTTCTTCATAAATTACATACATACATGAATTAAATTCTCTATGGTCATACATAACTCATGAAACACATATATAATCGATAATCATACAAAGTTATAATCATAACAACAAAATTTCTTTTATAGAATTTTCACAGAGACTTTTTGGGAAGAAGAAAAATAGAGTTTACAAAAGAAGAAGATGGCTCCTACCTTGGATTATGAAGATGATAATACTATCCCTTTTTCTCCAAATCTTTTCTCCAAAACCTGTAAAATTCTCTCAATTCTCTCAAGTTTTCTCTTAGTTTTCTTCTTTCTTCTTCTTCTTCCTCTGAGCTTTCTCTTTTTCTCTCCTTTCTCTCTCTTCTATCTTATGTATAATATTATAACGCATATAAGATATAATTATAATAATTATATAATATAAGTACTGACATAAGTTATGTCAATTATATAAGTTTTAAAAATCAAAAGCCTTAAGGCTTGTTTGGCTAGCATAATAAAAATAACACATTAATCCTTACTCCTTGTTTGGTAATTTGAATTAAAACAAATAGATTAATCCTTATACCTTGTTTGCTAAAATCCTAACAGATTAAAGACTTATTATGCATTAAGCCTTGTTTGACAAAACTAAATTAAACTATTTTTAATTTATTTTAATAACTCCTTTATAGCAAGGTTATTAGTCACACCTTTATTAAATTAATAAATCAATTAAACATTAATCTATTAAATTACTTTAACACATAAACAATTATAATTTCTTTTACAATTATAACTTCATTTAATCAACTAATATTTTAAACTACAATTTCTCATTTAAAATATTATTATTTATTTAAAATCATTATAAGCTCTCTAGCTTATTAAATTAATAATTATTATAAAATCTCATAACAACTAATTTATTTAGCTCCTTAATTAATTACACAATAAATAATTAATTAAATCACATCAATTCAACTTGCCATATAATTAAATAAATATTTAATATTGCCAATAAATATTTAATATTTACTATTTAATTATTTATCTGATTATTTATTCAACAAATAATTAAATACACCACATCACTCAAATTGAACAATTAATTATTCAATCAATAAACCTATCCATTAAATATTTATATAAATCAATAAATATTTATTATAACACTTTAAAATTATAGAATGTTACATCATTCCCTCCTTACAAGGATTCTGTCCTCAGAATCACAATTCAAACAAATCATTCGTTACATTTTTCCCTACTTATAAAGATTCGGTCCCCAGAATCGAAGACACGGATTAAACAAATAACTCAGGGTAATCTTTCATCATTTTCTCTTCGAGTTCCCACGTAGCTTCTTCAGCGTTGTGGTTCCTCCATATCACCTTCACAGAAGGTATCACTTTATTCCTGAGCACTTGTTCTTTCCTGTCTACTATCTGGATAGGAACCTCTTCATAAGATAAATCTTTCTCGAACTGCAATGGCTCATACTCGATCACATGCTTGTAGTCGGGTTTATATGGTCGTAACACCGAAATGTGAAAAATATTATGAATGTTTTCCAACTCTGGAGGTAGAGCTACCTCGTAAGCCACTTCTCCCACTCTTCGCAGTACTTCAAATGGTCCAATAAACCTCGGGCTTAGTTTTCCCTTCTTTCCAAAACGAATTTTTCCCTTCCAGGGAGAAACTTTTTGGAATACAAAAGTTCCTACGTCAAATGCACGATCTTGTCTGTGTTGATCAACATACTTTTTCTGTCTGTCTTGAGCTGCTACCAACCTTGTTCTGATGAGTTTGATAACTTCAGCAGTTTGTTGTACCAGTTCTGGTCCTAACAGTTGGCGTTCACCGACTTCATCCCAGCATAGTGGAGTTCTGGACCTTCTGCCGTACAATGCTTCGTAAGGTGGCATGCCGATGCTCGTGTGATAACTGTTATTGTAAGCAAATTCCACCAATGGTAGTTGATCTTCACAGCTTCCTTTAAAATCCATGACGCATGCTCTCAGCATATCCTCCAATGTCTGAATCGTTCTTTCGCTTTGGCCATCTGTTTGTGGATGATAAGCCGTACTCATTCGCAATTGAGTCCCCATGCATTCTTGTAGTCTCTTCCAAAAATTTGATGTAAACCGCGGATCTCTATCAGACACTATTGATACTGGCACCCCATGTCTCGAAACGATTTCCTTAATGTACAATCTTGCCAATTGATCAAGACTGAACCTAATCTTTATTGGTAAAAAGTACGCTGACTTCGTCAGTCTGTCCACTATCACCCAAATCATATCGCATCCTCTCTGAGTAGTAGGAAGACCCACCATAAAATCCATCGTGATGTGTTCCCACTTCCATTCTGGTATTTCCAACGGTTGAAGTAACCCGCTGGGTCTTTGATGTTCGGCCTTTACTCTCTGACATGTTAAGCACTTCGCTACACATTCTGCGACGTCCCTTTTCATATTTGGCCACCAAAAATGTCGGCGCAAATCCTGATACATTTTTGTGCTCCCTGGATGAATTGAATATTTTGACCTATGAGCTTCGATCAAAATTTCTTCTTTCAGTTCTGATGTTGCTGGAACCCAGATCCTTCCCTCAAACCGTAGTAACCCTTCGGTGTCGATCTTGTATTTTACATCACCGCCTTTAATCAAATTCTCTTTGATTTTCGCACACTCTTCGTCTTGTAGTTGGGCACTCTTCACCTTGTCCATTAAAATTGGACCAGCTTCTATCTGAAATAATTGTTCGTCAGATTCCTTTGGAAATTTGATCTCCAACTCCAGTTTTGTCATTGCTGAAATGAGCTCCTCCTGAGTTGTAATCAGCATCAACTTGTCCCTACCTTTCCTGCTTAAAGCATCAGCTACCACATTTGCTTTGCCCGGATGATAAAAGATCTCACAATCGTAATTTTTTATCAGTTCCATCCACCTTCTCTGACGCATGTTCAAATCTTTCTGAGTGAAAATATACTTCAGACTTTTGTGGTCTGTGTAGATCTCACATTTCTCTCCATAAAGATAGTGTCTCCATATCTTCAGAGCAAACACAACTGCAGCCAATTCCAAATCATGAGTCGGATACCCTTTCTCATAATCTTTCAATTGTCTTGATGCATAGGCAATAACTTTGCCGTTCTGCATAAGAACACAACCCAACCCTTTATGTGAGGCATCACTATATACCACAAAATTTCCTGTATTATCTGGCAAAGTCAATACAGGTGCCACACTTAACTTCTTCTTCAAATTTTGGAAACTCTCTTCGCACTTCTCCGTCCAAACGAATTTTACAATTTTTCTTGTCAAATTTGTTAACGGAGTGGCTATCTTAGAAAAATCTTGAATAAATCTTCTATAATAACCAGCCAATCCCAAGAAACTCCTCACTTCTGACGGTGTTCTTGGTTGTTCCCAATTGACTACAGCTTCCACTTTTGATGGATCCACTGAAATCCCTTCTTTGTCAATAACATGACCCAAAAATTGTACACGATCGAGCCAAAATTCGCATTTAGAGAATTTTGCGTACAGTTTTTCCTTTCTTAGCGTCTCCAATGTCAAACGTAAGTGTTCCACGTGTTCTTCTTGAGTTTTGGAATACACTAGAATGTCGTCGATGAATACCACTACAAACTTGTCTAAGAATGGTTTAAACACCCTGTTCATCAAATCCATGAACGCAGCAGGTGCATTGGTTAAACCAAAAGACATCACCAGAAACTCGTAATGTCCATACCGAGTTCTGAATGCCGTTCGTGGTATATCCTCCTTTTTTACCTTTAATTGGTGATAACCACTTCTCAAATCTATTTTCGAAAAATACTTAGCACCCTTCAGTTGATCAAACAAGTCATCTATTCTTGGCAACGGGTATTTGTTTTTAATAGTGACTTTGTTTAACTCCCTATAATCAATGTAAAGATGCATTGACCCGTCCTTCTTCTTCACAAATAAAACTGGCGCTCCTCACGGCGATACGCTTGGTTGAATATATTTCTTGTCCAGCAGCTCTTGCAACTGAACCATTAATTCCTTCATTTCTACCGGAGCCATTCTGTACGGGGCCTTCGATATCGGTGCTGTTCTCGGTACTAAGTCGATCACGAATTCAATTTCTCTGTCCGGCGGAAGTCCTGGCAAATCCTCTGGAAAAACATCTTCGAATTCCCTCACTACTGGTATTTCTTCCAGCTTTACCCCCTTCTTTTGAGTTTCGACTATGTAAGCAAAATAGCCCACACAACCTTGACTCAACAATTTCTTGGCCTGCATAGTCGTCAGACATTTCATTTGTCTAGGTGACTTGCTACCATAAAATACTACCTTTGACGGAGTCATAAGGTTTACGCACTTCTTTTGGCAGTCAATTACCGCTCCGCACTTGAACAACCAATCCATTCCCAAAATTACATCAAATTCCCCCAGTCTAATCGGAATCAAATCTACCAACAAGACATTCTCCTTAATGTTCACCCTACAGTTCTTGTATACGAATCTAACAGGGATTATTTCTTTATTCGCAATTTCTATGTTCAAAGGAAAATTCAGTTCTTCTATAGGCAATTCTAACCTCTTAGCAAATTCATCAGATATAAACGAGCAAGTAGCACCCGAATCAAATAATACATATGCATCAATATCATTGATTGGGATAATACCTGAAACTACATCTTTTGATTGCACCGCATCTTGCACAGTCATGTTAAAGGTTCTGGCTGTGGGTTTGATTGATGCTGCAGGTTCTGTAATAGCCCACGTACCTCCAGTGTTACCTCCTTCATTGTTTCTGGTTGTCACTCCCTCCTTCTTCTTAGGACATTCACGAGCAAAGTGATCCTTAGATCCGCACGTGAAGCACACATTCTTATTTGATTGAGTGCAATTTGGGGCGATGTGACCCTCCTGCCCACATTTGTAGCAAACTCGTTTCCCCATCAAACACGCTCCCTTGTGAAACTTCCCACATGTCGCACACGCTTCAAATTTCTTATTCTGCTGGTTACCTTGCTGGTTTCCAGTACCCATACTCCCATTCCACTTCCTCTTGTTGTTGTTGTTATTATTGTTGTTTCCACTGCTACTACCACCATTCTTCACCTCATTCTCATTCTTCTTCTTCTTTTGTTCCTGGTTAAATTTTGTCACCGCCTCGCCTCCACCTTCAACGAGTACTGCTTTCTCCATCACTGCTGCAAACGTCTTCAATTGGAACAGGGAAACCCTACTGTACAGCCAGGGCTTCAGTCCCTGTTCAAACCTCTTAGCCTTGCGTTCGTCTATGCTAACCTGATATGGCGCAAACCTCGCCAATTCGTTGAATTTTGCGGCATACTCGGATACCGACATCGTCCCTTGCTTCAGCTCTAGAAACTGTACTTCCAGCTGACTCTTTGAACTCTCCGGGAAATAGGTCTCGAAGAACAACTCCTTAAACCTATCCCAGGTCATCACTCCTGGCCCTTCACGAGTTTTATTGGCCTGCCACCAATAACTAGCTTCTACTTTCAACATGAAAGTTGCGAAAGCCGTCTTCTGGTCATCCCCTACCCTAACGACATCGAACACCTTCTCTATCTCCATAATCCAGGTTTGAGCTTCAACTGGATTCATGGACCCACGGAATTCAGGTGGTCCAACCGCCTTAAACTCCTTAAACGTTGTACCATGGTTTTGAGTTTGATTCTGCAACGCTCCTGTCAATAGTGTCACTAGTTGTTGAACGAGATTCGCATCAACATTGTCATTAGCTTCTTCGGTAGTTCTCTGTCGTGTTGGTTGACGTCTGGGAGGCATTTTCTGTTTAAAATAAAACATCTATTAGACCATTACTCAACTTCTTTAAGTATTTCTAATTAACTTGCCTCTACAAAAGAAATACCCACATAGCACATAACACTTTGAACAAAATAATAACATTTATTTATTCATAAACTTTCTGAAAACATAACACAATAACATCTCTGCTATCTACATTCCTTTCCTGAACTACAAAAGTTTCAGGACAACATCATTATTATCATATCCCATGGTTACTTAACACTAGGGACTTACACATTATTTAATACTTATTACGTACATTACCGACATATTTTCTACGATGATCTATTAAGGTACTTCGTAGCCCTATCACGTTCTTCCTCCATGACTCGAAACATTGTTCTGCGATTTAACACGAATGATGGCAGCGTCTCGAACTGAATCGGATATCCCATGACCCGATCTTGAGCTCGATTAATTGCGGTGTTAAATACTTTATCCATCTCTTCCATCTTCATCCTTTTTGCCTGCACGTCTCTCGCTGCTCTTCCAGTTCGTTGATAAGCTTTCTCGTATGCATCTTCAGCTCTTGCCCTCTTAGCAGCTTCTTCTCTCAGCTTGCTCTCCAGTTTAGCAACCATCTCGATCAATTGTTCTTTCTCTCCTTCAGTCTGTATTAATTTCTCTTCGGCGTTAGTCAGTCGTTCTTCACGATCCTGGATCTTGCCGTCTTTTTATGTAATTGTAGTCTGTTGTTCAGCTACTATCTCCTGCAACTCCTCCACTGTATCTTGTAGTTCCACGTTAAGGTCGTGCACTTCATCATATACACGGCCAGCTATCGAGTTAAGCGGAATCATTTCCTCCTCACCCTCGTCATCCTCATCCTCCTGCGGTAACTCAATGGGATCCTCAACTACTGTGACCAACGGGGCTGACTCCCGTGGCAATAGTTGTTCCCAAACTACCTGAATGTCGCGAGGCTCCTCCCCTATAGGCATTTGAGGTCCCTCCTCCCTAGCCTGACTGGATTCTCCGACATTAGTCATCCTGACAACAAAATTTTAAAGTTTTAGTTATTAATCATTCTACTCGACACTCGCGAGCACATAAGTTATAAACACATAAGCACATAAGTGTTTTATTACTTCTTTCTTAAAACTCGATAAGAGTTAACTCCACTATCTTTTCAAAAGGTTACTTCCTAAGGCTTTTCCCCCACCTAAGGTTCATAACCTAAAGCTTTGATACCAACCTGTGACACCCCCAAATCCTGGTACTCCATTTCCTCAAGATTTGGTGTTCACGTAATCAAAACATTCATTTCTAACTACCCAATTATAATAAAATTGAATAAATAAAACCTGCCCATACATGATTAAATTTAAATAAATCTCCCAGGTTATCTAACCTTTACAAACATTCATTCATTCATGCGGAATAATTAAAATAACATTCATTACAATCTTTAAACAAGTCTGAAAATAAACTATTCAATCTATTACAGGTCTTCAGCATTGCTTCATCTTTCCTTTCCCTTTACTGGTGCTAGGTACATCACCAGTTTCAACCTTAGCTGTAAGAAATTTTACAGGCAAGAGTGAGCAAACAAGGCCCACTTGAAATAACAATAATTAAATCATTAAACTTTTACATCGTTTGTCTCAATAGAATTTAACAGTATATTCTATTAACTTTTGGAAAGCTTTAACCTTTACTGAGGGTCTACTGACAGCGAATCATGTCCACAGTTATAAGTAATTTTTTAACTTAAACTTTAACAGTCATAAGACTATAAGGATTTCACGTACTTAGGGGGATCAACCCTTCGTACAATGTATTGTGCACAATCATTTCAACGCTAAGCGTAACCTCTTATAAAAGAGTTGTTCTTCTCAGTATTTAGAATACAAGTCCGTACCAAAGTAAGTTTGGTTTGGATACATCATGGGGTAATTTAGAATTCAACGGTAATCAACTAAGGTTTAGTTGATTACAAACGACATAACTGTATACTATGGAATAATCATAGTTTAATTGATGTTTATAAATTGACATCATGCTTTAGGGATAATCTAATAGCATACAATTTGAATAATTATAACCTACCTTGCTTGAACAATAATAAGACAAGGTTAATTGGATAATAAACATCCACAACATGTATATAATTGTACATGCGAAACCACAAGTTAAGTACAAGAATAACTTGCTCCAAATAAATTTACACCATTATATGATAATCGAAATTGAAACAATAATTAGTTCAATAACACCAATGATTAGAAAACTTATACAATAAAGAACTTGCTAAATATCAAAAGTTAAGACTTAGAAACTTGCTCAATGTAAAAGGTAGGTTTAGGAAACTTGCCTTTAGCACAAGCTACACTTTTACCACTTGAATTGATACCCTAAACATATGTCATATTGACATAATTAGTCCTAACCAACATTGTACATTTATATAAATAATTACATTCATCATATGGGTTGAATTACCCATTCACATAATCAATTATATTTCAAGTAGATAATACTTAATAACATGATATTTCATAGTCTAATAATACTGAAATTATCATTTAACATTATTATAATAAACACATAATATTTATTTTCAAGTTTTGTACATTTCAACAAAACTGTCAGACAGTTCTGCCAAGTCGCGCCGCGGCGCCACAGTTTGTACTGTGGCTCGCGCTGCGGCGTGGTCATGGCGCTGCGGCGCCGAGCTCAAGCCTACAGGCTCGCGCTGCGGCGTGGTCATGGCGCTGCGGCGCCACAAAGGTACTACACGCTCGCGCCGCGGCGCCGCGCTGCAGTCCTCGGCAGACAGCCTCGGCAGCTACATAGAAAAAGCCAAATTGGCCAAAAAGCTCGAATCTAATAGACTGGTTATAATCTATTTTACATATAAATTTCATATAAACACATTGTGACAACTCCTAACATGTTTCTATTCATAATTGAGCACAAACATCAAATATACAACACCCAATTTCATTGTTTTTGGCAAAACTCCATTTTTGATATCTTTCATGAAAACCAACACTGTGACTTTGTTATTCAATCAAAATAGAAATTTCCAAACATCATGATTATGATTCTACATACTCTAGCAATTCTAAAAATCAAATTATCAATACAACAACTAATTAAACCTTAATTTCTATTTTAACTAAAGTCATATTCATACATAAAAACTCTCTGTAAAATATTTTCTTCATAAATTACATACATACATGAATTAAATTCTCTATGGTCATACATAACTCATGAAACACATATATAATCGATAATCATACAAAGTTATAATCATAACAACAAAATTTCTTTTATAAAATTTTCACAGAGACTTTTTGGGAAGAAGAAAAATAGAGTTTACAAAAGAAGAAGATGGCTCCTACCTTGGATTATGAAGATGATAATACTATCCATTTTTTTCTCCAAATCTTTTCTCCAAAACCTGTAAAATTCTCTCAATTCTCTCAAGTTTTCTCTTAGTTTTCTTCTTTCTTCTTCTTCTTCCTCTGAGCTTTCTCTTTTTCTCTCCTTTCTCTCTCTTCTATCTTACGTATAATATTATAACGCATATAAGATATAATTATAATAATTATATAATATAAGTACTGACATAAGTTATGTCAGTTACATAAGTTTTAAAAATCAAAAGCCTTAAGGCTTGTTTGACTAGCATAATAAAAATAACACATTAATCCTTACTCATTGTTTGGTAATTTGAATTAAAACAAATAGATTAATCCTTATACCTTCTTTGCTAAAATCCTAATAGATTAAAGACTTATTATGCATTAAGCCTTGTTTGACAAAACTAAATTAAACTATTTTTAATTTATTTTAATAACTCCTTTATAGCAAGGTTATTAGTCACACCTTTATTAAATTAATAAATCAATTAAACATTAATCTATTAAATTACTTTAACACATAAACAATTATAATTTCTTTTACAATTATAACTTCATTTAATCAACTAATATTTTAAACTACAATTTCTCATTTAAAATATTATTATTTATTTAAAATCATTATAAGCACTCTAGCTTATTAAATTAATAATTATTATAAAATCTCATAACAACTAATTTATTTAGCTCCTTAATTAATTACACAACAAATAATTAATTAAATCACATCAATTCAACTTGCCATATAATTAAATAAATATTTAATATTGCCAATAAATATTTAATATTTACTATTTAATTATTTATCTGATTATTTATTCAACAAATAATTAAATACACCACATCACTCAAATTGAACAATTAATTATTCAATCAATAAACCTATCCATTAAATATTTATATAAATCAATAAATATTTATTATAACACTTTAAAATTATAGAATGTTACATCATTCCCTCCTTACAAGGATTCTGTCCTCAGAATCACAATTTAAACAAATCATTCGTTACAAGAACGGGGGGGGGGGGGGGGTCTTCCATATAAATGACGCGCAATTAAATAAATCATTTCCTTGACAACACTTTTAGACATTGCCAATAATGCCAATATCATATCAATTAATATTAGTTGTTGTATTGTGACAATTATTGATTTAATAACATGAAATACTTTGCAGATTACTATTGTAACAATTATTGAGTTAAAACACTATGCAATTGTAACAATTATTAAATCAATAATTACGAAATGCAATGCAATACCGTGTGCTACTGTGGAGTACTTGTGCTACTGTGTAACATCGCGTGCTACTATAGAGTATTGCATGTGTGTGTAAGACCCCGAATTTTATGAAATAAAAGTATTCAATTTTTTCTTATAATTACTATTCAGTAAATGGTTAAATTGATAAAAGTTTAAAGTTAAGGGTGATATATGAAAATTTTTTAAATAAGCAAGTGGTTATAAAATACTCATTGTTATCGGGGAATATTCGTTTGTTCGTGAAATATTCTTGCTGTCGGGGAATATTCGTACGACGGCGCAGTCTTATGTGGGCCCCATAGCGGAAAGCGATTGGATGAAAAAAATGACAAGAATAAGTTGGTTACAAATAATGGCGTAGTTGTTACCGTTAATACTGTTGGAATACTCGATGGTTAAAACACAGTAATACGTAGTGTTGCACAGTAGCACACGGTATTGCACCAATTATTGATTCTTACGTAAGAAGGCACTACTCAATAATTGTTACCGTAATTACTGTTCAATATTTTATTTTATTAATTCAATAATTGCTACGTTGATATTTTATATTACTATTATTTCAATAATTGTCACTACACAGTATTTTCTATTATCGGAGCAATAATTCATATTATCTGAATAATATTATTAGATAACATTATTGGCAATGTCTAGAAAGTTTTGTCGAAGGAGAGGTTTGGTCAGCTAATTGCGCGCCAGTAAGGAGAAATCCTTATTGGAAAGCCCCCTCTTTCTTGGGAACGGCCAGGTTGCCAGTACTGTGATTCTGTAATATTATTTGTGTATAATTAATTATTAATTTATATGATGAGGAAAATATTGATTTTATGTGGATATAGATGAAGAAAATTTTTAATGTGACAATTGTTGAAAATTAATATTTTATCTTTTTCTGATAAAATAATTCATTTAAATATATTATTTTAATAATATATTAATGGTGATATTTTTACAATGAATGTGGGATATATAAATAAATGAGGAGGAAGAGTATTTTTGTTGGATTAAATGTTTAACACATGTTTTGTGTGTTGGTGGACACAATTCTTAACCGAAAATTTATTATAGACTGTAAAATCGCCCGTTTGTGAATTTCGGTTAATTTCTGTTTAGAATTTGGAAAAACTTTCTTCTGCAAAGTTGTAGAGAATTGAATTTTCTATAAAAAGATACGAGATTCGAATTTTCTGATAAAAGGGCTATTTATTATGAATTATTGAAGTTCCGAAGTTCCGAAATAATTGATTTTTGGAAGTTTTATTTATTTTTATTAACAAAAACGTTTTTACACTTTGGTGGGCCCCACTTACACATGTTGATGGCTGAATCCAGATTTTCAAAGGTGGGCTAAGAAAAATTTATAATTATATTATTATTTTATTAAATTTTCTACTTTGGTGTTCTAAGCAATTTCCTATAAATAGGGTGCTTAGGTTAGAATTGAAAATCACACCAGAAACTGAAGTTTTCTCTCTATTTCTCTCTCTATATTATCGAGTGTATTATGATTATGAGTTATACATGTGATTATGGACAGGAATTGTTGATTGATGTTACAGGGATAAAACATTGTTGGTAGACTTTTAACATAGAGAAAATAATAGACTTTATAGTCTATTTGGCTCTTCTAATGGATTGCTCGTTCCGCTGCAACTATGGTTGAAAAGTTTTATCATCTACCATATGTTCTAAATCTCTGATTTAATTCTGTTGAAGGCTATTGATAACTTGTTTATCTTTAGTCATGATATTCTTTACTGGGCTAGTTGTGCTCACCCTTCTGTTTCACAATTCCTTTCAGGTAATAAGATGTAGCTGGGTCGAGCGGGGGTAACAGGAGAATAGAACGGTGGTCATCATTTAGTAGTTATATTTGGTGAATCATCTAGGGTGAAGCAAACCCAACGTTGGAAGGGTGTTTTGCCACTATCATACAAGATGTCTAACGACACACAACCTCGTGTCATCATAAGACATGGTTGTGCACATCCACGTGTCGAGTATATCTACGAGCACTACCTATATAATCTTGGTGTTTGTTTGAAGTATAATTCTCAGTTAGAGACAGTGGAGATAATGATATGTCAAGAGAAGACTCACCATTGGAAAAAATATGATAGTAATCTTCTCATTTTTCTTTGGGGTCTATTGGGTCAACCAAGGATAATTCTATGACCATATGATATCTATCATAACCTAGAAGCATGACCTCCCATGTACGAAGGTTTCCTTGAGCACTTTCCAAAGATTCTAATTTCTAAAACAGTTTTTGACTATACCTTTATGTAAGGTGTCATTGTGACGTGCTATCCAAGGTTGAGACATGAGTCATAGTTGGTATATATTTGTATCCAAACTCACAGCATATGTGTTGTTGTATTTTGCACGACAATTGTTGTAATAAAGTTGTAGTTGTTATCTGTACCATGTATTTGGCGACTCAGAATAGGTTGGGTGGAATGAACCTATTTTGGGGGCGTCACAGTGTGCTACTGTACTTTAATCACCAGGTATTTAAATAGTTAAAGGTAATAGTACCGTTGACAATTTTTATTAAAATAATTATTTCTGTCTTTTTATATCTGACAATTACGTCATTGTGGGGCCCACAAATGATTGGTTGTTTCGGCGCCGTCGTACTTTACCGAATATTTTCCAACAGAAGGAATATTCTCCGACATACTTTTTATTTATAATTTGCATATATCTTCCTTAACTATATCAGTTTACCAATTTAACACCTCACTTTTAACATAATAATTATAAGAAGAAAAATTATATTTTATTCAATAAAGTTGGGGTCTTACAACCTCTTCTCCTTATGAAATTTTGTCCCTGAAATTGACGTACCTGACATTTTGAAGAGGTAAGGATACCTAGATTTCATTTCAGATTCTAGCTCCCAAGTCATTTTCTCTGTTTCTTGGTTTCTCCACAAAACTTTGACTTGATGTATAACCTTTGAGACTAGAATCTTCTCTTTTTTATCAAAGATCTTAATAAGTACCTCTTCATACGTTAAATCCTCTGCTATTATGTCTAGCTCCAACTCAATGATGTGATTTGGATCCTTCACATACTTACGTAACATGCATATGTGAAAAAAGTTATGAATGTGAGAAATGTTTGGCGGTAAAGCAAGTCTATAGGCCACAACTTTTATTCGGTAGAGAATTTCAAATGGGCCAATCGAGGGTTGAGCTTTCTTTTTTTTCTAAATCTCGTAACTCCTTTCCATGGGAAAACACATAAAAAAACATGGTCTCTGACATTGAATCTCTCATCCATTAGATGAAAATCAATATAACTCTTTTGTCGTTCCTGTTCTGCTCATATTCGTTGTCGAATCATTTGGATATTTTCTGTTGTCATGTGCACCAACTCGGGTACTAATAATTTTGTTTCTCCTACCTCATTCTAGCATACTGGAGAGTGACACTTTCATCCATATAAAGCCTCAAACGAGGCTATGCCTATAGTTGCTTAATAACTGTTGTTGTAGAAGAATTCAACCAACGGTAAGTATTTATCCCAACTTCTTTTTAAGTCTAGTAAGCAAAGTCTCAATAAATCTTTGAGAGGTTGAATTATCCTTTCTGATTGCTCGTCTATTTGGGGATGATATGCATAACTAAATCGTAGCCCGGCCTATAGTTTTTTGTAAGCTGATCCAAAATTGAAAAGTGAATTTAGGGTCTCAATCAGAAACTATGGATACTGGCATGCCATGCAATCTCACAATCTCACTTATGTACATATTGGCAAGACGCTTAAGTGAATAGTTTTTTTTGTATTAGTAAGAAATAAGTAGAATTGGTCAATCTATCTATAATGACCCAAATTACGTCCAAGCCTTAAGAAACTTTGGGAAGAACCGTCACGAAATTCATGTTGATGTGTTCCAACTTCCATTTTGGAACCTCGAGTGGTTGCAATGGACCCTTAGGTACTTGATGTTCTGCCTTGACATGTTGACAAGTTAAACACCTTGAGATAAACTCCACGATCTCTCTTTTCATATTGCTCTACCAAAATGTATGTCAAATGTCACGATACATTTTGGTACTTTCATGGTGGATTAAAAATAGTGTGTTGTGATACAATCCTGATCAGGTCCGCATCGAATGACATTCACTCAACTCGAGTTCCAAGGACAATTCAAGAGATCTTAAGAGATGTGACTCAAATCAACTCAAGGATGCTTAAATTGGAGCTCAATTTAAGTGAACCCCGAGGAGAGGATCATTCATATGGTTTGGGATTGCTAGATACCATTTATTTAGAAATTCTAAATCAACACAAGTAAAGTCATTATGTAATGCACGAAACAAAAAAGCAGGATCGAGGATGTCTGGCAAAGAGTTTATTATGGTATATATTTTTAAGTTCATTAACTTGGTCTAAACAAAACTTCAGGGTTGTTGGTCGAAGTAAAATGGACAAGGATTTAAGTTTGAGACTTAAAAACACAAAAGGGGACATTTTGACCAACCGGCACGCCTCGTGCCAAGAATGGACTGGGAGCAGCGCGCCTCATGCTAAGAGGGCAAGGAATTTCTGTAGGTCCAGCGTGCCCCACGCCATGGATAGGTTAGGACCGGCGTACCTCGAGCCAGGGCGACAAATTTTGGGTGTGTTTTTTGAGACAAAGCGATTTTGACTATTTGACCATATTTCTTTCCATATTTTTAGGGGATCTTTCATATCTTTCCATAATTCTGATGTGTCTAGGATATTTATTAGATATGATTTGATTTCCATATTGATTTGTTGGATAAAATTTCTATTTGCATTCAAATTCTTATTCCTTGTAGGAATTAAGGTTTTAATTTCTTATTTCTTATAGAATTAGGTTTTCTTCCATCATTATAAATAGATTACATAGTTGATGTAATATGAGGGACTTTATGATTAATAAAATTACTTTGTGAGATTCTTCTAATCTTTTGGTTCTTTAAGAATTCCTAGACAAGTTCTGAGTTTTCTTGAGATTCATTATTGACTTATCATATAACAATACATAGTTGTGCGTGGCATCTTCTACCATACATCAATCTTCGATGGTACTTTTGGTTTTTGTCACGTTCTAGACATTGGGTCAAGGTGTCGTTGGTGTTCCTGTAAGACCCCGAATTTTATGAAATAAAAGTATTCAATTTTTCTTATAATTACTATTCAGTAAATGGTTAAATTGATAAAAGTTTAAAGTTATGGGTGAAATATGAAATTTTTTTCAAAATAAGCAAGTGGTTATAAAATAATCATTGTTGTCGGGGAATATTCGTTTGGTCGTGGAATATTCTTTCTGTCGGAGAATATTCGTACGACGGCGCAGCTATTTGTGGGCCCCATAACGAATAACTGTCGGGTGAAGAAAAACGACAAATTTGAGTTTTTACAAATAATGGCGTAGTTGTTATCGTTAATACTGTTGAAATACCCGGTGGTTAAAATACAGTAATACGCGTTATTGCACAGTAGCACACGGTATTGCACAGTATTTTTGAAATTATTGATTCTTACGTAAGAAGGCACTACTCAATAATTGTTACAGTAATTACTGTTCAATATTTTATTTTATTGATTCAATAATTGCTACGTTGAAATTTTATATTATTGTTGTTCAATAATTGTTGCTGCACAGTATTTTCCATTATCAGATCAATAATTCATATTATTTGAATAGTATTATTAGATAGCATTATTGGCAATGTCTAGAAAGTTCTGTCTAAGGAGAGGTTTGGTCATCTAATTGCGCGCTAGTAAGGAGAAATCCTTATTGGAAAGCCCCCTCTTTCCTGGGAACGGCCTGGTTGTCATAAATGTGATTCTGTAATATTATTTGTGAATAATTAATTATTGATTTATATGATAAGAAAATATTTATTTTATGTGGATATAAATGAGGGATATATTTTTGTGGTTAAAATGAAGGAGTTAATGTTGAGGTTTTTATCAGTATTTTTGTCGGAATGGAGGTATTAAAAATCAGGGTTTTTGAGATATTTTGCGGGGGTTATAATTTTTAATCCGACCGTTGGATCGTGGTAATTTTTGGATATGTTATACATATATAAGTTGAGTATATGTCCATAAATTTTGAACCGTTAAAAATGAACGTATGATTTGTTATGAATTTTACGAGATGACTGGTTCAGAAATTGTTGAATTTTCGGAGTTTATCATTTTGGTGGAAAATTCTAGAATTGGTGGGCCCCACTTGTGGTTGGTGAAGAAATGTGCTGAATTATATTTCAAATGTGGTGGGTGGGAATAGTAGCAGGTAAAGCCATCAGGTTGCAGGTCAAACCTACCAAAATTTTCCTATAAATAGAGGGCTAAGTTAGAATTGAAAATCACACCAGAAACATAAGTTTTCTCTCTTTCTCTCTCTATATTATGAAACATATTTTGTGAGTTTTTAGATACTTGGTGAGTTGCTATTCATCAGTGCAAGTTTCCTTCAGCCTTATACCGATCAGAAGTACTGCTCTTTTGAGGTAAGGGATTGTAAGGGATAGTAAGGGATATTAAGAGATTTTAAGGGTTGTTATGATTTTCAGTTTCGTAATTTTTCTGATCTTCAAAAATTCTGGAAAAATTTGAAATGATATTTTGATGAGTTTTCTTGATTGTGTCCAAAAATGGTGATTTTTGGATGTATAGATTGAGAGTTATGAATTTTATGAGAAAAGACTATTTTAAAAGTAACAGCTTATAATTCCTTGTGGTTAACTCCAAAATTGATGAAATTTTTATTGGGAGTACATGTATATGATAGAAGTATACTCTGTAAATTTCAGAATTTTTAGACAAAAGTATAATTTTTGATAAATGTCTAAATATTCGGCTATTTTGGCCATATGAAAAATAGTAAATGACTTTTAAAAATTCTGAGAAAAATATATGTTCACTATGGGACTATATTATGCTAAATCCCAGAAAAGAAATATTTTTGGAACTGATTTGGTATTTTTTATGAAAATAGTCTAGTTATGAGTAAATGAATTAAATATGTTTTGTGAGGAAAGAAAATTGGAAAATAGGATTTTATGGCTTGAGAATCCTATATGAGGTATATGCAGATTTTTGATGAGGGTTTTGGCTATTGATGATGAAATCTTAAGAGTTGACATTTTATGATGATTAAATGCATTAATTAGTAAAGTGTAAACAATTTAAATAAATTGTTTATAAGCTTAAGAAATGTTATTCTTTCAATATTATTATACCGAAATATTGGTATAGATTTTATTGTGGAATTTCTACCTTTTTGAGTCGAGGTTACTATTCATGAGTTACTATTCACGACAAAATTGGTTTCTTTTTCTAACCAAATTATAGTTGATTTATGAATATTGCTCTTGAAATTAAATCCATGTTTTGACCATATTATTTTTATAATCATATATAACATTTTTATAACCTTGATGTTGAAATTCTCTTTCGCTTGAGTGTAAAGATGGGTAAATTATTGGTATGATCATGACTAGGGTTCTCTTTGGCCTGTAGTGCAAAGTTGAATTGTGACTGGTATGATCATGACCATTGAATTTATAATTGAATATCTTTAGCTTAAGTGCAAAGGTGAAATGATCAACATGGTTATAATTATTGTTTATATAAATTCTTAAATGATTATATATTCTTTGAGGTATTAATATATTTGGCATGTAGTGCAAATATGAATTGTTGAGGAATATCTTTGGCCTGTAGTGCAAAGATGAATTGTAGATGAATATCTTTGGCCCGTAGTACAAAGATGACCTGTTGTTGAATATCTTTGGCCAGTAATGCAAAGATGAACGGTTGAGGAATATCTTTGGCCTGTAGTGCAAAGATGAATTGTAGATGAATATCTTTGGCCCGTAGTACAAAGATGACCTGTTGTTGAATATCTTTGGCCAGTAATGCAAAGATGAACGGTTGAGGAATATCTTTGGCCTGTAGTGCAAAGATGAATTGTAGATGAATATCTTTGCCTGTAGTGCAAAGATGGTCTGTTGATGAATATCTTTGGCCCGTAGTGCAAAGATAAACTGTTGTTGAATATCTTTGGTCGTAGTGCAAAGATGGATTTATTAGTATGATTATGAACAGGAACTGTGATTTGGTATAACCATGATCTTTGATGTTTCAGGTAAAGACATGTGATGAAAATATTCTTCGTCCTGGGTGCGAAGAAAAATTTAGAATCACAATTATGATTATGAGTTATTCATATGATTGTGGAAAGGAACTGTTGATTGATGTTACAGGGATAAAACATTGTTGATGGATTTTTAACATGGAGAAGATAATAGACTTTATAGTCTATTTGACTCTTCTAATGGATTGCTCGTTCCGCTGCAACTATGGTTGAAATTTTTATCATTTACCATATGTTCTAAATCTCTGATTTATTGTTGATGAAGGCTATTGATAATTGAATTATCTTTAGTCATGACATTCTTTACTGGGCTAGTTGTGCTCACCCTTTTGCTTCACAATTCCTTTCAGGTAATAAGAGTGTAGCTGGGTCGAGCGAGGGTAACGGGGAAATAGAACAATGGTCTCTAGCTGTGGATGTTCTCCCGAAGCAGTATAGAAAAGTTCATTTAGTAGTTATATTTGGTGAATCCAATAGGGTAAGGTGTACCCAACGTTGGAAGGGTGGTTTGCCACTATCATACAAGATGTCTAACGACATACAACCTCGTGTCATCATAAGACAGGGATGTGCTCATCCACTTGCTGAGTATATATACGAGCACTACCTATATAATCTTGGTGTTTGTTTAAAGTATAATTCTCAATTAGAGACAGTAGAGATAATAATATGTCAAGAGAAGACTCACCATTGGGAAGAATATGATAGTAATCTTCTCGTTTTTCTTTGGGGTCTATTGGGTCAACCAAGGATAATTCTGTGGCCATATGATATCTATCATAACCTAGACGCGTGGCCTCCCATGTACGAAGGTTTCCTTGAGCACTTCCCAAAGATTCTAATTTCTAAAACAGTTTTTGACTATACCTTTATGTAAGGTGTTATTGTGAGGTGATGTCCACGGTTGGAACATGAGTCACATTTGGTATATATTTGTATCCAAACTCACAGCATATGTGTTGTTGTATTTTGCACGACAATTGTTGTAATAAAGTTGTAGTTGTTTTCTGTACCATGTATTTGACGACTCAGAATGGGTTGGGTGGAATGAACCTATTTTGGGGTCGTTACAGTTGGTATCAGAGCTTAGGGATATGATCTCTGGTGGAGATCGGGGAATATAACTAGGAGGGGAGAGATGCGTAAATCCTTCGCTAGTGTGTCCTACCTAAGCTTATTTGTTGGTTAGTCATAATATTGGGATATTATGTGATATGTTAATTTGTTTAATTAACCCTTATTTTATGGCAGTATTTGAGAATGGCAGCTGAGAATGCTAACAATGGAGTGAATGAGACTGTGGGGATACCTCTAATCACTAACCATGATAATGTGATGTCAGACGAAGAAGGAATTAGAGATATCTATGTGGTGAGTGAAGAATTGATAGTTGCACCTGAGATAGTCGCAGAGGTAACAGCTGAGACTGAGGAAGAAGAGGAAGAAGAAGTACCAGAGGAGAGTTTATTAGAGGTATTATATGATCAAAATGTAGAATTTCAAAATCGTATTCATGAGTTAGAAGAGCAGGCAGAAGAACGACAGGCGGTCGTGGAACAAAAGGATGCAACAATTCAAGCTTGTGTTACCCGATATGTGATGCTTGAACAGAAGCATTCTTTGGCAGAGTATAAGATGATAAAAATAGAATCTGAGCTGAAAGAAGAAAAAATTGAACGAGTGAGAATAAGTGATGCATGGGCAAAAGCCGCACGACACGTGGATATTGTGGAAAGAGATGTTCGATCTAAGAAGGCTAAAATAGATGATATGAATTTCTCTTTTTGGAAAGCAATTGGGAGAACCCAACATCGAGTTTTGAATTACCCTGTACATAGCGGTCAACCTGAATCCGATATGGATCGAAGATTGATGATTCAGATCATGAATGAGGAGTACGAAGAGGCAGTTGAGGGAGGAATATGTCCTATAGAAAGGTATATTCCAACGGTAATGATGACGCCAAATGCTGCTCCAGACAAGTCAAAGCCGAGTAGTTCGAGGGATGGCGGTTGTCATGACTTCCCAACAAATGAGGAACCCAAATGAAGTTATCATGGGAGATGAGCAATGGAGAAATCATGATGATCTGAGAGATAGAATCTGAAATGGAAGCAAGGTATTCTCAACTCTTTGAAATACCAGGTACGTAAATTTCGGGGACGAAATTTCATAAGGAGGGGAGATTGTAAGACCCCGAATTTTATGAAATAAAAGTATTCAATTTTTCTTATAATTACTATTCAGTAAATGGTTAAATTGATAAAAGTTTAAAGTTATGGGTGAAATATGAAATTTTTTTCAAAATAAGCAAGTGGTTATAAAATAATCATTGTTGTCGGGGAATATTCGTTTGGTCGTGGAATATTCTTTCTGTCGGAGAATATTCGTACGACGGCGCAGCTATTTGTGGGCCCCATAACGAATAACTGTCGGGTGAAGAAAAACGACAAATTTGAGTTTTTACAAATAATGGCGTAGTTGTTATCGTTAATACTGTTGAAATACCCGGTGGTTAAAATACAGTAATACGCGTTATTGCACAGTAGCACACGGTATTGCACAGTATTTTTGAAATTATTGATTCTTACGTAAGAAGGCACTACTCAATAATTGTTACAGTAATTACTGTTCAATATTTTATTTTATTGATTCAATAATTGCTACGTTGAAATTTTATATTATTGTTGTTCAATAATTGTTGCTGCACAGTATTTTCCATTATCAGATCAATAATTCATATTATTTGAATAGTATTATTAGATAGCATTATTGGCAATGTCTAGAAAGTTCTGTCTAAGGAGAGGTTTGGTCATCTAATTGCGCGCTAGTAAGGAGAAATCCTTATTGGAAAGCCCCCTCTTTCCTGGGAACGGCCTGGTTGTCATAAATGTGATTCTGTAATATTATTTGTGAATAATTAATTATTGATTTATATGATAAGAAAATATTTATTTTATGTGGATATAAATGAGGGATATATTTTTGTGGTTAAAATGAAGGAGTTAATGTTGAGGTTTTTATCAGTATTTTTGTCGGAATGGAGGTATTAAAAATCAGGGTTTTTGAGATATTTTGCGGGGGTTATAATTTTTAATCCGACCGTTGGATCGTGGTAATTTTTGGATATGTTATACATATATAAGTTGAGTATATGTCCATAAATTTTGAACCGTTAAAAATGAACGTATGATTTGTTATGAATTTTACGAGATGACTGGTTCAGAAATTGTTGAATTTTCGGAGTTTATCATTTTGGTGGAAAATTCTAGAATTGGTGGGCCCCACTTGTGGTTGGTGAAGAAATGTGCTGAATTATATTTCAAATGTGGTGGGTGGGAATAGTAGCAGGTAAAGCCATCAGGTTGCAGGTCAAACCTACCAAAATTTTCCTATAAATAGAGGGCTAAGTTAGAATTGAAAATCACACCAGAAACATAAGTTTTCTCTCTTTCTCTCTCTATATTATGAAACATATTTTGTGAGTTTTTAGATACTTGGTGAGTTGCTATTCATCAGTGCAAGTTTCCTTCAGCCTTATACCGATCAGAAGTACTGCTCTTTTGAGGTAAGGGATTGTAAGGGATAGTAAGGGATATTAAGAGATTTTAAGGGTTGTTATGATTTTCAGTTTCGTAATTTTTCTGATCTTCAAAAATTCTGGAAAAATTTGAAATGATATTTTGATGAGTTTTCTTGATTGTGTCCAAAAATGGTGATTTTTGGATGTATAGATTGAGAGTTATGAATTTTATGAGAAAAGACTATTTTAAAAGTAACAGCTTATAATTCCTTGTGGTTAACTCCAAAATTGATGAAATTTTTATTGGGAGTACATGTATATGATAGAAGTATACTCTGTAAATTTCAGAATTTTTAGACAAAAGTATAATTTTTGAT
This sequence comes from Panax notoginseng, assembly GCA_016801055.1. Classification (NCBI taxonomy): domain Eukaryota; kingdom Viridiplantae; phylum Streptophyta; class Magnoliopsida; order Apiales; family Araliaceae; genus Panax; species Panax notoginseng. The sequence continues at coordinate 154,636,162 of CM029015.1, read as the reverse complement.
AAATGTCTAAATATTCGGCTATTTTGGCCATATGAAAAATAGTAAATGACTTTTAAAAATTCTGAGAAAAATATATGTTCACTATGGGACTATATTATGCTAAATCCCAGAAAAGAAATATTTTTGGAACTGATTTGGTATTTTTTATGAAAATAGTCTAGTTATGAGTAAATGAATTAAATATGTTTTGTGAGGAAAGAAAATTGGAAAATAGGATTTTATGGCTTGAGAATCCTATATGAGGTATATGCAGATTTTTGATGAGGGTTTTGGCTATTGATGATGAAATCTTAAGAGTTGACATTTTATGATGATTAAATGCATTAATTAGTAAAGTGTAAACAATTTAAATAAATTGTTTATAAGCTTAAGAAATGTTATTCTTTCAATATTATTATACCGAAATATTGGTATAGATTTTATTGTGGAATTTCTACCTTTTTGAGTCGAGGTTACTATTCATGAGTTACTATTCACGACAAAATTGGTTTCTTTTTCTAACCAAATTATAGTTGATTTATGAATATTGCTCTTGAAATTAAATACATGTTTTGACCATATTATTTTTATAGTCATATATAACATTTTTATAACCTTGATGTTGAAATTCTCTTTCGCTTGAGTGTAAAGATGGGTAAATTATTGGTATGATCATGACTAGGGTTCTCTTTGGCCTGTAGTGCAAAGTTGAATTGTGACTGGTATGATCATGACCATTGAATTTATAATTGAATATCTTTAGCTTAAGTGCAAAGGTGAAATGATCAACATGGTTATAATTATTGTTTATATAAATTCTTAAATGATTATATATTCTTTGAGGTATTAATATATTTGGCATGTAGTGCAAATATGAATTGTTGAGGAATATCTTTGGCCTGTAGTGCAAAGATGAATTGTAGATGAATATCTTTGGCCCGTAGTACAAAGATGACCTGTTGTTGAATATCTTTGGCCAGTAATGCAAAGATGAACGGTTGAGGAATATCTTTGGCCTGTAGTGCAAAGATGAATTGTAGATGAATATCTTTGGCCCGTAGTACAAAGATGACCTGTTGTTGAATATCTTTGGCCAGTAATGCAAAGATGAACGGTTGAGGAATATCTTTGGCCTGTAGTGCAAAGATGAATTGTAGATGAATATCTTTGGCCTGTAGTGCAAAGATGGTCTGTTGATGAATATCTTTGGCCCGTAGTGCAAAGATAAACTGTTGTTGAATATCTTTGGTCGTAGTGCAAAGATGGATTTATTAGTATGATTATGAACAGGAACTGTGATTTGGTATAACCATGATCTTTGATGTTTCAGGTAAAGACATGTGATGAAAATATTCTTCGTCCTGGGTGCGAAGAAAAATTTAGAATCACAATTATGATTATGAGTTATTCATATGATTGTGGAAAGGAACTGTTGATTGATGTTACAGGGATAAAACATTGTTGATGGATTTTTAACATGGAGAAGATAATAGACTTTATAGTCTATTTGACTCTTCTAATGGATTGCTCGTTCCGCTGCAACTATGGTTGAAATTTTTATCATTTACCATATGTTCTAAATCTCTGATTTATTGTTGATGAAGGCTATTGATAATTGAATTATCTTTAGTCATGACATTCTTTACTGGGCTAGTTGTGCTCACCCTTTTGCTTCACAATTCCTTTCAGGTAATAAGAGTGTAGCTGGGTCGAGCGAGGGTAACGGGGAAATAGAACAATGGTCTCTAGCTGTGGATGTTCTCCCGAAGCAGTATAGAAAAGTTCATTTAGTAGTTATATTTGGTGAATCCAATAGGGTAAGGTGTACCCAACGTTGGAAGGGTGGTTTGCCACTATCATACAAGATGTCTAACGACATACAACCTCGTGTCATCATAAGACAGGGATGTGCTCATCCACTTGCTGAGTATATATACGAGCACTACCTATATAATCTTGGTGTTTGTTTAAAGTATAATTCTCAATTAGAGACAGTAGAGATAATAATATGTCAAGAGAAGACTCACCATTGGGAAGAATATGATAGTAATCTTCTCGTTTTTCTTTGGGGTCTATTGGGTCAACCAAGGATAATTCTGTGGCCATATGATATCTATCATAACCTAGACGCGTGGCCTCCCATGTACGAAGGTTTCCTTGAGCACTTCCCAAAGATTCTAATTTCTAAAACAGTTTTTGACTATACCTTTATGTAAGGTGTTATTGTGAGGTGATGTCCACGGTTGGAACATGAGTCACATTTGGTATATATTTGTATCCAAACTCACAGCATATGTGTTGTTGTATTTTGCACGACAATTGTTGTAATAAAGTTGTAGTTGTTTTCTGTACCATGTATTTGACGACTCAGAATGGGTTGGGTGGAATGAACCTATTTTGGGGTCGTTACATTCCACTCAACACAAGCTTCCTAGTGCAAAGCAATTGTACCAAGGTTCTTTTCTCTTTATAGACGTTGGGTTAAGGTGTTGTAAGCGTTCCACCTTCAAAACTTGCTGGAAATGATAGGGGCGACGAAGGCCTCATGCAAGCGTGCTGTGGAGTCTATCATTTAGTATCAAAGCTAAGTGTTCTAGCGATTTACTTATCCTTTAAATTTCTATTAATATTGTTGAGTAAAAAAAAGTATAGAAAAACTTTTTGAATTTTAAAATTTTGTTGATTACATGCTATTGTGAGATTTAATACCTCTATATTTTGTTTCGTGATAAGTTATTTTGACTTGATTAGTAAAACTGAGAATTTGGCTAGGTGAGTTCAAGAAGAACCTATAAGAGAGGATATTAGAGGTAAAAGGCAAGAGTGTAAGATTATTAGAGGGTAAAAGCCAAATTTGAGCGATACACGAGTGATTCATCATTGTTTGAGAGAAACAAGTAAGGGAGTGCGTGAGGAATTGTTTTTATCTACTAACCTTTGTTTTGAAGCAAACATGTATGGCTACAATTATGAAAGTTCTTATGGGTCTCGAAGGAATACTTTCTAGGGCAGTATTGATATAGAGTCATATCTGAGATGGGAGAGAAAAATGGAGCGAGAGTTTGACTATCATGATTACTTCGAGCGAAGGAAGGTCAGACGGGCAATTCAGGAGTTCTCCGATCATGCAATCATATGGTGGGAGTTTAGAAAAAATTGTGGAGAGCGTCCGATCGAGACATGGGCATAATTAAAAATAGTAATGAGAAAGCGGTTTGCTCCAGTACAGCGGGACAAAAGGGAGGAGTATACATCTCAAAGACATGTAGAGCAAACTTCAAGGCAATCATCATTAGAAGATAATAGGAGGGTTCGTCGACATATAAACAATGCGAATTCACATTGGAGACAGGCACAAGACATTCCTAAGGCATCTAAGAACATAAAAGAAGACATCATGGAGGCGTGTCGCAAGGGATTGGAGGATTGTTAGATGCCGCTACAAAACACTTCTAAGGCACAAAAGGAGCAAGATCAGCTGAGGAAGGAAGACGATGGGAACACATATGCAGTCTAAAGAGAGCTATTGGGTTCTAGTGTTCACAATGACATCCATGATCAAAAGAAAATTGGTAAAAATTTGAAAGAAAGTGATCAAGAAGATGAGTTTGTTAAAGAAAATATATGTGAAAATAATCGACAAAAAGAAATTGTTCAAATGATTTATCTTGCAAAAGAAAAAGTTGAAAAGAATGAGAGAGAAAAGAAAAGAGAGAATAAAAAGATTGAACTTGAAAATAAATGAGAGGGTGACTATGAAAAAGAGAGTGAGATGGAAAGTGATTTATATTTTGAAAAGCCAATGACTGTACATTCGTACAAGACGATGCTTTTGAATACTAACAAGGTTAACTCTTCTTTATCTAGTTCTGTTGTTTCTTTTGTACAGGTTGTTGATGATATATCACGAGCTATCATTCTGTACTGATCAGCTGATAGTATTCTCAAGGAGACGACGGAGTTACTGAGGCGGGTTGGAGATTTGGTAAAAGTGGGTATCATGAGAGAAGACATGAGTTCGTGTGCTAATTATGAGATCATAGTACCTAAGAAAGATGGGACAACAAGTTTGTGCATCGATTTTGAATTGGTAAACAAGTATTGTTATTATTTTCTTTGTTTAGATAATATGTTTGATAGATTGCATAGTTCTTATGTTTTATCTACATGTGATAATTATCATGTGATGAAAATACCTAATCAAATTATCATGAGGGTATGTGAAAAATAGAAAATTATTTTAACATGTGATTTGTATAGATGGTTAGTTATTTCTGTTAGATTAACTGTTGCATCTAGTGTTTTCATGAGTTATTTAAAATATGTTTTGCATGCTTCCATTGGAAAATTTGTTTATTGGCTATTTTGAGGGTAGAATCATCTTTATCATAAAATATAGTGGATATTTGATGTATGTTGAGTTAGTTTATGATCATGATATATATTCTTGTTTTCGATGTTCGTACTTGCATGAAATTCATTCTATGTTTTCTTATCCCTATGTTGAGTTGGGTTTTCATGCTAGATAATCTTTACATGAGATGTTGATAGTTGACAATGGTATTAATCATGTTGTTTCGTTAGAGTAATCTTCATTACATGATTCGCTATCATATGATATTGATTTGAAAAAGTACTTATCATCGAGATAGTGTGAGATGCGGGTTACACGCATGTTTAGTCAAATCATTTGGATTAGATAATGCATTGCATACTTCCATGAGATTGTTTAATCATATTTTGCATTCGTTCATGGGAAAACTTGTTATTATATGTGTTGATGATATTCCAGTTTGTGTCAACAATTTGGAAAATTTTGTAACATGTGTTGGGTTTTTTATCATGATAAGTATGCTATTGAGTTTGTATCTTGTGAAGTTGGTTGTGACCTTTTTACTTCATTGACAACATTATTTATTCTTGATTGTGTTAATGTTAATGGGAAGGGAAATGTTAAATATATTTTACAGGTTCCTGATGGGTTCATATTCATTGAGGAGGAAAGTATGGATTGTTGGGGAAATCCATTCAGACATTGCATTGAGAGTCTATAGGGAAGTGTTAAGATTTTTGTTCTAGTAGACTGTGCATGTGATTTTGAGTTATTTGATTTCTTTGTGATTAGAAAAAAAAATTTGTTGATTTGTTTTATTTTGTGTTTAATCCAGGAATTCAAGTGTATGGGCTTATACGACATGACGAGTTTCAAAAGTTAACATTTGACCCAGGAGCATTGACGTGGTTTTGTTTGCAAATGATCGAGATCATCATATTAATTTTTGATCCTGAAATTCGTAAATGAATGGCTATGCTGCGTGAAGAGTTCTTCATACTGATATTTGATCTATAAGGAGATATAACTTTTCATATTCTTATTTGCATTACATTCACGTTTATTGTAGTAGATAGTAGATTAGTTTATATAGTTAGGTTTTTGGAAGTAACTGGTCTACGAGTGAAAGGGCATCATGTTGCATTGTTCTTTAAAGGAGTTGAAGTTTTTAATGATTTTTTTCATATTCATACTTGTGCTATTGATATTGTCTATATTCATTTACAATTTGAGATTTGGGATTATGGATCATTTGATGTTACTTACTTATTTTATTTTTATGTAGGATCAGATTTGTGGACAAATCCTTTTCAAGAGGAGGGGAATGATATAATCCTGATCAGGCTCAAATCGAACAACATTCACTCAACTCGAGTTCTAAGGACAATTCAAGTGATCGTAAGATATGGGGCTCAAATCGACTCAAGGATGCTTACATTGGAGCTCAATTTAAGTGAACCCGAGGAGAGAATCATTCATATGTTTTTGCATTTCTAGATACCATTTATTTATCAAGTCCAAATCAACACAAGTTAAGTCATTATATAATGCATGAAACAAAGGAGCAGGATCGAGGAAGTGTGGCAGCGCGTTTATTATAAGATATGTTTATAAGTTCATTAACTTGGTCTAAAAAAAACTTCAAGGTTGTTGGTCGAAGCAAAATGGACAAGGATTCAAGTTTGAGACTTAAAAACACAGAAGGGGACATTTTGACCAACCGGCGCGCCCCACACCAGAAATGGCCTGGGATCAGCGTGCCCCGCACCAAGAGGGCGAGTAAGTTCTGTAGGCCCGGCGCGCCCCGCGTCATGGGTTGGGACCGGTGCGCCCCGCGCCAGGGCGACATATTTTGGGTGCATTTTTTGAGGCAACACAACTTTGATAGGATTTATTAGATAGGATTTGATTTCCATATTGATTTGTGATGAGGATATGACTAGCATGGATTCTAATGAAGGTCATAGATCGGATCAGGTGCAAGTTCCCGTAGGACTTGTCACTAGAGGACGAGCTAAATGTTTCAAGGATGGACTTATTGCGTTAATTCAAGGAGTTTGGAAAGAAGTGGGATCGCTTTTAATGATTGATGAGTTTGATTCCATGATGGAGAAGCTCATTAATGTGTTACAAGCGGATGAAGCAAATTAGGAATCTAATCTGGTCGTCCAGTGCGGGCCGCGCCATGATAGTACTATGGGCAGCGCGCCTCGCGCCATAGTGGCAGATTGTCTGCTGTTGCAGCGCGACCTCGCGCCCATGTAGCCCGCCCCGTGCCAGAGTGTCAATGATTCTACAGGTATAGCGCGACCCGCGCCGTTGTAGGACTATGGGTGATGCGCCCCGCGCCGGTCGACTGACACGAAAATCGAGGACACATTTTTGACCCTATTTTCCTTATTTGACTAGGTTTCTTTCATATATTTTTAGGAACTTTTATATCTTTAATAAATCTAATATTTTTAGATTGGAATTTACTTCCCAAAAAAATGGTTGATTCCTTATGGGATTCTAGGGTTTTCTTGGTTAGTATAAATAAGTCATATGAATGTAGTTCATACAATAATTTAGTATTATTCAGATTTATTCTATTTGTGAGATTATTCTCTATTTTTGTTTCCTTGAAGAATTCCTAAGTAATTTCTTAGTTTATTCTTTAAGATTCAATTTGACTTATCATACAACAATACATAGTTGTGTGTGGCGTCTTCTACCACATCAATCGTTAATTGTGTCGAGGTTCCTGTTTCATTATAAACACGGGGTTTAGGCGTCGTTGGTGTTCCATTAAACACAAATATCATTGCTTGATCGATTGTACCAAGGTTCTCGTCTCAATATAGACGTTGGGTTGAGGTGTTGAGAGAGTTCCACCTTATCAACTGTGCTAGAAACGATCCAAGCGATGACCACCTTACGCAAGCGTGCCGTGGAGTCTATCATTTGGTATCAAAGCTAAGTTTTAGCCAGTTACTTATCCTATAAATTTCTGTTGATATTGTTAAGTAAATAAAAAAGAGTATAGAAAATTTTATTTTAATATTGTTAAAATTTTGTCGATTGCATGCTATTGTGAGGATTTCCACCTTCTATAAATTGTTTCGTGATAAGTTATTTTTGAATTAATTACTAAAATCGAGAGATTTGCTAGGGAATTCAAAAAGAACCTATTAGAGAGAATATTTAGAGGTAAAATGCTCAGTTGTGAGATTAATTGAGGGAAAAAGCCATTAATTGAGTGAATACAAGAGTGAAATCATTGATTCGAACGAAACACGTAAGGGAATGGTGAAGAAATTGTTTTCTACTAACCCTTGTTTTGTAGGAAATATGTCAAACTCCAAAGATAAAGGGACTTTTGAAAAGTAATCTTCAACAACTTTTGACATGAAATTTATGTTAGAAGCCATGAATAAGGAGTGGAATCGATGGTGGGAGATGATGAATGAACGCCTTGATTAGATCAGTGAGACCCGAGGATGATCAACCCAGAAACCTCATGGAGCACAACAAAAGGGGAGAACACAACAACGAGAAGTTAAAATAGAGGAAAATTACTTCAAGGAGGAATTCAGTGAGGAGGAGGATCGTGAATCTGGTTTCCTATATCAAAGGCCAAGAGGTCCTAGAGAGAGGGAATGTCAAAATAGGGCAGATGATAATGTGAATATCATTAAGATGAAAATCCCAGCTTTCCAAGGGATGAGTGATCTGAAAGCCTACTTAGAATGGGAAAAGAAGATAAAATGGGTATTTGACTGTCACAATTATTTAGATCTCACGAAATTCAGGTTAGCCGTTATCGAATTTTTAGTTTATCCAGTCACTTGGTGGGATCAGTTGATTACTAGCAGGAGGAGACGTGGGGAACGTCCAATTAAGACTTAGGCGGAGATGAAGACAGTGATGAAAAAGAGGTTCGTACTGAGTCACTACCATCTTGATATGTTTTGGAGTTTTCAAAATCTAAAACAAGGAAGTCGAAGTGTGGATGAATACTTCAAGGAGATGGAGATGCTGATGGCTAGAGTTAATATGGATGAGGATAATGAGGCAATAATGGCATGATTTTTAGCAGGGCTATTTTGGGATATAGCAGACTTAGTAGAACGACAACATTATGTGGAATTGGGGGATATGGTATACATTGCTATCAAGATTGAGAAACAGCTTAAGAGGAGAGGTGGCCAACGTTCCAATACTACCATAGGGTTGTCATGGAAATCTAATGCTGCAAAATGGGAGGAGAAGCCAGCGGTAACTAAGCCGAAAATGGAGTTTAAATCGGATGTGACTAATCATGGAAAGCAAGGTAAAACTGAACCTTCTTCTTTTACCCGCAATCGAGATATTATTTTCTTTAAATATAAAGGCAGGGGACATATTTCTAGTCAATGTCCAAATCAGAGAAATATGTTGTTACTTAACAATGGAGAGGTGGAAACCAAGGAGGAAGAAAGTGGCACTGACTCTATGCCACCACTGAAGGAGGTAGATGAAAGGGAGCTAGCTATGCATGATGAGATTTTGGTTATAAGGAGAGTGTAATAACCGTGAATTTTAAGTCACCATATATGTATGTACATTATCGCTTTTTTTTTTAACTTTGTGTTATATAAGGATTTAATATGTGACCACATATGTGAAGTGGTGCATGTGGCAATTAACATATATACTATACTTATTGATACATACATTTATAGATTTCATTAAAAATGAAAGCTTTGTAACCTAATTATACATTAGGTAAGACTATTAAATAACCTAAGGGTTATGGTAATACGGAAAAGTTAGTATTTAATATGTATACTAACTTAAGTGGGTAAACATATTTCAAGTGACTAGTAATTTTAAACCTAATTCTTGTAAATCTAATTCGGTTATGAGATAAAGTCACATGTATAAGTAATTAAACTCCATATGATTGGAAATGGAAGCCCTAAATAATCAAATTGGGTAACATTATTAAAATTACTAGACTATGTTTAGTATATAGCCCAAAACAATTAAAGGAGAAGCCCAAAAGAAATAAAACACAATCCAATACTTAGCCCACTTGATTAGGGGTATTCTAGACATTTGATTAATCAAAATTGGGCATTTAAAATAAAAGCTAAATGGAGGATATTATGGGCTAGAGGATCCTAAGTGGAATAATTAAGCTAACTTGTCCATTAGTAGAAATTATTAAACACAAGGACAATGTTGTCAAGCTCCCATTGGTTGCCACTCCATTATGCACATTTAATCATGTCTAGCCTAATAGAAATAATAATACAAAGTTTTTACCCAATGGACAACAAAATAGTTATGGGAGGATTATTAGTGAATTGCCCATTTCATTTTGTAATCACATTTCATTCTTCCAACATCTCATTTTCTCTCCATCTTCTTCTTCTATCTTTTGCTCCCAAGCTAGCCAACTTCATAGAGAGAAAAGAGAGAGAGGGTTTTGGTTATAGAGAGAAGAGATAAGAGTGCTAGTTGTTCATGCCTCCTAAGTATATTATTTACTTTGGAAAATCAAGAAAGGTAGCAACTAAGTCAAGGTATAACTTACCTTCATCTTCTTCTTTTACTTTGTTTTGCTAGCTTGAGTTTTGATGGGTTTATGTACAAATACTCAAGATACACTAGTTCTACATATCATCATGTATGGAACTAAGTAACTTGAGTGTTAGATCAAATACTTAGAGGAAGAAAATGAGCATATGTTCTCCAAGGGTGAAAACTCTTATTTTTCTTCCACTAAATCTTGAGTAACTCAAGTTTTACAACTTGGAATCATGATCCGTCGAAGGGGAGTACTAGATATACGAGTTATGTAGCAAACCCAAGTGGTAGAACACAAATCTAGCAAATTTTGAAACTTTTGAGACTATTTTTCCCAAAACAGTCCGCTTTGCATGTTGAGGCTTTGAAAACCCTAAATTAGCTACTGATCCATTTTTCATGAGGCTGTTTTGGTCAGTTGCTTGTCTTTTAAAAATTTGGGAAAAATCACAGAGGTACATTGAGAAGTTATGTACATGCAGGAAAAAGAACGGACACGTTTCGAGTTATATATTGTGCGTAATGACTATTTCCGTAAAGGACTCCAAAATATTAACCTTCAAATTTCTCACTGTGTATACACTGGAAAATTCCGAAATTTTTACAGTAGCTTCATATATGTTACGAGAGCATACCCTGAAAATTTCAGAGTTTTCTGAGCAAAACTCAATTTATGAAAAATGGGGCAAGATTCAAGAGTTTTAGACACTTTAAAAATAGTAAATCATTTTCTAAAATTCTAGAAAAATTAGGAGATCATTGTGTGTTTATATTCTGCCAAAATTCAGAAGTTGAGAATTTTTGGAATCAGTTTGCTATTTTTCCTAAAAATGGTTAAACTATGAATAAAAAGAAATAAATAGTTAAATGATGTCTTTAATGAGAAAAATATGATTTTTATGCTTGAATACTCATAATATATTATATCATGACTATCTTAGGGTATGTTGGTAATTTATAATAATAAATATCATTTATGACCTTTTATGGATATTAAATAAGGGGTTAATAAAGGATGAACAATTAGAATAAATTATTTATTAATTTAGTAAATCATTGGAATATTATTATAATATTAATAATATTATAATATGATGTTGTTAAGTAAATAAAAATATTAAGATTAAAATTTTATTAAAATATTATTAAATAATTAATAATATTAGATTAAGATATTAATCCTAGATTAAAATATTATTAAAAGATTAATAATATTAGATTAAAGTATTATTATTAAATGAATAAAATATTATCAAACAATAATATTTGAGATTAAATAAAATGTTATTAAATATAATAACATTAGTAAAGGAATAAAATATTATTAAATGATTAATAATATTAGTAAGTGAATAAAATATTAGTAAATGATTGAAAGTATTATTAATTTATTAATGATGTTAAAGCATAAGTAAGATATTATTATGGTAATAATATTAATGCATGATTAAAATATTATTAAGAGGGTTAATAATATTAGTAAGGTATTGAAATATTACTAAGATAATAATAATATTAGTAAGTGAATGAAAGTATTATTAGTAAACCAATAATACTAGAAGGTGAATTAAATATTATCTAAGTTAATAATATTATGTGAATTAAAGGTAGTTGTTAATTAATAGTAACACTATCTAGACTTGATAATGTTTATAAGAACTAAATGTAATGTATAATATCTATGTGATTACATAATCTAATGTTATGCTTTGACTAATTGAAAGATTAATTTATAGGTCTTTCAAAGGAAGATAATTTAACTGCATAGTGGATAGAAATTTAATTTTGTAGCCGTAACCTACGATTGAGGCAAGTTTCCTAACTCAAGCTCGAGTTATTATTTTCAAAGTATGTTAGTGAATAATTATTGATGATTATTCACGTCTATATTGATTATTGAAATTCGCACTTTGTGCAATTGAATTCCGTTCTACTGCTATTGAACTGTGAATTAAATTAAAGTTCTTCATTTATGAACTGTTTATGAAATAGATCTATGCTAATTGTATCAGCTAGATCAAGCATGTCTAAATTTGTTAAATCAAATGTGTTTTAAATAACTGTTCTTATTAAATTGATATAGTAAGAACTCTTGACTGAGAAAAGGACGAATTTGATTAAGGCATGATATCAATGCCGGATTATTAAGTGTTTATGCATAAATCACGAGGTATGAAAGGCTGATCCCCTTGAATACCAAAACTTATTAAGAGGTCCAGTATAATTACTGAGCACCTTAGCAATTGTTCATGGTTATTCAAACCCACTCAATTCATGTTATTCAATTATCGAATATTCAATTGTTGATTATTAATTCATGTTCCTTCACAATCTTATATTATTGTTGAACATTGAACGCAATATTTCTTTCTAAGTCATGATATATCTCCCTTGTCTATATAAACTTGTGAAGCAAATTAGTTGCTTACTCTTGCTATATCATGACATCTATTTCAGTTAAGCCCGAAGGATCCAACACGAAGGACAAGGGCAAGGGCAAGATCCAGGAGTAATTTAGACTGAATGTCAATTTAGTTATTATCTGATGGAATTTCTTAAGTAAACTATTTGTATGATAAATGATGTATTTAAAGTTAAGGTTATGGAGACCTTGGGACCGTGTTATGAGACTTTATTATAATGAACAATGTATGTTTATTATTTCGTAATAGTGATAGAATACTTATGATGATGATAGATCGTGAGCACCGAATCTGAGGTTAGAGAACCTGGATTTGGGGGTGTCACAGGTTGGTATCAGAGCTGTAGGTTATAAATATTAAGAATGTGAAACCTAGGTTATAACCTTAGTAGAAAACTCTTATAAAGTATGTTAGGAGATGGATTATGAAAATTCATCGAGTATGTGTTGTACTTAATAAAATATTGTTTCATTTCATCAATGAATATATTTTATTATAGTACTGATGTTGTATCCTTGTTTTATAGGATGTCAGGTGATAGTCAGGGGAGCCATTCTGTAGACCAGGAGGAGGTCGTTCCAGAGGAGGTGTTGGACACCTCGAAAGATGTGATGATCAGTAACCTGTTAGAGAAAAACCATGCTCAGGAGCAAAGGATTTTGCAGCTGGAGGCGGAGAATATGAACCATCAGCACATGGAGCAGCAGTATAAGGATGATGCTCATCAGGCACTGATGGAGCTAGCAGAGATGCGAGTCCAGCTAGAGCATGAGAAGGCAAAGTTCGCAGCACTGAGCGTAGAGCATCTGGCGATGCAGAGTGAGCTTGACGTAGAGATTGCCGATAAGATAAGGGTGGAGGAGGCATTTCATAAGTCGGCCAAGCAGGTGGACCTATTAGAGATTGCACTGGATGCCATGAAGGTCAGGGTAGAGACTCGGAGATAGGAGAGTCTAGTTGATCCATTCGACGTAGAGTTCTGGAGCAGTTGCTTCCCTAGGAGCCTGTGCAGGTGACCCGGCAGGGCCACCAGTGGTGATGATGTGATGACTAGTTGTAGATAGATGTATTAGTACCTTTCTTTTTGTGTAATAAGGTTTTATGATGATGTAAACCTCAGCAGGTGTGAGGTAGTAAGTAGTTAGGTACTATCCCTATTTGTGTTGTAGGGAGGTATCATTATGAGTTAATCCCATCTTTTGTGTTTAAAATGGGATAGTAGCATTTATAAAATATACCTATATTAATCATGTAAGTCACTGAAGATTGGTGTATGAATATAAATGCAGTATTATTATGATATGTGTTGGAAATTTTTAAATAGTAAATTGTCTATTTAATGTTATGTGAATCCAGTAGATTGATTTGGGAAAATGTTCTTTAAAAAAACAAACTTAACCCACTAATCAGGGAAAAAGACTTCCAAATCTTGGTAATTTAAAACTCTCACATAATGATCATCTAACTGTTTAAATAAAATAGCGTGTTACATGCTAAGTAATCATATGATAATAAACCCGAGTAATGTGTTAGAATTTTGTTTCACTAGATAATGCCGCCCAGACGTGGACTGAGGAACCAAGAGATTGAAGAGTCAGTTAATAATGTAGCGGGAGCTCAACAAAACCCAATGCAAGGTTTTATCAACATGATGGCTGAAGCCACGAGGAATCAAGCTCAACCTGCAGGAAATCAGGCTGGCTACCAACTAGTCAACTTTAAGGACTTCAAGGCAGTAGGACCACCAGAGTTTAGAGGAACAACAGACCCGATAGAGGCCCAGACGTGGGTAAAGGAGATCGAGAAGGCCTTCGTTATTTCTAGAGTAGCAGAAGAGCAGAAGACAATTTTTGCTACCTACTTAATGAAGGATGAGGCTAACTATTGGTGGGAGGCCAACCAGAACAAAGCCGGAACTGGAATCGTGACTTGGGAAACATTCAAGAAGTTGTTCTTTGAGAACTACTTCCCTGAGAGTATTCAAGCAAGAATGGAGATCAAGTTTTTGGAACTGAAATAGGAGAATATGTCAGTATCAGAGTATGCTGCGAAGTTCAATGAATTAGCCAGATTCGCTCCACATCAGGTGGACACAGAGGTGAGGAAAGCGAGAAGGTTTGAAAATGGACTAAAGCCGTGGATTTATAGTAAGGTAGCGGTTTTACAAATCACATCATTCTCAACTCTGTTGGAGAAAGCTCTTATAGCGGAAGGAGGAAGCGAAGCTGTCTCAAAATACAATCGGGAGAAGAACAAGAAGAAAGCAGAAGGTGGGAATCAGAATGTTAGCAGTGGCGGTAGCAACAATAAGAAGCGGAAATGGAGCAGTGGGGGTAGTAATCTGGAGATGCAGCACGAAAATGTGCAACAAAAGAAGTCGGTGTGTGGGAACTGTGGAAAGGGTCACTCGGGGGAGTGCTTGAAAGGAAAAACGGTATGTTATACATGTGGGCAAGAAGGGCATACCTCACCCAATTGTCCTAAGGTGAAGAAGGGAGGTTGCTTTAACTGTGGTGACGTGGGACATCGAATCAAGGATTGCCCGATGAAGAAAAGCACGGATGGCAGAAATGGCAACAGGGGCAATAACACTAAGACAACCAGTGGAGGACCAGCCCAGCCAAACAAGCCTACAGCACGAACATTCAATATGACAGTGCAAGATGCCGTGGCATCCAGGGAGGTGGTGTCAGGTATAATTCCGATCAATGATATAAATGCATATGTGTTATTCGATTCGGGAGCTTCATGTTCTTTCGTATCTGATGAATTTGCTCAAAGATTAAGTTTACCTCATGAACTATTAGAACGCCCAATGAATGTAGAAGTAGCAAACAAAGAAATTATCCCTGTAGACTGCATCTATAGGAACTGTTGTGCTAATGTAAGAGGGTTTAAGCTTAACGTGGATTTGATACCGATTCATCTTGGAGAGTTTGATGTAATCCTCGGGATGGATTGGTTATCAAGTCATGGAGCGGTCATTGACTGTAAGAAAAAGTGCGTGCACCTAAAGACTCCGAATAAGTCAAGGGTGGTATTTCATGGCAGTAAATCGCCGAGACAATCTTGTTGTCTAACGATGATGCAAGCAAGTAAGTTACTTAGGAAGGGTTGTATAGGTTATTTGGCCCACATTGTGGATACCCACCGAGTCGAGGGTGAACTGGGTCAGATACCTATTGTAAGAGAATTCGTTGACGTTTTCCCTGATGAGATTCCGGGATTGCCACCAAATAGAGAGATAGAGTTTGTTATCGGTTTGGCACCAGGGACATCACCGGTATCCAAAGCGCCGTATCGTATGGCTCTGGTAGAAATGAAGGAATTGATGGTTCAACTACAAGAGTTGTTAGATAAGAGATACATTCGACCAAGCGTATCACCATGGGGAGCACCAGTCTTATTCGTAAAGAAGAAGGATGGGTCATTAAGGCTTTGTATCGACTACCGGGAGTTGAACAAGGTCACCATTAAGAACAAGTACCCATTGCCCAGGATCGACGATTTGTTTGATCAGTTGAAGGGGGCGAAATACTTTTCAAAAATTGACTTGAGGACCGGTTATCACCAACTGAAGGTGAGACAGGATGATGTTCCAAAGACGGCATTCAGAACTCGGTATGGACACTTTGAGTTTCTGGTAATGTCTTTTGGGTTGACGAATGCGCCAGCAGCATTCATGGACTTGATGAACAGAGTGTTTAAACAGTATTTGGATAAGTTTGTTGTCGTGTTCATAGATGACATCCTGGTATATTCAGAGACAGAGGAAGATCACGTTGAACATCTAAGGAAAGTGTTGGAGACGTTAAGGAGGGAGAAGTTGTATGCAAAGTTCTCCAAGTGTAAATTTTGGTTGCGGAGAGTGCAGTTTTTGGGTCACGTTATCGACAAGGATGGTGTTTCGGTAGATTCAGCAAAAGTAGAAGCGGTTATCAACTGGGAACAACCAAAGACACCGACAAAAATTAGGAGTTTCTTGGGATTAGCAGGATACTATCGAAGATTCATCCAAGATTTTTCAAAGATAACATCACCGTTGACCAACCTTACTAGAAAGACAGTGAAGTTCGTTTGGACGGAAAAATGTGAACAGAGTTTCATGGAATTGAAGAAGAGGCTCAGTCAAGCACCTGTGTTGGCTTTACCGGACAACACGGGAGGATTTGTAGTGTATAGTGATACGTCACATAAGGGTCCTGATGCAGCATGGCAAGGTCATTGCATACGCTTCACGTCAGCTGAAGGACTATGAGAAGGGTTATCCGACTCATGACCTGGAATTAGCAGCAGTAGTTTTTGCCTTGAAGATTTGGAGGCACTATTTGTATGGTGAGAAGTGTGAGATATATACGGATCACAAGAGTCTGAAGTATATCTTCACACAGAAAGAGCTAAATATGAGGCAGCGCCGATGGCTAGAATTGATCAAGGATTATGATTGTGAGATTCTGTACCATCCAGGCAAAGCAAATGTAGTGGCAGATGCCCTGAGCAGAAAAGACGGAGAGAAATTACTGAAGTTGACCATTCAAGAGGAATTGGTGAAAGATTTCGAACGACTTAACTTTGAGGTTAAGTATCCGATAGAGACCAACGAGAAATTATTTACAGTGGCAACGAGCCCAACTTTACTAGATAAGATTAAAGGGGCTCAAGAGAAGGACGAGGATTGCGACAACATCAAGAAGCGGTTAGCTGAAGGGGATGAATTGAAATACAAGATTGATGGCACCGGACTGCTGAGATTTGAAGGACGAATTTGGGTACCGTTAGTACCAGAACTAAGAGAAGAGATTCTGCAAGAAGCGCATAGTACGAGGTACTCGATACACCCAGGAAGCACAAAGATGTATCAAGACTTACGTCAACACTTTTGGTGGCCAAACATGAAGAGAGAGGTTGCAGAATGCGTCAGCAGATGTCTAAGTTGTCAGAGAGTCAAGGCAGAGCATCAACGACCGAGTGGATTACTACAGCCTTTAGAGATTCCAGAGTAAAAGTGGGAGCACATCATGATGGATTTTGTGGTGGGACTTCCAGCAACGCAAAAGGGACACGACGCCATATGGGTGATCGTAGATCGTCTTACGAAGTCGGCTCACTTTTTGCCGATCAAGATCAGGTATAGTCTGGACCAGCTAGCCAAAGTATATATCAAGGAAATTATCTCGAGACATGGCGTACCAGTATCTATTGTGTCGGATAGGGATCCGCGTTTCACGTCAAACTTCTGGAAGAGTCTTCAAGAAAGAATGGGGACGCAGCTACGGATGAGCACCGCGTATCATCCGCAGACCGATGGGCAAAGCGAGAGAACGATTCAAACACTTGAAGACATGCTCAGAGCTTGTGTGATGGACTTCAAGGGTAGCTGGGAGGATCATCTTCCATTAGTAGAGTTCGCATACAATAATAGCTATCACGCCAGCATCGGGATGCCGCCGTACGAAGCACTGTATGGAAGGAAATGTAGAACGCCCTTATGCTGGGATGAAGTAGGTGAACGTCGACTGTTGGGACCAGAACTGGTGCAGCAGACCGTAGAGACCATCAAGGTGATTAGAGCCCGACTGGTAGCAGCTCAAGATCGCCAGAAGAAGTATGCAGACTTACATCGCCAGAAGAGAGATTTTGAGGTGGGAAGCTATGCATTTTTGAAAGTATCTCCCTGGAAAGGGAAGATAAGGTTTGGAAAGAAAGGTAAACTAAGTCCGAGATTTATTGGACCTTTCGAGATCTTGAAGAAGATAGGCGAAGTGGCGTACGAGGTAGCTCTACCTCCTGAACTGGAACATATTCATAATGTGTTTCATGTGTCAGTGCTACGACCATATAAGCCTGATTACAAGCACGTGATATCGTACGAACCAATTCAGGTCGAAAGGGATTTGTCGTACGAGGAAATTTCGGTCAAAATTTTAGATAGAAAGGAACAGAAATTGCGAAATAAGGTTATACATTCTGTAAAAGTTCTTTGGAGGAACCACAATGCTGAAGAAGCTACGTGGGAACTCGAAGAAAAGATAAGAGAAAATTATCCACACCTTTTTGAGTAACCTTATATAAAATTCCGGGGACGAAATTCTTATAAGGGGGGGAGGATGTAATAACCGTGAATTTTAAGTCACCATATATGTATGTACATTATCGCTTTTTTTTTTAACTTTGTGTTATATAAGGATTTAATATGTGACCACATATGTGAAGTGGTGCATGTGGCAATTAACATATATACTATACTTATGGATACATACATTTATAGATTTCATTAAAAATGAAAGCTTTGTAACCTAATTATACATTAGGTAAGACTATTAAATAACCTAAGGGTTATGGTAATACGGAAAAGTTAGTATTTAATATGTATACTAACTTAAGTGGGTAAACATATTTCAAGTGACTAATAATTTTAAACCTAATTCTTGTAAATCTAATTAGGTTATGAGATAAAGTCACATGTATAAGTAATTAAACTCCATATGATTGGAAATGGAAGCCCTAAATAATCAAATTGGGTAACATTATTAAAATTACTAGACTATGTTTAGTATATAGCCCAAAACAATTAAAGGAGAAGCCCAAAAGAAATAAAACACAATCCAATACTTAGCCCACTTGATTAGGGGTATTCTAGACATTTGATTAATCAAAATTGGGCATTTAAAATAAAAGCTAAATGGAGGATATTATGGGCTAGAGGATCCTAAGTGGAATAATTAAGCTAACTTGTCCATTAGTAGAAATTATTAAACACAAGGACAATGTTGTCAAGCTCCCATTGGTTGCCACTCCATTATGCACATTTAATCATGTCTAGCCTAATAGAAATAATAATACAAAGTTTTTACCCAATGGACAACAAAATAGTTATGGGAGGATTATTAGTGAATTGCCCATTTCATTTTGTAATCACATTTCATTCTTCCAACATCTCATTTTCTCTCCATCTTCTTCTTCTATCTTTTGCTCCCAAGCTAGCCAACTTCATAGAGAGAAAGAGAGAGAGGGTTTTGGTTATAGAGAGAAGAGATAAGAGTGCTAGTTGTTCATGCCCCCTAAGTATATTATTTACTTTGGAAAATCAAGAAAGGTAGCAACTAAGTCAAGGTATAACTTACCTTCATCTTCTTCTTTTACTTTGTTTTGCTAGCTTGAGTTTTGATGGGTTTATGTACAAATACTAAAGATACACTAGTTCTACATATCATCATGTATGGAACTAAGTAACTTGAGTGTTAGATCAAAGACTTAGAGGAAGAAAATGAGCATATGTTCTCCAAGGGTGAAAACTCTTGTTTTTCTTCCACTAAATCTTGAGTAACTCAAGTTTTACAACTTGGAATCATGATCCGTCGAAGGGGGGGTACTAGATACATGAGTTATGTAGTAAACCCAAGTGGTAGAACATAAATCTAGCAAATTTTGAAACTTTTGAGACTATTTTTCTCAAAACAGTCCGCTTTGCATGTTGAGGCTTTGAAAACCCTAAATTAGCTACTGATCCATTTTTCATGAGGCTGTTTCGGTCAGTTGCTTGTCTTTTAAAAATTTGGGAAAAATCACAGAGGTACCTTGAGAAGTTATGTACATGCAAGAAAAAGAACGGACACGTTTCGAGTTATATATTATGCGTAATGACTATTTCCGTAAAGGACTCCGAAATATTAACCTTCAAATTTCTCACTGTGTATACACAGGAAAATTCCGAAATTTTTACAGTAGCTTCATATATGTTACGAGAGCATACCCTGAAAATTTCAGAGTTTTCTGAGCAAAACTCAATTTATGAAAAATGGGGCAAGATTCGAGAGTTTTAGACACTTTAAAAATAGTAAATCATTTTCTAAAATTCCAGAAAAATTAGGAGATCATTGTGTGTTTATATTCTGTCAAAATTCAGAAGTTGAGAATTTTTGGAATCAGTTTGCTATTTTTCCTAAAAATGGTTAAATTATGAATAAAAAGAAATAAATAGTTAAATGATGTCTTTAATGAGAAAAATGTGATTTTTATGCTTGAATACTCATAATATATTATATCATGACTATCTTAGGGCATGTTAGTAATTTATAATAATAAATATTATTTATGACCTTTTATGGATATTAAATAAGGGGTTAATAAAGGATGAACAATTAGAATAAATTATTTATTAATTTAGTAAATCATTGGAATATTATTATACTATTAATAATATTATAATATGATGTTGTTAAGTAAATAAAAATATTAAGATTAAAATTTCATTAAAATATTATTAAATAATTAATAATATTAGATTAAGATATTAATCCTAGATTAAAATATTATTAAAAGATTAATAATATTAGATTAAAGTATTATTATTAAATGATTAAAATATTATTAAATAATAATATTTGAGATTAAATAAATTGTTATTAAATATAATAACATTAGTAAAGGAATAAAATATAATTAAATGATTAATAATATTAGTAAGTGAATAAAATATTAGTAAATGATTGAAAGTATTATTAATTTATTAATGATGTTAAAGCATAAGTAAGATATTATTATGGTAATAATATTAATGCATGATTAAAATATTATTAAGAGGATTAATAATATTAGTAAGGTATTAAAATATTACTAAGATAATAATAATATTAGTAAGTGAATGAAAGTATTATTAGTAAACCAATAATACTAGAAGGTAAATTAAATATTATCTAAGTTAATAATATTATGTGAATTAAAGGTAGTTGTTAATTAATAGTAACACTATCTAGACTTGATAATGTTTATAAGAACTAAATGTAATGTATAATATCCATGTGATTACATAATCTAATGTTATGCTTTGACTAATTGAAAGATTAATTTATAGGTCTCTCAAAGGAAGATAATTTAACTGCATAGTGGATAGAAATTTAATTTTGTAGCCGTAACCTACGATCGAGGCAAGTTTCCTAACTCAAGCTCGAGTTATTATTTTCAAAGTATGTTAGTGAATAATTATTGATGATTATTCACGTCTATATTGATTATTGAAATTCGCACTTTGTGCAATTGAATTCCGTTCTACTGCTATTGAACTGAGAATTAAATTAAAGTTCTTCATTTATGAACTGTTTATGAAATAGATCTATGCTAATTGTATCAGCTAGATCAAGCATGCCTAAATTTGTTAAATCAAATGTGTTTTAAATAACTATTCTTATTAAATTGATATAGTAAGAACTCTTGACTGAGAAAATGACGAATTTGATTAAGGCATGATATCAATGCCGGATTATTAAGTGTTTATGCATAAATCACGAGGTATGAAAGGCTGATCCCCTTGAATACCAAAACTTATTAAGAGGTCCAGTATAATTACTGAGCACCTTAGCAATTGTTCATGGTTATTCAAAACCACTCAGTTCATGTTATTCAATTATCGAATATTCAATTGTTGATTATTAATTCATGTTCCTTCACAATCTTATATTATTGTTGAACATTGAACGCAATATTTCTTTCTAAGTCATGATATATCTCCCTTGTCTATATAAACTTGTGAAGCAAATTAGTTGCTTACTCTTGCTATATCATGACATCTATTTCAGTCAAGCCCGAAGGATCCAACACGAAGGACAAGGGCAAGGGCAAGATCCAGGAGTAATTTAGACTGAATGTCAATTTAGTTATTATCTGATGGAATTTCTTAAGTAAACTATTTGTATGATAAATGATGTATTTAAAGTTAAGGTTATGGAGACCTTGGGACCGTATTATGAGACTTTATTATAATGAATAATGTATGTTTATTATTTCGTAATAGTGATAGAATACTTATGATGATGATAGATCGTGAGCACCGAATCTGAGGTTAGAGAACCTGTATTTGGGGGTGTCACAGAGAGTGCTTAGCGCGCAAGTGAAAGTAAAAAGTTTGGAGCAGTGAGAGAATTTGTTCCATACTAGTTGTTTTGTGCATGGGAAAATTTACTGCATGGTAATTGATGGTGGGAGTTGCACCATTGTGGCTAGTACAACCATAGTGGAGAAATTGGGATGTCAACAACCAAACATCTTCAACAGTATAGATTGCTATGGCTTAATGACAGTGGAGATGTGAGAGTGACAAAGCAGGTGTTAGTACCATTCACCATTGGAAGATATGTAGATGAGGTGTTATGTGATGTGGTTCCGATGCAAACCGGCCATTTACTACTTAGTAGACCGTGACAATTTGATAGGTGTGTGAAGCATGATGGCTTCACCAATGAATACTCTTTTGTGCACAATAAAAGGAAAGTCACATTGTGTCCTTTATCACCACAACAGGTGCATGAAGATCAAATTTATTCACAATAAAAAAAGTGAGGAAAAGAAAAATCAAGAGAGAAACAAGAAAGAAAAAGAAAGAGAGAAAAAGAAAGGAGAAGAAAAGAAAACAAATATATTTGCAAAAGACAAGGTGAGCTTTAGTTTCGAAATAGCCTATGATTTTACTTCGGTATAAAGAGGAGTTTTTGAATACTAACACTAATGATTCTTTGCCTAGTGTTGTTTCATCTCTTTTGCAGGAATTCAAGGATGTATTTCCCAAAGAGCTTCCTTAAGGACTACCACCTATCTGGAGAATAGAACATCAAATTGATTTTGACCATTCCAAACCGTCCGACTTATCGAAGTAATCTTGAGGAGATGAAAGAGTTACAAACACAAGTTAACGAGCTGATGGGAAAAGGGTTCGTTAGAGAAACTATGAGTCCATGTGCAGTTCTGGCGATTCTAGTGCCGAGAAAAGATGGAAAGTGGAGGATGTGTATCGACTGTCGAGCGGTAAATAATATAACGGTAAAATATCGACATCCCATTTTTCGTCTAGATGACATGTTAGATGAATTACATGGGTTTTGCATATTTTCTAAATTTGATTTAAAAAGTGGTTATCATCAAATTAGAATGCAAGAGGGTGATGAATGGAAAACGACTTTAAAAACTAAATATGGTCTTTATGAGTGGTTAATATTACCTTTTGGTTTAACTAATGCACCCAACACTTTTACGAGATTAATGAACCATGTTTTGCATCCATTCATTGGAAAATTTGTCGTAGTTTATTTTGATGATATCTTTATTTATAGCAAAAACTTGGAAGATCATGCATTACATTTAAAATCTGTTTTAGATGTACTTAGGATAGAAAAGTTATTTGCTAACATGGAAAAGTGCACGTTTTGTTTAGATATAAGTATTTTTCTTGGCTTTGTTGTGAGCTCACAGGGAGTCCAAGTTGATGAGGAGAAGATACGTGCAATCCGAGATTGGCCGAGTCCTACAAATGTGAGTCAAGTGCGAAGCTTCCATGGACTCGTAAGTTTTTACCGATGCTTTTTTCAGAATTTCAGTGAGATTACAACAACATTAACTGAGGTCATCAAGAAAAGTGTGGGCATTACGTGGGGTGATGAACAGGAATTTTTTTTTTAATTTGATTAAAGATAAATTGACAAATGCTCCTTTACTTATTTTGCCTAACTTTACTAAAACTTTTCAGATTGAGTGTGATGCTTCAAGTTTAGGGATTGGAGCTGTTTTGATGCAAGAAGGAAAACCAGTGGTGTATTTCAGCGAAAAGTTGAGTGGGGTAGCTTTGAACTATCCTACTTATGACAAGGAGATGTACACTTTGGTTAAAGCTTTGGAGACCTGACAACATTACTTGTGGCCCAAGGAGTTTGTGATCCACACCAATCATGAATCACTGAAATATTTGAAGGGACAACACAAGTTAAACAAGAGACATGCGCGATGGATAAAGTTTATTGAGACATTCCCATATGTCATTCGTTATAAGCAAGGTAAAGAGAATGTTGTTGCTGATGTTTTGTCTCGAAGGTATGTTTTGTTGAATACTCTTGATATGAAATTACTTGGTTTTGAACGAATCAAAGACCTATCTGTTAATGACCTTCATTTTGGTGAAGAGTTTAAAAATTATGAAAAGAATGTTGTAGGTAAATAATTTAAAATGGATGGATTTCTGTTTCGTGAGAATAAATTATGTATACCTGCAAGTTCTTTACATGAGTTATTGGTTAGGGAATCACATGGGGGTGGTTTGATGGGACAATTTGCTGTTGATAAAACTTTGTCTGTTTTAAAAGAACATTTTTATTGGCCTCATATGAAATGAGATGTTAAAAGAATTTATGATAGATGCATTATTTATCGACAGTCTAAATCTCTTGATCAACCCCATGGATTGTATACACCATTGCCTATACCTAATAAACCTTGGATTGACATATCAATTGATTTTGTGTTAGGTTTACCTAGGTCTAAACGTGGTAATGAATCTATATTTGTGATTGTGGATAGATTTTCAATGATGCCACACTTTATTCCATGTTACAAAATTGATAAAGCATCTCATATAGCTGATTTGTTCTTTAAGGAAATTGTACGTTTGCATGGAATGCCTAGAACAATTGTTTCTGATCGTGATGATAAGTTCTTAAGCTATTTTTGGAAGACTTTGTGGTGTAAATTGGGAAATAACTTTTATTTTTTACTACTTGTAACCCACAAATGGATGGTCAAACTGAAGTAGTAAATATAACTTTGTTTGCTTTGCTAAGGGCTATTATTAAGAAGAATATCAGTTATTGGGAAGAGTGTTTACCACATGTTGAGTTTACTTATAATAGATCTGTTCATTCTGCTACGAAATTTTCACCATTTGAAATTGTTTATGGTTTTAATCCTTTAATTCCATTGGATTTATCACTGCTACCTGTTTCTAAATTTACTAACTTGGATGGAAAGAAAAAGTTCGAATTTGTTAAGCAGATACATGAGAAGGCTAGACTCAACATTGAGAGGAGGATAGAGCAATATGCTAAATAGGCCAACAAGACGTCAAGTTATATTTGAACTGGGAGATTTGGTGTGGTTATATATGCGTAAAGAAAGATTCCCGGCTCAAAGACAGTCAAAATTGCTTTTGAGGGAAGATAGTCATTTTCAAGTTCTTGAACGCATTAATGGCAATGCCTATAAGTTCGTTTTACCAGGTAAGTATAATGTTAGTGCAACATTTAATGTTATTGATCTAAGTCTGTTTGATATAGGTGATGATCTGAGGGCAAATCCTTTTCAAGAGGAGAGGAATAATAAGGACATTGCTAGCAGGGATTCTAATGAAGGTCATGGATCGGATTCGGTGCAAGTTCCCGTAGGACCTGTCACTAGAGGACGATTTAAACGTTTCAAGGGTGGACTTATTGCGCTGATTCAAGGAGTTTGGAAAGAAGTTGGATCACGTTCAATGAATGATGAGTTTGATTCCACGACGTAGAAGCTCATTAATGTGCTGCAAGTGGATGAAGCAAATCAAGTGTGACGCCCCCAAAATAGGTTCATTCCACCCAACCCATTCTGAGTCGCCAAATACATGGTACAGAAAACAACTACAACTTTATTATTACAATTGTCGTGCAAAATACGACAACATATATACTGTAAGTTTAAATATAAATATTGTCTAATAGACAGTATTAAAACTCAAAAAGAGTCCTCATTACAATTATTGATACACTATTTTATAAAAATAGTGAGGACTGCTAAAACAACTTTCTAGAACCATCACTCCATACCCCGACTAGTTCCCGCTATATTCTCGCCTCCTGAGAAGAAAAATGGAACAAAAAAAGGGTGAGCTCAACTAGTCCAATAAAGAATATTATGACTAAGATAATGTAGAATAATTTATCGTTAGCCTTCAACAGTGTTAAACTGATAAAATATAACAAACATCAAGTTTAACTGCAGCTGAACAAGTAATCCATTAAAAGAGTCAAGTAGAGAATAAAATATACTATCTTCTATGATTTAAAAGATTTTTCATCACTTTTATCGCTGAGACTCAACTTAATAAATAATCCACATCATCCCTGCACTACGACCAAGGATATTCATTAGTATCACGACCACAAATTATCCATGTACTACGGGCCAAGGATATTCGTGTATTAATCAATGGTCATGAACATGCCAACAACTATCCACCAATGCACTACGGGCCAATGAGGACTTTTACCACATCATTTGTAACATTACGGTCATGATTATACCTAATAATCATTGGTTATAATCATACCAAGTCCATCTATGCACTACAGGCCACAGATGACTTTCAACAGAATATAAACATGAGGATGATGATAATGATATAAGAATTCAATAAAACAAGTTCAAGGATAAATTTTTAAAGATTTATAATTTAATTTAACCAGAAATCAATAACGTTTAAATTGTCAACATGATACTGCTTTGTGGAGTAAAATTCAAGAATAATATTGTACCAAAAATAATTTGGACCGAAAACGAATCAATTTTTATCATGAATAGTACATCGGGTGAATAGTACTCGAGTGAATAGTACTTTATGAATAGTACTTTGGGAATAGTAACCCCGTGAATAGTACTCTGGCATGAAAAAGTTAAAACTTATCAAGAATGCTCAAAATAATATTTTCATGAAAAGATACTGGATGAAGCGCAAATATCAATGATATTCTACTAATTTCATGGAGTATAGAAGCCAAAATTTTAACAAAACGAGTATAGAATTCGAAATCTGAAACGAAATAATATTACTTACATATTATAGAGTATGGAAGAAAATATTATTTCAAGCAAATATTGAACAAAAATAACATCCCTAACCTTGAAAAGAAGAGTATTCCAACTGGTATAGCAAGGATATTCTTGAAGAAAACTTTCACTATTTTCTACGCTCAAAGCTTTCTAAAACTCTAAAGAAATACGCTCAAGATCATAGAAGAAGAATTCTCTGATTCTGGTGTGATTTTCAATTCTAACTTAAGCGCCTATTTACAGAAAATTGTTAGAACGCCATAGGAGACTAAAATAATAAAATAATATTATTTTGTTTTCTCATCTTTCACGCACACTTTGTTGAAAAATCTAGCATGCCATTTCTGAAAAAAATAGCAGCCCACATGTTTTTAAAAAAATAAAAGTGGGTCCCACCCAATTTTTAATAAAAATATTTTAATTTCTGAAACTTCAACAATTTATAATAAATAACTCTTTTATTAGAAAATTTTCGAATCTTATGTCCGATCTATAGGAAATTTAATTCTCTACAACTTTGTAGCTTTAAGTTTTTCTAAATTCCAAACAAAAATTGACTGAAATTCACATACGGACGATTTTGCAAGCTATAATTAAATTTCAGTCAAAAACAGGGTCCACCAACATGTTTAACATGTTTTTAGCATTTATTGTAACAAAAATATTCTTCCTCCTCATTTATTCATTTATCACACATTCATTGTAAAAATATCTCTATTATTATATTATTAAAATATAATAATATATTTAAATGAATTATTTTACCAGAAAAGATAAAATATCAATTTTCAACAATTGTCACTTTTCTAAAAATTCCTCCATTTATATCCACATAAAATAAATATTTTTCTTATCATATAAATCAATAATTAATTATTCACAAATAATATTACAGAATCACAATACTGACAACCAGGCTGTTCCCAAGAAAGAGAGGGCTTTTCAATAAGGATTTTTCCTTACTAGCGTGCAATTAGGTAACCAAACATTTCTTTAGACAGAACTTTCTAGACATTGTCAATAATGCTATCTAATAATATTATTAAAATAATATGAATTATTGATCTGATAATGGGAAATATTGTGTAGTGACAATTATTGAAACAACAATAATATAAAATATCAACGTAGCAATTATTGAATCAATAAAATAAAATATTAAACAATAATTACTGTCACAATTATTGAGTAGTGTCTTCTTACGTAAGAATCAATAATTGGTATAATATCGTGTGCTACTGTGCAACACCGCGTATTACTGTGTTTTAACCACCGGGTATTCCAACAGTGTTAACGGTAACAACAACGCCGTTATTTATAAAAACTCATACTTGTCATTTTCTTCATCCGTCGTTATTTATAAAAAACTAATACTTGTCGTTTTCTTCATCCGACAGTTTTCCGTTATGGGGCACACAAATAGCTGCGCCGTTGTATGAATATTCCCCGACAGCAAGAATATTCCACGACCAAACGAATATTCCTCGACAACAATGAATATTTTATAACCACTTGCTTATTTAAAATATTTGCACATTTTACCCATAACTAACCACATTAATCGAATCAACCCTTTACTATTTCAAAATAATAAATAGAGGAAATTTAATTTTATTTATAAAAAGTTGGGGTATTACATCAAGAATTCAATCTGGTCGTCCAACGCGGGCCACGCCATGATAGTACTATGGGCAATATGCCCTGCGCCAGAGTGGCAGATTGTCTGCTATTTCAACGCGACCCCGCATCGGAACGTCAGTGATTCTGCAGGTGTAGGGCGACCCACGTAGATGTAGGCCTATGGGTGGCGCGCCTCGCGTCGGTCGACTGACACAAAAATCGTGGACGCATTTTTGACCCTATTTTCCGTATTTGACTAGGTTTCTTTCATATATTGTTAGGAACTTTTATATCTTTAATAATTCTAATATTTTTAGGATACTTTTAGATTGAAATTTACTTCCAAAACAAATGGTTGATTCTATATGACCACGAATTTTATGAAATAAAAGTATTCAATTTTTCTATTTAGTAAATAGTTAAATTGATAAAAGTTTAAGTTAAGGGTGATATATGTAAATATTTTAAATAAGCAAGTGGTTATAAAATACTCATTGTTGTCGGGGAATATTCGTTTGGTTATGGAATATTCTTGTTGTCGAGGAATCTTTGTACGATGGCGCAACCATTTGTGGGTCCCATAAAAAAAACTATCGGATAAAGAAAATGACAAGTATGATTTTTTTCGATAAATAACGGCGTAGTTGTTACCGTTAACACTGTTGAAATAGCCGATGGTTAAAGTACAGTAATACGCGTGGTTGCACAGTAGCACACGGTATTGCACAGTATTTTTAGATTATTAATTCTTACGTTAGAAGACGCTACTCAATAATTGTTACAGTAATTACTGTTCAATATTTTATTTAATTGATTCAATAATTGCTACGTTGATATTTTATATTATTATTGTTTCAATAATTATCACTGCACAGTATTTCCCATTATCAAATCAATAATTCATATTATTTGAATAATATTATTAGATAGCAATATTGGCAATGTCTAAGGATATTCTGTCTAAGAAAGGGGTTTGGTCACCTAATTGCGCGCCAGTAAGGAGAAATCCTTATCGGAAAGCCCCCTCTTTCCTGGGAACGACCTGGTTGTCAGTATTGTGATTCTATAATATTATTTGTGAATAATTATTTATTAATTTATATGATAAGAAAATATTTATTTTTATGTGGATATAAATGAATGAATTAATGTTGATGTGTTTTATCAGTATTTTATCGGAATAAAGGTATTAAAAATCATCTGTATGTGGATTTCGATCATTTTTTGTTTGAAATTTGGAAAAACTTTCTTCTACAAAGTTGTAGAGAATTAAATTTCCTACGGAATGGACATAAAATTCGTATTTCTCTGATTAAAGGGTTATTTATTATGAATTATTGAAGTTTCAGAAAAAAAATATTTTTATTAAAAATATGGTGGGCCCCACTCTTGTCCTTTGTTGGTGAAATGTGCTGAATTTATATTTCAAAAGTGGCGTGCCTATTCTTCTAAGATGGAGTACTGTATGCAATTTGGTCAACTATGGCGTTCTGGTATTTTTCTATAAATAAGGTGCTTAGTTAGAATTAAAAATCACACTAGAATCAAAAGTTTCTCTCTCTATTGTGACGCCCCCAAAATAGGTCCAATCCATCCAACCCATTCTGAGTCGCCAAATACATGGTACAGAAATAACTACAACTTTATTAATACAACATAAAAACTGTGAGTGTAAATACGAATATTGTCATCTAGACAATATCCACACTCAAATAAGTCCTCATTACAATTATTGGTACAATATTTTACAAAAAAAATGGCGACGACTACT
This sequence comes from Panax notoginseng, assembly GCA_016801055.1. Classification (NCBI taxonomy): domain Eukaryota; kingdom Viridiplantae; phylum Streptophyta; class Magnoliopsida; order Apiales; family Araliaceae; genus Panax; species Panax notoginseng. The sequence continues at coordinate 154,605,864 of CM029015.1, read as the reverse complement.
AAAACAACTTCCTAGAACCTTCATTCCATACCCCGACTAGTACTTGCTACATTCTCGCCTCCTGAGAAGAAAATGGAACAACAAGGAAAAGGGTGAGCTCAACTAGCCCAGTAAAGAATATTATGACTAAGATAATATACAACAAATTATCGTTAGTCTTCAACAGGGAAAAATTTAATAGAATACAATAGACAACAAGTTTTAAATCAATATTCGCAGCGAAAAATAATAATTCATAGAAGAGTTACGTAGAGAATGAAATCTACGAATATCTATGAATTTAAAGCCCATCATCAATATTTTATCCCTGTAACATCAATCAATAAATATCTTGAATCAAATAGTCATCTTTGCACTACAGGCCAAAGATATTCATCAGTTGGTCATGTTCACCTCAACACCTGTTCATTTTTGCACTACGGGCCAAAGATATTCATCAGAAATCATTCATCTTTGCACTACAGGCCAAAGATATTCAGTTATATCATCATTTAGGACTGAGGATGATGAAAAATATTTTAAAAGAAACGAATCCAGTGAAACAAAATAATAAATATTAAGGATTCGTATTTCAGCTATTCCATGTCCAAAAATACCTTATAAATAATCATAGTGAAGTAAAATTCAAGAATGATCAAAACATGGATACAATCAAAGCTAGTATCCAGAATAGATATTTTGGACGAAAAGAAAAAAATTTTATTTTTCGGTGAATAGTAACTCGTGAATAGTAACTCATGAATAGTAACTCCGACATGAAAAGTTCTAAATTTGATAAAAAGTTCAGATCAATACTTCGGCAAAATGATATTGAAGAAAATAATATCATTTAAGAAGAAATAACATCCCTTACCTCGGAAAAACGGTACTTCTGACTGGAATACTAGATATAGTGATGAAGGAAACTTGCACCGTATAGCAACACTTAAAGTATCAAATACTCACAAGAATACGCTCGATATAGAGAGAGAAATAGAGAGAAACTTGTGTTTCTGGTGTGATTTTCAATTCTAACCTAAGCACCCTATTTATAGGAAAATGCTTAGAACACCAAAGTAGAAAATTTAATATAATAATATATATATATATAAATTTTCAAGCCCACCTTAGAAAATCTGAAATCAGCCACCTTACACATGTTTATGATGTCCAAACAAATACAAAAAACATTTTTCTCAAAATAATTAACTAAAACTCCCAAAAATCAATTATTTCGGAACTTCAGAACTTCAACAATTCATAATAAATAGCCCTTTTATCAGAAAATTCGAATCTCGCGAGTTTTTATAGGAAATTCAATTCTCTACAACTTTGCAGAAGAAAGTTTTTCCAAATTCCAAATAGAAATTGACCAAAATCCGCAAACGGGCGATTTTACAGTCAATAATAAATTTTCGGTCAAGAATTGTGTCCACCAACACAAAAAATATGTGTTAATCATTTAATGCCACAAAAATACTCTTCCTCCTCATATACTCATATATCTCACATTCATTGTAAAAATATCGCCATCAATATATTATTAAAATAATATATTTAAATGAATTATTTTATCAGAAAAAGATAAAATATTAATTTTCAACAATTGTCACATTAAACATTTTCTCCATCTATATCCACATAAAATCAATATTTTCCTCATCATATAAATCAATAATTAATTATACACAAATAATATTACAGAATCACAGTACTGGCAACCAGGCCGTTCCTAGGAAAGAGGGGGCTTTCCAATAAGGATATCTTCCTTACTGGCGCGCAATTAGTTGTCCAAACCTCTTCTTAGACAAAACTTTCTAGACATTGCCAATAATGTTATCTAATAATATTATTCAGATAATATGAATTATTGCTCCGATAATAGAAAATATTGTGTAGTGATAATTATTAAAACAATAGTAATATAAAATATCAACGCAGCAATTATTGAATCAATATTGAACATTAATTACTGTAACAATTATTGAGTAGTGCCTTCTTACGTAAGAATCAATAATTGGTGCAATACCGTGTGCTACTGTGCAACAACGCGTATTACCGTGTTTTAACCACCGGGTATTCCAACAGTATAAACGGTAACAACTACGCCGTTATTTATAAACAACTTGCTTTTGTCATTTTCTTCATCCAATCGCTTTCCGTTATGGGGCCCACAAAAGACTGCGCCGTCGTACGAATATTCTCCGACAGTAAGAATATTCCACGACCAAGCAAATATTCCCCGACAACAATGAATATTTTATAACAACTTGCTTATTTAAAATATTTGCGCATTTTACCCATAACTAACCACATTAATCAAATCAACCCTTACTATTTCAGAATAATAAATAGAGGAAATTAAATTTCATTTATTAATAATTTGGGGTCTTACAACCTCCCCTCTTTATGAAATTTCGTCCTCGAAATTGACATACGTACCTGGTGTTTCGAAAAGATGAGGATACCTCGCTTTCATTTCCGTTTCCAACTCCCAGGTCATTTCCTCAATTGCATGATTTCTCCACAAAACTTTAACTTGTGGTATGACCTTCGTGCGTAGGACATGCTCCTTCCTATCCAAGATCTTGACAGGTACCTCTTCGTACGTTAAGTCTTCGGCTATCTCGTCTGGTTCTAACTCAATAACGTGGTTTGGGTCTTTCACATATTTACGAAGCATAGATATGTGAAAAACGTTATGAACACGAGACATGCTTGGAGGTAACGCGAGTCTATAGGCCACATTTCCTACTCGGTCAAGAATCTGAAATGGACCAATAAATCGTGGATTGAGCTTTCCTCTCTTCCCAAATCTTGTAACTCCTTTCCATGGAGCTACACGTAATAATACATGATCCCCAATGTCAAATTCCACGTCCTTTCGATGAAGATCCACAAAACTCTTTTGTCGATCCTGTACCGTTTGTATACGTTGTCGAATCGTTTGGATCTTCTCTGTAGTCATTCGTACCAACTCTGGTCCCAACAACGTTGCTTCTTCCACCTCATCCCAACATACTGGAGAGTGACACTTTCGTCCATACAATGCTTCATATGGAGCCACACCTATACTTGCCTGATAACTGTTATTGTAGGAGAATTCCACCAATGGTAGGTACTTATCCCAACTCCCTTTGAGATCTAGGACACAAAGTCTGGAGTGGACTCGAAGTATTCCTTCTTCATCGATTCTTGCTTCCGGAATAGCACCTTCTTGTACTTTCTTCTTCATACGCATCAGCTCCCGGTCTGTGGCTTAAGCAACTTTAACTTTATCGATTAAAGTTGATTCTACGCGTATACTTGACATCATCGCACTCGTTCCTGCATATGATCTTCTACTCAATGCGTCAGCTACCGCGTTCGCTTTTTCAGGATGGTATTGGATAGTGTGGTCGTAATCTTTTAACAGCTCGAGCCAACGTCGTTGCCGCATGTTGAGTTCTTTTTGAGTGAAGAAATATTTAAGGCTTTTATGGTCTGAATATATCTCCACCTTCTCCCCATATAAATAGTGCCTCCAGATCTTTAGCGCGAAAACGACTGCTGCGAACTCTAGATCATGAGTAGGATAATTCCTCTCATATTCTTTAAGTTGTCGCGAGGCATAGGCTATGACTTTCCCACGTTGCATGAGAACACATCCTAACCCTTTGCCTGAAGCATCGCTGTAGATAACAAATCCATCCGATCCAGATGGTATTGTCAGAACAGGTGCCGAAATGAGTCTCCTCTTAAGCTCTTGGAAACTCTTCTCGCATTCTTCGCTCCATACGAATTTGATATCTTTCCGAGTCAGCTGAGTTAACGGGGTAGCGATTTGAGAAAATTCTTACACGAATCTCTGATAATAACCAGCTAAGCCTAGAAAGCTACGTATTTCGATTACTGACTTAGGTTGCTCTCAACTGTGACTCATATCCCAATCTTGGATAGCACGTCATAATGACACCTATCAGTTTACTACCGCACGAATATGGCGTCCCCTACGGAGAGTCTGGATTCAGTGCATTCCACAAAGGAAGTCACCAGATAAAGGCTCGGGTACAAACTTCTATAGTTAGGTTTTTAACTCCTGAAGTTCAATAGGAGCCATTCGATATGAGATTTTAGAAGTGAGTTTTGTACCAGATTCAAAGATGATACAAAATTCAATATCACGCGTAGGCCAAGAAATTCTTCAGGAAATACGCCAGGGATTTACTAACAATAGAAATATCATTCAAATCTGACGTATTTTTGTTCAAGTCCATAACATAGCTAAGAAAGCTTGACATCCGTTTTTCAATAAACGAATGACTTTACAGCTTGATATGAAAGAGTTTGACTTCAATGGTTTGGTTGCTTGAATTTGAATAACAGGTTGCTTAGGAATATGAAAACTAACAACCTTACGAAAACAATCAATTTTGGCATGATGAGTAGTTAACCAATCAATTCCTAAAATCACATCAAAAGCAAGTATCTTTAAAGAGATAAGATCAACAGGTAATGTGATGGTGCCAACTTGGATCAAACAAGATTTATAAACAGTGGATGTAACGAAAGTTTCTCCTAACGGAGTTTCAACAGATAAGTCAAAGTCTAATTTTCTCCGGAGTCAATTTTAAACGTTGAGTATAAGCAGGAGAGATAAATGAATGGGTAGAACCGTTATCTAATAAGGTATAGACTTCGCAAAAATTTATAATTAACTAACCCGTGCTAACTTCGTTCGGGTTCCTCGCATTATGACCAGTCACGAAAAACGCTCTTCTAGGAACCGTTGACTTTGACTTTTCTGGGGCAGCCTTTTGAGTCACCGTCCCCGCTGAACTTGGTTTCGCTATCGTACAATCTCGAGCGATATGTCCTTTCTTTCCACAATTATAGCATACCTTGAACTGTTGTGGATAGTTTGGGCTGATATGTCCCTCTTTTCCGCACTTATAGCATATAACCGGTGCTCGTTCTCCTCCCTTGGAACCAGTTGCTGCTGGTGCTGACGTCTTCACATTGTCATTGTTGAATCTCCTCTTTTTAAAATCTCCTCCCGACTCGCTTCTTCTATTCTCATGGCCATGATTACCACCAGAGTGGTTGTCGCTCTTGTCCGTATTCTTCTTTCTCCGCTGGTTATCATTGTTCTGATGACTGCTGTCACCGATATGATCCTGGTTGTGGTCCCTCGGTTGACTGTACTCGTTATCTCGCTCTAATAATTGAGCCTTGTTGACAACATCTGAATAGAGAGAAAATTTATGAGAAATGAGATATTGACGTATTCCGGGTTTCAAACCTCTCAGAAACATCCGCGTCATACGTTCCTCATTCTCCACCAAATGAGGTGCAAACCTGGACAACTCTGCAAATTTCGCCTCGTACTGGGACACCATCATGTTATTCTGCTCCAGTCTAATAAACTCTACCTCCTTCATATGACGAATACTTTCAGGAAAATACTTGTCATTGAATAATTTCTGAAATGTCTCCCAAGACATGCTTAGTGCGGCTGGATGGGTACGCTTCACAAACTCCCACCAGTAGTCTGCCTCTCCACGGAACATAAAGGTGGCGAATGGAACCTTCTGTTCCTCCGTGCATCCCAAGACATCAAATATCTTGTTAATTTGCTTGACCCATGTTTCCGCCATGATCGGATCCGGCTTTCCCTTAAATTCGGGTGGTCCCAACTCTTTGAACTGCTTGGCTGTGACAAGCCGCACATTGCTATCATTTCCACCCGTATTCTGTACACGAGTCTCCCTCGTCTGATTTTGTATGAACTGCAAAAAGCTTCTAAACATCCCATCGTTCATCATCTGCTTATTGGTGTTATTCACAGGAGGAACATTGTCATCCTGTTGCACGTTCTGCTCGTTGGTGAGTACAGGCGTCTCCACGGTTTCATTTACTCCACTGTTAACATTCTCAGTCGACATTCTCAAATACTGTCATAAAACAAAGGTTAATTTAACAAATTAACATATCACATAATACCCCTATATTATGACCGACCAACAGATAAGCTTAGGTAGGACACACTAGCGAAGGATTTACTCGTCTCTCCCCTCCTAGTTCTATTCCCCGATCTCCGCCAGAGATCATATCCCTAAGCTCTGATACCAACTGTGACGCCCTCAAAATAGGTCCAATCCATCCAACCCATTCTGAGTCGCCAAATACATAGTACAGAAACAACTACAACTTTATTAATACAACATAAAAACTGTGACTGTAAATACGAATATTGTCATCTAGACAATATCCACACTCAAATAAGTCCTCATTACAATTATTGGTACAATATTTTACAAAAAAAATGGTGAGGACTACTAAAACAACTTCCTAGAACCTTCATTCCATACCCCGACTAGTACTTGCTACATTCTCGCCTCCTGAGAAGAAAATGGAACAACAAGGAAAAGGGTGAGCTCAACTAGCCCAGTAAAGAATATTATGACTAAGATAATATACAACAAATTATCGTTAGTCTTCAACAGGGAAAAGTTTAATAGAATACAATAGACAACAAGTTTTAAATCAATATTCGCAGCGGAAAATAATAATTCATAGAAGAGTTACGTAGAGAATAAAATCTACGATTATCTATGAATTTAAAAGCCCATCATCAACATTTTATCCCTGTAACATCAATCAATAAATATCTTGAATCAAATAGTCATCTTTGCACTACAGGCCAAAGATATTCATCAGTTGGTCATGTTCACCTCAACACCTGTTCATCTTTGCACTACGGGCCAAAGATATTCATCAGAAATCATTCATCTTTGCACTACAGGCCAAAGATATTCAGTTATATCATCATTTAGGACTGAGGATGATGAAAAATATTTTAAAAGAAACGAATCCAGTGAAACAAAATAATAAATATTAAGGATTCGTATTTCAGCTATTCCATGTCCAAAAATACCTTATAAATAATCATAGTGAAGTAAAATTCAAGAATGATCAAAACATGGATACAATCAAAGCTAGTATCCAGAATAGATATTTTGGACGAAAAGAAAAAAATTATATTTTTCGGTGAATAGTAACTCGTGAATAGTAACTCGTGAATAGTAACTCATGAATAGTAACTCATGAATAGTAACTCCGACATGAAAAGTTCCAAATTTAATAAAAAGTTCAGATCAATACTTCGGCAAAATGATATTGAAGAAAATAATATCATTTAAGAAGAAATAACATCCCTTACCTCGGAAAGACGGTACTTCTGATTGGAATACTAGATATAGTGCTGAAGGAAACTTGCACCGTATAGCCACACTCAAAGTATCAAATACTCACAAGAATACGCTCGATATAGAGAGAGAAATAGAGAGAAACTTGTGTTTCTGGTGTGATTTTCAATTCTAACCTAAGCACCCTATTTATAGAAAAATGCTTAGAACACCAAAGTAGAATAATATATATATATATATATATATATATATATATATATATATATATATATATATAAATTTTCAAGCCCACCTTAGAAAATCTGAAATCAGCCACCTTGCACATGTTTATGATGTCCAAAAAAAATACAAAAAACGTTTTTCTCAAAATAATTAACTAAAACTCCCAAAAATCAATTATTTCGGAACTTCAGAACTTCAATAATTCATAATAAATAGCCCTTTTATCAGAAAATTCGAATCCCCCGAGTTTTTATAGGAAATTCAATTCTCTACAACTTTGCAGAAGAAAGTTTTTCCAAATTCCAAATAGAAATTGACCGAAATCCGCAAACGGGCGATTTTACAATCAATAATAAATTTTCGGTCAAGAATTGTGTCCACCAACACACAAAATATGTGTTAATCATTTAATGCCACAAAAATACTCTTCCTCCTCATATACTCATATATCTCACATTCATTGTAAAAATATCACCATCAATATATTATTAAAATAATATATTTAAATGAATTATTTTATCAGAAAAAGATAAAATATTAATTTTCAACAATTGTCACATTAAACATTTTCTCCATCTATATCCACATAAAATCAATATTTTCCTCATCATATAAATCAATAATTAATTATACACAAATAATATTACAGAATCACAGTATTGGCAACCAGGCCGTTCCCAGGAAAGAGGGGGCTTTGCAATAAGGATCTCTTCCTTACTGGCGCGCAATTAGATGTCCAAACCTCTTCTTAGACAGAACTTTCTAGACATTGCCAATAATGTTATCTAATAATATTATTCAGATAATATGAATTATTGCTCTGATAATAGAAAATATTGTGTAGTGACAATTATTAAAATAACAGTAATATAAAATATCAACGCAGCAATTATTGAATCAATATTAAACAGTAATTACTGTAACAATTATTGAGTAGTGCCTTCTTACGTAAGAATCAATAATTGGTGCAATACCGTGTGCTACTGTGCAACAACGCGTATTACCGTGTTTTAACCACCGGGTATTCCAACAGTATTAACGGTAACAACTACGCCGTTATTTATAAACAACTTGTTTTTGTCATTTTCTTCATCCAATCACTTTCCGTTATGGGGCCCACAAAAGACTGCGCCGTCGTACGAATATTCTCCAACAATAAGAATATTCCACGATCAAGCGAATATTCCCCGACAACAATGAATATTTTATAACCACTTGCTTATTTAAAATATTTGCGCATTTTACCCATAACTAACCATATTAATCAAATCAACCCTTACTATTTCAGAATAATAAATAGAGGAAATTAAATTTTATTTATTAATAATTTGGGGTCTTACATCTATAATATCGAGCATATTTTTGTGAATATTTAGATATCTTGAGTGTTGTTATACAGTGCATGTTTCCTTCAGGATTATATCCGATATTCCAGTCAGAAATATTATTCTTTTGAGGTAAAGGATGTTATTTTCTTCGTAAATGATGTTATTTCTTTTAATATCATTATACCGAAATATTGATATGAATTTTATTATAAAATTTTTACCTTTTCTTGTCGGGGTTATTATTCACGTATACGATACTATTCACGTATATGACACTATTCATGTATATAACACTATTTACGTATACGACACTTTTTACGTATACAGTACTTATGTACGAATACGGGTTACTATTCACGAGTTACTATTCACGGGATACTATTCACGATAAAATTGGTTTCTTTTTCTGACCAAATTATCGTTGCTTTATGAATCTTACTCTTGAAATTAAATCCATGTTTTGATCATATGGTTTTTATTATTATATATAACATTTTTATAATCCTGGTGATGAAATTTCTCTTTCACTTGAGTGTAAAGATGGGTAGATTATTGGTATGATCTTGACTATGGGTTCTCTTTGGCCAATAGTGCAAAGTTGAATTGTTGACTGGTATGATCATGACCATTGAATTTACAATTGAATATTTTTAGCTTAAGTGTAAAGGTGAATTGATCAACATGGTTATAATTATTGTTTATATAAATTCTGAAATAATTATATATTTCTTTGAGATATTAATATCTTTGGCCTATAGTACAAAGATGACCTGTTGTTGAATATCTTTGGCCTGTAATGCAAAGATGACCTATTATTGAATATCTTTGGCTTGCAGTGCAAAGATGAACTGTTGATGAATATCTTTGGCCCGTAGTGCAAAGATGAATTTATTAGTATGATTATGAACAAGAACTGTGATTTGGTATAACCATGATCTTTGATGTTTCAGGTAAAGACAGTTGATGAAAATTATCTTCGTCCTGGGTGCGAAGAGGAATTTAGAACCACAATTATGATTATGAGTTATTCACATGATTGTGGATAGGAACTGTTGATTGATGTTACAGGGATACAACATTATTGGTGGGCTTTTAACATGGAGAAGATAATAGACTTTATGGTCTATTTAACTATTCTAATGGATTGCTCGTTCCACTACAACTATGGTTGAAAAGTTTTATCATCTAACATATATTCTAAATTTCTGATTTATTACTGACGAAGGCTATTGATAATTTAATTATCTTTAGTCATGATATTCTTTACTAGGCTATTTGTGCTCACCCTTTTGCTTCACAATTCCTTTCAGGTAATAAGAGTGTAGCTGGGTCGAGCGTGGGTAACAGGGGAATAGAATGGTGGTCTATAGTTATTGAGGTTTCCCCTAAAATAGTATGGAACTAATTTTATTGAGAATTTTAGATAAGTGTGTCGTATTTTATACGTCATTTAACCGTTGATTTTGGTGAATCAAATAGGGTGAGGTGAATCTAACTTGGAAGGGTGTTTTGCCACTATCATACAAGATATCTAATGGCATACGACTTCGTGTTATCGTAAGACAGGGTTGTGCACATCTAATTGCTGGGTATATCTACGAGAAGTACCTATATAATCTTGGAGTTTGGTTGAAATATAATTCTCAATTGGAAATAATGGAGATAATTATATGTCAAGAGAAGACTCACCATTGAAAATAACATGATAACAATCTTCTCGTTTTTCTTTCGGGTCTATTGGGTCAACCAAGGTTAATTCTCGAGTCATATGATATCTATTATAACTTAGATGCATGGTCTCTCATGTACGAAGGTTTCCTTGAGAATTTTCTAAAGATTTTAATTTTTAAAATAGTTATTGACTGTACATTTATGTAAGGTATCAATGTGACGTGATATCCAGGTAAAGGGATGAGAGTCACAGTTGGTATATATTTGTATTAAAACTCACAGCATATGTGTTGTCGTATTTTGCACGACAATTGTAATAATGAAGTTTATAGTTATTTTCTGTACCATGTATCTGGCGACTCAGAATGGGTGGTGGATACCTGCTTTGGGGGCGTCACAGATTCCGTATGGGATTCCAGGGTTTTCTTAGTTAGTATAAATAAGTCATATGAATGTAATTCATACAACAATTCAATATTATTCAGATTTATTCTATTTGTGAGATTATTCTCTACTTTTAGTTCTTTGAAGAATTCTTAAGTAATTTCTTAGTTTATTCTTTGAGATTCAATTTGACTTATCATACAACAATACATAGTTATGTGTGGCGTCTTCTACCGCGTCAATCGTCGATTATGTCGAGATTCATGTTTTATTATAAACACGGGGTTTAGGTGTCGTTGGTGTTCCATTCAATGCAGATATCATTTCTTGATCGATTGTACCAAGGTTCTCGTCTCACTATAGACGTTGAGTTGAGGTGTCGAGAGAGTTCCACCTTATCAATTATGCTAGAAACGATCCGGGCGGCGACCACCTCACGCAAGCGTGCCATGGAGTCTATCAATTTGTTAGCTAGAATTTCTATTTCCATTCAAATTCTTATTCCTTATAAGAATTAAGGTTTTGATTTCTTATTTCTTATAGAATTAAGTTTTCTTCCATCATTATAAATAGATTGCATAGCTGATGTAATAAGAGGGACTTTATGATTAATAAAATTACTTTGTGAGATTCTTCTCATCTTTTGGTTCTTTAAAAATTCCTAGACTAGTTTTGAGTTTTCTTGAGATTCATTATTGACTTATCATACAACAATAAATAGTTTTGTGTGACGTCTTCTACCATGCATCAATCGTCGATAGTACTTTTGGTGTTTGTCTCGTTTAGACATTGGGTCAAGGTGTCATTGGTGTTCCACTCAACGTAAGCTTCCTAACGCAAAGCAATTGTACCAAGGTTGTCGTCTCTTTATAGACGATGGGTTAAGGTGTTGTAAACGTTCCACCTTCATAACTTGCTGGAAACGATCGGGGCGACGACCACCTCACACAAGCGTGTCGTGGACTCTATCATGTTGTGTGCCTCCATCACGATTTTATGTTTCAATTCTGGTTCATTAGGGACATAGAGTAGAGAATTAACTCGAAATATCCCTTCATCGTCTATTCTTGCTTTCGGAATAGAACCTTCTTGTACCTTCTTCATCATATTCATCAATTCTTGGTTAGTAGCTTGAACAACTTTAATTTTATCGATTAAAGATGGTTCTACACGTACATGTGCAATTTGCATATAGGTCCCTAGAGTCTTTATCTCAATCTCCATCTTTTGTAAGTCGTCCAAAATGCGCCCTTGTGTTGTCAGTATTTCATTTGTACTCGCATATGATCTTCTACTTAATGCATCAGCTACTATGTTCACCTTTCTTGGGTGATGCTGAATGGTGTGATCATAATCCTTTAACAGGTCAAGCCGACGTCGTTGTCACCTATTGAGTTCCTTCTGAGTAAAAAAAATATTTAAGGCTTTTGTGATCTGTAAAGATCTCCACTTTCTCTCCGTACAAGTAGTGGCTCCAAACCTTTACTGCGAAAATGACTGCTGCCACCTCTAGATCATGAGTAAGGTAATTCTTCTCATGTTCCTTGAGTTGTCGAGAGGCATAAGTTTTGACTTTTCCGTGTTGCATGAGGATGCAACCAAGGTCTTTGCCTGAAGCATCGCTGTAGATGACAAATCATCCCGATCCTGATGATATGGTAAGAACAAGTGTTGAAATAAGTCTCCACTTGAATTCTTTGAAACCCTTCTCGCATTCCTTGCTCCATTCGATTTTTTTACTTTTCTAAGTCAGCTGATTTAATGGAGTGAAAATTTGAGAAAATTCTTCTACGAATCTCCGATAATAACCAGCAAGGCCTAGAAAGCTTCGTACTTTGGTTACTGTCTTAGGTTGCACCCATTTTAAAATCGCTTCAATCTTCGCATGATCAAACAATATTCCTTGGTTAAAAATCACATGTCCAAGGAATGTTACTTTTTTCGAGCCAGAACTCACATTTTTTTAACTTGGCATACAACTTATTCTCACCTAACTTTTGGAGTAACAATTTCAAGTGTTGTTCATGATCCTCATGACTCTTAGAGTATATGAGGATTTCATTAATAAAGATAACTACATAATGATCCAAATATTCCTTGAATATCTGGTCTATTATGTCCATGAAAGCTGCAGGAGCATTGGTTAATCCAAAAGGCATGACTAAGAACTCGTAACCCCGTAGCGAGTTCTGAAGGCAGACTTGAGAATGTCATCAGCTTTAACCTTTAACTGATGATACCAAGAACATAGATCAATCTTTGAAAATTATTGAGCACCTTGTAATTGATAAAATATATTATCAATTTGAGGTAACAGGTATCTATTTTTTATGGTGAACATGGTTCAACTCTCGATAATCAATGCACAGTCTAATACTCCCGTCTTTCTTCTTCACAAAAAGAACAGGAGCATCCCAAGGCGATGTACGTATGAAACAAGTATCCAACAATTCCTAAAGTTTGAATTTTAACTCTTGAATTTCAACTGGAGCCATTCGGTGTGGGGCTTTGGAAATAGGTTTGGTACCGGGTTCTAATTCAATACCAAATTCAATTTCACAGTTTGGGGGTAAGCCAGGAAGTTCTTCAGGAAAAAGTCAGGAAATTCATTAACAATAGGAATACCATTTAAGTCTGACGTATTTTTGTTTAAATTAGTGACATGGGCTAAGGAGGCTTGACATCCGTTTTTAATAAACGAATGACTTTTATGACTAGACATGACATTTATTGATTTCAATGGTTTGGTTGCTTGAAATTGCATAACAAGTTGATTTGGAATATGAAAACTAATAATCTTATGAAAATAATCAATTTTAGCAAGATTAGTAGTCAACGAATTAATTCCTAAAATCACATCAAATTCATGTGTTTGCAAGGAGATAAGATCAACGGTAATGTGAGGCTGTTGATTTGTACCAAACAGGATTTATAGCCAATAGATGTAATGGTTATTTCTCCTAATGGGATTTCAACTGACAAGTCAAACTCTAATTTTTCAGGAGTCAACTTTAAACGTTGAGCACCTGCAGGTTAAATAAAAGAGTGGGTAGCTCTAATATCTAACAAGTAATAAACTTCACAAGAGTTGATAAGTAGTTTACCCGTGATAACTTTATTCGGGTTCCATGCTTTCTAGGACGAAACAAAAAAAGCTCTCCCCTGAACCACAAGCTTTAACTTGTCCATGTCAGACTTTGGTGTCATAAATACAGCTGGACTTGATTTTGTTACAGGATAAAATCTAGCAACGTGGCTTTCCTTTTCATAACTATAACACACACTGGATGGCTGTGTACAGTCTGGGCTAATGTGTCCCTCTTGTTCGTACTTGAAACATCTGAATGGTGGTCGTTCTCCTCCCCTTGAAACTGGTGTCGGTGTTGGTGCTAATGTTGGTGCCTTTCCATGGTCATTACTAAATCTCCTCTTTTTGAATTAATTCCACTTGACTCACTTCTTCTATTATTTAGGCCAGGATTACCACCGAAATGGTTACCATTTCTGACATGACCAAACCCTCCTCGTTGGTTCTCATTATTTCGATGATTGTTTCTAATGTTATGATTATTATCGTAAATTCTCTCTGGTTGTCGATTATTGTCTCTGAAAGTAGTATGCACACAAGCCAATCATGTTTGATGATAAAGCATATACTTTGTAACAATCTTATTCATTGATTAATAAAAAGTATTAATTTATTAAAGGCTTTTAATTATCTACATGATGTTGTTTTATAATATGTGATAAATCCATAGTTTTAAGCAATGCATTTAGAATAATGATGATGATCATTCTAATGAGATCTAAATTCTTAGAAAGCTTAAAACTAAAATAGTTCCCAATCATTGGATTACTAAATTGGGGATTAGTGAATCTGGATAGATTGGTACATATGTTGCTTGCTCATTGGATGAGGATGATTGATCTCATGATCATTTGTGTGGAGACATTAAAACAAGTATGTAGGTGCCTATTAGAGAATAAGTTTACTGAACATGGCTCGCTAAGGAATACCTAATGGAGTTTTACTTGCCTGTCAATAGGAATTCCTGTAGTGATAGTAGTACAAGTGATCCTTGGACTTGAGATCATCATAGTATCTTGTGTATGATGAGTTATACTTAGACTTATTCCTTAAGACCCTTAGGGTATATCAAAGGGTATGCTTGGGTATAATAAGTTGTACATGGAGATAATGTATGATCAATAAAGAATCCACCACTTCTAGTAAAAGAAGAGAAATGTCCTATGTGATTCGATAAATGACAACCCAGTAGTCCTTGGCCAAGGCAGAATGAAATTAGAAAGGAGTTTCGAATTTGTATTATTTGGAGTTGTGCATTTAAGAGTCGAAATACATATAATTAAATAAAATAAGACTTGACAGTAATTCCATGTCTTATATTTAATTGGGACATTGTATGGTGGAAGGATTGAATTGTACGGTAACTATTTACTCAAAGGTTCTTTTATGATTAAAGTTGAAATCTATATTATCTGGAAAGTCGTTGATCGCTAGGGAGACTTATCCCTATTGTAGAATAAATATTATTTATTTAAATAAATTAATTGTTTAATTTATTTATTTAAATAAGATTAGAATTGTTCTAATTGATTTA
This sequence comes from Panax notoginseng, assembly GCA_016801055.1. Taxonomy (NCBI): domain Eukaryota; kingdom Viridiplantae; phylum Streptophyta; class Magnoliopsida; order Apiales; family Araliaceae; genus Panax; species Panax notoginseng. The sequence continues at coordinate 154,590,471 of CM029015.1, read as the reverse complement.
TTTACAACCGGTTTAATATGGAGAACCTAAAGGGTCACACCATAAAAGGAAGAATAATTATTTAAGAAGTTAATGACATAATCGTAATAATATGTTAAGTATATTTAATTTAATCTATGGTGATAGAATGAATTAAATAGCTTAATATTTATTATTTAATATTTTAGAAATATTAAATATAAATTAATAAAAAGAGTCTTATTAATATTATTATAATTATTATTATTTTAATTTCTAAAAGAGTTTAGGAATTAATTTAATATAAGTACTCTCATATATTCCTAATAGGATTAGGAGGGAAAATTAGTTAAAGGAGTTTAATTAATTATCCTAATAAGATTAGGGAGCCCATTTAATTAAAAGAGTTTAATTAAATAAATAATAACTTATTTTTAATTAAATAGGGTTACCTGATATCTTTATAAGGGGAGTCTTATATCAAATATCAACATACACAATTCCAATTGTTGGAGAGTACGCTCCTTTTCTATATGAGATAGAAAAACTAAGATTTTGTCAAACATCCATCTTCTTAAATCTTTATTCTTTCTTGGTGGATCACCTCTAGAGGCCAAACACTTGGGTGGCTAACATTGATCAAAGGAAGGAACCAAACTCAGTGGATTCAAGTTGAACGCGAAAAGGTTTGGAGGTGAACTTATACCTGAGGAAGCTCGGATCTTCAAGGTTATGAGTCTTGTTCTTCTTCTTTTCGTTTAATTAATAATTGTGCATAAAGGATGATCCGGGTATATGGTTTGTAAAATTTTAAAACTCTGATTTTCCATGCTTCCGCTTATTTTGTGCAATTTGATTGCGTTCATGAATATTACAAACCTAACAGTGGTATCAGAGCCAAACCTTTATTTGAATTGTTAATTATTTTAATTTTATATGTATATTGATATGTGTTTAGAACAATTTAATTGGGCATAATTTATTGTATAAAATTTATTAAAAAAAATGACGAAATCCGTGACTATTTTTTTTGAAACGTTAATCATGTATATATATATATATATATATATATATATATATATATATATATATATATATATATATATAAGTTGTTTGAACATGCAGGAAATAATCATGATTCACGTGGCCCAGGATAAGAAAGTTTCATGTAATCATATATATATATATATATATATATATATATATATATATATATATATATATAATTTTATTATTAAAATAAAAGAGTTTATTTTGATTAAAATAAAATAGTTTATTTTATTCAAAATTGGATAAATTAAAATAAAAGAGGTTTATTTTGATTTAAATTTGGATTAAAATAAAAGAGTTTATTTTGATTCAAAATTAGATTTTATACTAATTAAATTTTCCCATTAAATGATATTGATATATATATTGAATGTTTATTATTCATGAGATGAATGTTATTTATTGATGCATATTGTGATGTGTATGATAATAAATGAGATTGATTATGGACTATTGACCAATGTGATTGGATTTTATTTTAGTTGGATGCATGAATGTATGAGTTTTATTAAATGGGGTCTGCGTACCTCGTTTTCTCTAATTTTTCTTAATGTAAATTCTAACTCCGTCCTATGTACTTCCATTTGACTGCTGATCAAGGTTTCTATTTATTTTAAATAGTTTTGTAATAGGAATACTTAGAATTATTTTGAAGAATTGGAGATCAAGGAGCAAGGAGCGCTTGAAGACCCGTTTGTAATGGAGCCCGGTTTAAATGTAATAGTTATATTTAAATATTAATTCTTGCACCCCTAGGGTTTGACCTTTTGGTTCACTTGGTGACTCTAGTGAATCAAAATAGAATAAAAGTCCATAATCAATCCAGGTAGAATATAATATTCTATATGTGCATGCTTATACATATTATATATTATGCAAACATGCTTCGCATGTTCATTAATATGACGCGTATTATATATATATATATATATATATATATATATATATATATATGTGTGTGTGTGTGTGTGTGTGTGTGTGTGTGTGTGTGTGTGTGTGTGCGTGTACGCTAAACAAGATGAAACAAATTAATTACATGCAAACCCCTCAAATTTTATATTAAGTCCCAATCGTTCAAAGATATTTGGAATATCGAACGTCGTCTTCTAGCATGATAAAAATAATAGAGTATCAATTAATTATTATAAGTTTGTTGTGTCACCACAAAGCTTATCTTAATTCTTTGAGATGTTAATTTTATCACATTTGATGCTTATAAAGAAAATTGAACAATATTATTTAGTTGTGTCACCACAAGGATAATATTTTTCTTTTTTGAATATATGGACTGCTAGGTTGGACTTAAATTAAATCATTTTAGTTCGGATATGCACACACTTGACCATTACGATTTAAGAGGCAAAATACAAGGAGTTACATAGTTGATGTAATTGATAAGAGTTGTTTACCTATTTATTTATATATAGTTTGTTGTGTCACCACAAGGCTATATACATTTAAAATGGGATCCTTATTCTAACTAGCATATCTTTAATTAGATTTTACTGAACTATATAAGTGAGGGTAATATAGTTTGAAGAAAATAGTAGGAGATACCAATTTAAAACAAGACCTAATTTATTTTGGTAATTAATAAAAGAATGTATGCTAAAATGTTGTTAATTGATTCATTTACAGAATTTTACAATGTCTAAATTATTATCACTGCGAAGCATATTAGATGCTATTTAACCGGACCGAATTAAATGTATTGGTTAAGAAAATTGAGAATAGTTCTCGCCGTTGAAAAGCTATATTATGTCCTTAATACGTCTATTCCTGCAATGGTTGCAGACAATGCCTCTGAGGAAGATATTGCTACTTTTAGAAAGTGGCAAGATGATGTACAGTTGGCTCAATACATCATGCTCGCATCCATGAGTAACGAGCTTCAGCGTCAGCATGAAACTATGGATGCTCCTATTATATTCCTTCTGTAAGACCCCAACTTATTAATGAATAAAATCAAATTTTCTCAAAATATTATTGTGAATAATAAGGGGTTAATTTGATATAATACTTTGGTTATGGGTGAAATGTGCAAATTTTATAAAATAAGCAAGTGGTTATAAAATATTCATTTTGTCGGGGAATATTCGTTTGGTCGTGGAATATTCTTGCTGTCGGGGAATATTCGTACGACGGTGCAGTCTTGTGTGGGCCCCATAACGGAAAGAGATTGGATGAAGAAAACGACAAGTATAAGTTATTTATAAATAACGGCGTAGTTGTTACCGTTAATACTGTTGGAATACCCGGTGGTTAAAATACAGTAGCACACAGTATTGCACCAATTATTGATTCTTACGTAAGAAGACACTACTCAATAATTGTTACAGTAGTTATTGTTCAATATTTTATTTTATTGATTCAATAATTGTTGCGTTGATATTTTATATTATTGTTGTTTCAATAATTGTTGCTGCACAGTATTTTCCATTATCAGATCAATAATTCATATTATTTGAATAATATTATTAGATAACATTATTGGCAATGTCTAGAAAGTTCTGTCTAAGGAGAGGTTTGGTCATCTAATTGCGCGCTAGTAAGGAGAAATCCTTATTGGAAAGCCCCCTCTTTCCTGGGAGCGGCCTCGTTGTCATAAATGTGATTCTGTAATATTATTTGTGAATAATTAATTATTGATCCATATGATAAGAAAATATTTATTTTATGTGGATATAAATGAGGGTTTTGTGGTTAAAAATGAAGGACTTAATGTTGAGGTTTTTATCAGTATTTTTGTCGGAATGGAGGTATTAAAAATCAGGGTTTTTGAGATATTTTACGGGGGTTATAATTTTTAATCCGACCGTTGGATCGTGGTAATTTTTGGATATGTTATACATATATAAGTTGAGTATATGTCCACAAATTTTGAACCGTTAAAATTGAACGTATGATTTATTATGAATTTTACGAGATGACTGGTTCAGAAATTGTTGAATTTTCGGAGTTTATCATTTTGATGGAAAATTCTAGAATTGGTGGACCCCACTCTTGGTTGGTGAAGAAATGTGCTGAGATTTTTATTCAAATGTGGTGGGTGGGAATAGTAGCAGGTAAAGCCATCAGGTTGCAGGTTAAGTCTGCTTCGGCGTGCTAACATTTTCCTATAAATAGAGGGCTAAGTTAGAATTGAAAATCACACCAGAAACAAGTTTTCTCTCTTTTTCTCTCTAGATTATTGAGTGTATTTTGTGAGTATTTAGATACTTTGAGAGTTTCTATTCATCAGAGCAAGTTTCTTTCAGCCTTATACCGGTATCCGACCAGAAGTACTGATATTTTGAGGTAAGAGATATTATTTTCTTCTTAAATGATATTATTTTCTTCGATATCATTATGCCAAAATATTGATATGAATTTTTTATCAAATTTTGAACTTTTTGTGTCGGGATTACTATTCACGTATACGTTACTATTCACGTATACGGTACTATTCACGAATACGGCACTATTCACCGAAAAATAAAAATTTTTCCTTTTTGTCCAAGATGTCGATTATGGTTACTATCTTTGATTGTATCCATGTTTTGATCTTTATTTTTGAATTCTGCTTCACAATTGATTATTATGAAGTATTATTGATCTTGGATAAACTGTTATACGAATCCCTAATATTTGTCCTTCTGTCTCACAGGATTCGTTCTCTTTAAGATATTTTTCATCATCCTCAGTCCTAAATGATGATATTACTGAATATCTTTGGCCTGTTGTGCAAAGATGTATGATTACTTGATGAATATCTTTGGCCTGTAGTGCAAAAATGAACAGGTGTTGAGATGAACATGACTGACAGGTGATACAAATGAATATCTTTGGCCTGTAGTGCAAAGATGAATATTTGGATAAAGATGATTATTAATTGATGTTACAGGGATAAAATATTGATGATGGACTTTTAAATCTTAGAAGATAGTAGAATTCTTTCTCTACTTGACTCTTCTAATGGTTTGCTGTTTCCGCTGCAGTTGTTGATCTAAAACTTGTTGTCGATTATATTCTATCAGATTTTTCCCTGTTGAAGACTAACGATAATTTGTTGTATATTATCTTAGTCATAATATTTTTTACTAGGCTAGTTGAGCTCACCCTTTTCCTTTTTGTTCCATTTTTCTTCTCAGGAGGTGAGAACATAGCAGGATCTAGTCGGGGTATGGAGTGATGGTTCTAGAAAGATGTTTTAGCAGTCCTCACTATTTCTGTAAAATAGTGTTTGAATAATTGTAATGAGGATTTATTTGAGTGTGGATATTGTCCAGAAGACAATATTTGTATTTAAACTCACAGTATGTGTTGTCGTATTTTGCACGACAATTGTATTATTGAAGTTGTAGTTTGATTTCTGTACCATGTATTTGGCGACTCAGAATGGGTGTTGTATACCTATTTTGGAGGCGTCACAGTTGGTATCAGAGCTTAGGGATATGATCCCTGGCTGAAATGTGAGACAAGAACTAGGAGGGGAGAGACGGGGAATTCCTTCGCTAGTATGACCTGACTAATTTTATTTGGTATTTATTTGGTCGGTCAGAGTATAGGGATAATATATGACATGAATATTAACCCTTGTTTTATGGCAGTATTTAAGAATGGCAGCTGAGAACGTTAATAATGGAGTAAATCAGACCGTGGAGACACCTTTGATCACCACGCAGGGGAACGTGCAACAGGAAGGAAATATTCCTCCTGTAAACAACGTTACCGAGCAAACGATGAATGATGGAATGTTTAGGAGCTTTTTGCAGTTCATGCAAAATCAGACGAGACAGACTCGTGTGCAGAATATAGGTGGAAATGATAACAACGCGCGGTTTGTCACAGCCAAGCAGTTCAAAGAATTGGGACCACCAGAATTTAAGGGAAAGCCGGATCTGATCACGGCAGAAACGTGGGTCAAGCAAATTACCAAGATATTCGATGTCTTGGGATGCACGGAGGAACAGAAGGTTCCATTCGCCACCTTTATGTTCCGCGGTGAGGCAGACTACTGGTGGGACCCAGCCTGACGCACTCAACATATTTTGGGAAATATTTCAAAAACTGTTCAATGACAAGTACTTTCTTGAAAGTATTCGTCATATGAAGTAGGTGGAGTTTATCAGACTGGAACAAAATAACATGACGGTGTCCTAGTACGAGGCGAAGTTTGCAGAGTTATCCAGGTTTGCACCTCATTTGGTCGAAAATGAGGAACGAATGGCAAGGATGTTTCTGAGATGTCTAAAAGCCGAGATTCGGCAATATCTTATCTCTCATAAATTTACTTTATATTCAGATGTTGTAAACAGGGCTCAATTATTAGAGCGAGATAATGAGTATGTGCAACCGAGGGACCACAACCAAGGTCATACCGGTGGCGGCAGTCATCGAAGCAATAAAAAACATTCGGACAAAAGCGGTAACCACTCTGGTGGTAATCGTGGTCGTGATAATAGAAGGAGCGAGTCGGGAGGAGATTTCAAGAATAGAAGGTACAACAATGATAACGTGAAGACGTCAGCACAAACATCAACTGTTTCTAGGGGAGGAGAACAACCACCGGTCGTATGTTACAAATGTGGGAAAGAGGGACATATCAGCCCAAACTGCCCATAACAATCCAAGGTATGTTATAACTATGGAAAGGAGGGTCATATATCTCGAGAGTGTTCTGTAGCAAAACCAAGTTCAGTGGGGATGGTGACTCCAAAAGTTGTCCCGGATAAGTCGAAATCAGCGGTTCTTGGAAGGGCGTTTGTCGTGACTGGCCAAAACGCGAGAAACCCGAACAAGATGATCACGGGTAAGCTAATCTTGAATTCTTGCGAAGTTTATACTTTACTAGATACCGGTTCTACCCATTCTTTTATCTCTCCTGCTTGTGCTCAACGTTTAAACTTGACTCCGAAGAAATTGGACTTTAACTTATCTGTTGAAAATTCGTTGGGTGAAACCTTTGTTACATCTACAGTTTATAAATCTTGCATGATCCAAGTTGGCACTATCACATTATCTGTTGATCTTATCTCTTTAAAGATACTTGCTTTTGATGTGATTTTAGGAATTGATTGGTTAACCACTCATCATGCTAAAATTGATTGTTTTCGTAAGGTTATTAGTTTTCATATTCCTAACCAACCTGTCATACGAATTCAAACTACTAAACCACTAAAATCAGTCACTGTCATATCAAGCCACAAAGCTATTCATTTATTGAAAAACGGATGTCAACCTTTCTTAGCCCATGTTATGGATTTGAACAAAGACAAGTCAGTTTGAATAATATTTCTATTGTTAGAGAATTTCCTGATGTATTTTCTGAAGAACTTCCTGATCTACCCCCAGAACGTGAAGTTGAATTCTTTATTGACCTTGAACCCGGTACAAAGCCCATTTCTAAAACCCCATATCGAATGGCTCCTATTGAACTTCAGGAGTTAAAAGTTCAACTACAGGAGTTGTTGGACATCGGTTTTTTTCATCCTAGTACATCTCCTTGGGGTGCTCCTATGTTATTCGTAAAGAAGAAATACGGGAGTATGCGACTTTGTATTGACTATCGAGAATTGAACCATGTCACCATCAAGAATAGGTATCCGCTACCTCGCATTGATGACCTGTTCGACCAGTTACAAGGAACACAATTCTTTTCAAAAATCGACCTTCGTTGTGGATATCATCAGCTGAAGATTAAAACTGAGGATATTCCAAAGACTACCTTCAGAACTCGGTACGGACATTATGAATTCCTAGTCATGTCTTTTGGATTGACTAATGCTCCTGCGGCTTTCATGGATATGATGAACCGTGTATTCAAAGAATATTTGGATCAGTTCGTTGTTGTCTTTATTGATGACATCCTCATCTACTCTAAAAGTCGTGAAGATCATGAGCGCCATTTGAAGCTGGTACTGCAAAAGCTTTGTGAAAATAAGCTATACGCCAAATTGAAGAAATGCGAGTTCTGGCTTGAGGAAGTAGCATTCCTTGGGAACGTGGTGTCAAAACATGGAATATCTGTCGACCCGGCGAAGATTGAAGCCATACAAAGTTGGGAGCAACCGAAGTCGGTAACTGAAGTACGTAGCTTTCTGGGCTTAGCTGGTTATTATCGGAGATTTGTGGAAGGATTTTCTCGAATCGCTACTCCGTTAACTCAGCTGACTCGGAAAGATACAAAATTCGTATGGAGTGAGGAATGCGAGAAGAGTTTTCAAGAACTCAAGAGGAGACTCATTTCGGCACCTGTTCTGACAATACCATCTGGTTCGGATGGATTTATTATCTACATCGATGCTTTAGGCAAAAGGTTAGGATGTGTTCTCATGCAACATGGAAAAGTCATAGCCTATGCCTCACGACAACTCAAAGAATACGAGAGGAATTATCCTACTCATGATTTGGAGTTGGCAGCAGTCGTTTTTGCGTTGAAGATCTGGAGACACTACCTGTATGGGGAGAAAGTGGAGATCTATACAGATCATAAAAGCCTCAAATATTTCTTCACCCGAAAGGAACTCAACATGCGGCAGCGACGTTGGCTCGAGCTGTTGAAAGATTACGATCATACCATCCAATATCATCCTGGAAAAGCAAACGTAGTAGCTGACGCATTGAGTAGAAGATCATATGCGGGTACGAGTGCAATATTGTTAACACAAAGGCCCATTTTGTATGACTTGCAAAGGATGGAGATAGAGATGAATGCTCCAAGTACCCACATGATGATATCAAATATACGAGTAGAACCGACTTTAATCGATAAAGTTAAAGCTGCTCAAGCTACGGACATGGAGCTGATGCGGATGAAGAAGAAAGTGCAAGAAGGTGCTATTCTAGAAGCAAGAATCGATGAAGAATGAATACTTCGAGTCAACTCCAGACTTTGTGTTCCTAACGATTTTGACTTGAAGCATAGAATAATGATGGAGGCACACAACACACCGTTTGCAATCCATCCTTGGAGTACCAAAATGTATCACGATCTTCGACATATATTTTGGTAGAGCAATATGAAAAGAGAGATCGCGGAGTTTATCTCGAGATGTTTAACTTGTCAACGTGTAAAAGCGGAGCATCAAGTACCAAAGGGTCCATTGCAACCACTTGAGATTCCGAAATGGAAGTGGGAACACATTACTATGGATTTTGTTACGGGTCTTCCCAAGGTTTCTCAAGGCATAGATGCGATTTGGGTTATTATTGATAGATTAACCAAGTCTGCTCATTTCTTACCAATACGTGAGACTTATTCCCTTGAACGTCTTGCTAGTATGTACGTGAACGAGATTTTGAGATTGCATGGCATGCCAGTATCCATAGTTTCGGATCGTGACCCAAGATTCACTTCACGATTTTGGGTTAGCTTACAGAAAGCTATGGGCACGGATTTACGATTCAGTTCGGCATACCATCCTCAAACGGACGGACAATCAGAGAGGACTATTCAAACTCTTGAAGATCTATTAAGACTTTGTGTCCTAGATCTCAAAGGGAGTTGGGATAAGTACCTACCATTGGTGGAATTCTCTTACAACAACAGTTATCAGGCGAGCATAGGTGTGGCTCCATTCGAGGCGTTGTATGGAAGAAAATGTCATTCTCCAGTATGCTGGGATGAGGTGGGTGAAGCAACATTGTTGGGACCAGAGTTGGTACGTATTACTACAGAGAAGATCCAAACGATTTGACAACGTATACAAACGGCACAGGATCGACAAAAGAGTTATGCGGATCTTCATCGGAAGGACGTGGAATTTAATATTGGGGATCATGTATTATTATGTGTTGCACCATGGAAGGGAGTTACAAGATTTGGGAAGAGAGGAAAGCTCAATCCAAGATTTGTTGGTCCATTTGAGATTCTTGAGTGAATAGGAAATGTGGCATATAGACTCGCATTACCTCCAAGCATGTCTCGTGTTCGTAATGTTTTTCACATATCTATGCTTTGTAAATATGTTAAAGACCCGAACCACATTATTGAGTTAGAACCAGACGAGATAGCTGAAGATTTAACGTACGAGGAGGTACCTGTTAAGATCTTGGATAGGAAAGAGCATGTCCTACGCACAAAGGTTATACCACAAGTTAAGGTTTTGTGGAGAAACCATGCTATTGAAGAAATGACCTGGGAGTTGGAATCAGAAATGAAAACGAGGTATCCTCACCATTTTGAAACATCAAGTACGTACGTCAATTTCGAGGACGAAATTTCATAAGGAATGGAGGTTGTAAGACCCCAACTTATTAATGAATAAAATCAAATTTTCTCTAAATATTATTGTGAATAATAAGGAGTTAATTTGATATAATACTTTGGTTATGGGTGAAATGTGCAAATTTTACAAAATAAGCAAGTGGTTATAAAATATTCATTTTGTCGGGGAATATTCGTTTGGTCGTGGAATATTCTTGCTGTCGGGGAATATTCGTACAACGGTGCAGCCTTGTGTGGGCCCCATAACGGAAAGTGATTGGATGAAGAAAACGACAAGTATAAGTTATTTATAAATAACGGCGTAGTTGTTACTGTTGGAATACCCGGTGGTTAAAATACAGTAGCACACGGTATTGCACCAATTATTGATTCTTACGTAAGAAGGCACTACTCAATAATTGTTACAATAGTTATTATTCAATATTTTATTTTATTGATTCAATAGTTGTTGTGTTGATATTTTATATTATTGTTGTTTCAATAATTGTTGCTGCACAATATTTTCCATTATCAGATCAATAATTCATATTATTTGAATAATATTATTAGATAACATTATTGGCAATGTCTATAAAGTTCTGTCTAAGGAGAGGTTTGGTCATCTAATTGCGCGCCAGTAAGGAGAAATCCTTATTGGAAAGCCCCCTCTTTCTTGGGAGTGGCCTGGTTGTCATAAATGTGATTCTGTAATATTATTTGTGAATAATTAATTATTGATTCATATGATAAGGAAATATTTATTTTATGTGGATATAAATGAGGGATATATTTTGTGGTTAAAAATGAAGGAGTTAATGTTGAGGTTTTTATCAGTATTTTTATCGGAATGGAGGTATTAAAAATCAGGGTTTTTGAGATATTTTACGGGGGTTATAATTTTTAATCCGACCGTTGGATCGTGGTAATTTTTGGATATGTTATACATATATAAGTTGAGTATATGTCCACAAATTTTGAACCGTTAAAAATGAACGTATGATTTATTATGAATTTTACGAGATGACTGGTTCAGAAATTGTTGAATTTTCGGAGTTTATCATTTTGATGGAAAATTCTAGAATTGGTGGGCCCTACTCTTGATTGGTGAAGAAATGTGCTGAGATTTTTATTCAAATGTGGTGGGTGAGAATAGTAGTAGGTAAAGCCATCAGGTTGCAAGTTAAGTCTGCTTCGGCGTGCTAACATTTTCCTATAAATAGAGGGATAAGTTAGAATTGAAAATCACACCAGAAACAAGTTTTCTCTCTTTCTCTCTCTAGATTATTGAGTGTATTTTGTGAGTATTTAGATACTTTGAGAGTTTCTATTCATCAGAGCAAGTTTCTTTCAGCCTTATACCGGTATCCGACCAGAAGTACTGATATTTTGAGGTAAGGGATATTATTTTCTTCTTAAATGATATTATTTTCTTCAATATCATTATGCCGAAATATTGATATGAACTTTTTATTAAATTTGGAACTTTTTGTGTCGGGGTTACTATTCACGTATACGGTACTATTCACGAATACGGCACTATTCACCGAAAAATAAAAATTTTCCCTTTTTGTCCAATATGTCTATTATGGTTACTATCTTTGATTGTATCCATGTTTTGATCTTTATTTTTGAATTCTGCTTCACAATTGATTATTATGAAGTATTATTGATCTTGGATAAACTGTTATACGAATCCCTAATATTTGTCCTTCTGTCTCACTGGATTCGTTCTCTTTAAGATATTTTTCATCATCTTCAGTCCTAAATGATGATATTACTGAATATCTTTGGCCTGTAGTGCAAAGATGTATGATTACTTGATGAATATCTTTGTTCTGTAGTGCAAAGATGAACAGGTGTTGAGATGAACATGACTGACAGGTGATGCAAATGAATATCTTTGGCCTGTAGTGCAAAGATGAATATTTGGATAAAGATGATTATTAATTGATGTTACAGGGATAAAATATTGATGATGGACTTTTAAATCTTAGAAAATAGTAGAATTCTTTCTCTACTTGACTCTTCTAATGGTTTGCTGTTTCCGCTGCAGTTGTTGATCTAAAACTTGTTGTCGATTATATTATATCAGATTTTTCCTTATTGAAGACTAACGATAATTTGTTGTATATTATCTTAGTCATAATATTCTTTACTGGGCTAGTTGAGCTCACCCTTTTCCTTTTTGTTCCATTTTTCTTCTAAGGAGGTGAGAACATAGCAGGATCTAGTCGGGGTATTGAGTGATGGTTCTAGAAAGATGTTTTAGCAGTCCTCACTATTTATGTAAAATAGTGTTTGAATAATTGTAATGAGGATTTATTTGAGTGTGAATATTGTCCAGAAGACAATATTTGTATTTAAACTCACAGTATGTGTTGTCGTATTTTGCACGACAATTGTATTATTGAAGTTGTAGTTTGATTTCTGTACCATGTATTTGGCGACTCAGAATGGGTGTTGTATACCTATTTTGGGGGCGTCACACCTTCACATCAAGTAGTTGATGGTGAGGAAAGTAGGACTGATAGATATCAGATATTTAAGGAGCTCTTTCAATCTAGAATGACCGATGACACTACAGTATAGATAAAAGTCCTTAATATAATCAATTTGATTGATCAATTAGGACAACGAGTTTTTGTCATAGATGGAGAGTTGAGCCAAGATTTGATCTTGCACTCACTCCCGGACTCCTTTTACAATTGTTGTAAAATTTTCATATGAACAAGCTAGATATCAGCCTCGCTGATTTGCTCAACATGTTGAAAAATGTTGAGAGTCACTTTCTAACCAAGAAAGACCAAGTCTTACTGGTAGGGGTCAAAGGATCTTCTAAAAAGAAGAATGATCCTATGTGTGGGAAATGAAGCAAATGTTGCCACATTAGCCATATAAACTTATAGTTTAGCAATACGTACGGGCAAATCTATTAAGTCAATAAGTTGTTATTGTATTCCCGTTCTTGTTAGAAATATTATTTCCATTTTATTGTTGGATAATGAAATCTTTAGTATTATATTTAAGAACAATTATTGTTCTATTTATAATAATAATGTTTTGTATAGAACTGAAATATTACTTAATGAATTTTGTATACTTGACTTACGTAAAAAATTATTTTGTAAATTGAACAAACTAGTATAAGAAAAGGAAATGATCATTAAAATAGTTGAATGTGTGTATTTGATGAAATACAAGTATGAATTATTTGAAAGGTTCAAAGAATTCAAAAGTGAAACAAATTGGCAAAGTATTAGGATTCTTTGATCAGATCAAGGAAGGAATACTTGTGCAATGAATTTCTAAATCATCTCAAATGGTTTTCTCACAATAGACACCTCCTGATACGCAATAATTGATTGAAGTATCTGAAAGGAAAAATCGTACCTTGTTGGACATGGTGCGGTCCATAATGATTTTATCGACATTCTAGTATCCTTATGGGATAATGTCCTAGAAATGACGGCATATCTACGAAAAAGGTAACCTCAAAATTCGGCCACAAGACTCCATAAAAGTTATGGACAGGAAGGATTCCTAATTTTAAGTAAGTTAAGATAAGGGGTTGTCCAGCTTATGTGAAAAGGTTTCAAAGGATAAGCTTGGGACAAGATTTGACAAGTACATATTTGTGGGACATCATAAAGTAAGTTTAGGGTATATGTTCTATAATCCTACTTAACAAAAAGTGTTTGTTGCGAAACACGCTACCTTCTAAGATAAAGATATTTATCATTGAAGGGGCTAGTGGGAGGATAATATATCTTGAAGAGTTCAAGAACCACAAAACACTATAAGTCAAATAAGAGGAACCTGTAGATAGAACTATTGTACCACAACCGAATCGTAAATCTAGAATAATACCGAAGATACCTGGGAGGTATGGATTCATCATGAATGATGATGATAAGGTACGTTTCATAAAAGATGATGATCCAGTTACATACGATGAGGTAAGAGTTGTAGACACTCAGAGAAATAGATTGAAGCAAGCTTCTCAAAATAGAACATTCGTTTTGATGAAACAAATCAAAAGAGTTTCATTTTATCACAAATAAGAATGAACCTAATGTGTATAAAAGGGTCAGTGGGAGCATCGTGACATTCCTAATATTATATGTTGATATACTACGGATAAGGAATAACATGCCAATGCTACAATCAGTAAAGATAAAGTTGTCTAAACATTCCTCCATGAATGATTTAGGATGAGTATCTTAATTAGGGATACAAATCTATATAGATAGATTCAAAAGGATGCTCGACTTAACCCAAGGAACGTATATTCATTTGATGCTAAAGTCGTTTAGCATGACAAAATCCAAGAGTTGTCTCATATTGATGAGCCATGGAGTGTATCTCTCTTAATAGTCTCCATAGACTCATAAAAGAGAGATCGCATGAGTAACTATCATGTATGCAATGAAATATACGAGACCTGATGTTGATCGATCATATTCTGGAGAAGATCACTGTAAGACAGTGAAAACATCTTAAAGTACTTAACCGGCACTAAGGATGTGATCTTATTCATGGTGGGTCTAAATTAAAATAAGAGGGCTTAACAAACTCAAGTTTTTCAGACAGACCAAGAAGACAGAAAATTCACTTTAAGGTAAAGCGTTACCTTGAACGATGGTGCAGTAAATTGGAAAGGTTCCAAATAGCAAAGAGTTGCTGGTTTAGTGATAAAGACAAAGTATATAGCTGTAAATGAAGCTGTAAGTTGATTGTTTGGATGAAAAGTTCATTACAGAACTAGGAATAGTTCCTAAGTCTCATCTTGGATCTAAACATGTGTTGTGGCACTTTCATTTGGTTAGAGGAATCATTGAAAGATGGAAAATCACTATAGAGATAGTGGACTCTCAAGAACAACATTACATATCCATTAACTAAAGCTTATCCAACAGCAGGATAATCGTCACTTAGAGAAGAAGTGTATGAGATACCATGGCGATTGACTTTAGTGCAAGTGGGAGATTGAAAGTAGTATGCACACAAGCTAATCATGTTTGATGATAAAGCATATACTTTATAACAATCTTATTTATTTATTAATAAAAAGTATTAATTTATTAAAGGCTTTTAATTATCTACATGATGCTGTTTTATAATATGTGATAAACCCATAGTTTTAAGTAATGCATTTAGAATAATGATGATGATCATTATAATGAGATCTAAATTCTTAGAAAGCTTAAAACTAAAATAATTCCCAATCATTGGATTACTAAATTGGGGATTAGTGAATCTGGATAGATTCGTACATACGTTGCTTGCTCATTGGATGAGAATGATTGATCTCATGATCATTTATGTGGAGACACTAAAGCAAGTATTTAGGTCCTTATTAGGGAATAAGTTCACTGAACGTGGCTCGCTAAGGAATACCTAATGGAGTTTTACTTGTCTGTCAATAGGAATTCTTGTAGTGATAGTAGTACAAGTGATCCTTGGACTTGAGATCATCATAGTATCTTGTGTATGATGAGTTATACTTTGACTTATTCCTTAAGACCCTTAGGGTATATCAAAGGGTATGCTTGGGTATAATAAGTTGCACATGGAGATAATGCATGATCAATAAAGAATCTACTACTTATAGTAAAAGAAGAAAAATGTCTTATGTGATTCGATAAATAACAACCCAGTAGTCCTTGGCCAAGGAAGAATGAAATTAGAAAGGAGTTTCTAATTTGATTTATTTAGAGTTGTGTATTTAAGAGTCGAAATACATATAATTAAATAAAATAAGACTTGACAGTAATTCCATGTCTTATATTTAATTGGGACATTATATGGTGGAAGGATTGAATTATACGGTAACTATTTACTCAAAGGTTCTTTTATGATTAAAGTTGAAATCTATATTATTTGAAAAGTCATTGATCGCTAGGGAGGCTTATCCCTATTGTAGAATAAATATTATTTATTTAAATAAATTAATTGTTTAATTTATTTATTTAAATAAGATTAGAATTGTTCTAATTGATTTATTCACAACCGGTTTAATATAGAGAATCTAAAGGGTCACACCATAAAAGGAAGAATAATTATTTAAGAAGTTAATGGCATAATCGTAATAATATGTTAAGTATATTTAATTTAATCTATAGTGATAGAATAAATTAAATAGCTTAATATTTATTATTTAATATTTTAGAAATATTAAATATAAATTAATAAGAGGAGTCTTATTAATATTATTACAATTATTAATATTTTAATTTCTAAAAGAGTTTAGGAATTAATTTAATATAAGTACTCTCATATATTCCTAATAGGATTAGGAGTAAAAATTAGTTAAAGGAGTTTAATTAATTATCCCTAATAAGATTAGGGAGCCCATTTAATTAAAAGAGTTTAATTAAATAAATAATACCTTATTTTTAATTAAATAGGGTTACCTGATATCTTTATAAGGGGAGTCTTATATCAGATATCAACATACGTAATTCCAATTGTTGGAGAGTACGCTCCTTTTCTATATGAGATAGAAAAACTAGGATTTTGCCAAACATCCATCTTCTTGAATCTTTATTCTTTCTTGGTAGATCACCTCTAGAGGCCAAACACTTGGGTGGCTAACGTTGATCAAAGGAAGGAACCAAACTCGGTGGATTCAAGTTGAACGCGAAAAGGTTTGGAGGTGAACTTGTACCTGAGGAAGCTCGGATCTTCAAGGGTATGATTCTTGTTCTTCTTCTTTTCGTTTAATTAATAATTGTGCATAAAGGATGACCCGGGTATATGGTTTGTAAAATTTTAAAACTCTGATTTTCCATGCTTCCGCTTATTTTGTGCAATTTAATTGCGTTTATGAATATTACAAACCTAACAGTCTCCTAATCATAATATTTTTTTCTCCCGTTCTACTAATTGTGCTCTATCCACGATATCTGAATATAAACAAAGTTTATGAGAAATAAGATGTTGAAGAATCTAAAATTTAAAATCTCGTAAGAACATTCGAGTCATATGCTCTTCATTGTCCACCAAGTGGGGTGCAAATTAAGATAGCTCAACAAATTTGACCTTGTACTGCGTGACAATTATATTGTTTTGTTCAAACTTTATAAATTCTATTTCATTCATGTGGCGAATGCTCTCCAGAAAGTAGTTTTCATTAAACAACTCTTGAAACTCTACCCAAGACATTTCGAGTGTTAAGTTTCATTGATTCCCACCATTAATCTACCTCTCCTTGTAGCATAAAGGTGGCGAAGGAAACCTTTTGATCATCAGTACAATGTTATACGTCAAATATCTTCTTTATTTGTTTGAGCCACATTTCTGCTTTGAGTGGGTTCGGCTTTCCGAGAAATTCAGGTGATCCTTGATAAGTAGGTTTTATACCTACTTATTGGATACAAACTTACTATAATTGTTTCTTAATCTCATTTGTTTAAGTATCTTTTCATGTATTTGTTTCTCATTTTTTAGGATTCGATCTTGGGAACTCTTTTGATAGCATTGGATAACAAATGGTGGAAATGGAGGCTAAACGTGATCATTGAATGGAAAAGAATAAAGGCACAATAGCAGAACTGTAGAATTGAAGACTGAGGCACAGCGCAGCTACGCCCCATTATATCTTGGCTCTAGCGCTTGGCACGGCGCAACTGCGCCAGAGCCCGGCCAGACGTCCCTGTAGCGTAGCTGCACCCAGTTAAGGCTTGAGCAAAGCGCAGCTGTGCCAGTCTCTATATGACAAAAAGTTAACTTTTCATTTAAGTGACCAATCAGATTGTGTCTTGAAGGAGGGGTCATTAGAAGTTCGGGCCAAGATATTAGATCGTTATTATTGCTATTTTGGGATATAGAGACATATACAAGGCCTTATTTTATTCTACTCTAAAAAATTTGGATCTATCTTTTATTCCTAGATTAGTTTACCTTAGATTTTGGAGATTGAATCAATTGAAGACTACTAAAGATTCAAGGTTGGAATTATAGAGAAATATTAAATTTGCATTTCATTTCCTACTTCTCTCTATCCCTTTACTTGTAGTTTTCATGTATAATCAATTGTGGATAATGGATCTTGATTCTATTATAAACTAATTTCTATTTTGGGATTATAATGGATCTTATTGCATAGTTGAAGTTGATTTACTTCCTTGTTGATATCTAATTGATTATGAATGGATTGTTTATCATGATTTAGTTTAATTGTTTAATTGCTTGATCACCAATTATCGTGATAACTATTTGAACTCGAGAGATGGATTATAGGTTTAGATCTAATCAAGATAGCATGTGTTCGTGAATTTTACATGACGATGGAATGCATGATTCATGCCTAGGATAGACATATACCGAAGCATCGCGTATAGTCTATTGAGAACTTGAGTTTCAACCATTTTTAATTGTAATTCACATAGAAATATAGTTAATTAGTTAATTAAGGTGTTCTTATTATTTCTATCATATATGGATATAATCTAATATGGATATGGTACATCGAGAGATGGCTATATTTTACATTTGTGTTCTCGACTAACAATCCAAAGTAATCAATTGGAATTAACAGGAAGTGGGTCAACCTAAGTGCAGTAATAAGTGAAATTATAATCTCAACTCTCCTCTATCTGATTTAATCATTTGTTTACTTAGTTTAATTTGATTCATCGTTAATTTTAGATAAATCACAATTAATCCATCTGTTTAAAGAGACCGAAATAGTTATAAAACTGGTGCTTGATAGATTAGACTGTAGTTATTATTCTTCGTGGGATCGATACTTTACTTATTCAATATTATTTGTTGACTACATGCACTTGCGTGTGTTTATTGATTTGTCATATATACAAACAAGCCAATAAGTTTTCGGCGTCATTGCCAGGGAATATAAACTATTTTTATTACTTTCATCATCAGTTTAAATTAGATTGGTTTTAGTTAAACAGTCTTTCTTATCTTATTTCTTTTTATATTTTTCTTTGTTTCAGGTACTCTTGACTAATGCATGCAAACTCGATCTAAGAAGTCTGATTTGTTGCCTTACAAGGACAACATTAATAGAAGGGTTCAATGATTGAGTATGGGGATCACAAACATTCAAGAGGCAATTGAAACACCGGTAGTCATGGCGGAAGAAGAACAAAAATCATTAAGAGACTATATTACGCCAAGAATAAATGAACTGCAATAAAATATCCTAAGGCTAACCATAGTAGCTAATTCCTTTGAAATCAAACCAATGACAATTCAAATGTTTCAGAACTCGATACAATTTGTGGGAATGGTCAATGATGAGCCGAATGAACTCTTGGTGAGCTTTCTAGAGATCTGTGATAAATTTAAGTTCAGCGGGGTATCGGATGATGCAGTGAGACTTGGACTATTCCCATTCACATTGAGGGACAAAGCAAGAAGCTGGTTAAATTCTTTACAACTGGGCTCCATTACCACTTGGAATGACTTAGCCCATAAGTTCTTAGCAAAATTCTTCCCACCGACAAAAACTGCAAGAATGAGGAATGACATTACTACCTTTGAGCAACAACAAGGGGAATCACTTTATGAGGCTTGGGAAAGATATAAAGACTTGTTAAGAAGATGCCCACATCATGGAATCCCTCAGTGGCTACAGATGAATACATTTTATAATGGCTTAGGTAGTAACACTAGGACAAGCATTGATGCAGTTTATGGAAGGGAATTTATGGCTAAGACATATGAGGATGCGTATGAATTGCTAGAAACCATGGCCGTCAACAATTATCAATGGCCAACTTCTAGAATGAATTAACAAAAGGTAGCTGGGGTACTTAAGGTAGATGCAGTCATAGCACTAGCAGCACAGTTGTTAGCAATGTCAAAGAAGATTGATGCCATTTCAGAGGCAAATATTCAGCAAGTGTCTTTTGTTTGTGAGCTATGTGCATGAGCACATCCTATCGAGTAATGTGCCATCACTTCTGCAGCAATACAGTTTGTGGGTAGCTACCAGAGACCACCAAATCCATAACAAAACACTTATAATCCTCGGGCAAGGAACCATCCGAATTTCTCATTGAGAAATAATTAGAATCATCAACAAGCTCCAAGACCATCATACCCCCCAGGATTCCAAAATCAGCAACATCAACAAACTCCACATCCACAACCAGAAAAGAAGCCAGATATGGAGGAGATGATATTGAAGTACATGGCTAACACTGAGGCTATGATAAAGAGTCAAGCAACATCTATCAGAAATCTGGAGAATCAAGTGGGGCAAATACTAGTTTATTGGCAAATAGAACAACAAGAATCTCTGCCCAGTAACATAGAAATTAACCTAAAGAGAGAGGGGAAAGAATAGTGTAATGTCATTACACTTAAAAGTGGGAAACAAACTCTTCCAGACAGAGTGGTCCCGCCTAAAATACAAAGAGAGGTCACGTGGCCGCCCCCTCTACTAGTCATAGAAAATGAAGAAATTTCAAAGGAGAAAGATCATAAGGCAGAAACTGAAACAATTGAAAAGAAAACGTCAGAACAACCAAGAGTATATCCACCAGTTCCATATCCACAAAGGCTTAAGAAACAGAAATTGGACAATCAATTTTCTAAATTCCTTAAAATTTTTAAAAAGCTACAAATGAACATACCATTTGCTAAGGCTTTAGAACAGATGTCAAGCTATGCCAAGTTCATGAAAGGGATATTGTTAAGGAAGAAAAAGCCTGAGGATTTTGAAATAATAACCCTAACTGAAGAGTGTATCGCTATTTTGCAAAGGAAGTTGCCTCCTAAGTTGAAAGATTCGGGCAGCTTTAACATCCCTTGCTTAATAGGCAATCAATTTGTTGGGAAAGCGTTATGCGATCTTGGAGCAAGTATAAATCTGATGTCATTACCCATCTACAAAAAGTTGGGTTTAAAGGAAGCAAAACCAACCAACATCATTTTATAACTTGCAGACAAAACAGTTACATATCCATTGGGAATAGTTGAAAATGTCATGGTCTAAGTGGATACATTGATATTTCCAGCGGACTTTGTGTTCTCAGACTTTGAAGAAGATAAAAGCATTCCTATTATATTGGGAAGACCATTCCTTGCAACTGGTCGAACACTAATCGATGTGCCCAGTAGAGAATTAACCATGCGAGTGTTTGATCAGGAAATAAGAATCAAGGTGTTCAAGGAAATTCCAATTCCAAATGATAAGGAAGAGTGTTATATGGTTGATACATCTACAGAGGCGGCTCAGAAAGATTACCGAGAAGTCATTGGCTTAAAAACTTTTATTAGTGATCCTAAGTTAACTTCTCATGTATCTAAGATGAAGGGGCACATGGTAAAATAGTGTTGGTTCTATGCAACACACAAATAGAGTGCCCAAGACTTCCTGACTGATCCCAATTAAAAATAGGGAGTAATCGAGCTAAACGACTTTAAACCAAGCGCTCAATGGGAGGCACCCCATCTAATCTTTCTCCCCCTTGTTTAATTCTATGTTACATTTCTAATCTATCTCTCTCTATATTTAATTCTCATTTACAGTTTTGTTAGTAATAGATTTTTGATTTAGTCATATTAATAGTTTTTTTATGTCCATTCTCAGGTGCAAGTTCGATTGGCCAACGCATTGCATGACATAAAAGTGGAAAAAGCTAAGCACGCCTGGGCTCAGGGCAATGCAGCTGCACCCATCCCTAAGGCAAAGCCAGCGTAGCTGCGCCTTCTGCCAATCCAAAAATTGAATTTGAGCCACAGCGCAGCTGCGCCCATTCCCAAGTCAAACCCGACGCAGCTGCACCCGACCCTGAAATCTGTTTTTAAAATAACCAGAACCCACAACTGAAAACATTCCAATTTCAACTCAAACTCAACAAGTCTCCTCTTAAAATCAAAAGTAGAGCACTAACCTCCTACTCCTCTTTAAAATTAAATTCAAACACTTTAATCCATATCCCAATCAAATTCTACAACCATACTTTCTCTCTCCTTTATAACCCTAGTTCTTCCTATTCCTATTCTACATCTCAAAAACATAGAGGCAAGGGAAAAGTTTGGGTTCACTCATCAAGTGTTCGATCAAAGTTTAGAGAGAAGTTCGAGATTCAATAGATTAGTTTGAGGGTTGCAGCCTCATCTCCCTTCAGCCAGACAAGATCAATTATAAACCCTAATTCTAAAATCATGTCGAAGAGGGTTTACACTTCTTCTTCTTCATCGAGTAGTGGTGATGATGGCGAGGGAAGTAGCAGAGATGTTTTGGATGCTACGAAATTCTTTAACTTATCCGCACAACATTACTACTGGGATATCTTGGTAGGGAAGTCCTTTGTGCAAGAAAGGGGATTGAAGCCGAGCAAGGAGGATGGGAAGATGAAATATTTGATCATCAGGTATGGTTGGGCCTCATTTGTTGTAACACCCTTGGCAGCACCAATGGCAATAGTTAGAGAATTTTATGCCAACGCAAAGGAAACACGTGATGGGATAACATATGTGTGAGGCAAACAAATACCATACACCAAGTAAGCTATTAATGAGATATTCCACAAGGATACTCTCCCATCTGATGCCACAAACTAGGTGGAATCCCAGCGCTTTGAAATTAACCTAGACAGGCTGATAGAGCAGATATGGAAGCCGGGCACTAAGTGGACCACCAAGGCAGGAACCGATAGAAAAGTCAATTTTCCGCAGATAGCTTTAAGTCAGTATGCCAAGGCTTGGTACTATTTTATTTGTGCTATTTTGCTGCCTATTACCCATTATGCATATGTCACTACTAAAAGGGTTGTAATTCTTTATGGCATTATCAAAGGGAAATCAATTGACATAGGGCATATCATCAACCAATCAATGCTAAGATACATGAGGGGGAGTACTTCAGGGGGAATTTTGCATGGGTCAATCATCACTCGTTTATGTTCAGCCGCGAGAGTAAACTAGGAAAATAAAGCTCTACAACTGTCGATGCATGACATTGATCATACAACCATTCAGAAGTACAGTATTTGGGAAGGAGGAGAATCTCACCCCCCCCCCCCCCGAGGTCTTGAATTTATTATGCCCAATCAAGAGGAGAGTGATGAGGATGAAGAAGAAGATGAGGATGTCCCGGTTCCACCAACAGCAGGGATATCGCCAGATTACCTTGCCAGACAAGAGTGACAGATGCACCATTTACACAGAAGAATGGATGCTATGTATACCAACTTCCGTGCTTACACTAATGATTTCTTTGGGGCTTTGTCCCAAACATTTGGCCAGTTAGGAGTGCAATTTCTTGTCTTTGGAGCAGCAAACGTCCACCCTCCACCAGATACTCCACCCGAGTAAAATAAAGTGGGTGGAGATGATCAAGCTACTTAGGGGAGTCCTTCTTACCTTTACATTTCAATGAGGACATTGCCATTTTAAAGTTTGGGGGTATTTGTTTAGTTTAATAGTTTAGTTTGCATTTTTAGTTTTGCATTGTTACTTTAAATTGTTTAGTTCATGTAGGTGCATGTTAGTGTAATTGCATGGTTTTTTTATTTGCATGATTAGTTTTTGATGTGTTCCTTATTATGAGAATTAGTTAGTTTTTGCTATTATTATAGAAATAATAATAATAATAATAATAATAAATGTATGAATGAATAAATGTTTGGCTAGTTTAGTTCGGTGGCCTTTGATATTCGAGTAAGTATGCCCTAGGGGATGTCTCTACACCCAGCGCCCTAAAGTCATCTGGTTTGGGAGTCCTTGGTCAAAAGCTCTCTAAATGGGTACCATTGAATAGCCTAAGAGGACTAAACACTGCACAGTCAAGAATAAACAAGAGAAATTGCGAAAATCGCCCTTGCGATTGAATAATAGCATAATATACTCCATGTTGACTCCTTTTCTTAGTTAATATGAAATGGTTGATGAATCTTATCCCATTTGTTGAATGTCTTATCATTAAACCTATGGTTTCCCCCCCTAAGAAGCATATTATGTGATATATTTGTATTGTACCAGGTTTGATGGTTGCTATGCACACAACTCACTACATCAGTAATGACAAGTTTTGATTTACTATATGATATGCATGATTACCTTCTTCTTGGATGGAAACTGTGTTTAATGATTATTGTGGTTCTTCTTAGGCATGTCATTTGAGTTTTGTACTGACTAATGTGGATTCTTAGGCATGTAGAGTAGATTGCATATTACTTAGCTTTTGCATTTCTTTTTATTTTGTTGCTTGAGGACAAGAAACGGTTTAAGTTTGGGGGTATTTAATAAGTAGGTTTTATACCTACTTATTGGATACTAACTTACTGTAATTGTTGCTTAATCCCATTTGTTTAAGTAGCTTTTCATACATCTTTTTCTCATTTTGTAGGATTCGAGCTTGGGAACTCTTCTGATAGCATTGGGCAACAAATGGTGGAAATGGAGACTAAACGTGATCATTGCATGGCAAAGAATAAAGGCACAATAGTAGAACTACAGAATTGAAGACTGAGGCACAGCGCAACTACTCCCCATTATATCTTGGCACGGCACAGCTGCGCCAGAGCCCGACCAGACAACCCTGTAGCGTAGCTGTGCCCAGTTAAGGCTTGAGCACAGCGCAGCCGCGCTAATCCCTATATGACAAAAAGTTGACTTTTCATTTAAGTGAACAATCAGATTGTGTCTTGAAGAAGGGGTCATTAGAAGTTAGGGCCAAGATATTAGATTGTTATTATTGCTATTTTGGGATATAGATATATATAGAGTGTAAGACCCTAACTTTTATGAATAAAGATAAATTTTCTATAAATATCATTTTTGAATAATATGGAGTGAATTTGATATAATGTTATAGTTGTGGGTAATATATATAAATTTTGCAAAGTACGCAAGTTGTTATATAATATTCCATTGGTCAGGGAATATTCGTTTTAAACAAGGAATATTCGTACAATGACATAATCATTGGTGGACCCCACAACAGAATTATTGTCGGATTGAGAAAATGATAAAAATATTTTTTATAAAATAACGGCGAAAATTTTACCGTTAACTGTTGGAATACCTGGTGGTTAAAATACAGTAATACGCGTTGTGGCTCAGTAGCTCACGATATTGCACAGTATTTTTGAATTATTGATTCTTACGTAAGAAGGCACTACTCAATAATTGTTACAGTAATTACTGTTCAATATTTTATTTTATTGATTCAATAATTGCTGCGTTGATATTTTATATTATGGTTGTTTCAATAATTGTCACTGCACAGTATTTCCCATTATTAAATCAATAATGCATATTATTTGAATAATATTATTAGATAACATTATTGACAATATCTAGAAAGTTCTGTCAAGGAGAGGTTTGGTCACCTAATTGCACGCCAGTAAGGAGAAATCCTTAACAGAAAGCCCCCTCTTTCCTGAGAACGGCCTGGTTGTCATTATTGTGATTCTATAATATTTGTGAATAATTAATTATTGATTTATATGATAAAAAAATATTTATTTTATGTAGACATAAATGATTGATAGAAAAATATTTATTTTATGTGGTTATAAATGAAAGAATTAATGTTAAGGTATTTTATCAGTATTTTGTCGGATTGGAGGTGTTAAAAAATCAAATCAGTGTTCTTAAATCTCTATTGCGTGAGTTATAATTTTAATCCGACCATTGGATCGTTGTAATTTTTGGATATGTTGTGCGTATATAAGTTGAGTATATGTCCACAAATTTTGAATTGTTAAAAATTAACGTATGATTTGTTATGAGTTTTAAGAGATGTTGAAAAACGTCCGTATGTGGATTTCGGACATTTTCTGTTTGGAATTTGACTTAAACTTACAAAGTGGTAGAGAATTTGATTTCGTGTGGAATGGACATAAAATTCGTATTTTTTTGATAAAAGGACTATTTATTATGAATTATTGAAGTTTCAGAAATTAAATATTTTTATTAAAAATGGGTGGGCCCCACTTTTGTCCTTTGTTATTCAAATGTGCTGAAAATATTTTTCAAAAGTGGAGGCTGGTCTTGGATGGCTGCGTAGGAGAAAAGAAAAAAATTATAATATTATTTTATTATTTAGTTCCCTATGGCGTTCTAGCATTTTTCTATAAATAGGCGCTTAAGTTAGAATTGAAAATCACACCAGAATTAGAGAATTCTTCTTCTATAATCTTGAGCGTATTTCTTTAGAGTTTTAGAAAGCTTTGAGCATAGAAAATAGTGAAAGTTTTCTTCAATAATATCCCCTCTATACCAGTTGGAATACTCTTCTTTTCAAGGTAAAGGATGTTATTTTTGTTCAATATTCGCTTGAAATAATATTTTTTTCCATACTCTGTAGTATGTAAGTAATTTTATTTCGTTTCAGATTTCAAATTCTATACTCATTTTGTTAAAGTTTTGGCTTCTAAACTCCATGAAATTAGTTGAATATCCTTGATATTTGCGCTTCATCCAGTATCTTTTCATGAAAATATTATTCTGAGCATTCTTGATAAGTTTTAACTTTTTCATACTGGAGTACTATTCACGAGATTACTATTCCTGAAGTACTATTCACGGGGTACTATTCACTCGAGTACTATTCATTCGGGGTACTATTCATGATAAAAATTGATTCGTTTTCGGTCCAAATTATTTTTGGTATAATATTATTCTTGAATTTTACTCCACAAAGCAGTATCATGTTGACAATTTGGACGTTATTGATTTTTGGATAAATTAAATTATAAATCTTTAAAAATTTATCCTTGAACTTGTTTTATTGAATTCTTATATCATTGTCATCATCCTCATGTTTATATTATGTTGAAAGTCATCTGTGGCCTGTAGTGCATAGATGGACTTGGTATGATTATGACCAGGGATTTTTCGGTATAATCATGACCGTAATGTTACAAATGATGTGGTAAAAATCTTCATTGGCCCGTAGTGCATTGATGGACAGTTGTTGGCATGATCATGACCATTGATGAATACACGAATATCCTTGGCCCGTAGTGCATGGATAATTTGTGGTCGTGATACTAATGAATATCCTTGGTCGTAGTGCAGGGATGATGTGGATTATTTATTAAATTGAGTCTCAGCGATAAAAGTGATGAAAAATCTTTTAAATCATAGAAGATAGTAGATTTTATTCTCTACTTGACTCTTCTAATGGATTACTTATTCAGCTGCAGTTAAACTTGATGTTTGTTATATTTTATCAGTTTAACACTGTTGAAGGCAAACGATAAATTATTCTGCATTTTCTTAGTCATAATATTTCTTACTGGGCTAGTTGAGCTCACCCTTTTGTTTTCATTGTCCTCTTCAGGAAATGAGAACGTAGCCGGAACTAGTCGGGTAACGGAGTGACGGTCCAGATGATAGCATTAGTAGTCCTCACTATTCTATGAAATAGTGTGATAATAATTTTATTGAGGACACCATTTGAGTTAAATACTGTCTAGAAGATAATATTCGTTTTAAAACTCTCAGTTTATGTTTTGTCGTATTTTACACGACAGTTGTATTATTAAGTTGTATTTGAATTTTGTACCATGCATTTGGCGACTCAAGATGGGTGATGTATACCTATTTTGGGGGCGTCACAGTAGGTATCAAAGCTTAGGGATATGATCCCTGGCTGAGATGTGAGACAAGAACTAGGAGGGGAGAGACGGGAAATTCCTTCGCTAGTATGACCTACCTAAGTTTATTTAATATTTAATTGGTCGGTCAGAGTATAAGGATAATATGTGACATGTTAATTGACCCTTGTTTTGTGGCAGTATTTAAAAATGACATCCGAGAATGTTGAGAATAGCAATGGAGCACAAGAGACCGTTGAGTCTCCACAGATCAATAATCAGGATAATGTGCATTAGGGAGGCGACAATCCTCATGCAAACAACAACACTGACCAAATGATGAACGATATAATGTTCAGCGGCTTTCTACAATTCATGCAACATCATGCAAGAGAGACTCCTATCCGAAATGAAGGTGAAAACACTGGCAACTCTCGGACGGTCACTGCTAAACAGTTCAAGGAGCTGGGACCACCGGAGTTTTTTGGAGAGCCAAAATCACTTAAGGCGGAGACGTGGATAAAGCAGATCAATAAGATATTTGATGTCTTGGGATGCTCTGTAAGACCCCAATTTTTATAAATAAAGATGAATTTTCTATAAATATCATTTTTGAATATTATGGAGTTAATTTGATATAATGTTATAGTTGTGGGTAATATTTATAAATTTTGCAAAGTAAGCAAGTTGTTATAAAATATTCGTTTGGTCGGAGAATATTCTTTTTGTCGGGGAATATTCGTACGACGGCACAATCATTGGTGGACCCCACAACGGAATTATTGTCGGATTGAGAAAACGACAGAATTATCTTTCTATAAAAATAACGGCTGAGGTGTTACCGTTAAAATCGTTAAAACTGTTGAACTACTCGGTAGTAAAAGTACAGTAATACGCGTGGTTGCATAGTAGCACACGGTATTGATTATTGATGCTTACGTGAGAAGTCACTCAGCTATACTCAATTATTGCTATAGTAATTGCTGCATCATATCTCTTAAATCATTGTCATAGTATCGTCTGTATAATATGTTATATTATTAAATCAATAATTGAGACGTTGTGGTAAGTTTGGTTATTTTATGGGGGGCCATATGTCATCATCTAAGAGTCTCTTCGTCAATAGTAATTACCGTCGTCAATAGTAATTACCTTCGTCAATAGTATTTACCTTGGTCAATAGTATTTACCTTGGTCAATAGTAATTACCTTCGTCAATAGTATTTACCTTGGTCAATAGTATTTACCTTGGTCAATAGTAATTACCTTCGTCAATAGTATTTACCTTGGTCAATAGTAATTACTTTCGTCAATAGTAGTTGTCCCTTCAATATTACCAAGAGTCATTTGACCCTTCGTTAAGACCAAGAGTCATTTGACCCTTCGTTAAGACCAAGAGCCACCCTCAGTTTTTCTATAAATAGAGGCCTAGGGCTTCATTATTTTTCACGAATTCATTCAAGCTATAGAGAGAGAAAGTATAGAGAGAATAAGAGAGAGAGAATAAAAGTATTCTGCTACACCACTTTTCCAATATCCAGTTCTTTTAAGGTAGGGAATATTATTTCTTTTATATTCATGAAGAGAACTTCTATTATTCTATTCGTTATTATTCTGTTGGAATAACCAGTATACGCGGTCTACCCTATACTTGGTGACATTCTTCTATTATTCTGTTGGAACATCCTGTCTGTGTGTTTTACACCGGACCTGGTTCCGTTTATTATTCTGTTGGAACATCCTGTCTGTGTGTTTTACACCGGACCTGGTTCCGTTTTATTATTATTCTGTTGGAATATCCTGTCTGTGTGTTTTACACCGGACCTGGTTCCATTATTTATTATTCTGTCGGAATATCCTGTCTGTGCGTTTACGCCGGACCTGGTTCCATTATTTATTATTCTATTGGAATAACCTGTCTGTGCGGTCTATCGCATGCATGGTGATTTCTTTTGTTATTCCATTCTTTATTATACTCAGTTGGTTAAGTTTTGACTTCTATACTCCATGAAATTTGTGGAATATCCTTGATAGTTGCGTTTCATCCAGTATCTTTTCAAGAAAATATTCTTCTAAGCATTCTTGAATTTTACTCCACAATGCAGTATCATGTTGACAATTTGGACGTTGTTAATTCCTGGATAAATTAATTCTTGAACTTGTTTTATTGAATTCTTATATCATTGTCATCATCCTCATGTTTATAAAATGTTGAAAGTCATCTGTGGCATGTAGTGCATAGATGGACTTGGTATGATTATGACCAGGGATTATTCGGTATAATCATGACCGTAATGTTACAAATGATGTGGTAAAAGTCCTCATTGGCCCGTAGTGCATTGATGGACAGTTGTTGGCATGATCATGACCATTAATGAATACACGAATATCCTTGGCCGTAGTGCAGGGGTGATTCGATGATGTGGATTATTTTATTAAGCTGAGTCTCAGCGATCGCAGTGTTGAAAAACCTTTTAAATCATAAAAGATAGTAGAGTTTATTTTCTACTTGACTCTTTTAATGGATTGCTTGTTCCGCTGCAGTTAAACTTGATGTCTATTATATTTTATCAGTTTAACATTGTTGAAGGCTAATGATAATTTATTCTGCATTATCTTAGTCATAATATTTCTTACTGGGCTAGTTGAGCTCACCCTTTCTTTCACTGTTCTCTTCAGGAAATGAGAACGTAGCTGGGACAAGTCGGGGTACGGAGTGATGGTCCGAATGATAGTATTAGTTAGTAGTCCTCACTATTCTATGTAATGGTGTGTTAATAAATGTAATGAGGACTCCTTTTGAGTATGAATACTCTCTAGAAGATAATATTTGTATTCAAACTCACAGTTTATGTTTTGTCGTATTGTACACGACAGTTGTATTATTAAGTTGTATTTGTATTCTGTACTATGTATCTGACGACCCAAGATGGGTGATGTATACCTAATTTTGGGGGCGTCACAGTTGGTATCAGAGCTTAGGGATATGATCCCTGGCTAAGATGTGAGAATAGAACTAGGAGGGGAGAGACGGGGAATTCCTTCGCTAGTATGGCATACCTAAGTTTATTTGCATGGTATTTAATTGGTCGGTCATAATATAAGGATAATATATGACATATCAATTAATTTTTATTTTGTGGCAGTATCTGAAAATGGCATCCGAGAATGTTGAGAATAGCAATGGAGCACAGACGACTGTTGATTCACCACATATCAATAATCAGGATAATGTGCATCAGGAAGGTGTCAATCCTCATGCAAACAACAACACTGACCAAATGATGAATGATCAAATGTTCAGAGGCTTTATGCAATTCATGCAACAACAGGTGAAAGCGGCTCCTGTCCACAACGTAGGTGGAAATACTGGAAACTCTCAGGCGGTCACCGCTAAACAGTTTAAGGAGCTGGGACCACCGGAGTTTAAGGGAGAACCCAAACCACTTGTAGCTGAAACATGGATAAAGCAGATCACCAAGATATTTGATGTCTTGGGTTGCTCCGAGGAGCAAAAGGTTCCCTTTGCCGCCTTTATGTTGCGAGGAGAGGCAGATTACTGGTGGGAATCGATAAAGCGTACTCAACCTGCCGCACTGAAGATGTCCTGGGAGAAGTTCCAAGAGCTGTTTAACGACAAATACTTTCCCGAGAGTATTCGTCACATGAAGGAGGTGGAGTTCATCAAATTGGAGCAGAATAATATGACCGTGTCGCAGTACGAGGCAAAATTTGCGGAGTTATCCCGGTTTGCGTCCCACCTGGTGGATAATGAAGAAAGAATGACGCGGATGTTTTTAAGAGGTTTGAAGCCGGAGATACGTCAACATCTTGTTTCTCATAAACTGTGTTTGTATTCAGATGTTGTAAATAGGGCTCAGTTGGTGGAGCGCGATAACGAGACAACGCAACCAAAAGAGAGCAGCCGGCAAAATGATAATACCAGTGAGAGCAGTCATCGAAGCGGTGACAACAAGCGTGGAGGGAATCAACAGGCCAGAAATGGTAACCACTTCGGTGGTAATCAGGGCCAAAACAATAAGAATGGACATTTCAAGAAGAGGAGATTCAACAATGATGGAAAGACGTCAGCACCAGCACCTGTCGTTAAGGAAGGAGAACGACCACCTATCATATGTTTCAAATGCGGAGGGGAGGGACACATCAGTCCAAACTGCGCGATGCCGTCCAAAGCATGTTATAATTGTGGAAGAGAAGGTCATTTAGCCCGATTTTGTCGTTTACCGAAGACAAATTCAGCTAGGATGGAGGCACCAAAAGCCGTCCCAGAAAAGTCAAAACCGGTTGTGCAAGGGAGAGCGTTTGTTGTGACCTCCCAGAACGCAAGGAACCCGAATGAGGTCATCACGGGTAAGCTTATCATAAACTCTAACGAAGTCTATACTTTATTTGATACCGGTTCAACCCATTCTTTTATTTCTCCTACTTGCGCTCATCGATTAAATTTGATTCCGGAGAAATTAGACTTTGACTTAGCAGTTGAAACTCCATTGGGAGAAACCTTCATTACATCCACGGTTTATAAGTCTTGTTTGGTTCAAGTTGGTACCCACACATTACCTGTCGATCTTATTTCATTAAAAATACTTGCATTTGACGTGATTCTAGGGATTGATTGGTTAACTACTCATCATGCAAAAATTGATTGTTTTCGTAAGGTTGTTAGCTTTCATATTCCTAATCGACCTATTATGCGAATTCAAGCAACCAAACCATTAAAATCAATCGCTGTCATCTCAAGCCATAAAGCTATTCGTTTATTGAAAAACGGATGTCAAGCTTTCTTAGCTCATGTCACAGATCTAAACAAAAATACGTCAGCTTTGAATGATATTTCTGTTGTTAATAAATTTCCTGACGTATTTCCCGAAGAACTTCCTGGCCTACCCCCAGAGCGTGAAATTGAATTTTGTATCGACCTTGAACCCGGTACAAAACCCATTTCCAAAGCCCCATATCGAATGGCTCCTATTGAACTTCAGGAGTTAAAGACCCAACTGCAGGAATTGTTAGACATTGGTTTTATTCGTCCTAGTACTTCTCCTTGGGGTGCTCCTGTTCTGTTCGTGAAGAAGAAAGATGGGAGTATGCGACTTTGTATTGATTATCGGGAGTTGAATCATGTCACCATCAAAAATAGGTACCCATTGCCACGTATTGATGACCTGTTTGACCAGTTGCAAGGAGCACAATTCTTTTCAAAGATCGATCTTCGTTCTGGATATCATCAGCTGAAGGTTAGAACTGAGGATATTCCAAAGACGGCTTTTAGAACTCGGTACGGGCATTATGAATTCTTAGTTATGTCTTTTGGATTGACTAATGCTCCTGCTGCCTTCATGGATATGATGAACAGGGTATTTAAGGAATATTTGGATCACTTTGTGGTCGTCTTTATCGATGACATCCTTGTTTATTCCAAAAGCCGTGAAGATCATGAGCAACACTTGAGGCTGGTACTCCAAAAGCTTCGTGAATACAAACTTTATGCCAAGTTGAAGAAATGCGAGTTCTGGCTGGAAGAGGTAGCATTCCTTGGGCACGTAGTATCAAGTCGTGGAATATCTGTTGACCCGGCAAAGATTGAAGCTATTCAAAGCTGGGAGCAACCTAAATCAGTGACCGAGGTACGTAGCTTTCTTGGTTTAGCTGGTTATTATCGAAGATTCGTGGAAGGATTTTCTCGAATCGCTACTCCATTAACTCAGCTGACTCGGAAAGATACAAAGTTTGGTTGGAGCGAAGAATGTGAGCAGAGTTTTCAAGAACTCAAGAGGAGACTCATTTCAGCACCTGTTCTAACAATACCATCTGGCTCGGAGGGATTTGTCATCTACAGTGATGCTTCGAGCAAAGGGTTGGGATGCGTTCTCATGCAACATGGAAAAGTCATAGCCTATGCATCAAGACAACTCAAGGAATATGAGAGGAATTATCCTACTCATGATCTAGAGTTGGCAGCTGTTGTCTTTGCACTTAAAATTTGGAGGCATTACTTGTATGGGGAGAAAGTGGAGATCTTTACGGATCATAAAAGCCTCAAATATTTCTTCACTCAAAAGGAACTCAACATGCGACAACGACGTTGGCTTGAACTGTTGAAAGATTATGATCATACCATTCAATACCATCCTGGAAAAGCGAACGTGGTAGCTGACGCATTGAGTAGAAGATCATATGCGGGTACAAGTGCAATATTAACAACGCAAAGGCCCATTTTGTGTGACTTGCAAAGGATGGAGATAGAGTTGAAGACTCCAGGGACCCATGTGATGATGGCGAATATACGAGTAGAACCGACTTTAATCGATAAAGTTAAAGCTGCTCAAGCTACAGACCTGGAGCTGATGCGTATGAGGAAGAAAGTGCAAGAAGGTTCTATGCCGGAAGCAAGAATCGATGAAGAAGGAATACTTCGAGTCAACTCCAGACTTTGTGTTCCTAACAACCCTGATTTAAAG
This sequence comes from Panax notoginseng, assembly GCA_016801055.1. Taxonomy (NCBI): domain Eukaryota; kingdom Viridiplantae; phylum Streptophyta; class Magnoliopsida; order Apiales; family Araliaceae; genus Panax; species Panax notoginseng. The sequence goes on along the minus strand of CM029015.1, from coordinate 154,556,269 downwards.
TATGAAATCATGATGGAGGCGCACAACACACCGTTTGCAATCCATCCTGGAAGTACCAAAATGTATCATGATCTTCGTCATACATTTTGGTGGAGCAATATGAAGAGAGAGATAGCGTTGTTTATCTCAAGGTGTCTAACTTGTCAACGAGTCAAAGCGGAGCATCAAGTACCAAAAGGTCCATTGCAACCACTTGAAATTCCAGAATGGAAGTGGGAGCACATTACCATGGATTTCGTTACCGGTCTTCCTAGGGTTTCTCAAGGTATTGATGCGATTTGGGTCATTGTTGATAGATTGACCAAGTCTGCTCATTTCTTACCGATACGAGAAACTTATACACTTGAACGTCTTGCTCGTATGTACATAAACGAGATTGTAAGACTGCATGGTATGCCAGTATCCATAGTTTCTGATCGAGACCCAAGATTCACTTCACGATTTTGGGTTAGTTTACAAAAAGCTATGGGCACGGAGTTACGATTTAGTTCAGCATATCATCCTCAGACGGACGGACAATCAGAGAGGACTATTCAAACTCTTGAAGATCTATTAAGACTCTGTGTCTTTGACTTCAAGGGAAGTTGGGACAAGTTCTTACCATTGGTGGAGTTTTCCTACAACAACAGTTATCAAGCAAGTATTGGCATGGCTCCATTCGAAGCATTGTATGGAAGAAAATGTCGTTCTCCAGTATGCTGGGATGAGGTGGGCGAAGCAACGTTGTTGGGACCGGAGTTGGTACGTATGACTACAGAAAAGATTCAAACGATCCGACAACGTATAAAAACCTCACAAGATCGACAAAAGAGTTATGCTGATCTTCATCGAAAGGACGTGGAATTTGATGTAGGAGATCATGTGTTCTTACGTGTTGCTCCATGGAAAGGAGTTACGAGATTTGGAAAGAGAGGAAAGCTAAATCCTCGATTCATCGGTCCATTTTTAATCCTCGATCGAGTAGGAACTGTGGCTTATAGACTCGCTTTACCGCCAAGTATGTCTCGTGTTCATAACGTTTTCCACATATCCATGTTACGCAAATATGTGGAAGACCCGAACCACATTATTGAGTTAGAACCGGACGAAATAGCGGAGGATTTGACGTATGAAGAAGTTCCTGTTCAAATCTTGGATAAGAAGGAACATATTCTACGCTCCAAGGTTATACCTCAAGTTAAAGTTTTGTGGAGAAACCACGATGTTGAGGAAATGACTTGGGAGTTAGAATCAGAAATGAAATCAAGGTATCCTTACCTCTTCGACATACCAGGTACGTACCCTAATTTCGAGGGCGAAATTTCATAAGAAGGGGAGGTTGTAAGACCCCAATTTTTATAAATAAAGATGAATTTTCTATAAATATCATTTTTGAATATTATGGAGTTAATTTGATATAATGTTATAGTTGTGGGTAATATTTATAAATTTTGCAAAGTAAGCAAGTTGTTATAAAATATTCGTTTGGTCGGAGAATATTCTTTTTGTCGGGGAATATTCGTACGACGGCACAATCATTGGTGGACCCCACAACGGAATTATTGTCGGATTGAGAAAACGACAGAATTATCTTTCTATAAAAATAACGGCTGAGGTGTTACCGTTAAAACCGTTAAAACTGTTGAACTACTCGGTAGTAAAAGTACAGTAATACGCGTGGTTGCATAGTAGCACACGGTATTGATTATTGATGCTTACGTGAGAAGTCACTCAGCTATACTCAATTATTGCTATAGTAATTGCTGCATCATATCTCTTAAATTATTGTCATAGTATCGTCTGTATAATATGTTATATTATTAAATCAATAATTGAGACGTTGTGGTAAGTTTGGTTATTTTATGGGGGGCCATATGTCATCATCTAAGAGTCTCTTCGTCAATAGTAATTACCGTCGTCAATAGTAATTACCTTCGTCAATAGTATTTACCTTGGTCAATAGTATTTACCTTGGTCAATAGTAATTACCTTCGTCAATAGTATTTACCTTGGTCAATAGTATTTACCTTGGTCAATAGTAATTACCTTCGTCAATAGTATTTACCTTGGTCAATAGTAATTACTTTCGTCAATAGTAGTTGTCCCTTCAATATTACCAAGAGTCATTTGACCCTTCGTTAAGACCAAGAGTCATTTGACCCTTCGTTAAGACCAAGAGCCACCCTCAGTTTTTCTATAAATAGAGGCCTAGGGCTTCATTATTTTTCACGAATTCATTCAAGCTATAGAGAGAGAAAGTATAGAGAGAATAAGAGAGAGAGAATAAAAGTATTCTGCTACATCACTTTTCCAATATCCAGTTCTTTTAAGGTAGGGAATATTATTTCTTTTATATTCATGAAGAGAACTTCTATTATTCTATTTGTTATTATTCTGTTGGAATAACCAGTATACGCGGTCTACCCTATACTTGGTGACATTCTTCTATTATTCTGTTGGAACATCCTGTCTGTGTGTTTTACACCGGACCTGGTTCCGTTTATTATTCTGTTGGAACATCCTGTCTGTGTGTTTTACACCGGACCTGGTTCCGTTTTATTATTATTCTGTTGGAATATCCTGTCTGTGTGTTTTACACCGGACCTGGTTCCATTATTTATTATTCTGTCGGAATATCCTGTCTGTGCGTTTACGCCGGACCTGGTTCCATTATTTATTATTCTATTGGAATAACCTGTCTGTGCGGTCTATCGCATGCATGGTGATTTCTTTTGTTATTCCATTCTTTATTATACTCAGTTGGTTAAGTTTTGACTTCTATACTCCATGAAATTTGTGGAATATCCTTGATAGTTGCGTTTCATCCAGTATTTTTCAAGAAAATATTCTTCTAAGCATTCTTGAATTTTACTCCACAATGCAGTATCATGTTGACAATTTGGACGTTGTTAATTCCTGGATAAATTAATTCTTGAACTTGTTTTATTGAATTCTTATATCATTGTCATCATCCTCATGTTTATAAAATGTTGAAAGTCATCTGTGGCATGTAGTGCATAGATGGACTTGGTATGATTATGACCAGGGATTATTCGGTATAATCATGACCGTAATGTTACAAATGATGTGGTAAAAGTCCTCATTGGCCCGTAGTGCATTGATGGACAGTTGTTGGCATGATCATGACCATTAATGAATACACGAATATCCTTGGCCGTAGTGCAGGGGTGATTCGATGATGTGGATTATTTTATTAAGCTGAGTCTCAGCGATCGCAGTGTTGAAAAACCTTTTAAATCATAAAAGATAGTAGAGTTTATTTTCTACTTGACTCTTTTAATGGATTGCTTGTTCCGCTGCAGTTAAACTTGATGTCTATTATATTTTATCAGTTTAACATTGTTGAAGGCTAATGATAATTTATTCTGCATTATCTTAGTCATAATATTTCTTACTGGGCTAGTTGAGCTCACCCTTTCTTTCACTGTTCTCTTCAGGAAATGAGAACGTAGCTGGGACAAGTCGGGGTACGGAGTGATGGTCCGAATGATAGTATTAGTTAGTAGTCCTCACTATTCTATGTAATGGTGTGTTAATAAATGTAATGAGGACTCCTTTTGAGTATGAATACTCTCTAGAAGATAATATTTGTATTCAAACTCACAGTTTATGTTTTGTCGTATTGTACACGACAGTTGTATTATTAAGTTGTATTTGTATTCTGTACTATGTATCTGACGACCCAAGATGGGTGATGTATACCTAATTTTGGGGGCGTCACATGCTCCAAGGAGAAAAAGGTTCCCTTTGCCACCTTCATGTTGCGGGCAGAAGCAGATTACTTGTGGGAATCTGTAAAGCGTACTCAACCTGCCGCACTGAAGATGTCTTGGGAGAAGTTCCGAGAACTGTTCAATGACAATTACTTTCCCGAAAGTATTCGTCACATGAAAGAGGTAGAGTTCATCAAGTTGGAGCAGAACAATATAATCGCGTCGCAGTACGAAGCTAAGTTTGCCGAGTTGTCCCGATTTGCGTCTTACTTAGTTGATAACGAGGAGAGAATGACACGGATGTTTCTAAGAGGTTTGAAACCTGAGATACGCCAATACTTAATTTCTCACAAATTGTGTTTGTATTCAGATGTTGTGAATAGGGCTCAGTTATTGGAGCGCGATAACGAGTCAACCCAACCAAGAGAGAGCAGCCGACAAAATGATAATACCAGTGGTAGCAGTCATCGAAGCGGTGACAACAAACGTGGAGGGAATCAACATGCCAGAAATGATAACCACTTCGGTGGTAATCATGGCCAAGACAATAAGAATGGATATTTCAAGAAGAGGAGATTCAACAATGATGGAAAGACATGAGCATCAGTACCCGTTATTAAGGAAGGAGAACGACCACCTATCATATGCTTCAAATGCGGAGGGGAGGGACACATCAGTCCAAACTGCGCGATGCAGTTCAAAGCGTGTTATAATTGTGGAAGAGAAGGTCACCTAGCCCGATTTTGTCTTGCACCAAAGACAAGTCCAGCTGGGATGGAGGCACCAAAGGCCGTCCCAGAAAAGTCAAAATCGGTAGTTCAAGGGAGAGCGTTTGCCGTAACCTCCCAGAAAGTAAGGAACCCGAACGAGGTCATCACGGGTAAGCTTATCATAAACTCTAGCGAAGTCTATACCTTATTTGATACTGGTTCTACCCATTCTTTTATTTCTCCTACTTGCGCTCAATATTTAAATTTGACTCCGGACAAATTAGACTTTGACTTATCTGTTGAAACTCCGTTGGGAGAAACCTTCATTACATCCACTGTTTATAAGTCTTGTTTGGTTCAAATCGGTACCCTCACATTTCATGTCGATCTTATTTCATTGAAAATACTTGCATTTGATGTAATTATAGGGATTGATTGGTTAACTATTCATCATGCAAAAATTAATTATTTTCGTAAGGTTGTTAGCTTTCATATTCCTAACCAACCTATCATGCGAATTCAAGCAACCAAGCCATTAAAATCAATCACTGTCATCTCAAGCCATAAAGCTATTCGTTTATTAAAAAACGGACATCAAGCTTTCTTAGCTCATGTCACGGATTTAAACAAAAATACGTCAGTTTGGAATGATATTTCTATTGTTAATAAATTTCCTGACGTATTCCCTGAAGAACTTCCTAGCCTACCCCCAGAGCGAGAAATTGAATTTTGTATCGACCTTAAACCTGGTACAAAACCCATTTCCAAAGCCCTAGATCGAATGGCTCCTATTGAACTTCAAGAGTTAAAGACCCAATTACAGAAATTAATAGACATCGGTTTCATTCGTCCTAGTACGTCTCCTTGGGGTGCTCCTGTTCTATTCGTGAAGAAGAAAGATGGGAGTATGCGACTTTGTATTGATTATCGGGAGTTAAACCATGTCACTGTCAAAAATAGATACCCGTTGCCTCGCATTGATGACCTATTTAACCAGTTGCAAGGCGCCAAATTCTTTTCAAAGATCGATCTTCGTTCTGGATATCATCAGTTAAAGGTTAGAACCGATGACATTCCAAAGACGGCTTTCAGAACTCGGTATGGACATTATGAATTCTTAGTCATATCTTTTGGATTGACTAATGCTCCTGCTGCCTTCATGGATATGATGAACCGAGTATTCAAAGAATATTTGGATCACTTTATGGTCGTCTTTATTGATGACATCCTCATATATTCCAAAAGCCGTGAAGATCATGAGCAACACTTGAGGCTGATACTCCAAAAGCTTCGTGAAAACAAGCTTTATGCCAAGTTGAAGAAATGCGAGTTCTGGCTTGAGGAAGTAGCATTCCTTGGGCACGTAGTATCAAGTCATGGAATATCTGTTGACCCGACAAAGATTGAAGCTATTCAAAGCTGGGAGAAACCTAAATCAGTGACTGAAGTACGGCTTTCTCGGCTTAGCTGGTTATTATCGGAGATTCGCAGAAAGGTTTTCTTGAATCGCTACTCCACTAACTCAGCTGACTCGAAAAGATACAAAATTTGGTTTGAGCGTGGAATATGAGAAGAGTTTTCAAGAACTCAAGAGGAGACTCATTTCAGCACCTGTTCTGACAATACCATCTGGCTCGGAGGGATTTGTCATTTATAGTGATGCTTCGGGTAAAGGGTTAGGATGTGTTCTCATGCAACATGGAAAATTCATAGCCTATACCTCTCGGCAACTCAAAGAATATGTGACGACCCAAGAAATTAGAAAAATTATTTAAATCTTAATTTATTGAATAAAGGTTAAATAATGAACCTAGATAGAAAATAAGTGTATGGATTTGACATTACTGGAATGAAATTATTGGATTTAAAAATCTTTGGGGTGAATTATTCAGGATTAAGGGTATAAGTGAATATGTTCTGTGTATATGGTATTATATGTGTACAGTATGTGGTTCAGGGTCAAGGGTTAACCAGATAAACAATATTAGTGACAAACCCTAATATTATATTAAGAACGTCAACGTTCAGTTAGAAAACCCTAAGGTCTAATAAAAAAACCCTAGAAACCGGTTCTAGAAACCCTGATTTCAGTTCTGGGATTTTAAAACCCTAATTCAGATATTAAAATCCTAATTTGGGAATTTAAATGCTATGTATAAGGTTTATGTATTTTAATTAAAAATATAATTACGGATAACCCTAATTAACTATTTAGGAAAAACCATAATTCTTGGGTTATAAACCCTAATGCATGATTACGAAACCTAATTGTTAAATTAGTAATTTTAATTAGGAAATATTAATCCTAATTAGCAAGCTTGAATAATGATTAGTAAATTTTAATATAATTAGAAAATCCTTTTTATAATTTTGATATATTAATTTTCAATTTCGAAGACCCAAATTTGAAAATCCTAAAAATTAAATTTCAAATATTTAAGGGTCAAACCCTAAACCTTAAGGGTTAAACCCTAAACCCTAAGGGTTTGGATAATTTACTAATATGCAATTAAATTAGAAAAAAGCAAATGACCAATTTGCCCTTTGAGTATTATTGGAGGAGACATGAGAATCTTGCCAAGATATTGGGTGATTGACCAAATCTAGCTACCCTATATGGCAGAGTTCAGCAACTATTAGCCCCAATACCAGCCATTTCATTTGCATTCAAGTTTATAAAATAATTGAAGAGAGAGAAAGTTATTATCTAACCTCATTTTTGTGACAAACTCTCAACCCACACTTTATCTCTCTAGACCCACAAAAATATGGATTATATCAGTCCCTTATATGATCCATAGCAAGCTAAGAACATATCATAAGGATCAGAATCAAGATCAAGCATCAATAAGGTATAAAAACCCTAAAGCTTAAAATTCTATGATCTGATGTTAGATGTAGTTAATGATAGGTTAGATATGTCTTATAGGTTGTCAATTAATGATCTGGGTTATTGGATCATGGATCCATAACACCTCGATTCACAAAATAGCATTTTTTTGAAATCTGGAAAATTTTGTAAAAATGGCCTGGTAAGCGAATGTCAGAGGCTTTAAATCATTATGTGTTAGATGTTTTATGCGTTTTATGCTTTGAAGTTGTTCTATTACATGAGGACTGTGATCTGAAACTAGAAACAAGGTCGGATCAAGTCTAGATTTCATGTTATGATCAGTCAAACAGCGTTGACCGTTAACGAAACTGGAAATCTGGGCAGCCCAGATTTAACCAGATTGGTCTGACAAGCTTTTCTGAGCCTCAAATCTTGCTATGTGTTAGTGTTTAGTCCAGGTTATTGTGTTGATCTTGTAGACTGGTATAGGGACTACACGATCATGCCTTCACAACCCTTATATCTATAACAGAATCGTAGCTAATCATGGTCAAAACCACTTTGACCAACTGACCGGAAGGAGATTCTGGGTAACCCAGAATCTTCAAGACCCGTTTTCTGACTACTACTTTGACCGGCCTTGATTTATTCAATGTGTTGCTGTTAGACCGATCTGTTGATGTTTTGTTGTACCCTGACATCAAGACTATAGTATTGAACCTTCATATCACCCTAACCAAGCCGGGGATGTGAAGATTAAAAGGGCAAAAGTAGCACCTACGTCTATTCTTCAATTTCTGGAAAACCCAGAAAATGAAGAACAGCGTTGTCAGTCATTTTGCTAGCTTAGATCTTGCCGTGATGTTGTGTAATGACCTTGAAACTTGATTTCAGATGTAGTATTACATGGATATTACAACCTTAATACAAATTAGAAGTCCAGAGTCAACAAGAACCTACATCAATCCCCGGTCAAACTAGGTACCTTGTTCACGGACTTGAAGTTCTGGGCAGCTCAAGAACACCTATTGTGACGGTTCTGTCGCTATAGGGCCCTTTAGTGACACTTAATTTCGGAAAATGATTTATTTTAATAAATAAATCGAAATAAATAGTTTTTAATTATTAAAAATACATAATAAATTCCTAAAAAATTATTTTAAAGTCCGAAAATTAGTTTTTAATTATTTTAAGTATATTTCATAAATATTTAATATTTATGGAATATAAATGGCGTTTAATTTATTTAATTATAATATTAAATAAATTATTTAAAAATAATTTTAATACATGAAAAATTATATTATGGTATAAAAAAATATTTGAAGTTATTTTTAATGAATTTTAATATTTTGTGAGGAATTTCATTACTTAATTAATATTAATGATAATTGATTTATTTAATAAAAAATTAAATAAATTATAGAAAAATATAATTAATGATTTAAAAATCATATAAAAATAATTTAAGTGCTATAAAAATATTTTAAGTTATAATATATAACTTTTGATATTTTGTCATGAAAATATTAATATTTTAATATTAATAGCAATTATCGGATAATGAATTTAACTTTTTAAAAATCCTATAAATATGATTTTAAAGTATTAAAAATACTTAATTATATTATAAATATATTATAATATTATGACATGTATTTTATTAATATTTGATAATAAATAAATATTAATGATAAAGGAATTATGTGGTATTTAATTCATTTAAATACGAGGTTAATGATTGAAAAATCTTGATAAATAGTAATAATTATCTAAAAATTATTACGAACTTATGAAAAATATTTTGACTGATATTAAAATTATCTGAGATAATGGTTAAGTGTTTAGACAGGGTTTAATTGAACTTAAACTCGTGAATAGTCCGACTAGACCGTCGGGGTATCAGATTTGTGTCGGGTTCAACTTAGACTGTAATAGTTTGACTTGATACCAAGTCTTATGTTTGTTGTAGACTAATAGGGTTATGTGTTACGTGTTTAGGTTATTCTAATTACTGTGATGATATTATTCTAATTTGTATATCGATATTATTTATATATTAGGTCTTCGACCAGACAAAGCTTATTATAATGCATAACAATAATCAACGAACCAGGCAAGTTTTACTTAACTCTACTAAGAGTTATTTCATTCAGATATGCTTATGGTTAATCATTACTGATTGTCATTGTAGAATTGTACTCTGTACATATTGCATGTATAAGTCAGGTATGAAATGTTGATCACCTTCATTACCATTCGGTCTAGATATAGTTGTTCATGTTTAATACTTGTTCAGTCAAAAGTTTGTTCCTACTAGTTCACAATTATATTGTTGAATTATAGCCAGATTATTATTCAGATTCTTTCAATCATGATATATCGTTAAATTTATTGAACTTAAACTTGCTGGGCAAACTTATGCTCACCCTTGCTATATCATGATTTAACATTGCATATTAAGACGAATACGTCGAATACAGGAAAGGATAATGCCAAGTGTAGCTTGGGATTTTTTTTATGTGCAGCTAAATTGTAATAGAATAGTATGATAATAATGTTGTATGTCAGATAGGATAATGAATTGTGTTATTTGAAGGTTACTCGACCTTGGGGAAATATTGTGTCAATTTTATTGTATAAATAATTTATGTTTATATCTTACACAAATAGTAATAGTGATAGAATGATTGAACCGGATCCACGGTGATTTGGGACCCGGGTTCGGGGCTTTCACAGTTGGTATCAAAGCTGTTGGTTATAAACCTAGGGTAGGAATATCTTAGACTAATAACCGCAGTGATTAGGATAAGTACTAACTCAAGTAGAGTTAGTGAGTGGGTAAGATTCAATGACGAATCTTGGCGGGGTATAATTTACAGAGTTCCCTAACTCTGATAATAAAGTTGAACAGTAGTGGTGAATAGATAGAGTCTAAAAGACTAATAGTGCAGTGATAGAAGATCGTAAAACAAAACGATAATAGAATAAAAATGAATCGTATTATATATGATGAGATCACCTTGTGATCTGATATGGATTAAGTGAATGATTGACAATTTTACAGCAAGATTGTTGTGTGTCTATGAATTGGTACAGATTCAAGAAAGGATTATGAATACGAGTTGAATGAAATTCGTATTGAGAATGTAGTTAAGATTAGGTGGGGATTTTAATTGAGGACTCGTATCAGTAGCTGAGTTGTATGATTCCTTGTATGGGCTGGGAATTGTACTTGGTGTAAAAACCACTTAGTTTTTGGCACTGATAATCATTGAAAGGTTTGTGTAACGCTATTTGCTATATACATGTTGAGAAGATGATTCTTTTCTCATGTATATAACAGATAGATAAGTTATAGGTACAGAATATCAAGTTAGGTACGAGTTCTTAAAACTCATATTTATGGTACGTTCGTGACTCATAATTATATGAAATATTTATGAACTCCTCAGCGAATGGACGCCAAAGGTCTTTCTAGGACAAGTTCTTAAACTCATATGATTGTGGCAAGTTCCTGAACTCATAAGTATGGTAAGTTTGATGAACTGGGTATAATTTTGTGTGAATAGAGTATTGAGGATAATAGGAACAGATAGATTGATTAGGTAATGGATTATTAGTGGTGACATTAGGTTTTCCAAATTAGCTAGTTATGCTAGACTTCAAAATTTTGACATCAAGCTAAATATGCACTATGTGCTTTTAAAAAAAATGTAGATTCGTAATCATTTTTGAAACGGTTTAAAGCACAGTCTATGCTAACTGTTTCGGCCAGACAATAATGATTTGAAATATCAAAATATATTTTTATTTATCACTTATGTACCATGTAACCTGGTACAGAGATGATAAAAAGTTGATAGAGTTATAAACGCAAGAATACTTAGTGTGAATTCGATCTAAAAATCATTGTTCCACTATTGTATGATGTGTTATGACAAAGTCATACAATGACGGCATCCTCAAATGGACTGTTAATACAGTACGACATCATGACGTCATTCTCAAAAATATTTTTAAAAAATTTTAATTTTTCAACGGGGTTTGGCTACACTTAAATAATTCGATTGAATTGAATTATTGATATGAGTCTACGCTATTCGATTCAGCTAGACTAAAGTTTATGAAAACTCTAAGCGTTCTTAGAAAATTTTCCCAAACCAAATTATTTTGGTGCAGAATTCGATAAGACTGAGGTAAAATTTTGTGCCTATGGCAGTGATGAGAAACAGATCAGACCATCAGTACTTAATAAGTACAGGGCATACTGGATTAATTACCCACTATGTCCGTAAGTTATGACTGTTTGCAGATAAATTTCTATAAAACCTTTGCGAAAACGACAGACAATAGTCTGTATAACCCCTCAGCACAATTTCAAAATTTTAACTCTTGTGAGTGATGTATTGGGTAACATGTGATGATGAGAAGGAATGGTGTACGGTGTATGGTGTATGGTGTAAGGTAAATTTCGGGGACAAAATTTTTAGAAGAAAGGGTGAATGTGACGACCCAAGAATTTAGAAAAATTATTTAAATCTTAATTTATTGAATAAAGGTTAAATAATGAACCTAGACAGAAAATAAGTGTATGGATTTGACATTTCTGGAATGAAATTTTTGGATTTAAAAATCTTTGTGGTGAATTATTCAGAATTAAGGGTATAAGTGAATATGTTCTGTGTATATAGTATTATATGTGTACAGTATGTGGTTCAAGATCAAGGGTTAACCAGATAAACTATATCTATGGCAAACCCTAATATTATATTAAGAACGTCAACGTTCAGTTAGAAAATCCTAACGTCTAATAAGAAACCCTAGAAAACTGTTCTGGAAACCTTGATTTCAGTTTCGGGATTTTAAAACCCTATTTCGGATATTAAAATCCTAATTTGAGAATTTAAATGCTATGTATAAGGTTTATGTATTTTAATTAAAAATATAATTAGGGATAACCGTAATTAACTATTTAGGAAAAATCCTAATTCTTAGGTTATAAACCCTAATACGTGATTATGAAACCTAATTGTTAAATTAGTAATTTTAATTAGGACATATTAATCCTAATTAGCAAGCTTGAATAATGATTAGTAAATTTTAATATAATTAGAAAATCCTAATTATAATTTTGAAATATTAATTTTCTATTTCGAAAATCTAAATTTGGAAATCTTAGAAATTAAATTTAAAATACTAAACCCTAAGAGTTAAACCCTAAACCCTAAGGGTTTGGACAATTTACTAATATGCCATTAAATTAGAAAAAAATAAATGGCCAATTTGCCCTTTGAGTATTATTGGAGGAGACATGAGAATCTTGCCAAGATATTGGTTGATTGACCAAATCTAGCTACCCTATATGGCTGAGTTCAGCAACTATTAGCCCCCATACCAGCCATTTCATTTGCATTCAAGTTTATAAAATAATTGAAGAAAGAGAAAGTTATTATCTAACCTCATTTTTGTGACAAACTCTTAACCCACACTTTATCTCTCTAGACCCACGAAAATATGGATTATATCAGTCCCTTATATGATCCATAGCAATCTAAGAACAGATAATGAGGATCAGAATCAAGATCAAGCATGAATAAGGTATAAAACCCTAAAGCTTAAAATTCTATGATATGATGTTAGATGTAGTTAATGATGGGTTAGATATGTGTTATAGGGTGTCAATTAATGATCTGGGTTGTTGGATCATGGATCCATAACACCTAGATGCACAAAATATCATTTTTTTTGAAATCTGGAAAATTTTGTAAAAATGGTCTGACAAGCGAATGTTAGAGGCTTTAAATCTTTATGTGTTAGATGTTTTATGTGTTTTATGTTTTGAAACTGTTCTATGACATGAGGACGGTGATCTGAAACTGGAAACAGGGTCGGATCAAGTCTAGATTTTATGTTATGATCAGTCAAACAGCGTTGACCGTTAACGAAACTGGAAATCTGGGCAGCCCAGATTTAACCAGATTGGTCTGACAAGCTTTTCTGAGCCTCAGATCTTTCTATGTGTTAGTGTTTAGTCCAGGTTATTGTGTTGATCTCGTTGACTGGTATAGGGACTACACGATCATGCCTTCATAACCCTTATATCTATAACAGAATAGTACCTAATCGTGGTCAAAACCACGTTGACCAACTGGCTGGAAGGATATTCTGGGTAACCCAGAATCTTCAAGACTCGTTTTCTGACTACTACTTTGATCGGCCTTGATTTCTTCAATGTGTTGTTGTTAGACCGATCTGTTGATGTTTTGTTGTACCCTGACATCAAGACTATAGTATTGAACCTTCATATCACCCTAACCAAGCCCGGGATGTGAAGATTAAAAGGGCCAAAGTAGCACCTACGTCTGTTCTTCATTTTCTAGAAAACCCAAAAAATGATGAACAGCGTTGTCAATCATTTTGCTAGCTTAGATCTTGCTGTGATGTTGTGTAATGACCTTGAAACTTGATTTCAGATGTAGTATTACATGGATACTACAACCTTAATACAAATTAGAAGCCCAGAATCAACAAGAACCTACATCAATCCCCGGTCAAACAAGGGACCTTGTTCACTGACTTGAAGTTCTGGGCAGCTCAAGAACACCTATAGCGAGGGTTATGTCGCTATAGGGCTCTTTAGTGACACTTAATTTCGGAAAATGATTTATTTTAATAAATAAATCGAAATAAATAGTTTTTAATTATTAAAAATACATAATAAATTCCTAAAAAATTATTTTAAAGTCTGAAAATTAGTTTTTAATTATTTTGAGTATATTTCATAAATATTTAATATTTTTGGAATATAAATGGTGTTTAATTTATTTAATTATAATATTAAATAAATTATTTAAAAATAATTTTGATACATGAAAAATTATATGATGGTATAAAAAAATATTTTAAGTTATTTTTAATGACTTTTAATATTTTGTGAGGAATTTCATTACTTAATTAATATTAATGATAATTAATTTATTTAATAAAAATATTAAATAAATTATGGAAAAATAGAATTAATGATTTAAAAATAATGTAAAAATAATTTAAGTGTTATAAAAATATTTTAAGTTCTAATATATAACTTTTGATATTTTGTCATGAAAATATTAATATTTTAATATTAATAGCAATTCTCGGATAATGAATTTAGCTGTTTAAAAATCATATAAATATGATTTTAAAGTATTAAAAATACTTAATGATATTATAAATATATTATAATATTATGACATGTATTTCGCTAATATTTGATAATAAATAAATATTAATGATAAAGGAATTATGTGGTATTTAATTCATTTAAATACGAGGTTAATGATTGAAAAATCTTGATAAATAGTAATAATTATCTGAAAATTATTACGAACATATGAAAAATATTTTAACTGATATTAAAATTATCTGAGATAATGGTTAAGTGTTTAGATAGAGTTTAATTGAACTTAAACTCGTGAATTGTCCGACTAGACCGTCGGGATGTCAGATTTGTGTCGGATTCAACTCAGACTGTAATAGTTTGACTTGATACTAAGTCTTATGTTTGTTGTAGACTAATAGGGTTATGTGTTACGTGTTTAGGTTATTTTAATTACTGTGATGATATTATTCTAATTTGTATATCGATATTATTTATATATTAGGTCTTCGACCAGACAAAGCTTATTATAATGCATAACGATAATCAACGAACCAGGCAAGTTTTACTTAACTCTACTAAGAGTTATTTCATTCAGATATGCTTATGGTTAATTATTACTTATTGCCATTGTAGAATTGTACTATGTACATATTGCATGTATAAGTTAGGTATGAAATGTTGATCACCTTCATTACCATTCGGTCCAGATATAGTTGTTCATGTTTAATACTTGTTCAATCAAAAGTTTGTTCCTACTAGTTCACAATTATATTGTTGAATTATAGCCAGCTTATTATTCAGATTCTTTCAATCATGATATATCGTTAAATTTATTGAACTTAAACTTGCTGGGCAAACTTATGCTCACCCTTGCTATATCATGATTTAACATTGCATATTAAGACGAATACGTCGAATACAGGAAAGGATAATACCAAGTGTAGCTTGGGATTTTTTTTTATGTGCAGCTAAATTGTAATAGAATAGTATGATAATAATGTTGTATGTCAGATAGGATAATGAATTGTGTTATTTGAAGGTTACTCGACCTTGGGGAAATAATGAGTCAATTTTATTGTATAAATAATTTATGTTTATATCTTACACAAATAGTAATAGTGATAGATTGATTGAACCGGATCCACAGTGATTTGGGACCCGGGTTCGGGGCTTTCACAGTTGGTATCAAAGTTGTTGGTTATAAACCTAGGGTAGTAATACCTTAGACTAATAACCGCAGTGATTAAGATAAGTACTAACTCAAGTAGAGTTAGTGAGTGGGTAAGATTCAATGACGAATCTTTGTGGGGTATAATTTACAAAGTTCCCTAACTCTGATAATAAAGTTGAACAGTAGTGGTGAATAGATAGAGTCTAAAAGACTAATAGTGCAGTGATAGAAGATCGTAAAACAAAATGATCATAGAATAAAAATGAATCGTATTATATACGATGAGATCACCCTGTGATCTGATATGGATTAAGTGAATGATTAACAAATTTACAGCAAGATTGTTGTGTGTCTATGAATTGGTACAGATTCAGAAAATGATTATGAATACGAGTTGAATGAAATTCGTATTGAGAATGTAGTTAAGATTAGGTGGGGATTTCAATTGAGGACTCATGTCAGCAGCTGAGTTGTATGATTCCTTGTATGGGCGAGGAAATTGTACTTGGTGTAAAAACCACTTAGTTTTTGGCACTGATAATCATTGAAAGGTTTGTGTCGCGCTATTTGCTATATGCATGTTGAGAAGGTGATTTTTTTCTCATGTATATAACAAATAGATAGGTTATAGGTAGAGAATATAAGGTTAGGTACGAGTTCTTAAAACTTATACTTATGGTACGTTCGTGACTCATAATTATATGAAATATTTATGAACCCCTCAGCGAATGGACGCCAAAGGTCTGTCTAGGAGAAGTTCTTAAACTCATATAATTGTGGCAAGTTCCTGAACTCATAAGTATGGTAAGTTTGATGAACTGGGTATAGTTTTGTGTGAATGGAGTATTAAGAATAATAGGAACAGATAGATTGATTAGGTAATGGATTATTAGTGGAGACATTAGGTTTTCCAAATCAGCTAGCTATGTTAAGCTTCAAAATTTTGACATCAAGCTAAATACGCACTATGTGCTTTTGAAAAAAAAATGTAGACTCGCAATCATTTTTGAAACGGTTCAAAGTACAGTCTATGCTAATTGTTTCGGCTAGACAATAATGATTTGAAATATTAAAATATATTTTTATTTATCATTTATGTACCATGTAACCTGCTACAGAGATGATAAAAAGTTGTTAGAGTTATAAACGTAGGAATACTTAGTGTGAATTCGATCTAAAAATCATTGTTCCACTATTGTATGATGTGTTATGATAAAGTCTTATAATGACGGCATCCTCAAACGGACTGTTAATACAGTACGACATCATGACGTCATTCTCAAAAATATTCTAAATTAGTAATTTTAATTAGGAAATATTAACCCTAATTAGCAAGCTTGAATAATGATTAGTAAATTTTAATATAATTAGAAAATCCTAATTATAATTTTGAAATCTTAATTTTTTATTTTGAAAACCTAAATTTGAAAATCCTAGAAATTAAATTTCAAATATTTAAGGGTTAAACCCTAAACTCTAAGGGTTTGGACAATTTACTAATATGCCATTAAATTATAAAAAATTAAATGACCAATTTGCCCTTTGAGTATTATTGGAGGAGACATGAGAATCTTGCCAAGATATTGGGTGATTGACCAAATCTAGCTACCCTATATGGCTGAGTTCAGCAACTATTAGCCCCCATACCAGCCATTTCATTTGCATTCAAGTTTATAAAATAATTGAAGAGAGAGAAAGTTATTATCTAACCTCATTTTTGTGACAAACTCTCAACCCACACTTTCTCTCTCAAGTCCCAGGAAAATATGTATTATATCAGTCCCTTATATGATCCATAGCAAGCTAAGAACAGATCATGAGGATCAGAATCAAGATCAAGCATGAATAAGGTATAAAAACCCTAAAGCTTAAAATTCTATGATCTGATGTTAGATGTAATTAATGATGGGTTAGACATGTGTTATAGGGTGTCAATTAATGATTTGGGTTGTTGGATCATGGATCCATAACACCTAGACGCACAAAATAGCATTTTTTTGAAATCTGGAAAATTTTGTAAAAATGGCCTGACAAGCGAATGTCAGAGGCTTTAAATCTTTATGTGTTAGATGTTTTATGCGTTTGATGTTTTGAAACTGTTCTATGACATGAGGACTGTGATCTGAAACTGGAAACAGGGTCGGATCAAGTCTAGATTTCATGTTATGATCAGTCAAACAACGTTGACCGTTAACGAAACTGGAAATCAGGGCAGCCCAGATTTAACCAGATTGGTCTGACAAGCTTTTCTGAGCCTCAGATCTTTCTATGTGTTAGTGTTTAGTCCAAGTTATTGTGTTGATCTCGTAGACTGGTATAGGGACTACACGATCATGCCTTCATAACCCGTATATCTATAACAGAATCGTAGCTAATCGTGGTCAAAACCACGTTGACCAACTGGCCGTAAGGAGATTCTGGGTAACCCATAATCTTCAAGACCCGTTTTCTGACTACTACTTTGACCAGCCTTGATTTCTTCAATGTGTTGTTGTTAGACCGATTTGTTGTACCCTGACATCAAGACTATATTATTGAACCTTCATATCACCCTAACCAAGCCCGGGATGTGAAGATTAAAAGGGCCAAAGTAGCACCTACGTCTATTCTTCATTTTCTGGAAAACCCAAAAAATGAAGAACAGCTTTGTCAGTCATTTTGCTAGCTTAGATCTTGCTGTGATGTTGTGTAATGACCTTGAAACTTGATTTCAGATGTAGTATTACATGGATACTACAACCTTAATACAAATTAGAAGCCCAGAATCAACAAGAACCTACATCAATCACCGGTCAAACTAGGGACCTTGTTCACTGACTTGAAGTTCTGGGCAGCTCAAGAACACCAATAGTGACGGTTCTGTCGCTATAGGGCTCTTTAGTGACACTTAATTTCGGAAAATGATTTATTTTAATAAATAAATCGAAAGAAATAGTTTTTAATTATTAAAAATACATAATAAATTCCTAAAAAATTATTTTAAAGTCTGAAAATTAGTTTTTAATTATTTTGAGTGTATTCATAAATATTTAATATTTTTGGAATATAAATGGTGTTTAATTTATTTAATTATAATATTAAATAAATTATTTAAAAATAATTTTAATACATGAAAAATTATATAATGGTATAAAAAAATATTTTAAGTTATTTTTAATGACTTTTAATATTTTGTGACGAATTTCATTACTTAATTAACATTAATGATAATTAATTTATTTAATAAAAATATTAAATAAATTATGGAAAAATAGAATTTATGATTTAAAAATAATATAAAAATAATTTAAGTGTTATAAAAATATTTTAAGTTATATTATATAACTTTTCATATTTTGCCATGAAAATATTAATATTTTAATATTAATAGCAATTATCGGATAATGAATTTAACTGTTTAAAAATCATATAAATATGATTTTAAAGTATTAAAAATACTTAATTATATTATAAATATATTATAATATTATGACATGTATTTCACTAATATTTGTTAATAAATAAATATTAATGATAAATAAATTATGTGGTATTTAATTCATTTAAATACGAGGTTAATGATTGAAAAATCTTGATAAATAGTAATAATTATCTGAAAATTATTACGAACTTATGAAAAATATTTTGACTGATATTAAAATTATCTGAGATAATGGTTAAGTGTTTAGACAGAGTTTAATTGAACTTAAACTCGTGAATTGTCCGACTAGACCGTCGGAATGTCAGATTTATGTCGGGTTCAACTCAGACTGTAATAGTTTGACTTGATACCAAGTCTTATGTTTGTTGTAGACTAATAGGGTTATGTGTTACGTGTTTAGGTTATTTTAATTACTGTGATGATATTATTCTAATTTGTATATCGATATTATTTATATATTAGGTCTTCGACCAGACAAAGCTTATTATAATGCATAACGATAATCAGCGAACCAGGCAAGTTTTACTTAACTCTACTAAGAGTTATTTCATTCAGATATGCTTATGGTTAATCATTGGCTGGCCATTTGGTATCAAAGCTGTTGGTTATAAACCTAGGGTAAGAATACCTTAGACTAATAACTGCAGTGATTAGGATAAGTACTAACTCAAGTAGAGTTAGTGAGTCGGTAAGATTTAAAGACGAATCTTGGCGGGGTATAATTTACAGAGTTCCCTAACTCTGATAATAAAGTTGAACAGTAGTGGTGAATAGATAGAGTCTAAAAGACTAATAGTGCAATGATAGAATATCGTAAAACAAAATGATCATAGAATAAAAATGAATCGTATTATATACGATGAGATCACCCTGTGATCTGATATGGATTAAGTGAATGATTAACAAATTTACAGCAAGATTGTTGTGTGTCTATGAATTGGTACAGATTCGAGAAAGGATTATGAATACGAGTTGAATGAAATTCGTATTGAGAATGTAGTTAAGATTAGGTGGGGATTTCAATTGAGGACTCATGTCAGCAGCTGAGTTGTATGATTCCTTGTATGGGCGAGGAAATTGTTCTTGGTGTAAAAACCACTTAATTTTTGGCACTGATAATCATTGAAAGGTTTATGTCGCGCTATTTGCTATATGCATGTTGAGAAGGTGATTTTTTTCTCATGTGTATAACAGATAGATAGGTTATAGGTAGAGAATATCAGGTTAGGTACGAGTTCTTAAAACTCATACTTATGGTACGTTCGTGACTCATAATTATATGAAATATTTATGAACCCCTCAGCGAATGGACGCCAAAGGTCTTTCTAGGAGAAGTTCTTAAACTCATATAATTGTGGCAAGTTCCTGAACTCATAAGTATGGTAAGTTTGATGAACTGGGTATAGTTTTGTGTGAATAGAGTATTGAGGATAATAGGAACAGATAGATTGATTAGGTAATGGATTATTAGTGGAGACATTAGGTTTTCCAAATCAGCTAGCTATGCTAGACTTCGAAATTTTGACATCAAGCTAAATGTGCACTATGTGCCTTTGAAAAAAAAAATGTAAACTCGTAATCATTTTTGAAACGGTTCAAAGTACAGTCTAGGCTAATTGTTTCGGCTAGACAATAATGATTTGAAATATCAAAATATATTTTTATTTATCACTTATGTACCATGTAACCTGCTACAGAGATGATAAAAAGTTGATAGAGTTATAAACGCAAGAATACTTAGTGTGAATTCGATCTAAAAATCATTGTTCCACTATTGTATGATGTGTTATGATAAAGTCTTATAATGACGGCATCCTCAAACGGACTGTTAATACAGTACGACATCATGACGTCATTCTCAAAAATATTTTTAAAAAATTTTAATTTTTCAAAGGGGTTTGGCTACATTTAAATAATTCGATTGAATTGAATTATTGATATGAGTATACGCTATTCGATTCAGCTAGACTAAAGTTTATGAAAACTCTAAGCGTTCTTTGAAAATTTTCCCGAACCAAATTATTTTGGTGCGGAATTCGATAAGATTGAGGTAAAATTTTGTGCCTATGGCAGTGATGAGAAACAGATCAGACCAGCAGTACTTAATAAGTACAGGGCATACTGGATTAATTACACACTATGTCCGTAAGTTATGACTGTTTGCAGATAAATTTCTATAAAACCTTTGCGAAAACGACAGACAATAGTCTGTATAACCCCTCAGCACAATTTCAAAATTTTAACTCTTGTGAGTGATGTATTGGGTAGCATGTGATGATGAGAAGGAATGGTGTACGGTGTATGGTGTATGGTGTAAGGTAAATTTCGGGGACGAAATTTTTAGAAGAAAGGGTGAATGTGACGACCCAAGAATTTAGAAAAATTATTTAAATCTTAATTTATTGAATAAATGTTAAATAATGAACCTAGACAGAAAATAAGTGTATGGATTTGACATTTCTGGAATGAAATTTTTGGATTTAAAAATCTTTGTGGTGAATTATTCAGGATTAAGGGTATAAGTGAATATGTTCTGTGTATATGGTATTATATGTGTACAGTATGTGGTTCAGGGTCAAGGGTTAACCAGATAAACTATATTAGTGGAAAACCCTAATATTATATTAAGAACGTCAACGTTCAGTTAGAAAATCCTAACGTCTAATAAAAAACCCTAGAAACCGGTTCTGAAAACCCTGATTTCAGTTCCGAGATTTTAAAACCCTAATTCGAATATTAAAATTCTAATTTGGGAATTTCAATGCTACGTATAAGGTTTTATGTATTTTAATTAAAAATTTAATTAGGGATAACCCTAATTAACAATATAGGAAAAACCCTAATTCTTGGGTTATAAACCCTAATGCATGATTATGAAACCTAATTGCTAAATTAGTAATTTTAATTAGGCAATATTAATCCTAATTAGCAAGCTTGAATAATGATTAGTATATTTTAATATAATTAGAAAATCCTAATTATAATTTTGAAATATTAATTTTTTATTTTGAAAACCCAAATTTGAAAATCCTGGATATTAAATTTTAAATATTTAAGGGTCAAACCCTAAACCCTATGGGTTAAACTCTAAACCCTAAAAGTTTGGACAATTTACTAATATGCCATTAAATTTGAAAATATTAAATGACCAATTTGTCCTTTGAGTATTATTGACCAAATCTAGCTACCCTATATGGCTGAGTTCAGCAACTATTAGCCCCCATACCAGCCATTTCATTTGCATTCAAGTTTATAAAATAATTGAAGAGAGAGAAAGTTATTATCTAACCTCATTTTTGTGACAAACTCTCAACCCACACTTTCTCTCTCTAGACCCACGAAAATATGGATTATATCAGTCCCTTATATGATCCATAGCAAGCTAAGAACAGATCATGAGGATCAGAATCAAGATCAAGCATGAATAAGGTATAAAAACCCTAAAGCTTAAAATTCTATGATCTGATGTTAGATGTAGTTAATGATGGGTTAGATATGTGTTATAGGGTGTCAATTAATGATCTGGGTTGTTGGATCATGGATCCATAACACCTAGATGCACAAAATAGCATTTTTTTTGAAATCTGGAAAATTTTGTAAAAATGGCCTAACAAGCGAATGTCAGAAGCTTTAAATCTTTATGTGTTAGATGTTTTATGTGTTTTATGTTTTGAAGATGTTCTATGACATGAGGACTGTGATCTGAAACTGGAAACAGGGTCGGATCAAGTCTAGATTTCATGTTATGATTAGTCAAACAGCATTGACCGTTCACAAAACTGGAAATCTGGGCAGCCCAGATTTAACCAGATTGGTCTGACAAGCTTTTCTGAGCCTCAGATCTTGCTATGTGTTAGTGTTTAGTCCAGGTTATTGTGTTGATCTCGTAGACTGGTATAGGGACTACACGATCATGCGTTCATAACCCTTATATCTATAACAGAATCGTAGCTAATTGTGGTCAAAACCACGTTGACCAACTGGCCGGAAGGAGATTCTGGGTAACCCAGAATCTTCAAGACCCGTTTTCTGACTACTACTTTGACCGGCCTTGATTTCTTCAATGTGTTGATGTTAGACTGATCTGTTGATGTTTTGTTGTACCCTGACATCAAGACTATAGTATTGAACCTTCATATCACCCTAACCAAGCCGGGGATGTGAAGATTAAAAGGGCCAAAGTAGCACCTACGTCTGTTCTTCATTTTCTAGAAAACCCAGAAAATGAAGAACAGCATTGTCAGTCATTTTGCTAGCTTAGATCTTGCTGTGATGTTGTGTAATGACCTTGAAACTTGATTTCAGATGTAGTATTACATGGATACTACAACCTTAATACAAATTAGAAGCCTAGAATCAACAAGAACCTACATCAATCCCCGGTCAAACTAGGGACCTTATTCACTGACTTGAAGTTCTGGGCAGCTCAAGAACAGGCTTAAGAACACCTATAGCGACGGTTTTGTCGCTATAGGGCCCTTTAGTGACACTTAATTTCAGAAAATAATTTATTTTAATAAATAAATCGAAATAAATAGTTTTTAATTATTAAAAATGCATAATAAATTCCTAAAAAATTATTTTAAAGTCCAAAAATTAGTTTTAATTATTTTGAGTATATTTCAAGAATATTTAATATTTTTAGAATATAAATGGTATATAATTTATTTAATTATAATATTAAATAAATTATTTTAAAATAATTTTAATACATAAAAAATCATAAAAAATTATATTATGGTATAAAAAAATATTTTAAGTTATTTTTAATGATTTTTATTATTTTGTGAGGAATTTCATTACTTAATAAATATTAATGATAATTAATTTATTTAATAAAAATATTAAATAAATTATGGAACAATAGAATTAATGATTTAAAAATCATATAAAAATGATTTAAGTGTTATAAAAATATTTTAAGTTATAATATATAACTTTTTATATTTTGTCATGAAAATATTAATATTTTAATATTAATAGCAATTATCGGATAATAAATTTAACTGTTTAAAAATCATATAAATTTAATTTTAAAGTATTAAAAATACTTAATGATATTATAAATATATTATAATATTATGACATGTATTTCATTAATATTTGATAATAAATAAATATTAATGATAAAAGAATTATGTGATATTTAATTTATTTAAATACGAGGTTAATGATTGAAAAATCTTGATAAATAGTAAAAATTATCTGAAAATTATTTCGAACTTATGTAAAATATTTTGACTGATATTAAAATTTTCTGAGATAATGGTTAAGTGTTTAGACAGAATTTAATGAAATTTAAACTCGTGAATAGTCTGACTAGATCGTTGGGATGTCAGATTTGTGTCGGGTTCAACTCAGACTGTAATAGTTTGACTTGATACCAAGTCTTATGTGTGTTGTAGACTAATAGGGTTATGTGTTATGTGTGTAGGTTATTTTAATTACTGTGATGATATTATTCTAATTTGTATATCGATATTATTTATATATTAGGTCTTCGACCAGACAAAGCTTATTATAATGCATAACGATAATCAACAAACCAGGTAAGTTTTACTTAACTCTACTAAGAGCTGTTTCATTCAGATATGCTTATGGTTAATCATTCCTGATTGCCATTGTAGAATTGTACTCTGTACATATTGCATGTATAAGTCAGGTATGAAATGCTGATCTCCTTCATTACCATTCGGTCCAGATATATTTGTTCATATTTAGTACTTATTCAGTCAAAAGTTTGCTCCTGCTAGTTTACAATTATATTGTTTAATTATAGCCAACTTATTATTCAGATTCTTTCAATCATGATATATCGTTAAATTTATTGAACTTAAACTTGCTGGGCAAACTTATGCTCACCCTTGCTATATCATGATTTAACATTGCAGATTAAGACGAATACGTCGAATACATGAAAGGATAAAACCAAGTGCAGCTTGGGATTTTTTTTATGTTCAGCTAAATTGTAATAGAATAGTATGATACTAATGTTGTATGTCGGATAGGATAATGAATTGTGTTATTTGAAGGTTACTCGACCTTAGGAAAATAATGTGTCAAGTTTATTGTATAAACAATTTATGTTTATATCTTCCGTAAATAGTAATAGTGATTGAATGATTGAACCGAATTCGCGATGATTTGGGACCCGGGTTCGGGGATTTCACAGAATATGAGAGGAATTATCCTACTATAATCTAGAGTTGGCAGCTGTTGTCTTCGCAGTTAAAATTTGGAAGCATTACTTGTATTGGGAGAAAGTGAAGATCTTTACGGATCATAAAAGCCTCAAATATTTCTTCACCCAAAAGGAACTCAACATGCGGCAATGACGTTGGCTTGAACTGTTGAAAGATTATGATCTTACCATTCAATATCATCCTGGTAAAGCAAACGTAGTAGCTGACGCATTGAGTAGAAGATCATATGTGGGTACGAGTGCGATATTGTCAACGCAAAGGCCCATTTTATATGACTTGTAAAGGATGGAGATAGAGTTAAAGACTCCAGGGACCCATGTGATGATAGCGAATATACGAGTAGAACTGACTTTAATCGATAAAATTAAAGCTGCTCAAGCTACAGACCTGGAGCTGATGCGTATGAGGAAGAAAGTGCAAGAAGGTGATATGCCAGAAGCAAGAATCGATGAAGAAGGAATACTTCGAGTCAACTCCAGACTTTGTGTTCCTAATGACCCTGATTTAAAGTATAAAATCATGATGGAGGCGCACAACACACAGTTTGTAATCCATTCCGGAAGTATCAAAATGTATCATGATCTTCGACATACATTTTGGTGGAGCAATATGAAGAGAGAGATCGCGGAGTTTATCTCAAGGTGTCCAACTTCTTAACTAGTCAAGGCGGAGCATCAAGTACCAAAAGGTCCATTGCAACCACTTGAAATTCCAGAATGGAAGCGGGAGCATATTACCATGAATTTCGTTACCGGTCTTCCCAAGGTTTCTCAAGGCATAGATGCGATTTGGGTCATTGTTGATAGATTGACCAGCTCATTTCTTACCTATATGAGAAACTTATACACTTGAACGTCTTACTCGTATGTACATAAACGAGATTGTAAGATTGCATGGTATGCCAGTATTCATAGTTTATAATCGAGACCCAAGATTCACTTCAAGATTTTAGGTTAGTTTGCAAAAAGCTATGGGCACGAATTTATAATTTAGTTCGGCTTATCATCCTCAAACGGACGGGCAGTCAGAGAGGACTATTCAAACTCTTGAAGATCTATTAAGACTATGTGTCCTTGACTTCAAGGAAAGTTGGGACAAGTTCTTACCATTGGTGGAGTTTTTCTACAACAACAGTTATCAAGTAAGTATTGGCATGGCTCCATTTGAGGCGTTGTATGGGAGAAAGTGTCGTTCTCCAGTATGCTGAGATGAAGTGGGTGAAGCAACGTTATTGGGATCGGAGTTGGTACGTTTGACTACGGAAAAGATTCAAACGATCCGACAGCGTATAAAAACCTCACAAGATCGACAAAAGAGTTATTCTAATCTTCATCGAAAGAACGTAGAATTCAATATTGGAGAACATGTGTTGTTACGTGTTGCTCCATGGAGAGGAGTTACGAGATTTAGAAAGAGAGGAAAGCTCAATCTTCAATTCATTGGCCCATTTTTAATCCTTGAACGAGTAGGAACTGTGGCATATAGACTCGCCTTACCGCCAAGTATGTCTCATATTCATAACGTTTTTCACATATCTATGTTACATAAATATATAAAAGACCCGAACCACATTATTGAATTAGAACCGGACGAAATAACGAAAGATTTAACGTATGAAGAGGTTCCTGTTAAAATCTTGGATAAGAAGGAGCATATTTTACACTCCAAGGTTATACCTCAAGTCAAAATTTTGTGGAGAAACCACGATGTTGAGGAAATGACCTGGGAGTTAAAATTTAAAATAAAATCAAGGTATCCTTACCTCTTCGACATACCAGGTACGTACCCTAATTTCGAGGGCAAAATTTCATAAAAAGGAGAGGTTGTAAGACCCCAACTTTTATGAATAAAGATGAATTTTTTATAAATATCATTTTTGAATATTATGGAGTGAATTTGATATAATGTTATAGTCGTGGGTAATATTTATAAATTTTGCAAAGTGTGCAAGTTGTTATATAATATTCGATTGGTCGGAAAATATTCGTTTTAAACAGGGAATATTCTTATGACGGCACAATCATTGGTGGACCCCACAATGAAATTATTATCGGATTGAGAAAATGACAAAAATATTTTTTATAAAATAACGGCGAAAGTTTTACCGTTAACTGTTAGAATACCTGGTGGTTAAAATACAGTAATACGCATTATGGCTCAGTAGCACACGGTATTGCACAGTATTTTTGAATTATTGATTCTTACGTAAGAAGGCACTACTCAATAAATATTACAGTAATTACTGTTCAATATTTTATTTTATTGATTCAATAATTGTTGCGTTGATATTTTATATTATGGTTGTTTTAATAATTGTCACTGCGCAGTATTTCCTATTATCAAATCAATAATGCATATTATTTGAATAATATTATTATATAGCATTATTGGTAATGTCTAGAAAATTTTGTCAAGGAGAGGTTTGGTCACCTAATTACGCGCTAGTAAGGAGAAATCCTTATCGGAAAGTCCCCTCTTTTCTGGGAACGGCCTGGTTGTCATTATTGTGATTCTGTAATATTTGTGAATAATTAATTATTGATGTATATGATAAGAAAATATTTATTTTATGTGGACATAAATGATGGATAGGAAAATATTTATTTTATGTGGTTATAAATGAAGGAATTAATGTTGAGGTGTTTTATCAGTATTTTTTCGGATTGGAGGTGTTAAAATATCAAATCGGTGTTCTTAAAGCTCTATTGTGTGAGTTATAATTTTAATCCGACCATTGGATCGTTGTAATTTTTGGATATGTTGTGCATATATAAGTTGAGTATATGTCCACAAATTTTGAACCGTTAAAAATTAACGTATGATTTGTTATGAATTTTAAGAGGTGTTGAAAAACGTCCGTATGTGGATTTCGAACATTTTCTGTTTAGAATTTGGAAAAACTTAAATTTACAAAGTGGTAGAGAATTCGATTTCGTATAGAATGGACATAAAATTCGTATTTTTCTTATAAAAGGGCTATTTATTATGAATTATTGAAGTTTTAGAAATTAAATATTTTTATTAAAAATGGGCGGGCCCCACTTTTGTCCTTTGTAATTCAAATGTGATGAAAATATTTTTCAAAAGTGGAGGCTGGTCTTAGATGGCTGCGTAGGAGAAAAAAAATTATAATATTATTTTATTATTTAGTCTCCTATGGCGTTCTAGCATTTTCCTATAAATAGGCGCTTAAGTTAGAATTGAAAATCACACCAGAATTAGAGAATTCTTCTTCTATAATCTTGAGTGTATTTCTTTAAAGTTTTAGAAAGCTTTGAGCGTAGAAAACAGTGAAAGTTTTCTTCAAGAATATTCCCGCTATACCAGTTGGAATACTCTTCTTTTCAAGGTAAGGGATGTTATTTTTGTTCAATATTCGCTTGAAATAATATTTTCTTCCATACTTTGTAGTATGTAAGTAATATTATTTCGTTTCAGATTTTGAATTCTATACTCGTTTTGTTAAAGTTTTGGATTCTAAACTTCATGATATTAGTTGAATATCCTTGATATTTGCGCTTCATCCAGTATCTTTTCATGAAAATATTATTCTGAGCATTCTTGATAAGATTTAACTTTTTCATGCTGGAGTACTATTCACGGGATTACTATTCTTAAAGTACTATTCACGGGATACTATTCACTCGAGTACTATTCACCCGGGCTATTCATGATAAAAATTGATTCATTTTTGATCCAAATTATTTTTGGTACAATATTATTCTTGAATTTTACTCCACAAAGCAGTATCATGTTAACAATTTGGACGTTATTGATTTCTGGATAAATTAAATTATAAATCTTTAAAAATTTATCCTTGAACGTGTTTTATTGAATTCTTATATCATTCTCATCATCCTCATGTTTATATTATGTTGAAAGTCATCTGTGGCATGTATTGCATAGATAGACTTGGTATGATTATGACCAGGGATTTTTTGATATAACCATGACCGTAATGTTACAAATGATGTGGTAAAAGTCTTCATTAGCCCGTAGTGCATTGATGGACAATTGTTGGCATGATCATGACCATTGATGAATACACGAATATCCTTGGCCCGTAGTGCATGGATAATTTGTGGTCGTGATACTAATGAATATCCTTGGTCGTAGTGCATGGATGATGTGGATTATTTATTAAGCTGATTCTCAGCGATAAAAGTAATGAAAAACCTTTTAAATCATAGAAGACAGTAGATTTTATTCTCTACTTGACTCTTCTAATGGATTGCTTGTTCCGCTGCAGTTAAACTTGATGTTTGTTATATTTTATCAGTTTAACACTGTTGAAGGCTAACGATAAATTATTCTGCATTATCTTAGTTATAATATTTCTTACTGGGCTAGTTGAGCTCACCCTTTTATTTTCATTGTCCTCTTCAGGAAATGAGAACGTAGCCGGGACTAGTCGGGGAACGGAGTGACGGTCCAGATGATAGCATTTGTAGTCCTCACTATTCTATGAAATAGTGTGATAATAATTGTATTGAGGACACCATTTGAGTTGAATACTGTATAGAAGGCAATATTCGTTTTTGAAACTCTCAGTTTATGTTTTTTCGTATTTTACACGACAGTTGTATTATTAAGTTGTATTTGAATTTTGTATCATGTATTTGGTGACTCAAGATGGGTGATGTATACCTAGTTTGGGGGCGTCACATAGAGGGCCTTGTGTATATTCTACTCTAAAAAATTTGGATCTATCGTTTATTCCTAGATTAGTTTAGCTTAGATTTTGGAGATTGAGTCAATTGAAGACTACTAAAGATTCAAAGATGGAATTATAGAGAAATATCATATTTGCATTTCATTTCCTACTTCTCTCTATTCTTTTACTTGTAGTTTTCATGTATAATCAATTGTGGATAATAGATCTTCATTCTATTATGAACTAATTTCTATTTTGAGATTTTAATGGATCTTATTGCATAGCTGAAGTTGATTTTCTTCCTTGTTCATATCTAATTGATTATGAATGGACTGTTTATCATGATTTAGTTTAATTGTTTAATTGCTTGATCACCAATTACCATGATAACTTATTTGAACTCGAGAGATGGATTATATGTTTAGATCTAATCATGATATCATGTGTTCGTGTATTCTACATGACGATGGAATGCATGATTCGTGCTTAGGATAGAGATATACCGAAGTAACGCGTGTAGTCTATTGAGAAATTGAGTTTCAACCCTTTTTAATTGTAATTCACATAGAAATATAGCGAATTAGTTAATTAGGGTGTTCTTATTATTTTTATCATATATGGATATGGTACATCGAGAGATGACTATATTTTACATTTGTGTTCTCGACTAACAATCTAAAGTAATCAATTAGAATTAACAGGAAGTGGGTTAACCTAAGTGTAGTAATAAGTGAAATTATAATCTCAACTCTCCTCTATCTGATTTAATCATTTGTTTACTTAGTTTAATTTGATTCATAGTTAATTTCAGATAAATCACAATTAATCCATTTGTTTAAAGAGACCAAAGTAGTTATAAAACTGGTGCTTGATAAATTAGACTGCAGTAACTATTCTCCGTGGAATCGATACTTTACTTATTCTATATTCCTTGTTGACTATGTGCACTTGCGTGTGTGTATTGATTTATCATATATACAAACAAGCCAACAGTCCTTGCTCCCTGAACTACTTGGAAGTGACCATTCGTTAGTTACCAGTGTTTCCACCGAAATTATAGACAGGTGCTCCTCTCGCCTAGTTCTGCATGAATTGCATGAAGTTCATAAAGAAACCATCATGCATCATGTTGTCATTAACATTATTTCTTGAGTTCACAGCAGGATTAGTTGTCGATTCCTTATTCTCAGCCACATTTACCTAATTGTTTACCTCTTTATTTTCATATGCCATTCTGAAATGTGGTCATAAAACAAATATTAGTTTAAATAAATTGACACATAACTTCTAGTCCCCACATCCAACCAACTAATTAGATAATGAAATTTAGCTTAGATAGGACACACTAGAGAAAGATATTACTTGTCTCTCCCCTCCTAGTTTTAATCTCAAATCTCCGCCAGAGATCATATCCCTAAGCTTTGATGCCAACTGTGACGCCCCCAAAATAGGGTTCACACAACCCAATTTTGGTCCCCAAAATACATACCATAAATGTGACGCCCCCAAAATAGGTATACACAACCTATTCTGAGTCGCCAAATACATGGTACAAAATTCAAATACAAATTTCATTAATACAATATGACAAACGTAAGCTGAGAGTTTTAACACGAATATTGTCTTGTAGATAATATCCAAACTCAAATGGAGTCCTCATTACAATTATTATCAAACTATTTTATAAAATAGTGAGGACTACAATAGCCACCATCTTGGACCATCACTCCATTCCCCGACTAGTCCTAGTTATATTCTTATTTCCTGAAGAGAGCAATAAAAGAAAAGGGTGAGCTCAACTAGCCCAGTAAAGAATATTATGACTAAGATAATGCAAAATAAATTATCCTTAGCCTTCAATAGTGTAAAACTGATAGAATACAATAGACTACAAGTTTATCTGCAGCGGAACAAGCAATCCATTAGAAGAGTCAAGCAGAGCATGATATCTACCATCTTCAATGATTTAAGAGTTCATCATCAATATTTTATCTCTGTAACACATTTCAATAAATAATCTACATCACCGAATTATCCATGCACTACGAGTCATGAATATTCGTTAGTATCACGTCCACGAATTATCCATGCACTACGGGCTAAGGATATTCGTTATTATCACCAATGGTCATGATCATGCCAACAACTATTCATTAATGCACTACGGGCCAGTGAGGACTTTTACCACATCATTTATAACATTACAGTTCATGATTATACAGATATATGATTCCTGGTTATAATCATACCAATCAACAGTCCATCTATGCACTATGGGCCAAAGATGACTTTCATCACAGTATAAGCATGAGGATGATGACAATGATATAAGAATCAATCAAACGAGATCAAGGATAAATATTAAAGATTTATAATTCAATTTATCCAGAGTTCAAGAATGTCCAAATTGTCAACATGATAACTGCTTTGTGGAGTAAAATTCAAGAATAATATTCATGTATCAAAAATAATTTGGATAGAAAAAAAAATAAATTTTGTCGTGAATAGTACCCCGGGTGAATAGTACCCGAGTGAATAGTACCCTATGAATAGTACTTCATGGATAGTATCCCGTGAATAGTACTTCATAAATAGTACCTCATGAATAGTATCCCGACACGAAAAGATAAAAATTTAGCAAGAATGTTCAGAAGAATATTTTCGTGAAAAGTTACTAGATGAAGTGCAAATTTCAAAGATATTCTACTAATTTCAAGGAGTATAGAAGCAATACTTATCAACATAAGTGTAGAATTAGGAATACGAAATGAAATAATATTACTTACATACTAAAGAGTATGGAAGAAAATATTATTTCATACGAATATTGAACAAAAATAATATCCCTTACCTTAAAAGGAGATTACTTCTGACTGGTATAGCGAGGATATTCTTGAAGAAAATTTGTAGTGTTTTCTACACTCAAAGCTTTCTTAAACTCTAAAGAAATACGCTTAATATTATAGAAGAAGAATTCTCTGATTCTTGTGTGATTTTTATTTCTAAACTAAACATCCTATTTATAGGAGAATGTCATGATACTATTTAGGAAAATCACGGACGCACAATAAGAAGAAAATCACGGACTGAATCGGCTGAATTCTGAATTCACATAATTTTACTATGAAGCACTATGCAGTACTATGCAATAAAATAAAATTTTTTATATATATATATATATATATATATATATATATATATATATATATATATAAAACTGAGATAACTTTTAACCGACGATTTTGAAAAATGAGTAAGTGGGGGTCCATGTAATAAGCCAAATTTATAACAAATACTTCATAAAAAACTCCTCTATTTATCTCAATTCACTTGGCTTCACTTAACACATTTTTAATAATATTTATTCATCATTAATATTATAATTCGTAATATTAACAACCAGATTATTCCCAGAAAAGTGGGGACTTTCCGATAAGGACTACTCCTTATTGGCGCGCAATTAGGTGACCAAACCCCTTTCCTCGACAGAACTTTCTAGACATCGTCAATAATACAAATAATAATATAAATAATTTTGTCGTCTCAATTATTAATTTAATAACATAAAATATTGTGCAGATGATACTATGACAATAATTGAATCAATAATATAAGATACTATGCATCAACTACTATTGTAATAATTGAATAAATCTGAGTGACTTCTCACGTAAGCATCAATAATCAAGATATTGTTCAATACCGTGTGCTACTATGCAACCACGTGTATTACTGTACTTTTATCACCAGTTATTTTAACAGTTAATGGTAAAACTTTTACCGTTCTGTTTATAAAAAGTTATTTCTGTCGTTTTCTAACTCCGACAGTAATTTCATTGTGGGGTCCACCAATAATTGTGCCGTCGTATGAATATTTTCTGATAAAACAAATATTCCCCGACCAAACGAACATTTTATGACAACTTGCTTACTTTGTAAAATTTGTAAATAATACCCACAACTATAACATTATATCAAATTCACACCTTGTTACTCAAAATGATATTTAGAGAAAAATTAAACCTTTATTTATAAAAGTTGGGGTCTTACAACCTCTCCTTCTTATAAAATTTCGTTCTCAAAATTGGTGTACGTACCTAGTATGTCGAAGATGTGAGAATACCTTATTTTTATTTTAGATTCGAACTCCCAGGTCATTTCGTCAATATCGTGGTTTCTCCATAAAATTTTGACTTGAGGTATAACCTTTGAGCATAGAATATGTTCCTTCTTATCCAAGATTTTAGCAGGTACCTCTTCATAGGTTAAATCTTTTGTTATCTCGTCTGGTTCTAATTCAATAATGTGATTCGGGTCTTCCACATATTTACATAACATAGATATTTGAAAAATGTTATGAACACGAGACATACTTGGCGGTAAGGCGAGTCGATAGGCCACAGTTCCTACTCTATCGAGGATTTCAAATGGGCCAATGAATCGAGGATTGAGCTTTTCTCTCTTTCCAAATCTCGTAACTCCTTTCCATGGAGCAACACGTAACAACACATGATCTCCAATATTGAATTCCACGTCCCTTCGATGAAGATCAACATAACTCTTTTGTCGATCTTGTGAGGTTTGTATACATTACCAGATCATTTGAATCTTTTCTATAGTCATGCGTACCAATTCTGGTCCCAACAACGTTGCTTCACCCACCTCATCCCAGCATACTGGAGAACGATACTTTCGTCCATACAACGCCTTGAATGGATCCATGCCTATACTTGCTTGATAACTGTTGTTGTAGGAGAATTCCACCAATGGCAAGAATTTATCCCAACTTCCTTTGAAGTCCAGGACATAGAGTCTTAATAGATCTTCTAGAGTTTAATTAGTCCTCTCCGACTGCTCGTCTGTCTGAGGATGATATGCAGAACTGAATCGTAAATCCGTGCCCATAGCTTTCTGCAAACTGACCCAAAATCGTGAAGTGAATCTTGGGTCTCGATCAGAAACTATGAATATTGGCATACCATGCAGTCTTACAATCTCATTTATGTATATACGAGCAAGACATTCAAGTGAATATATTTCTCGTATGGGTAAGAAATGAGCAGACTTGGTTAATCTATCAACAATGACATAAATTACATCTATGCCTTGAGAAACCTTGGGAAAACCAGTAACGAAATCCATGTTAATGTGCTCTCACTTATATACTGGAATTTCAAGTGGTTGCAATGGTCCTTTTTATACTTGACCAACTGAATCGTAGCTAATCATGGTCAAAACCACTTTGACCAACTGACCGGAAGGAGATTCTGGGTAACCCAGAATTTTCAAGACCCGTTTTCTGACTACTACTTTGACCGGCCTTGATTTATTCAATGTGTTGTTGTTAGACCGATCTGTTGATGTTTTGTTGTACCCTGACATCAAGACTATAGTATTGAACCTTCATATCACCCTAACCAAGCCGGGGATGTGAAGATTAAAAGGGCAAAAGTAGCACCTACGTCTATTCTTCATTTTCTGGAAAACCCAGAAAATGAAGAACAGCGTTGTCAGTCATTTTGCTAGCTTAGATCTTGTCGTGATGTTGTGTAATGACCTTGAAACTTGATTTCAGATGTAGTATTACATGGATATTACAACCTTAATACAAATTAGAAGTCCAGAGTCAACAAGAACCTACATCAATCCCCGGTCAAACTAGGTACCTTGTTCACTGACTTGAAGTTCTGGGCAGCTCAAGAACACCTATTGTGACGGTTCTGTCGCTATAGGGCCCTTTAGTGACACTTAATTTCGGAAAATGATTTATTTTAATAAATAAATCGAAATAAATAGTTTTTAATTATTAAAAATACATAATAAATTCCTAAAAAATTATTTTAAAGTCCGAAAATTAGTTTTTAATTATTTTAAGTATATTTCATAAATATTTAATATTTATGAAATATAAATGGCGTTTAATTTATTTAATTATAATATTAAATAAATTATTTAAAAATAATTTTAATACATGAAAAATTATATTATGGTATAAAAAAATATTTGAAGTTATTTTTAATGAATTTTAATATTTTGTGAGGAATTTCATTACTTAATTAATATTAATGATAATTGATTTATTTAATAAAAAATTAAATAAATTATAGAAAAATATAATTAATGATTTAAAAATCATATAAAAATAATTTAAGTGCTATAAAAATATTTTAAGTTATAATATATAACTTTTGATATTTTGTCATGAAAATATTAATATTTTAATATTAATAGCAATTATCGGATAATGAATTTAACTTTTTAAAAATCCTATAAATATGATTTTAAAGTATTAAAAATACTTAATTATATTATAAATATATTATAATATTATGACATGTATTTTATTAATATTTGATAATAAATAAATATTAATGATAAAGGAATTATGTGGTATTTAATTCATTTAAATACGAGGTTAATGATTGAAAAATCTTGATAAATAGTAATAATTATCTAAAAATTATTACGAACTTATGAAAAATATTTTGACTGATATTAAAATTATCTGAGATAATGGTTAAGTGTTTAGACAGGGTTTAATTGAACTTAAACTCGTGAATAGTCCGACTAGACTGTCGGGGTATCAGATTTGTGTCGGGTTCAACTTAGACTGTAATAGTTTGACTTGATATCAAGTCTTATGTTTGTTGTAGACTAATAGGGTTATGTGTTACGTGTTTAGGTTATTTTAATTACTGTGATGATATTATTCTAATTTGTATATCGATATTATTTATATATTAGGTCTTCGACCAGACAAAGCTTATTATAATGCATAACAATAATCAACGAACCAGGCAAGTTTTACTTAACTCTACTAAGAGTTATTTCATTCAGATATGCTTATGGTTAATCATTACTGATTGTCATTGTAGAATTGTACTCTGTACATATTGCATGTATAAGTCAGGTATGAAATGTTGATCACCTTCATTACCATTCGGTCTAGATATAGTTGTTCATGTTTAATACTTGTTCAGTCAAAAGTTTGTTCCTACTAGTTCACAATTATATTGTTGAATTATAGCCAGATTATTATTCAGATTCTTTCAATCATGATATATCGTTAAATTTATTGAACTTAAACTTGCTGGGCAAACTTATGCTCACCCTTGCTATATCATGATTTAACATTGCATATTAAGACGAATACGTCGAATACAGGAAAGGATAATGCCAAGTGTAGCTTGGGATTTTTTTTATGTGCAGCTAAATTGTAATAGAATAGTATGATAATAATGTTGTATGTCAGATAGGATAATGAATTGTGTTATTTGAAGGTTACTCGACCTTGGGGAAATATTGTGTCAATTTTATTGTATAAATAATTTATGTTTATATCTTACACAAATAGTAATAGTGATAGAATGATTGAACCGGATCCACGGTGATTTGGGACCCGGGTTCGGGGCTTTCACAGTTGGTATCAAAGCTGTTGGTTATAAACCTAGGGTAGGAATATCTTAGACTAATAACCGCAGTGATTAGGATAAGTACTAACTCAAGTAGAGTTAGTGAGTGGGTAAGATTCAATGACGAATCTTGGCGGGGTATAATTTACAGAGTTCCCTAACTCTGATAATAAAGTTGAACAGTAGTGGTGAATAGATAGAGTCTAAAAGACTAATAGTGCAGTGATAGAAGATCGTAAAACAAAACGATAATAGAATAAAAATGAATCGTATTATATACGATGAGATCACCTTGTGATCTGATATGGATTAAGTGAATGATTGACAATTTTACAGCAAGATTGTTGTGTGTCTATGAATTGGTACAGATTCAAGAAAGGATTATGAATACGAGTTGAATGAAATTCGTATTGAGAATGTAGTTAAGATTAGGTGGGGATTTTAATTGAGGACTCGTATCAGTAGCTGAGTTGTATGATTCCTTGTATGGGCTGGGAATTGTACTTGGTGTAAAAACCACTTAGTTTTTGGCACTGATAATCATTGAAAGGTTTGTGTAACGCTATTTGCTATATACATGTTGAGAAGGTGATTCTTTTCTCATGTATATAACAGATAGATAAGTTATAGGTACAGAATATCAAGTTAGGTACGAGTTCTTAAAACTCATATTTATGGTACGTTCGTGACTCATAATTATATGAAATATTTATGAACCCCTCAGCGAATGGACGCCAAAGGTCTTTCTAGGACAAGTTCTTAAACTCATATGATTGTGGCAAGTTCCTGAACTCATAAGTATGGTAAGTTTGATGAACTGGGTATAGTTTTGTGTGAATAGAGTATTGAGGATAATAGGAACAGATAGATTGATTAGGTAATGGATTATTAGTGGTGACATTAGGTTTTCCAAATTAGCTAGTTATGCTAGACTTCAAAATTTTGACATCAAGCTAAATATGCACTATGTGCTTTTAAAAAAAATGTAGACTCGTAATCATTTTTGAAACGGTTTAAAGCACAGTCTATGCTAACTGTTTCGGCCAGACAATAATGATTTGAAATATCAAAATATATTTTTATTTATCACTTATGTACCATGTAACCTGGTACAGAGATGATAAAAAGTTGATAGAGTTATAAACGCAAGAATACTTAGTGTGAATTCGATCTAAAAATCATTGTTCCACTATTGTATGATGTGTTATGACAAAGTCATACAATGACAGCATCCTCAAATGGACTGTTAATACAGTACGACATCATGACGTCATTCTCAAAAATATTTTAAAAAAATTTTAATTTTTCAACGGGGTTTGGCTACACTTAAATAATTCGATTGAATTGAATTATTGATATGAGTCTACGCTATTCGATTCAGCTAGACTAAAGTTTATGAAAACTCTAAGCGTTCTTAGAAAATTTTCCCAAACCAAATTATTTTGGTGCGGAATTCGATAAGACTGAGGTAAAATTTTGTGCCTATGGCAGTGATGAGAAACAGATCAGACCATCAGTACTTAATAAGTACAGGGCATACTGGATTAATTACCCACTATGTCCGTAAGTTATGACTGTTTACAGATAAATTTCTATAAAACCTTTGCGAAAACGACAGACAATAGTCTGTATAACCCCTCAGCACAATTTCAAAATTTTAACTCTTGTGAGTGATGTATTGGGTAGCATGTGATGATGAGAAGGAATGGTGTACGGTGTATGGTGTATGGTGTAAGGTAAATTTCGGGGACGAAATTTTTAGAAGAAAGGGTGAATGTGACGACCCAAGAATTTAGAAAAATTATTTAAATCTTAATTTATTGAATAAAGGTTAAATAATGAACCTAGACAGAAAATAAGTGTATGGATTTGACATTTCTGGAACGAAATTTTTGGATTTAAAAATCTTTGTGGTGAATTATTCAGAATTAAGGGTATAAGTGAATATGTTCTGTGTATATAGTATTATATGTGTACAGTATGTGGTTCAAGATCAAGGGTTAACCAGATAAACTATATCTATGGCAAACCCTAATATTATATTAAGAACGTCAACGTTCAGTTAGAAAATCCTAACGTCTAATAAGAAACCCTAGAAAACTGTTCTGGAAACCTTGATTTCAGTTTCGGGATTTTAAAACCCTATTTCGGATATTAAAATCCTAATTTGAGAATTTAAATGCTATGTATAAGGTTTATGTATTTTAATTAAAAATATAATTAGGGATAACCGTAATTAACTATTTAGGAAAAATCCTAATTCTTAGGTTATAAACCCTAATACGTGATTATGAAACCTAATTGTTAAATTAGTAATTTTAATTAGGACATATTAATCCTAATTAGCAAGCTTGAATAATGATTAGTAAATTTTAATATAATTAGAAAATCCTAATTATAATTTTGAAATATTAATTTTCTATTTCGAAAATCTAAATTTGGAAATCTTAGAAATTAAATTTAAAATACTAAACCCTAAGAGTTAAACCCTAAACCCTAAGGGTTTGGACAATTTACTAATATGCCATTAAATTAGAAAAAAATAAATGGCCAATTTGCCCTTTGAGTATTATTGGAGGAGACATGAGAATCTTGCCAAGATATTGGGTGATTGACCAAATCTAGCTACCCTATATGGCTGAGTTCAGCAACTATTAGCCCCCATACCAGCCATTTCATTTGCATTCAAGTTTATAAAATAATTGAAGAGAGAGAAAGTTATTATCTAACCTCATTTTTGTGACAAACTCTTAACCCACACTTTATCTCTCTAGACCCACGAAAATATGGATTATATCAGTCCCTTATATGATCCATAGCAATCTAAGAACAGATAATGAGGATCAGAATCAAGATCAAGCATGAATAAGGTATAAAACCCTAAAGCTTAAAATTCTATGATATGATGTTAGATGTAGTTAATGATGGGTTAGATATGTGTTATAGGGTGTCAATTAATGATCTGGGTTGTTGGATCATGGATCCATAA
Organism: Panax notoginseng; assembly: GCA_016801055.1. Lineage (NCBI taxonomy): Eukaryota > Viridiplantae > Streptophyta > Magnoliopsida > Apiales > Araliaceae > Panax > Panax notoginseng. The sequence continues at coordinate 154,516,019 of CM029015.1, read as the reverse complement.
CACCTAGATGCACAAAATATCATTTTTTTTGAAATCTGGAAAATTTTGTAAAAATGGTCTGACAAGCGAATGTTAGAGGCTTTAAATCTTTATGTGTTAGATGTTTTATGTGTTTTATGTTTTGAAACTGTTCTATGACATGAGGACGGTGATCTGAAACTGGAAACAGGGTCGGATCAAGTCTAGATTTTATGTTATGATCAGTCAAACAGCGTTGACCGTTAACGAAACTGGAAATCTGGGCAGCCCAGATTTAACCACATTGGTCTGACAAGCTTTTCTGAGCCTCAGATCTTTCTATGTGTTAGTGTTTAGTCCAGGTTATTATGTTGATCTCGTTGACTGGTATAGGGACTACACGATCATGCCTTCATAACCCTTATATCTATAACAGAATAGTACCTAATCGTGGTCAAAACCACGTTGACCAACTGGCTGGAAGGATATTCTGGGTAACCCAGAATCTTCAAGACTCGTTTTCTGACTACTACTTTGATCGGCCTTGATTTCTTCAATGTGTTGTTGTTAGACCGATCTGTTGATGTTTTGTTGTACCCTGACATCAAGACTATAGCATTGAACCTTCATATCACCCTAACCAAGCTCGGGATGTGAAGATTAAAAGGGCCAAAGTAGCACCTACGTCTGTTCTTCATTTTCTAGAAAACCCAAAAAATGATGAACAGCGTTGTCAGTCATTTTGCTAGCTTTGATCTTGCTGTGATGTTGTGAAATGACCTTGAAACTTGATTTCAGATGTAGTATTACATGGATACTACAACCTTAATACAAATTAGAAGCCCAGAATCAACAAGAACCTACATCAATCCCCGGTCAAACAAGGGACCTTGTTCACTGACTTGAAGTTCTGGGCAGCTCAAGAACACCTATAGCGACGGTTATGTCGCTATAGGGCTCTTTAGTGACACTTAATTTCGAAAAATGATTTATTTTAATAAATAAATCGAAATAAATAGTTTTTAATTATTAAAAATACATAATAAATTCCTAAAAAATTATTTTAAAGTCTGAAAATTAGTTTTTAATTATTTTGAGTATATTTCATAAATATTTAATATTTTTGGAATATAAATGGTGTTTAATTTATTTAATTATAATATTAAATAAATTATTTAAAAATAATTTTGATACATGAAAAATTATATGATGGTATAAAAAAATATTTTAAGTTATTTTTAATGACTTTTAATATTTTGTGAGGAATTTCATTACTTAATTAATATTAATGATAATTAATTTATTTAATAAAAATATTAAATAAATTATGGAAAAATAGAATTAATGATTTAAAAATAATGTAAAAATAATTTAAGTGTTATAAAAATATTTTAAGTTCTAATATATAACTTTTGATATTTTGTCATGAAAATATTAATATTTTAATATTAATAGCAATTATCGAATAATGAATTTAACTGTTTAAAAATCATATAAATATGATTTTAAAGTATTAAAAATACTTAATGATATTATAAATATATTATAATATTATGACATGTATTTCGCTAATATTTGATAATAAATAAATATTAATGATAAAGGAATTATGTGGTATTTAATTCATTTAAATACGAGGTTAATGATTGAAAAATCTTGATAAATAGTAATAATTATCTGAAAATTATTACGAACATATGAAAAATATTTTAACTGATATTAAAATTATCTGAGATAATGGTTAAGTGTTTAGATAGAGTTTAATTGAACTTAAACTCGTGAATTGTCCGACTAGACCGTCGGGATGTCAGATTTGTGTCGGATTCAACTCAGACTGTAATAGTTTGACTTGATACTAAGTCTTATGTTTGTTGTAGACTAATAGGGTTATGTGTTACGTGTTTAGGTTATTTTAATTACTGTGGTGATATTATTCTAATTTGTATATCGATATTATTTATATATTAGGTCTTCGACCAGACAAAGCTTATTATAATGCATAACGATAATCAACGAACCAGGCAAGTTTTACTTAACTCTACTAAGAGTTATTTCATTCAGATATGCTTATGGTTAATTATTACTTATTGCCATTGTAGAATTGTACTATGTACATATTGCATGTATAAGTTAGGTATGAAATGTTGATCACCTTCATTACCATTCGGTCCAGATATAGTTGTTCATGTTTAATACTTGTTCAGTCAAAAGTTTGTTCCTACTAGTTCACAATTATATTGTTGAATTATAGCCAGCTTATTATTCAGATTCTTTCAATCATGATATATCGTTAAATTTATTGAACTTAAACTTGCTGGGCAAACTTATGCTCACCCTTGCTATATCATGATTTAACATTGCATATTAAGACGAATACGTCGAATACAGGAAAGGATAATACCAAGTGTAGCTTGGGATTTTTTTTTATGTGCAGCTAAATTGTAATAGAATAGTATGATAATAATGTTGTATGTCAGATAGGATAATGAATTGTGTTATTTGAAGGTTACTCGACCTTGGGGAAATAATGAGTCAATTTTATTGTATAAATAATTTATGTTTATATCTTACACAAATAGTAATAGTGATAGAATGATTGAACCGGATCCACAGTGATTTGGGACCCGGGTTCGGGGCTTTCACAGTTGGTATCAAAGTTGTTGGTTATAAACCTAGGGTAGTAATACCTTAGACTAATAACCGCAGTGATTAAGATAAGTACTAACTCAAGTAGAGTTAGTGAGTGGGTAAGATTCAATGACGAATCTTTGCAGGGTATAATTTACAAAGTTCCCTAACTCTGATAATAAAGTTGAACAGTAGTGGTGAATAGATAGAGTCTAAAAGACTAATAGTGCAGTGATAGAAGATCGTAAAATAAAATGATCATAGAATAAAAATGAATCGTATTATATACGATGAAATCACCCTGTGATCTGATATGGATTAAGTGAATGATTAACAAATTTACAGCAAGATTGTTGTGTGTCTATGAATTGGTACAGATTCAGGAAATGATTATGAATACGAGTTGAATGAAATTCGTATTGAGAATGTAGTTAAGATTAGGTGGGGATTTCAATTGAGGACTCATGTCAGCAGCTGAGTTGTATGATTCCTTGTATGGGCGAGGAAATTGTACTTGGTGTAAAAACCACTTAGTTTTTGGCACTGATAATCATTGAAAGATTTGTGTCGCGCTATTTGCTATATGCATGTTGAGAAGGTGATTTTTTTCTCATGTATATAACAAATAGATAGGTTATAGATAGAGAATATAAGGTTAGGTACGAGTTCGTAAAACTTATACTTATGGTACGTTCGTAACTCATAATTATATGAAATATTTATGAACCCCTCAGCGAATGGACGCCAAAGGTCTGTCTAGGAGAAGTTCTTAAACTCATATAATTGTGGCAAGTTCCTGAACTCATAAGTATGGTAAGTTTGATGAACTGGGTATAGTTTTGTGTGAATGGAGTATTGAGAATAATAGGAACAGATAGATTGATTAGGTAATGGATTATTAGTGGAGACATTAGGTTTTCCAAATCAGCTAGCTATGCTAGACTTCAAAATTTTGACATCAAGCTAAATACGCACTATGTGCTTCTTAAAAAAAATGTAGACTCGCAATCATTTTTGAAACGGTTCAAAGTACAGTCTATGCTAATTGTTTCGGCTAGACAATAATGATTTGAAATATTAAAATATATTTTTATTTATCATTTATGTACCATGTAACCTGCTACAGAGATGATAAAAAGTTGTTAGAGTTATAAACGTAGGAATACTTAGTGTGAATTCGATCTAAAAATCATTGTTCCACTATTGTATGATGTGTTATGATAAAGTCTTATAATGACGGCATCCTCAAACGGACTGTTAATACAGTACGACATCATGACATCATTCTCAAAAATATTTTTAAAAAAATTTAATTTTTCAACGGGGTTTGGCTACACTTAAATAATTCGATTGAATTGAATTATTGATATGAGTCTACGCTATTCGATTCAACTAGACTAAAGTTTATGAAAACTCTAAGCGTTCTTTGAAAATTTTCCCGAACCAAATTATTTTGGTGCGGAATTCGATAAGACTGAGGTAAAATTTTGTCCCTATGGCAGTGATGAAAAACAGATCAGACCAGCAGTACTTAATAAGTACAGGGCATACTGGATTAATTACCCACTATGTCCGTAAGTTATGACCGTTTGCAGATAAATTTCTATAAAACCTTTGCGAAAACGACAGAGAATAGTCTGTATAACCCCTCAGCACAATTTCAAAATTTTAACTCTTGTGAGTGATGTACTGGGTAGCATGTGATGATGAGAAGGAATGGTGTACGGTGTATGGTGTATAGTGTAAGGTAAATTTCGGGGACGAAATTTTTAGAAGAAGGGGTGAATGTGACTACCCAAGAATTTAGAAAAATTATTTAAATCTTAATTTATTGAATAAATGTTAAATAATGAACCTAGACAGAAAATAAGTGTATGGATTTGACATTTCTGGAATGAAATTTTTGGATTTAAAAATCTTTGTGGTGAATTATTCAGGATTAAGGGTATAAGTGAATATGTTATGTGTATATGGTATTATATGTGTACAGTATGTGGTTCAGAGTCAAGGGTTAATCAGATAAACTATATTAGTGGCAAATCCAAATATTATATTAAGAACGTCAACGTTCAGTTAGAAAATCCTACCGTCTAATAAAAAACCCTAGAAACCGGTTCTGAAAACCCTGATTTCCGTTCCGGGATTTCAAAACCCTAATTCAGATATTAAAATTCTAATTTTGGAATTTCAATGCTATGTATAAGGTTTTATGTATTTTAATTAAAAATATAATTAGGGATAACCCTAATTAACTATTTAGGAAAAACCCTAATTCTTGAGTTATAAACCCTAATGCATGATTATGAAACCTAATTGCTAAATTAGTAATTTTAATTAGGAAATATTAACCCTAATTAGCAAGCTTGAATAATGATTAGTAAATTTTAATATAATTAGAAAATCCTAATTATAATTTTGAAATATTAATTTTCTATTTTGAAAACCTAAAGTTGAAAATCCTAGAAATTAAATTTCAAATATTTAAGGGTTAAACCCTAAACTCTAAGGGTTTGGACAATTTACTAATATGCCATTAAATTATAAAAAATTAAATGACCAATTTGCCCTTTGAGTATTATTGGAGGAGACATGGGAATCTTGCCAAGATATTGGGTGATTGACCAAATCTAGCTACCCTATATGGCTGAGTTCAGCAACTATTAGCCCCCATACCAGCCATTTCATTTGCATTCAAGTTTATAAAATAATTGAAGAGAGAGAAAGTTATTATCTAACCTCATTTTTGTGACAAACTCTCAACCCACACTTTCTCTCTCTAGACCCACGAAAATATGGATTATATCAGTCCCTTATATGATCCATAGCAAGCTAAGAACAGATCATGAGGATCAGAATCAAGATCAAGCATGAATAAGGTATAAAAACCCTAAAGCTTAAAATTCTATGATCTGATGTTAGATGTAGTTAATGATGGGTTAGATATGTGTTATAGGGTGTCAATTAATGATCTGGGTTATTGGATCATGGATCCATAACACCTCGATTCACAAAATAGCATTTTTTTGAAATCTGGAAAATTTTGTAAAAATGGCCTGGTAAGCGAATGTCAGAGGCTTTAAATCATTATGTGTTAGATGTTTTATGTGTTTTATGTTTTGAAGTTGTTCTATTACATGAGGACTGTGATCTGAAACTAGAAACAAGGTCGGATCAAGTCTAGATTTCATGTTATGATCAGTCAAACAGCGTTGACCGTTAACGAAACTGGAAATCTGGGCAGCCCAGATTTAACCAGATTGGTCTGACAAGCTTTTCTGAGCCTCAAATCTTGCTATGTGTTAGTGTTTAGTCCAGGTTATTGTGTTGATCTCGTAGACTGGTATAGGGACTACACGATCATGCCTTCATAACCCGTATATCTATAACAGAATCGTAGCTAATCGTGGTCAAAACCACGTTGACCAACTGGCCGTAAGGAGATTCTGGGTAACCCATAATCTTCAAGACCCGTTTTCTGACTACTACTTTGACCAGCCTTGATTTCTTCAATGTGTTGTTGTTAGACCGATTTGTTGTACCCTGACATCAAGACTATATTATTGAACCTTCATATCACCCTAACCAAGCCCGGGATGTGAAGATTAAAAGGGCCAAAGTAGCACCTACGTCTGTTCTTCATTTTCTGGAAAACCCAAAAAATGAAGAACAGCTTTGTCAGTCATTTTGCTAGCTTAGATCTTGCTGTGATGTTGTGTAATGACCTTGAAACTTGATTTCAGATGTAGTATTACATGGATACTACAACCTTAATACAAATTAGAAGCCCAGAATCAACAAGAACCTACATCAATCACCGGTCAAACTAGGGACCTTGTTCACTGACTTGAAGTTCTGGGCAGCTCAAGAACACCAATAGTGATGGTTCTGTCGCTATAGGACTCTTTAGTGACACTTAATTTCGGAAAATGATTTATTTTAATAAATAAATCCAAAGAAATAGTTTTTAATTATTAAAAATACATAATAAATTCCTAAAAAATTATTTTAAAGTCTGAAAATTAGTTTTTAATTATTTTGAGTATATTCATAAATATTTAATATTTTTGGAATATAAATGGTGTTTAATTTATTTAATTATAATATTAAATAAATTATTTAAAAATAATTTTAATACATGAAAAATTATATAATGGTATAAAAAAATATTTTAAGTTATTTTTAATGACTTTTAATATTTTGTGACGAATTTCATTACTTAATTAACATTAATGATAATTAATTTATTTAATAAAAATATTAAATAAATTATGGAAAAATAGAATTTATGATTTAAAAATAATATAAAAATAATTTAAGTGTTATAAAAATATTTTAAGTTATATTATATAACTTTTCATATTTTGCCATGAAAATATTAATATTTTAATATTAATAGCAATTATCGGATAATGAATTTAACTGTTTAAAAATCATATAAATATGATTTTAAAGTATTAAAAATACTTAATTATATTATAAATATATTATAATATTTTGACATGTATTTCACTAATATTTGTTAATAAATAAATATTAATGATAAAGGAATTATGTGGTATTTAATTCATTTAAATACGAGGTTAATGATTGAAAAATCTTGATAAATAGTAATAATTATCTGAAAATTATTAACGAACTTATGAAAAATATTTTGACTGATATTAAAATTATCTGAGATAATGGTTAAGTGTTTAGACAGAGTTTAATTGAACTTAAACTCGTGAATTGTCCGACTAGACCGTCGGAATGTCAGATTTATGTCGGGTTCAACTCAGACTGTAATAGTTTGACTTGATACCAAGTCTTATGTTTGCTGTAGACTAATAGGGTTATGTGTTACGTGTTTAGGTTATTTTAATTACTGTGATGATATTATTCTAATTTGTATATCGATATTATTTATATATTAGGTCTTCGACCAGACAAAGCTTATTATAATGCATAACGATAATCAACGAACCAGGCAAGTTTTACTTAACTCTACTAAGAGTTATTTCATTCAGATATGCTTATGGTTAATCATTGTTGATTGCCATTGTAGAATTGTACTCTGTACATATTGCATGTATAAGTCAGGTATAAAAGGCCGATCACCTTCATTACCATTCGGTCCAGATATAGTTGTTCATGTTTAATACTTGTTTAGCCAAAAGTTTGTTCCTACTAGTTCACAAATATATTGTTGAATTATAGCCAGCTTATTATTCAGATTCTTTCAATCATGATATATCGTTAAATTTATTGAACTTAAACTTGATGGGCAAACTTATGCTCACCCTTGCTATATCATGATTTAACATTGCATATTAAGACGAATACGTCGAATACAGGAAAGGATAAAGCCAAGTGCAGCTTGGGATTTTTTTTTATGTGCAGCTAAATTGTAATAGAATAGTATGATAATAATGTTGTATGTCAGATAGGATAATGAATTGTGTTATTTGAAGGTTACTCGACCTTGGGGAAATAATGTGTCAAGTTTATTGTATAAACAATTTATGTTTATATCTTCCGCAAATAGTAATAGTGATAAAATGATTGAACCGAATCCACGGTGATTTGGGACCCGGGTTCGAGGCTTTAACAGTTGGTATCAAAGCTGTTGGTTACAAACCTAGGGTAAGAATACTTTAGACTAATAACCGCAGTGATTAGGATAAGTACTAACTCAAGTAGAGTTAGTGAGTCGGTAAGATTCAAAGACGAATCTTGGCGGGGTATAATTTACAGAGTTCCCTAAGTCTGATAATAAAGTTGAACAGTAGTGGAGAATAGATAGAGTCAAAAAGACTAATAGTGCAGTGATAAAAGATCGTAAAATAAAATGATCATAGAATAAAAATGAATCGTATTATATGCGATGAGATCACCCTGTGATCTGATATGGATTAAGTGAATGATTAACAAATTTACAGCAAGATTGTTGTGTGTCTATGAATTGGTACAGATTCAGGAAAGGATTATGAATACGAGTTGAATGAAATTCGTATTGAGAATGTAGTTAAGATTAGGTGGGGATTTCAATTGAGGACTCATGTCAGCAGCTGAGTTGTATGATTCCTTGTATGGGCGATGAAATTGTACTTGGTGTAAAAACCACTTAGTTTTTGGCACTGATAATCATTGAAAGGTTTATGTCACGCTATTTGCTATATGCATGTTGAGAAGGTGATTTTTTTCTCATGTGTATAACAGATAGATAGGTTATAGGTAGAGAATATCAGGTTAGGTATGAGTTCTTAAAACTCATACTTATGGTACGTTCGTGACTCATAATTATATGAAATATTTATGAACCCCTCAGCGAATGGACGCCAAAGGTCTGTCTAGGAGAAGTTCTTAAACTCATATAATTGTGGCAAGTTCCTGAACTCATAAGTATGGTAAGTTTGATGAACTGGGTATAGTTTTGTATGAATGGAGTATTGAGAATAATAGGAACAGATAGATTGATTAGGTAATGGATTATTAGTGGAGACATTAGGTTTTCCAAATCAGCTAGCTATGCTAGACTTCAAAATTTTGACATCAAGCTAAATACGCACTATGTGCTTCTTAAAAAAAATGTAGACTCGTAATCATTTTTGAAACGGTTCAAAGTACATTCTATGCTAATTGTTTCGGCTAGACAATAATAATTTGAAATATCAAAATATATTTTTATTTATCTTTTATGTACCATGTAACCTGCTACAGAGATGATAAAAAGTTGATAGAGTTATAAACGCAGGAATACTTAGTGTGAATTCGATCTAAAAATCATTGTTCCACTATTGTATGATGTGTTATGATAAAGTCTTATAATGACGGCATCCTCAAATGGACTGTTAATACAGTACGACATCATGACGTCATTCTCAAAAATATTTTTAAAAAATTTTAATTTTTCAATGGTGTTTGGCTACACTTAAATAATTGGATTGAATTGAGTTATTGATATGAGTCTACGCTATTCGATTCAGCTAGACTAAAGGTTATGAAAACTCTAAGCGTTCTTTGAAAATTTTCCCGAACTAAATTATTTTGGTGCGGAATTCGATAAGACTGAGGTAAAATTTTGTGCCTATGACAGTGATGAGAAACAGATCAGACCAGCAGTACTTAATAAGTACAGGGCATACTGGATTAATTACCCACTATGTCCGTAAGTTATGACTGTTTGCAGATAAATTTCCATAAAACCTTTGCGAAAATGACAGACAATAATCTGTATACAATTTCAAAATTTTAACTCTTGTGAGTGATGTATTGGGTAGCATGTGATGATGAGAAGGAATGGTGTACGGTGTATGGTGTACGGTGTATGGTGTATGGTAAATTTCTGGGACGAAATTTTTAGAAGAAAGGGTGAATGTGACGACCCAAGAATTTAGAAAAAAAATTTAAATCTTAATTTATTGAATAAAGATTAAACAATGAACCTAGACAGAAAATAAGTGTATGAATTTGACATTTCTGGAGTGAAATTTTTGGATTTAAAAATCTTTGTGGTGAATTATTCAGGATTAAGGGTATAAGTGAATATGTTCTGTGTATATGGTATTATATGCGTACAGTATGTGGTTCAGGGTCAAGGGTTAACCAGATAAATTATATTAGTGGCAAATCCTAATTTTATATTAAGAACGTCAACGTTCAGTTAGAAAATCCTAGCGTCTAATAAAAAAACCCTAGAAACCGGTTCTGAAAACCCTGATTTCCGTTTCGGGATTTTAAAACACTAATTCGGATATTAAAATTCTAATTTGAGAACTTCAATGCTATGTATAAGGTTTTATGTATTTTAATTAAAAATATAATTAGGGATAACCCTAATTAACTATTTAGGAAAAACCCTAATTCTTGGGTTATAAACTCTAATGCATGATTATGAAACCTAATTGCTAAATTGGTAATTTTAATTAGGAAATATTAATCATAATTAGCAAGCTTGAATAATGATTAGTAAATTTTAATATAATTAGAAAATCTTAATTATAATTTTGAAATATTTCTATTTTGAAAACCCAAATTTGAAAATCCTAGAAATTAAATTTCAATTATTTAAGGGTCAAACCCTAAACCCTAAGGGTTAAACCCTAAACCCTAAGGGTTTGGACAATTTACTAATATGTCATTAAATTAGAAAAAATTAAATGACCAATTTGCCCTTTGAGTATTATTGGAGGAGACATGAGAATCTTGCCAAGATATTGGGTGATTGACCAAATCTAGCTACCCTATATGGCTGAGTTCAGCAACTATTAGCCCCCATACCAGCCATTTCATTTGCATTCAAGTTTATAAAATAATTGACGAGAGAGAAAATTATTATCATACCTCATTTTTGTGACAAACTCTCAACCCACACTTTCTCTCTCTAGACCCACGAAAATATGGATTATATCAGTCCCTTATATGATCCATAGCAAGCTAAGAACAGATCATGAGGATCACAATCAAAATCAAGCATGAATAAGGTATAAAAACCCTAAAGCTTAAAATTCTATGATCTGATGTTAGTTGTAGTTAATGATGGGTTAGATATGTGTTATAGGGTGTCAATTAATGATCTGGGTTGTTGGATCATGGATCCATAACACCTTAATGCACAAAATAGCATTTTTTTTGAAATTTGGAAAATTTTGTAAAAATGGCCTGACAAGCGAATGTCAGAGGCTTTAAATCTTTATGTGTTAGATGTTTTTTGTGTTTTATGTTTTGAAACTGTTCTATGACATGAGGACTGTGATCTGAAACTGGAAACAGGGTCGGATCAAGTCTAGATTTCATGTTATGATCAGTCAAACAGCGTTGACCGTTAACGAAACTGGAAATCTGGGCAGCCCAGATTTAACCAGATTGGTCTGACAAGCTTTTCTGAGCCTCAGATCTTTCTATGTGTTAGTGTTTAGTCCAGGTTATTGTGTTGATCTCGTAGACTGGTATAGGGACTACATGATCATGCCTTCATAACCCTTATATCTATAATAGAATCGTAGCTAATCGTGGTCAAAACCACGTTGACCAACTGGCCGGAAGGAGATTCTGGGTAACCCAGAATCTTCAAGACCCGTTTTCTGACTACTACTTTGACCGGCCTTGATTTCTTCAATGTGTTGATGTTAGACTGATCTGTTGATGTTTTGTTGTACCCTGACATCAAGACTATAGTATTGAACCTTCATATCACCCTAACCAAGCCGGGGATGTGAAGATTAAAAGGGCCAAAGTAGCACCTACGTCTGTTCTTCATTTTCTAGAAAACCCAGAAAATGAAGAACAGCATTGTCAGTCATTTTGCTAGCTTAGATCTTGCTGTGATGTTGTGTAATGACCTTGAAACTTGATTTCAGATGTAGTATTACATGGATACTACAACCTTAATACAAATTAGAAGCCTAGAATCAACAAGAACCTACATCAATCCCCGGTCAAACTAGGGACCTTATTCACTGACTTGAAGTTCTGGGCAGCTCAAGAACAGGCTTAAGAACACCTATAGCGACGGTTTTGTCGCTATAGGGCCCTTTAGTGACACTTAATTTCAGAAAATAATTTATTTTAATAAATAAATCGAAATAAATAGTTTTTAATTATTAAAAATACATAATAAATTCCTAAAAAATTATTTTAAAGTCCAAAAATTAGTTTTAATTATTTTGAGTATATTTCAAGAATATTTAATATTTTTGGAATATAAATGGTATATAATTTATTTAATTATAATATTAAATAAATTATTTTAAAATAATTTTAATACATAAAAAATCATAAAAAATTATATTATGGTATAAAAAAATATTTTAAGTTATTTTTAATGATTTTTATTATTTTGTGAGGAATTTCATTTCTTAATAAATATTAATGATAATTAATTTATTTAATAAAAATATTAAATAAATTATGGAACAATAGAATTAATGATTTAAAAATCATATAAAAATGATTTAAGTGTTATAAAAATATTTTAAGTTATAATATATAACTTTTTATATTTTGTCATGAAAATATTAATATTTTAATATTAATAGCAATTATCGGATAATAAATTTAACTGTTTAAAAATCATATAAATTTAATTTTAAAGTATTAAAAATACTTAATGATATTATAAATATATTATAATATTATGACATGTATTTCATTAATATTTGATAATAAATAAATATTAATGATAAAAGAATTATGTGATATTTAATTTATTTAAATACGAGGTTAATGATTGAAAAATCTTGATAAATAGTAAAAATTATCTGAAAATTATTTCGAACTTATGTAAAATATTTTGACTGATATTAAAATTATCTGAGATAATGGTTAAGTGTTTAGACAGAGTTTAATTGAACTTAAACTCGTGAATTGTCCGACTAGACCGTCGGAATGTCAGATTTATGTCGGGTTCAACTCAGACTGTAATAGTTTGACTTGATACCAAGTCTTATGTGTGTTGTAGACTAATAGGGTTATGTGTTATGTGTGTAGGTTATTTTAATTACTGTGATGATATTATTCTAATTTGTATATCGATATTATTTATATATTAGGTCTTCGACCAGACAAAGCTTATTATAATGCATAACGATAATCAACAAACCAGGTAAGTTTTACTTAACTCTACTAAGAGCTGTTTCATTCAGATATGCTTATGGTTAATCATTCCTGATTGCCATTGTAGAATTGTACTCTGTACATATTGCATGTATAAGTCAGGTATGAAATGTTGATCTCCTTCATTACCATTCGGTCCAGATATATTTGTTCATATTTAGTACTTATTCAGTCAAAAGTTTGCTCCTGCTAGTTTACAATTATATTGTTTAATTATAGCCAACTTATTATTCAGATTCTTTCAATCATGATATATCGTTAAATTTATTGAACTTAAACTTGATGGGCAAACTTATGCTCACCCTTGCTATATCATGATTTAACATTGCAGATTAAGACGAATACGTCGAATACAGGAAAGGATAAAGCCAAGTGCAGCTTGGGATTTTTTTTATGTTCAGCTAAATTGTAATAGAATAGTATGATACTAATGTTGTATGTCGGATAGGATAATGAATTGTGTTATTTGAAGGTTACTCGACCTTGGGAAAATAATGTGTCAAGTTTATTGTATAAACAATTTATGTTTATATCTTCCGTAAATAGTAATAGTGATTGAATGATTGAACCGAATTCACGATGATTTGGGACCCGGGTTCGAGGATTTCACAGAATATGAGAGGAATTATCCTACTATAATCTAGAGTTGGCAGCTGTTGTCTTCGCAGTTAAAATTTGGAAGCATTACTTGTATAGGGAGAAAGTGAAGATCTTTACGGATCATAAAAGCCTCAAATATTTCTTCACCCAAAAGGAACTCAACATGCGGCAATGACGTTGGCTTGAACTGTTGAAAGATTATGATCTTACCATTCAATACCATCCTGGTAAAGCAAATGTAGTAGCTGACGCATTGAGTAGAAGATCATATGTGGGTACGAGTGCGATATTGTCAACGCAAAGGCCCATAATTTTATATGACTTGTAAAGGATGGAGATAGAGTTAAAGACTCCAGGGACCCATGTGATGATAGCGAATATACGAGTAAAACTGACTTTAATCGATAAAATTAAAGCTGCTCAAGCTACAGACCTGGAGCTGATGCGTATGAGGAAGAAAGTGCAAGAAGGTGATATGCCAGAAGCAAGAATCGATGAAGAAGGAATACTTCGAGTCAACTCCAGACTTTGTGTTCCTAATGACCCTGATTTAAAGTATAAAATCATGATGGAGGCGCACAACACACAGTTTGTAATCCATTCCGGAAGTATCAAAATGTATCATGATCTTCGACATACATTTTGGTGGAGCAATATGAAGAGAGAGATCGCGGAGTTTATCTCAAGGTGTCCAACTTCTTAACTAGTCAAGGCGGAGCATCAAGTACCAAAAGGTCCATTGCAACCACTTGAAATTCCAGAATGGAAGCGGGAGCATATTACCATAAATTTCGTTACCGGTCTTCCCAAGGTTTCTCAAGGCATAGATGCGATTTGGGTCATTTGTATGATAGATTGGCAGCTCATTTCTTACCTATATGAGAAGACTTATACTTACTTGAAGTTTTTCTACAACAACAGTTATCAAGTAAGTATTGGCATGGCTCCATTTGAGGCGTTGTATGGGAGAAAGTGTCGTTCTCCAGTAGTAAGAAGCAACGTTATTGGGATCGGAGTTGGTACGTTTGACTACGGAAAAGATTCAAACGATCCGACAGCGTATAAAAACCTCACAAGATCGACAAAAGAGTTATTCTGATCTTCATCGAAAGAACGTAGAATTCAATATTGGAGAACATGTGTTGTTACGTGTTGCTCCATGGAGAGGAGTTACGAGATTTGGAAAGAGAGGAAAGCTCAATCCTCAATTCATTGGCCCATTTTTAATCCTTGAACGAGTAAGAACTGTGGCATATAGACTCGCCTTACCGCCAAGTATGTCTCATATTCATAACGTTTTTCACATATCTATGTTACATAAATATATAAAAGACCCGAATCACATTATTGAATTAGAACCGGACGAAATAACGAAAGATTTAACGTATGAAGAGGTTCCTGTTAAAATCTTGGATAAGAAGGAGCATATTTTACACTCCAAGGTTATACCTCAAGTCAAAATTTTGTGGAGAAACCACGATGTTGAGGAAATGACCTGGGAGTTAAAATTTAAAATAAAATCAAGGTATCCTTACCTCTTCGACATACCAGGTACGTACCCTAATTTCGAGGGCAAAATTTCATAAAAAGGAGAGGTTGTAAGACCCCAACTTTTATGAATAAAGATGAATTTTCTATAAATATCATTTTTGAATATTATGGAGTGAATTTGATATAATGTTATAGTCGTGGGTAATATTTATAAATTTTGCAAAGTGTCCAAGTTGTTATATAATATTCGATTGGTCGGAAAATATTCGTTTTAAATAGGGAATATTCTTATGACGGCACAATCATTGGTGGACCCCACAATGAAATTATTATCGGATTGAGAAAATGACAAAAATATTTTTTATAAAATAACGGCGAAAGTTTTACCGTTAACTGTTAGAATACCTGGTGGTTAAAATACAGTAATACGCATTATGGCTCAGTAGCACACGGTATTGCACAGTATTTTTGAATTATTGATTCTTACGTAAGAAGGCACTACTCAATAAATATTACAGTAATTACTGTTCAATATTTTATTTTATTGATTCAATAATTGTTGCGTTGATATTTTATATTATGGTTGTTTTAATAATTGTCACTGCGCAGTATTTCCTATTATCAAATCAATAATGCATATTATTTGAATAATATTATTATATAACATTATTAGTAATGTCTAGAAAGTTTTGTCAAGGAGAGGTTTGGTCACCTAATTGCGCGCCAGTAAGGAGAAATCCTTATCGGAAAGTCCCCTCTTTTCTGGGAACGGCCTGGTTGTCATTATTGTGATTATGTAATATTTGTGAATAATTAATTATTGATGTATATGATAAGAAAATATTTATTTTATGTGGACATAAATGATGGATAGGAAAATATTTATTTTATGTGGTTATAAATGAAGGAATTAATGTTGAGGTGTTTTATCAGTATTTTTTCGGATTGGAGGTGTTAAAATATCAAATCGGTGTTCTTAAAGCTCTATTGTGTGAGTTATAATTTTAATCCGACCATTGGATCGTTGTAATTTTTGGATATGTTGTGCATATATAAGTTGAGTATATGTCCACAAATTTTGAACCGTTAAAAATTAACGTATGATTTGTTATGAATTTTAAGAGGTGTTGAAAAACGTCCGTATGTGGATTTCGAACATTTTCTGTTTAGAATTTGGAAAAACTTAAATTTACAAAGTGGTAGAGAATTCGATTTCGTATAGAATGGACATAAAATTCGTATTTTTCTTATAAAAGGGCTATTTATTATGAATTATTGAAGTTTTAGAAATTAAATATTTTTATTAAAAATGGGCGGGCCCCACTTTTGTCCTTTGTAATTCAAATGTGATGAAAATATTTTTCAAAAGTGGAGGCTGGTCTTGGATGGCTGCGTAGGAGAAAAAAAAATTATAATATTATTTTATTATTTAGTCTCCTATGGCGTTCTAGCATTTTCCTATAAATAGGCGCTTAAGTTAGAATTGAAAATCACACCAGAAATAGAGAATTCTTCTTCTATAATCTTGAGTGTATTTCTTTAAAGTTTTAGAAAGCTTTGAGCGTAGAAAACAGTGAAAGTTTTCTTCAAGAATATTCCCGGTATACCAGTTGGAATACTCTTCTTTTCAAGGTAAGGGATGTTATTTTTGTTCAATATTCGCTTAAAATAATATTTTCTTCCATACTTTGTAGTATGTAAGTAATATTATTTCGTTTCAGATTTTGAATTCTATACTCGTTTTGTTAAAGTTTTGGCTTCTAAACTTCATGATATTAGTTGAATATCCTTGATATTTGCGCTTCATCCAGTATCTTTTCATGAAAATATTATTCTGAGCATTCTTGATAAGATTTAACTTTTTCATGCTGGAGTACTATTCACGGGATTACTATTCTTAAAGTACTATTCACGGGATACTATTCACTCGAGTACTATTCACCCGGGCTATTCATGATAAAAATTGATTCATTTTTTATCCAAATTATTTTTGGTACAATATTATTCTTGAATTTTACTCCACAAAGCAGTATCGTGTTGACAATTTGGACGTTATTGATTTCTGGATAAATTAAATTATAAATCTTTAAAAATTTATCCTTGAACTTGTTTTATTGAATTCTTATATCATTCTCATCATCCTCATGTTTATATTATGTTGAAAATCATCTGTGGCCTGTATTGCATAGATAGACTTGGTATGATTATGACCAGGGATTTTTTGATATAACCATAACCGTAATGTTACAAATGATGTGGTAAAAGTCTTCATTAGCCCGTAGTGCATTGATGGACAATTGTTGGCATGATCATGACCATTGATGAATACACGAATATCCTTGACCCGTAGTGCATGGATAATTTGTGGTCGTGATACTAATGAATATCCTTGGTCGTAGTGCATGGATGATGTGGATTATTTATTAAGCTGATTCTCAGCGATAAAAGTAATGAAAAACCTTTTAAATCATAGAAGACAGTAGATTTTATTCTCTACTTGACTCTTCTAATGGATTGCTTGTTCCGCTGCAGTTAAACTTGATGTTTGTTATATTTTATCAGTTTAACACTGTTGAAGGCTAACGATAAATTATTCTGCATTATCTTAGTTATAATATTTCTTACTTGGCTAGTTGAGCTCACCCTTTTATTTTCATTGTCCTCTTCAGGAAATGAGAACGTAGCCGGGACTAGTCGGGGAACGGAGTGACGGTCCAGATGATAGCATTTGTAGTCCTCACTATTCTATGAAATAGTGTGATAATAATTGTATTGAGGACACCATTTGAGTTGAATACTGTATAGAAGGCAATATTCGTTTTAAAACTCTCAGTTTATATTTTTTCGTATTTTACACGACAGTTGTATTATTAAGTTGTATTTGAATTTTGTATCATGTATTTGGTGACTCAAGATGGGTGATGTATACCTAGTTTGGGGGCGTCACATAGAGGGCCTTGTGTATATTCTACTCTAAAAAATTTGGATCTATCGTTTATTCCTAGATTAGTTTAGCTTAGATTTTGGAGATTGAGTCAATTGAAGACTACTGAAGATTCAAAGATGGAATTATAGAGAAATATCAGATTTGCATTTCATTTCCTACTTCTCTCTATTCTTTTACTTGTAGTTTTCATGTATAATCAATTGTGGATAATAGATCTTCATTCTATTATGAACTAATTTCTATTTTGGGATTTTAATGGATCTTATTGCATAGCTGAAGTTGATTTTCTTCCTTGTTCATATCTAATTGATTATGAATGGACTGTTTATCATGATTTAGTTTAATTGTTTAATTGCTTGATCACCAATTACCATGATAACTTATTTGAACTCGAGAGATGGATTATATGTTTAGATCTAATCATGATATCATGTGTTCGTGTATTCTACATGACGATGGAATGCATGATTCGTGCTTAGGATAGAGATATACCGAAGTACCGCGTGTAGTCTATTGAGAAATTGAGTTTCAACCCTTTTTAATTGTAATTCACATAGAAATATAGCGAATTAGTTAATTAGGGTGTTCTTATTATTTTTATCATATATGGATATGGTACATCGAGAGATGACTATATTTTACATTTGTGTTCTCGACTAACAATCTAAAGTAATCAATTAGAATTAACAGGAAGTGGGTTAACCTAAGTGTAGTAATAAGTGAAATTATAATCTCAACTCTCCTCTATCTGATTTAATCATTTGTTTACTTAGTTTAATTTGATTCATAGTTAATTTCAGATAAATCACAATTAATCCATTTGTTTAAAGAGACCAAAGTAGTTATAAAACTGGTGCTTGATAAATTAGACTGCAGTAACTATTCTCCGTGGAATCGATACTTTACTTATTCTATATTCCTTGTTGACTATGTGCACTTGCGTGTGTGTATTGATTTATCATATATACAAACAAGCCAACAGTCCTTGCTCCCTGAACTACTTGGAAGTGACCATTCGTTAGTTACCAGTGTTTCCACCGAAATTATAGACAGGTGCTCCTCTCGCCTAGTTCTGCATGAATTGCATGAAGTTCATAAAGAAACCATCATGCATCATGTTGTCATTAACATTATTTCTTGAGTTCACAGCAGGATTAGTTGTCGATTCCTTATTCTCAGCCACATTTACCTAATTGTTTACCTCTTTATTTTCATATGCCATTCTGAAATGTGGTCATAAAACAAATATTAGTTTAAATAAATTGACACATAACTTCTAGTCCCCACATCCAACCAACTAATTAGATAATGAAATTTAGCTTAGATAGGACACACTAGAGAAAGATATTACTTGTCTCTCCCCTCCTAGTTTTAATCTCAAATCTCCGCCAGAGATCATATCCCTAAGCTTTGATGCCAACTGTGACGCCCCCAAAATAGGGTTCACACAACCCAATTTTGGTCCCCAAAATACATACCATAAATGTGACGCCCCCAAAATAGGTATACACAACCTATTCTGAGTCGCCAAATACATGGTACAAAATTCAAATACAAATTTCATTAATACAATATGACAAACGTAAGCTGAGAGTTTTAACACGAATATTGTCTTGTAGATAATATCCAAACTCAAATGGAGTCCTCATTACAATTATTATCAAACTATTTTATAAAATAGTGAGGACTACAATAGCCACCATCTTGGACCATCACTCCATTCCCCGACTAGTCCTAGTTATATTCTTATTTCCTGAAGAGAGCAATAAAAGAAAAGGGTGAGCTCAACTAGCCCAGTAAAGAATATTATGACTAAGATAATGCAAAATAAATTATCCTTAGCCTTCAATAGTGTAAAACTGATAGAATACAATAGACTACAAGTTTATCTGCAGCGGAACAAGCAATCCATTAGAAGAGTCAAGCAGAGCATGATATCTACCATCTTCAATGATTTAAGAGTTCATCATCAATATTTTATCTCTGTAACACATTTCAATAAATAATCTACATCACCGAATTATTCATGCACTACGAGTCATGAATATTCGTTAGTATCACGTCCACGAATTATCCATGCACTACGGGCTAAGGATATTCGTTATTATCACCAATGGTCATGATCATGCCAACAACTATCCATTAATGCACTACGGGCCAGTGAGGACTTTTACCACATCATTTATAACATTACAGTTCATGATTATACAGATATATGATTCCTGGTTATAATCATACCAATCAACAGTCCATCTATGCACTATGGGCCAAAGATGACTTTCATCACAGTATAAGCATGAGGATGATGACAATGATATAAGAATCAATCAAACGAGATCAAGGATAAATATTAAAGATTTATAATTCAATTTATCCAGAGTTCAAGAATGTCCAAATTGTCAACATGATAACTACTTTGTGGAGTAAAATTCAAGAATAATATTCATGTATCAAAAATAATTTGGATAGAAAAAAAAATAAATTTTGTCGTGAATAGTACCCCGGGTGAATAGTACCCGAGTGAATAGTACCCTATGAATAGTACTTCATGGATAGTATCCCGTGAATAGTACTTCATAAATAGTACCTCATGAATAGTATCCCGACACGGAAAGATAAAAATTTAGCAAGAATGTTCAGAAGAATATTTTCGTGAAAAGTTACTAGATGAAGTGCAAATTTCAAGGATATTCTACTAATTTCAAGGAGTATAGAAGCAATACTTATCAACATAAGTGTAGAATTAGGAATACGAAATGAAATAATATTACTTACATACTAAAGAGTATGGAAGAAAATATTATTTCATACGAATATTGAACAAAAATAATATCCCTTACCTTAAAAGGAGATTACTTCTGACTGGTATAGCGAGGATATTCTTGAAGAAAATTTGTAGTGTTTTCTACACTCAAAGCTTTCTTAAACTCTAAAGAAATACGCTTAATATTATAGAAGAAGAATTCTCTGATTCTTGTGTGATTTTTATTTCTAAACTAAACATCCTATTTATAGGAGAATGTCATGATACTATTTAGGAAAATCACGGACGCACAATAAGAAGAAAATCACGAACTGAATCGGCTGAATTCTGAATTCACATAATTTTACTATGAAGCACTATGCAGTACTATGCATATATATATATATATATATATATATATATATATATATATATATATATATATAAAATAAAACTGAGATAACTTTTAACCGACGATTTTGAAAAATGAGTAAGTGGGGGTCCATGTAATAAGCCAAATTTATAACAAATACTTCATAAAAAACTCCTCTATTTATCTCAATTCACTTGGCTTCACTTAACACATTTTTAATAATATTTATTCATCATTAATATTATAATTCGTAATATTAACAACCAGATTATTCCCAGAAAAGTGGGGACTTTCCGATAAGGACTACTCCTTATTGGCGCGCAATTAGGTGACCAAACCCCTTTCCTCGACAGAACTTTCTAGACATCGTCAATAATACAAATAATAATATAAATAATTTTGTCGTCTCAATTATTAATTTAATAACATAAAATATTGTGCAGATGATACTATGACAATAATTGAATCAATAATATAAGATACTATGCATCAACTACTATTGTAATAATTGAATAAATCTGAGTGACTTCTCACGTAAGCATCAATAATCAAGATATTGTTCAATACCGTGTGCTACTATGCAACCACGTGTATTACTGTACTTTTATCACCAGTTATTTTAACAGTTAATGGTAAAACGTTTACCGTTCTGTTTATAAAAAGTTATTTCTGTCGTTTTCTAACTCCGACAGTAATTTCGTTGTGGGGTCCACCAATAATTGTGCCGTCGTATGAATATTTTCTGATAAAACAAATATTCCCCGACCAAACGAATATTTTATGACAACTTGCTTACTTTGTAAAATTTGTAAATAATACCCACAACTATAACATTATATCAAATTCACACCTTATTACTCAAAATGATATTTAGAGAAAAATTAAACCTTTATTTATAAAAGTTGGGGTCTTACAACCTCTCCTTCTTATAAAATTTCGTTCTCAAAATTGGTGTACGTACCTAGTATGTCGAAGATGTGAGAATACCTTATTTTTATTTTAGATTCGAACTCCCAGGTCATTTCGTCAATATCGTGGTTTCTCCATAAAATTTTGACTTGAGGTATAACCTTTGAGCATAGAATATGTTCCTTCTTATCCAAGATTTTAGCAGGTACCTCTTCATACGTTAAATCTTTTGTTATCTCGTCTGGTTCTAATTTAATAATGTGATTCGGGTCTTCCACATATTTACATAACATAGATATTTGAAAAATGTTATGAACACGAGACATACTTGGCGGTAAGGCGAGTCGATAGGCCACAGTTCCTACTCTATCGAGGATTTCAAATGGGCCAATGAATCGAGGATTGAGCTTTTCTCTCTTTCCAAATCTCGTAACTCCTTTCCATGGAGCAACACGTAACAACACATGATCTCCAATATTGAATTCCACGTCCCTTCGATGAAGATCAACATAACTCTTTTCTCGATCTTGTGAGGTTTGTATACATTACCAGATCATTTGAATCTTTTCTATAGTCATGCGTACCAATTCTGGTCCCAACAACGTTGCTTCACCCACCTCATCCCAGCATACTGGAGAACGATACTTTCGTCCTTACAACGCCTTGAATGGATCCATGCCTATACTTGCTTGATAACTGTTGTTGTAGGAGAATTCCACCAATGGCAAGAATTTATCCCAACTTCCTTTGAAGTCCAGGACATAGAGTCTTAATAGATCTTCTAGAGTTTAATTAGTCCTCTCCGACTGCTCGTCTGTCTGAGGATGATATGCAGAACTGAATCGTAAATCCGTGCCCATAGCTTTCTGCAAACTGACCCAAAATCGTGAAGTGAATCTTGGGTCTCGATCAGAAACTATGAATACTGGCATACCATGCAGTCTTACAATCTCATTTATGTATATACGAGCAAGACGTTCAAGTGAATATATTTCTCGTATGGGTAAGAAATGAGCAGACTTGGTTAATCTATCAACAATGACATAAATTACATCTATGCCTTGAGAAACCTTGGGAAAACCAGTAACGAAATCCATGTTAATGTGCTCTCACTTATATATTGGAATTTCAAGTGGTTGCAATGGTCCTTTTTATACTTGATGCTCCACCTTGACTCGTTGACAAGATAAACACCTTGAGATAAATCTACTATCTCTCTCTTCATATTGCTCCACCAAAATATATGTTAAAGATCATGATATATTTTGGTACTTCCAGGATGGATTGCAAATGGCGTGCTGTGTGCCTCCATTATGATTTTATACTTTAAATCAGAGTCGTTAGGAACACAAAGTCTGGAGTTGACTCGAAGTATTCATTCTTCATCGATTTTTACTTCCGTAATAGCACCTTCTTGTACTTTCTTCCTCATACGCATTAGCTCCAGGTTCGTAGCTTGAGCAGCTTTAACTTTATTGATTAAAGTTGGTTCTACTCGTATATTTGACATCAACACATGGGTCCCTGAAGTCTTTAACTCTATCTCCATCCTTTGCAAGTCATACAAAATGGGCATTTGCGTTGACAACATCGCACTCGTACCCGCATATAATCTTCTACTCAACGCGTCAGCTACCACCTTCGCTTTTTTAGGATGGTATTAAATGGTATGATCGTAATCTTTCAATAGCTCAAGCCAATGACATTGTCGCATGTTGAGTTCCTTTTGAGTAATGAAATATTTGAGGCTTTTATGATTTGTATAGATCTCCACTTTCTCCCCATACAGGTAATGTCTCCAGATCTTTAACGCAAAAATGACTGCTGCCAACTCTATATCATAAGTAGGATAATTCCTCTCATATTCTTTGAGTTATCGTGAGGCATAAGCTATGACTTTCTCATGTTGCATGAGAACACATCCTAAACCTTTTCCTGAAGCATCGCTGTATATGACAAATCCCTCTAAACCTGATGGTATTGTCAGAACAGGTGCTGAAATGAGTCTCCTCTTGAGTTCTTGAAAACTCTTCTCACATTCCTCGCTCCAACTGAATTTTGTATCTTTTCGAGTCAACTGAGTTAACGGAGTGGAGATTCGAGAAAACCCTTCTACGAATCTCTGATAATAATCAGCTAAGTCCAGAAAGCTACGTACTTCGGCTACTGACTTAGGTTGCTCCCAGCTTTGTATTGCCTCAATCGTTGCTAGGTCAACAGATATTCCGTTATTTGATATCACGTGCCCAAGGAATGCTACTTCCTCAAGCCAAAACTCGTATTTCTTTAACTTGGCATATAGCTTATTTTCACGAAGTTTTTTGAGTATCAGCCTCAAGTGTTGCTCATGATCTTCATGGCTTTTGGAGTAAATGAGGATGTCATCAATAAAGACAACCACAAAATAATCCAAATATTCCTTGAATACTCGGTTCATCATATCCATGAAGGCAGCAGGAGCATTGGCCAATCCAAAAGACATGATTGGGAATTCGTAATGTCCATACCGAGTTCTGAAAGTAGTCTTTAGAATGTCATCAATTTTAATCTTTAACTGATGATATCCGAAACGAAGATCGATCTTTGAAAAGAATTTGGCACCTTACAACTGGTCAACCATGTCATCAATACGAGGCAACGGGTACCTATTTTTGATGGTGACATGATTCAACTCCCGATAGTCAATACAAAGTCGCATACTCCCATCTTTCTTCTTTACGAATAGAACAGGAGCACCCCAATGAGACGTACTAGGACGAATGAAACCGATGTCTAACAATTCCTGCAGTTGGGTTTTTAACTCCTGAAGTTCAATGGGAGTCATTCGATATGGGGTTTTGGAAATGGATTTTGTACCAGGTTCAAGCTCAATACAAAACTCGATTTCACGCTCTAGGGGTAGGCCAAGAAGTTCTTCAGGGAATACATCAGGAAATTTATTAACAATAGAAATATCATTTAAATCTAACGTATTTTTGTTTAAATTCGTGACATGGGCTAAGAAAGCTTGACATCCATTTTTCAATAAACGAATGGCTTTATGACTTGATATGACAATGATTGACTTTAGTGGTTTGGTTGCTTGAATTCGCATAATAGGTTGGTTAGGAATATGAAAGCTCACAACCTTACGAAAATAATCAATTTTAGCATGATGAGTAGTTAACCAATCAATCCCTAAAATCACATTAAATTCAAGTATTTTCAAAGAGATAAGATCGATAAGTAACGTGAGGGTGCCGATTTGAATCAAACAAGATTTATAAACAATGGATGTAATAAAGGTTTCTCCCAACGAAGTTTCAACAGATAAGTCAAAGACTTTTTCTCTGGAGTCAAATTTAAATGTTGAGTGTAAGTAGGTGAAATAAAAGAAAGGTTAGAACCGGTATCAAATAAGGTATAGACTTTACAAGATTTTATGATTAGCTTACCCATGATAACTTCGTTCAGGTTCCTCACTTTTTGGGAGGTCACAACAAATGTTCTCCCTTGAACTACCGGCTTTGACTTGTCTGGGACGGCCTTTGGTGTCTCCATCCCAGCTAGACTTGACTTCACTACACCATAAAATCGGGCTAGGTGACCTTCTCTTTCGTAATTGAAACACGCTTTGGGTTGCTGCATATAGTTTGGATTGATGTGTCCCTCCCCTCCGCATTTGTAGCATACGACCGGTGGTCATTCTCCTTCCTTGAAAACAGGTGTTGGTACTGTTGTCTTTCCATCATTGTTGAATCTTCTCTTTTTGAAATTTCCACTTCTATTATCTTGGCCAGAATTACCACCAAAGTGGTTACCATTTTTGGTATGATGATTTCCTCCACGTTTGTTGTCACCGCTTCGATGACTAATACTACTTGTATTATCGTTTTGTCGGATGCTATCTCTTGGTTGGGTTGACTAATTATCGCGCTCCAATAACTGCGCCCTATTTACAACATCTGAATACAAGCAAAGTTTATGAGAAATGAGTTATTGACGTATTTCGGGTTTCAAACCTCGCAGAAACATTCGCTTCATTCGCTCCTCATTATCAATCAAATGGGATGCAAACCGGGATAACTCGGCAAACTTAGCCTCGTATTGTGATACGGTCATATTGTTTTGCTCTAGCTTGATGAATTTTACCTCTTTCATGTGACGAATACTTTAAGAAAAGTACTTGTCGTTGAACAATTCTTGGAACTTCTCCCAAGACATCTTCAGTGTGGAAGTTTGAGTAAGTTTTACAGATTCCCACCAATAATTTGCCAACATGAAGGTGGCAAAGGAAACTTTTTGCTCCTCGGAGCATCCCAAGAAATTAAATATCTTGGTGATCTGCTTAATCCACGTCTCTGCCTTAGGTGGTTCTGGCTTTCCTAAAAACTTTGGTGGTCTCAGCTCCTTGAATTGCTTAGCGATGACCAGCCGAGAGTTGTCATTGACTCCACCAATATTTTTAATAGGAGTCTCTCTCGCTTGGTGTTGCATGAATAGCAAAAAGCTCCTAAACATCCCGTCGTTCATCATTTGGTCGGTGTTGTTGTTTTCATGAGGATTATTGCCTTCCTCATGCACATTATCCTGGTTATTGATCTGCGGTGACTCAACGGTCTCATGTGCTCCATTGCTTATCTCAACATTTTTAGATGTCATTTTCAAACACTGCCACAAAACAAAGGTTAATTGACATGCCACATATTATCCCTATATTCTGACCGACCAATTAAATAACAAATAAGCTTAGGTAGGTCTTACTAGCGAATGATTTACCTGTCTCCCCCCTCCTAGTTCTAGCCTCAAATCTCAGTCAAGGATCATATCCCTAAGATTTGATACCAACTGTGACGCCTCCAAAATAGGTATACACAATCCATTCTGAGTCGCCAAATACATGGTACAAAATTCAAATACAAACTTCATTAATACAATACGACAAACGTAAGCTGAGAATTTTAACACGAATATTGTCTCATAGACAATATCCAAACTCAAATGGAGTCTTCATTACAACTATTATCACACTATTTTATAAAATAGTGAGGACTACAATAGCCACCATCTTGGACCATCACTCCATTCCCTGACTAGTCCCAGTTATATTCTCATTTTCTGAAGAGAGCAATGAAAGAAAAGCGTGAGCTCAACTAGCCCAGTACAGAATATTATGACTAAGATAATGCAAAATTAATTATCCTTAGCCTTCAACAGTGTAAAATTGATAGAATATAATAGACAACAAGTTTACATGTAGCGGAACAAGCAATCCATTAGAAGAGTCAAGTAGAGCATGATATCTACTATCTTCTATGATTTAAGAGTTTATCATCAATATTTTATCTCTATAACACATTTCAATAAATAATCCACATCACCGAATTATCCATACACTACGGAACAAAGATATTCGTTACTATCACATCCACGAATTATCCATGCACTACAGGCCAATGATATTCGTTATTATCACCAATGGTCATGATCATGCCAACAACTGTTCATCAATGCACTACGGGCCAATGGGGACTTTTACCACATCATTTGTAACATTACATGTCATGATTATACCGATACATGATTCCTGGTTATAATCATACCAATCAACAGTCCATCTATGCACTACGGGCCAAAGATGACTTTCATCACAATATAAGCGTGAGGATGATGACACTGATATAAGAATCAATCAAACGAGATCAATGATAAATATTAAAGATTTGTAATTTAATATATCCAGAGTTCAAGAATGTCCAAATTGTTAACATGATAACTACTTTGTAGAGTAAAATTCAAGAATAATATTCATGTATCAAAAATAATTTGGACAATAAAGAAATCAATTTTGTCGTGAATAGTACCTTGGGTGAATAGTACCTGAGTGAATAGTATCCCGTGAATAGTACTTCATGAATAGTATCTCGTGAATAGTACTTCGTGAATAGTATCCCGTGAATAGTACCTGGCATGAAAAGACAAAATTTTTACAAGAATGCTCAGAAGAATATTTTCGTGAAAAGATACTAGATGAAGTGCAAATTTCAAGGATATTCTACTAATTTCGAGGAGTATAGAAGCAATACTTATCAACATGAACGTAGAATTAGGAATATGAAACGAAATAATATTACTTACATACTACAGAGTATGGAAGAAAATATTATTTCATACGAATATTGAACAAAAATAATATCCCTTACCTTAAAAGGAGAGTACTTCTGACTGGTATAGCGGGGATATGCTTGAAGAAAACTTATACTATTTTCTACACTCAAAGCTTCCTTAAACTCTAAAGAAATATGCTCATTATTATAGAAAAAGAATTATCTGATTCTGGTGTGATTTTCATTTCTAAACTAAGCATCCTATTTATAGGAGAATGACATGATACTATTTAGGAAAATCATGGATGCACAGTAGGAAGAAAATCACAGACTGAATCGGTTGAATTTTGAATTCACATGATTTTACTATACAACACTATGCTACACTATGCAGTACTATACAAATACTATGCAATATAATATATATATATATATATATATATATATATCATGGGTGTATATATATAAAATGTGTATGTGTGTCTGGTGTATGAGTGTGTGTGTCTATGATTATATATATATATATATATATATATATATATATATATATATATATATATATATATATATAAGTAATAAAACAAAGCTGAGATAACTTTCTATCGACGATTTTGAAAAATGAGTAAGTGGGGGTCCATATTGTAAAACCCCAAGTTTTATGAATAAAGATTAATTTTTCTCGAAATATATTTTTGAATATTATGGTGTGGATTTGATATTATGTTATAGTTGTGGGTAATAATTACATATTTTATAAAGTAAGCAAGTGGTTATATAATATTCGATTGGTCGGGGAATATTCGTTTTAACAGGGAATATTCATACGACGGCATAATCATTGGTAGACCCAACAACGGAAGTATTGTCGTAGTTAAAAAACGACAGAAATATCTTGTTATAAAAATAACGGCGAAAGTTTTACCATTAAACTGTTGAACTACCCGGTAGTAAAAGTATAGTAATACGCGTGGTTGCATAGTAGCATACGGTATTGATTATTAATGCTTACGTGAGAAGTCACTCAGTTATATTTAATTATTGCTATAGTAATTGTTGCATAGTATCTCACGTTATTTGATTCAATTATTGCCAATATTTTATATATTATTAAATCAAGAATTGAGACGACAAAGTTATTCATATTATTATTTGTAATATTGACGATGTCTAGAAAGTTCTGTCGAGGAGAGGTTTAGTCACCTAATTGCGAGCCAATAGGGAGAAATCCTTATCGAAAAGCCTCTTCTTTCCTGGGAATGATCTGGTTGTTAAATATTATGAGTTATAATATTAATGATGAATAAGTTTGTGTTGATTAAAGATAAAATTGATATTTCCATGGTGTTGGGAGTATTAGTGTTAATGGAAATCGACAATTATTTCGATAATAATTGATGTCTGGAGGTTATATTGACCAATCGGGTAATTAATCGGATAAATGAGCAATTAATTGTTATTAATTCATATGCTTATAACTATTTATTCACATGTATGTACTATTAATTCACATGCATGAACTATTAGGGGAGTTGGTGCAAGATTGATAATACTTGCATGACTAAATTAAAAATAGAGGTATAGATGAAGGTATTATACCGTAACTATTTTTTTCACATGTGTGTACTATTGAATCACATGATGTACTATTAGGGGAGGTGGTGCAAGTTTGATAATACTTGCAAGACTAAATTAAAAATGAAGGAAAAGATGAAGGTATTATATTGTAATATTTCGAGCCCCAAAACATGCAATTATCAAAACTATATTTTTCTATAAATAGAAGCTCATTCTTCTTTCATTCTCACCAATTCACTAAGACTCACAAGAGCAATTATAGAGAGAGAAGCTATAGAGAGAAAGAAGAAGAGAAGTCTGCTACCTCACTATTCCAGTATACAGTCTGCTTTTGAGGTAAGGAATATTATTTTGTTCAGTATTCATAGGAATAATATTTTTTTTCATACTCTGTAGTATGTGAGTAATATTATTTCGTCTAGTATTCCTGATTATACCCTCATTTTGTTAAAGTATTGCTTCTATATTTCGTGAAATTAGTAGAATATCCTTAAAATTTGTGCTTCATCTAGTATCGTTTCACAAGGATATTTTCTGCACATTCTTGTTAAATTTTAAGTTTTTCGTGCCGGAGTACTGTCCATGAGTACTATTCATTTATACAGTACTATTCACAAAATACTATTCACATGGTACTATTCACGGGGTACTATTCACAAAGTACTATTCATGGGTACTATTTATAAAGTACTATTCACGAGTACTATTCATAAAGTACTATTCATAAACCAGTATCATGTTGGCAATTTGAACATTATTGAATTCTTAATAAATTAAATTATAAATCTTTAAAAATTTATCCTTTGCTTCTTTTAATTGAATTCTTATATCATTGTCATCATTCTCATGCATATATTACAATGAAAGTCATCTTTGGCTTACATGCATAGATGGACTGTTGATTGGTATGATTATGGCAAGGGATCCTTCGGTATAATCATGACCCGTAATGTTACAAATAATGTGGTAAAAGTCCTCATTGGCCCGTAGTGCATTATTGGACAGTTGTTGGTATGATTATGACCAGGAATTATTCGGTATAATCATGACCATTGATGATTACATGAATATCATTGGCTCGTAGTGCAGGAATGATTCGATGATGTGGTTTATTTATTAAGCTGAGTCTCAACGATAAAGTTGATGAAAAACCTTTTTAAATCATAGAAGATAGTAGATATCATGCTCTACTTGACTCTTCTAATGGATTGCTTGTTCCGCTACAGTTAAACTTGATGTTTATTATATTTTATCAGTTTAACACTGTTGAAGGCTAACGATAATTTATTCTGCATTATCTTAGTCATAATATTTCTTACTGGGCTAGTTGAGCTCACCCTTTGCTTTCATTGTTCTCTTCAGGAAATGAGAATATAGCTGGGACTAGTCAGGGAACGGAGTGACGGTCCAGATGTTTGCATTAGTAGTCCTCACTATTCTGTAAAATAGTGTGATAATAAATGTATTGAGGACTTATTTTGAGTTTTAATACTGTCTAGAAGACAATATTTGTATTAAAACTCACAGCTCATGTTGTATATTTAAGTTTGTATTTGTATTCTGTACCATGTATTTGGCGACTCAAAATGGGTGATGTATACCTATTTTGGGGGCGTCACACATGTAATAAGCCAAATTTACAACACTTCATAAAAAAACCCCTCTATTTATCTCAATTTACTTGGCTTCACTAAACACATTTTTAATAACATTTATTCATCATTAATATTATAACTCGCAATATTAACAATCAGATCATTCCCAGGAAAGAGGGGGCTTTCCGATAAGAACTACTCCTTATTGGCCCGCAATTTGGTGACCAAACTCCTTTCGTCGACAGAACTTTCTAGACATCGTCAATAATACAAATAATAATATGAATAACTTTGTCGTCTCAATTATTGATTTAATAACATAAAATATTGTGCAGATGATACTATGACAATAATTGAATCAATAATATGAGATACTATGCATCAACTACTGTTGTAATACTTGAATAAAACTGATTGACTTCTCATGTAAGCATTAATAATCAAGATACTGTTCAATATCGTGTGCTACTATGAAATCACGCGTATTACTGTACTTTTATCACCGGATATTTCAACAGTTAACGGTAAAACTTTTGCCATTATTTTTAGAAATAGTTATTTCTTTCGTTTTCTAACTCCGACAGTAATTCTGTTGTGGGGTCCACCAATGATTATGCCGTCATACGAATATTCCCTGATAAAATGAATATTCCCCGACCAAATGAATATTTTATGACAACTTGCTTACTTTGCAAAATTTATAATTATTACCCACAACTATAACATTATATCAAATTCACACCTTATTACTCAAAATGATATTTAGAGAAAAACTAAATCTTTATTCATGAAAATTGGAGTCTTATAATAAACATACGTTCTCTTATAACAGGGTGGTATATAATACGACAGTATACACAACCAAATTTTTACAATTTCGTATAAAAAACGGCAACAAATATTATAAGTCTTCAACATGATTATTGCCACACTATTTTATAACATGATGAAGACTACTATAATAACTCCCTTAGACCATCACTCCACACCCCGGCAAGTCTCAGCTACACTCTCATTTCCTTAGAAGAATAATAGAACAAAAAGGAAAAAGGGTGAGCTCAATTAGCACAGTAAAAAATATCATGACTAAGATAATAAACAATAAATTATATTTAGCCTTCAATAGTGAAAAATCTGATAGAATATAATAGACAACAAATTTTAGATCAACAACTTCAGCGAAAAAAACAATCAATTAGGAGAGTAAAATAGATCATAATGTCCATAATCTTTTCCTATATATAAATTCATCATCGAACCTTTATTTGTAACACCAATCAACAATTCCTGTTCATAATCATGCCAATCAGCTTTTGGTCATAATCATGCTAATCGATTCATCTTTGCACTATATACCAAGATCTTTAATTGTAACACCAATGGTCATGATCATGTCAAACAATAGTTAATCTTTGTACTATGGGCCAAAGAGACTTTCACCACGTGTCCTCTCCATATGGACCAAAGATAATATCTTTGCACTACGGGCCAAAGACATTCATAATAACTTGATGCTTTGATGATTAGTACAAATAACAGTGATATAAAGAATGAACGAAAGTTACAGAGATAATAAGATAAAAGAATAAACATTCGAGGTTTGACAGTTAATTTGTCTAGAGACCAATAATGTCCAAATTGTCAACATGATGAGCAAAATCTAGAGTCAAATTCAAGAATGATATTCAAGATTCATAATTCAAAGATAATGATTAATATTCAATAGGAAAGGTTCAGGCAAATGAAAAGTTCAAATGAAATGATACTAAATGAAGCGCAAAGCTCAAAGAAGTTTCTAATCATTTCAGGAATTATAGAAGCAATTCTTACCATAGTAAATTTAAATTTAGGGGTATGTAATAAAGTGATATTGTGACGCCCCCAAAATAGGTATACATCACCCATCTTGAGTCGCCAAATACATGGTACAGAAATCAAATACAAACTTCTTTAATACAACTGTCGTGTTAAAATACAACAAAACATAGCTGAGTTTTTACATGAATATTGTCTTATAGACAATATCCAAACTCAAATTCAATCCTCATTATATTTATTATCACACTAAGTAGTGAGGACTACTAAAATAACCATCTCGGACTGTCACTCCATTCCCCAACTAGTCCCGGCTACGTTCTAATTTCCTGAAGAGAACAATGAAAGCAAAAGGGTGAGCTCAACTAGCCCAGTAAGAAATATTATGACTAAGATAATGCAGAATAAATTATCGTTAGCCTTCAACAGTGTTAAACTAATAAACAACAAGTTTAACTGCAGTGAAACAAGCAATCCATTAGAAGAGTCAAGTAGAGCATGATATCTACTATCTTCTATGATTTAAAAAGGTTTTTCATCAACTTTATCGCTGAGACTCAGCTTAATAATAAACTACATCATTGAATCATCCTTGCACTATGGGCCAAGGATATTCATGTAATCATCAATGGTCATGATTATACCGAATAATCCCTAGTCATAATCATACCAATAACTGTCCATCAATGCACTACGGGCCAATGAGGACTTTTACCACATCATTTGTAACATTATGGGTCATGATTATACTGAATAATCCCTGGTCATAATCATACCAATCAACAGACCATCTATACACGTAAGCCAAAGATGACTTTCATCACAATATAAGCATGAGGACGATGACAAGATATAAGAATTCAATTAAAAGAAGCAAAGGATAAATTTTTAAAGATTTATAATTTAATTTATCCAGAATTCAATAATGTTCAAATTGCCAACATGATACTGCTTTGTGGAGTAAAATTTAAGAATTATATTGTATCAAAAATGATTTAGACCGAAAAGAAATCAATTTCTATCATGAATAGTACTCTGGGTGAATGTACCCGGATGAATAGTAACCCGTGAATAGTACTTCAGAAATAGTATTCCGTGAATAGGTCTTTTTGAATAGTATTCGTGAATAGTACTTTGTGAATAGTAATTTATGAATAGTATCTGTATAAATGAATAGTACTCATGGACAGTACTCCGGCATGAAAAGCTTAAAATTCAACAAGAATTTGCAAAAAATATTCTTGTGAAACGATACTAGATGAAGCATAAATTTCAAGGATATTCTACTAATTTCACGGAGTATAGAAGCAATACTTTATCAAAATGAGGGTATAATCAGGAATACGAGATGAAATAATATTATTCACATATTACAGAGTATGGAAGAAAATATTATTCCTTATGAATACTGAACAAAAATAATATCCCTTACCTTAGAAGAAGACTGGATACTAGAATAGTGAGGTAGCAGACTTCTCTTCTTCTTTCTCTCTATAGCTTCTCTCTCTATAATTGCTCTTGTGAGTCTTAGTGAATTGGTGAGAATGAAAGAAGAATGAGCTTCTATTTATAGGAAAATATAGTTTCGATAATTGTACGTTTTGGGGTTCAAAATTTTAAAGATCAAACTTGCACCACCTCCCCTAATAGTACTTCATGTGAATCAATAGTACATTCATGTGAATCAATAGTTCTATACATGTGAAAAAAATAATTAGAGTATAGTACTTTCATCTATACCTCTATTTTTAATTTACTCATGCAAGTATTATTAATCTTGCATCACCTCCCCTAATAGTACATGAATGTGAATCAATAGTACACACATGTGAATAAATAGTTATAAGCATGTGAATTAATAGCAATTAATTGCTCATTTATCTGATTAATTACCCGTTTGGTCAATATAACCACAAGACATCACTTATTATCGAAATAGATGTCGATTTCCATTAACACTAATAATCTCAACACAATGAAAATATCAATTTCATCTTTAATCAATACAAACTTATTTATCATCAATATTATAACTCACAATATTTAACAACCAAATCATTCCCAGGAAAGAGGAGACTTTCAGATGACCAAACCTCTCCTCGACAGAACTTTCTAGACAACGTCAATATTGCAAATAATAATATGAATAACTTTGTCGTCTCAATTATTGATTTAATAATATAAAATATTGATACCGTGACAATAATTGAATTAATAATATGAGAAATATTATGCAGCAATTACTGTAGAAATAATTGAGTATAACTGAGTGACTTCTCACGTAAGCATCAATAATCAATATCGTGTGCTACTATGCAACCACACGTATTACTGTACTTTTCCTACCGGGTAGTTCAATAGTTTAACGGTAAAACTTTCGTCGTTATTTTTATAAAAAGATAATTCTGTCATTTTCTAACTACGACAATACTTCTGTTGTGGGGTCCACCAATGATTGTGTCGTCGTAAGAATATTCCCTGTTAAAACGAATATTCCTCGACCAATCGAATATTATATAACCACTAGCTTACTTTGCAAAATTTGTAAATAATACCCACAACTATAACATTATATCAAATTCACACCATAATATTCAAAAATATATTTCGAGAAAAATTAATCTTTATTCATAAAAGTTGGGGTCTTACAGATGTCTTACCATAATATAGAGTATGAAACAAAATGATATCCCTTACCTTAATTATCAGGTGACTGGATGTTGCTTTCTATGAAATTTATCAACCTAAATATATTTAGAATATAATTAGTAACTATCCCATATGGTGAATACTAACTCGTATATCATGAAATTATCAAAAGTGACTATGTAGTATAAATTTGTATAGTGTACAGAATAAACTTCAAAATAGTTTTTGAAAGAAAATAATATTTCAAAATAAAGTCTTCCAGAGGAAGGTTTTCAAAATAACTCTTCTAAAGTAAGAATTATAAACACCGTGTGATGTGTGTAGGTGCTTGACTAACTTTTATAAAAAAAAACTTATTTAAATAATACTCGTACTCTTACTGATCTTCAAAAATACTCGTACTCGTACAACAGGGGGTCTTCCGTATAAACACCGCGCAATTAAATAACTCCTTTCCTTGACAAAACTTCTAGACATAATAATGCCAATATTATATTAATTAATATGAGTTACTGTGTCATGACAATTATTGATTTAATAATATAAAATACTGTGTAGATTATTAGTGTAACAATTGTTAAGTTAAAATACTATGCAATTGTAACAATTATTGAATCAATAATTATGAAATATTGTGCAATAATATGTGCTACTGTGGAGTACCGTGTGCTACTATGTAACACC
The DNA here is from genome assembly GCA_016801055.1 of Panax notoginseng. Classification (NCBI taxonomy): domain Eukaryota; kingdom Viridiplantae; phylum Streptophyta; class Magnoliopsida; order Apiales; family Araliaceae; genus Panax; species Panax notoginseng. Next base: position 154,479,376 of record CM029015.1, on the reverse strand, counting down.
ACGTGCTACTATAGAGTACTGTGTGTGTGCTACTGTACTTTTATCACCGAGTAGTTAAACAATTAAAGGTGATAATACCGTTGACAATTTTTATTAAAAAAAGTTATTTCTATCTTTTTTGTATCCGACAATTACGTCATTGTGGGGCCCACAAATGATTGGTTGTTTCGGCGCCGTCATACTCTACCGAATATTTTTCGACAGAAGGAATATTCCCTGACAGAAAAAATATTCTTTGACATACTTTTTAATTATAATTTACACATATCTTCCTTAACTATATCAGTTTATCAATTTAACACCTCACTATTTAACATAATAATTATGAGAAGAAAAATTACATTTTATTTAATAAAGTTGGGGTATTACAAAAATCGTCGTATGTATGTTTCATTGATACATAAATAAATATACCAATTAGTAGATGATAAAAACATATTTCTAACATTGATTAGAAATACTCAATAGTAACTTAAAGCTCAGTTATTGATCTTATGCGTTGAGACTAGCATAAAGTGTTTTTCCACAGTGCCAAACCCTAATAAATAAAATTTTAGTGATTTATCATGGATCCATACAGTTATTTTTTCTTTTTGAAATAGAGACGTTCTCTCTTTCAAGAATGTCAAAGAAGTGACTTATTTTTATTTTTATTTTATCACAATTCATTTTAATTCATGATATAAATATGCAATACATTACATAAGTTATAACGTTGGAGGCATCCAACCGATCTTTATCATCTATATATTAGCATAATTTATGTTGCACTATTATTGTTGATTAATATATTATAAATTTTCATTTGACTTTCTATGCTTTTGTTATTAAAAATTTTGTGTTTTTACGTCTAATATGTTTACGAAATATGTAGATAAAGGAAAAAAAAGTAATATAAAAAAATAAAGTCAAATGACATCGCGACATAGAATTAAGTAAGTTGTGTTAGGAATATACATGAGAATATTATTCCTATTTATATATGATTTGATTATGATATAAATAAATGAATATGCAAGTATGCTTGCATTAAGGAAAGCTGTAAAGTCCTTTGATAGAGAATATGAATATATGTACAAGGACTTAGAATGAATTGATCAAATAAGTTAGGTTGATACTATATAAGCAAAATAGCTTTGTAAAGTCCTTAAAAAGAAATGATGTACAATGACTATAAATATAGAAAGATCAAGCTTGTTAGGTTGATCTTATAATGTAATAGATAGGCATGTCTGATCGTCGAGCACTACACCAGAATCGTAGTCTGCCAGGAGAGTAAGGAAAACTCAAGAACTATCAAGGCGGAATCGTAGTCTGCAAGATAGTAGATCTCATAGTACGTAGTCTGTCGGGAGAGACGGGGAAGGATCGTAATGTGTCGAGAAGCACTTTCTCAGTACCGTAGTCTGCTGAGAAAATCATGTTCAGAATCGTAGAGACAGCCTGTCTAAGCGCCGACCAAGCATCTGCCAGTGCCAAGTCAAGAATCATAGGCCACACTTGAAGTAGTGCAGTCTGCTGATCATATCAGAGGCAGAGATCGTAGTTGAGCCAGATCAGACGATGACAACAAGCATAAAGACAGAAATCATAGAGTGTCAAGATCTGATCTCGGAGTCGTAGTGTCTGCATAACCAAAGCTAAATCGTAGTGTGCAGAACTAAGGCTTCAACATAGGTGCTCACAACGCCAAGGCAGAATCGTAGAGTAAACACGATTCTCAACAAATGAGCACTCCCAGAATATCCAAAGTATGAAGCCTCTGGTTTGAGTTGCAAAGATACATTCCACCTGAAAGAAACCAGAGAGCACTCAACGAATGGCATACAAGCTAACAGAAGATCTAAGCACCAACCCAATCAGCATCCAGATTGAGTTGTCAAGCCATTCAAGATGAAGTCTTCCACAAGTAGATCAGAAAAAGACTTCAAAAAAAGTGACTGACTAAAGAAAGTTAGTAAGTGTAGTAGTTGTCAAGAGAACAGAAGACAACGATCTGGGGATTAACCAGGATCGTAGTGTTTGCCAAATTAGATGCAGAAATTAATGGGATCTATAATGAAGCACTGGCCAACCTATAACAAAACAAACAAGGAAGATAAAGCATGGGTCAGACCATTGATGATATGTGAACGGGAGACCACATGGAGAAAGAGACTGAGCATGACTGTGACGCCCCCAAAATAGGTCCACACAACCCATTCTGAGTTGCCAAATATCATACTAAAAAAAATCAAATACAAACTTCATTTATACAACTGTTGAACTGTCGTGCAGAATACGACCACAGTTAAACTATGAGTTTTAATACAAATGTATGTAACTCTCATGGTGCCTCGACCACAACCTTACAATGGTACTTTACATAAAAGTACAGTCAAAAACTATTTTAGAAATTAAAATCTTTGGAAAGTGCTCATGGAAACCTTCGTACATGGGAGGCCATGCGTCTAGGTTATGATAGATATCATATATCCACAGAATTATCCTTGGTTGACCCAATAGACCCCAAAGAAAAACGAGAAGATTACTACCATCTTCTTTCCAATTGTGAGTCTTCTCTTGACATATAATTATCTCCGTTGTCTCCAAGTAAAACTTATATTTCAAATAAACTCCAAGATTATATAGGTAGTGCTCGTAGATATACTCAGCAAGTGGATGTGTACAACCCTATCTTATGGTAACACGAGGTTGTATGTCATTAGACATCTTGTATGATGGTGGCAAAATACCCTTCCAAAGTTGGGTTCACCTCACCCTATTCGATTCACCAAAATTAAATATCAAATGACGTATACAATATGACACACTTATCTAAAGTTCTCAATAAAATTATTTTCATACTATTTAGGGAGAACCTCAATAGCTATAGACCATCGTTCTAATCCTCTTAATACCCCGCTCGACCCAGCTACACTTTTATTACCTGAAAGGAATTGTGAAGCAAAAGGGTGAGCACAACTAGCCCAGTAAAGAATATCATGCCTAAAGATAATTAAATTATCAATGGCTTTCATCAATAATAAATAAGAGATTTAGAACATATGGTAGATGATAAAACTTTTCAACCATAGTTGCAGCGAAACGAGCAATCCATTAAAAGAGTCAAATAGACCATAAGGTCTATTATCTTCTCCATGTTAAATGTCCACCAACAATGTTTTATCCATGTAACATCAATCAACAGTTCTTGTTCACAATCATATGAATAACTCATAATCATAATTGTGGTTCTAAATTCCTCTTCGCACCCAGGACGAAGATAATTTTCATCACCTATCTTCACCTGAAACATCAAAAATCATGGTTATACCAAATCACAATTCCTGCTCATAATCATACTAATAAATTCATCTTTGCACTACGGCCAAGATATTCATTAACAATTCATATTTGCACTACAGGCCAAAGACATACAACTGTATTTTAAAAGAGTCAAGTAGAGCATGATATCTACTATCTTTTACGAATTAAAAGTGTATAATCAATATTTTATCGCTGAGACTCAGCTTAATAAATAATCTACATCATCGAATCATCCCTGCACTACGGCTAAAGATATTCATGTAATCATCAATGGTCATGATTATACCGAATAATCCCTGGTTATAATCATACCAATAACTGTCCATTAATGCACTACGGGCCAATGAGGATTTTTACCACATCATCTATAACATTACGGGTCATGATTATACCGAATGATCCCTGGTCATAATCATACCAATAAATAGTTCATCTATGCACATAAGCCAAAGATACTCATCAATCAATAGCTCATCTTTGCAAGTAAGCCAAAGATATACAACTATAAAATCAATAATCAACGGTCCATCTTTGCACGTAAGCCAAAGATATACAACTGTAAAACCAATAATCAACAGTCCATCTTTGCATGTAAGCTAAAGATATACAACTGTAAAACTAATAATCAACAGTCCATCTTTGCACGTAAGCCAAAGATAACTTTCATCACAATATAAGCATGAGGATGATGACAATGATATAAGCATTAATCAAACGAAATCAAGGATAAATATTAAAGACTTTAAATTTATCCAAATATTATCAATCACTTAATAAATTAATAATCTAATATTATTAATATTATAATAATATTTTAATCACTTCTTAAACTTATAAATAATTTATTTTAATTGTTTATACTTTACCAAATAATGCATTTAATCATTCAAAATGTCATACTCATAAGATTTTATCACCAATGATCAAATCACTCATCAAAAATCTGCATATACCTTATATAGGATTTCCAAGCCATAAACTCTTATTTACCAATTTTTCAACTTCACATAACATATTTAATTCATCTGTTCGTAACAAAACCATTTTCATGAAAAATACCAAATCAGTCCCAAAAATTATTCATTTCTGAAATTTAGCAGAATATAGTCCCATATTGAACATATATTTTTCTCGAAATTTTTAAAATTCAGTTACTATTTTTCATATGGCCAAAACTGCCGAATATTCAGACATTTATCATAAATTGTACTTTTGTCCAAAAATTCCGAAATTTATAAGGTATACTCCTGTTATATATATGTACTCCCAATAAAATTTCACCAATTTTGAAGTTAACCACAAGGAGTTATAAGGGTTTACTTTTAAAATAGTCTTTTCCTATAAAATTCATAACTCCTTATCTATGCATCCAAAAATCGTCATTTTTGGACACAATCTAGAAAACTCATCAAATTATCATTTTAAATTTTTCCAGAATTTTTGAGGGTCAGAAAAATTACGAAACTGCAAATGGATTTTCGCTCGCCATGCGGTAATCCACGTAGACAGATCATTTTCACAATTTAATAAAGAATGAATACAAAGGATCATTCACCATGCATGCGATAATCCACATAGACAGGTTATTCCAATAGAATAATAAAGAATGAAATAACAGAAGAATTCACCGTGCATGCGATAGATCGCACAAACAGGTTATTCCAACAGAATAATAAATAATAGAACCAGGTCATGCGTCATCCGCATAGACAAGATATTCCAACAGAATAATAAAGAATGGAATAATAGAAGAATTCACCATGCATGCGATAGACCGCACAAACAGGTTATTCCAACAGAATAACAAATAATAGAACCAGGTCATGCGTCATCCGCACAGACAGGATATTCTAACAGAATAATAAAGAATGGAATAATAGAAAAATTTACCATACATGCGATAGACCGCACAGACAGGTTATTCCAACAGAATAATAAAGAATAGAACCAGGTCATGCGTAATCCGCACAGACAAGATATTCCAACAGAATAATAAAGAATAGAATAACAGAAGAATTTTACCATGTATGTAGTACTTCGCATAGACAGGTTATTCTAACATAATAATAAAGAATGGAATAACAAAAGAATTTTACCATGTATGCGGTACTTTGCATATACAGGTTATTCCAACAGAATAATAAGGAATGGAATAACAATAGCTCTCTTCATGAATACGAAAGAAATAATACCCCTTACTATAATAATAATAATATCCCTTACCTTAGAAAGAAACTGGATACTGGAGTAGTGAAGTAGCAGAATACTTTTCTTCTTTCTCTCTATAGTTTCTCTCTCTAGAGTTTCAGTGAATTCGTAAGAAATAATGAAGGAATGAGCTTCTATTTATAGAATAATTAAAAGTAGCTCTTGGTCTTAACGAAGGGTCAAAATGACTCTTGGTAATATTGAAGAGACAACTACTATTTGCGAAGAGGCAATTAACTCTTGGAACACAGAAGAGACAAGTAACTCTTGAAAAACTGAAGGGACAAGTTACTATTAAAACTTTAAACCAACGATACATATTGATTTACTATTATAATTTCAACAAACTGTCTGAAAAATTATCACATCTTCTCATGGAATAATATTGTACTCAAAAATAATTTGGACCGAAATTTCGGGTAAATAGTATCCTGTGAATAGTACTTTGAGAATAGTATCCCGTGAATAGCATCCCGACACAAAAAGTGTCCCAAATACCCGAGTGAACAATACTAGAGTAAATAGTAATTGGGTAAATAGTAACGCGTGAATAGTACTCCGACACAAAAGTGTCCCGAATACCCGATTGGTCAATATAACCTCCAGACATTAATTATTATCGAAATAAATATTGATTTCTACTAACACTAATAATTTTCACACAATGAAACTATCAATTTCATCTTTAATCAACACGAACTTATTCATCATTAATATTATAATTCACAATATTTAACTACCAGGTCGTTCCCAAGAAAGAGTAGACTTTTCGATAAGGATTTCTCCTTATTGGCGCGCAATTAGGTGACCAAACCTCTCCTTGACAAAACTTCTTGACATTGTCAATATTGCAAATAATAATATGAATAACTTTATCGTCTCAATTATTGATATCATATTATGCAGATGATACTGTGACAATAATTGAATCAATAATATGAGAGATATGATGCAGCAATTACTGTAGTAATAATTGAGTATAACTGAGTGACTTCTCACGTAAGCATCAATAATCAATACCGTGTGCTACAATGCAACCACTCGTATTACTGTACTTTTACTACCGGGTAGTTCAACAGTTTTAACAGTAGCACCTCCGCCGTTATTTTTATAAAAAGATAATTCTGTCGTTTTTTAACTACGATAATACTTTCGTTGGGGGGTCCACCAATGATTGTGCCGTCGTACGGATATTTCCCGATAAAATAAATATTCTATATCAACTTACTTACTTTGCACAATTTTCACATATCACCCTTAACTTTAATCCTTTTATCAATTTAACCATTTACTAAATAACATAATAATTATAAGAAAATTAAAAACTTTTATTTCATAAAATTCGGGGTCTCACAATGACAAGTTTGATAAGTCTTGAAGTTAAGGAGGGCCAAAGTAATCAGTCAAGTTGTCAGTACCTGAGATCAGTCAAGGCAAACAGAAGTGATGAAGCACTACACAAGAAAAGGAAGAGGTGTTCTACATTGAAGATCCAATGAACACTCTTCAGAATCGTAGTGTTGTCTCAAACAGTCAATGAGCAACATTCAACAAGACACACTACGATCAGGTCCTAGAACATCTTAAACTGAAGACTCGTAAAGTTTGGTCATCTGAAGATTGAAGCATTAGCAACGGTTTAATCTGAAGCCTGATATTCTAACGTTGCTAATTGAGAGCATCAATGCAGAAGGACAATTCCTAATGTTCTAATTGAGGAATAAGAAAGGAGAAATAAATTTGACTACATGCGCGATACATCAAAGTGACATCTCTGACGAGGTAGGTGAAATAGTAGACTGCAATGTCAGAAAGGTGAAAAAGGGGATGCCATATCACATCTGCAGTCTGCAACAAATAACTCGAGATCTGTGAAGCAATTCAAATAGCTCCCAACAACTATATTCCAATGGGAAGATTATGAAGAAGTATATATTAGCTAGAGCTTTAAAGATCAAGAGTTGCTGAGTTGCAGAATCGTTGAGTTGTTAGAATGCTATATTGTTGACTTTACGAGTTCCACCAGAGCTGAACAAGAACAAGTCTCAGTGGCAGTGAGACTACTAAGGTGGAAGTGAAGCAGATTTGAAGAAGGACTTAAACAGACTAAAGCTTCACATAACAAGGATGAGAATGCCACTGAAGATGGCAGCTAAGTTGAGAGCCGAGAAGGCTAAGAAGATAATATTCAGAAAAGTGGCAGAGCACATAGAAGATCCAAAGAGCCACTCTACGAATCACCATGAACCAAAAGCTAAAACAGAATAGATGCAGAACCATGTCTGTAGAATATTCAAGAAGGGTTCAAGGAATGCTAAGTGGCAGAAGAAGTCTACCAAAAGCTTAGAGACTTAGCAAATCTAAATGGTGATGGTGCACAGCTGACATCGGAAGAAGATGGGATGAACATTATAAAGATCAGTTGCACCAGAGAAGAGGTGGTCTAGACTCTATGCAGAATTCAAAGAGGACCACGCCAAGCTGCTAAGTACTAAAGATGTTCAAGCTTCAAGACATCTTAGCAGCAAAGCACCAACAACAAGCAGCCAGGGCTTGAGGGGCCCTTGTTCGAAGGGACTAAATGAAGTTATAAGTCTGCTGGGCTTGAAGAGTTCTTAGTGAACTAGAGGAGTTCCAAGCCTGCTGGGCTTGAAGAGTTCTTAGTGAACTGAAGTTTCGAGGCTGCTGGCCTTAAAGGAATCTTAGTGATTCAGGGCACTGCCCTTCCTTAGTGGAATTCTTGCTGGTTAAAGCTGAAGAGTGAACTAGGAGCTTGAGTCTCTGAATCACTTAAAATCCCTTGTGTCTTTTACATTCAGTCATTTACTTTCTATCATTTACATTATATACCTAACTACTATAAATGCTATGTAAGTATTAACTACTTACAGCTTAACTAACTCTACGAACAATGTATGTATGTTCATGAATATATCAAGGAAGGGGATCTTTTACTTATTTCTCTGAGCAAGAAAAGATTCTTATGTTTGTCACATGCTAATTCATTAGCAATACAAAATAAACAGAAAAGTATTTAAAATTAAAAAGGATCTATTCAACCCTCCTTCTAGATCTATTGTGTGCCTACTGGGAACTAACAATTGGTATCAGAGCAGGTTTTTATGCTATATTAAAAAGCTAATCGCTTTGAGTCTGATCCTGAGAACAAACATTATTCTAAACTTAGTTTGGTTGTAAGTCACTTGTAAATGCAGATGAGCTCACACGTTGGAAATAATGTGTACAGGTAAATGTGTATATATACTTGAAGCTGCTCAAATTGGTCTATGTTCTTAAGTGCCATAGCAACAAGATCAATCCTTGTCCACAATCAATCTTGTAATTTGAAGACCAGAGATGGGAGGTCAAGAGGCATCAACAGCAAAGAGTCAAGCATCCACTAGTCTGAAAGATGAAAGGCCATATATGTTAAGAAATACTTATCTAAAGGAGGAAGAAGAATTTCTCAAATATGTGTTTGGCTAACCAGCAACTGGATGTGAACCTTGAGGTTCAAGGCTGTCAAAGAATCAAGGATGCCAAGATTTCTCTAGCTTACATCTTCAAGCCTATGACTGATTAATCAAAGGACAACTGGAGCAACAAGCTGTCAGAAACAAATATAACATTGTGCACATCAATGCCTGACCTCATTATATCAAGATAAATGACCATCAAGAAACTGACAGTAGAAAGGTACGATTTCTCATTAATATAAATGTATACATCATATTGCATCACCTTATGTACTACAAAAGTATTCTATCAAGAGACCTTACTCTTCCTAAAAAGGGGAAGAGAGAAAGTACACTAAGGTAGGAAACTCAACTGCTAATAAACTTTCTCTTCATCCAAGTTTTAGGTTGAAGATAACATCTTGAAAGAAGTCTGAAATAGGTCATAAGCTTATCAAAACCTAATTAATCTTAAGTGGAGTAATCTTTGCTGAAGGGTAAGTATGCATGTACAAACCTATGTTCCAGATTTTTGATAATACATAGAGTTTGATTAGTTCTACAAGAGTATCTTGAAGATTCGTAGAAACTAATTATCTCCACAAATCAACCAGATACAAATAAGTGATGGAGTTGATTCTCACTCTGTGAATATTTAGAATATGTGAACATAATCAAGCAAATGATGAATCCATCAAAAAAAAGAATGTCCTATTAAAATGGCTAATCTTACACACACTCATAATCATGCATCTTAAAATGTCATATCTAATTTGGATACATGCATAAAAATTATTGTTGGTGATCAATGTGATGAAAATTTAAATATATGAGGAATAAGGATTTTGAAAACTAACCGGACAGGATCCATTTAACCATGGGTACCAAACATAGAAATTTATCTAACCTGCAAGTACCTGGTCTATCTGACCACACTAAGGAATGCTGAAGCAGATGACTTCAGTTAAGAAGATTCAACTAGCTGGAGGCTAAAGACATTTCAAAAATGCTCAAGACAAAATCATTCTCTGTCAAAGCCTGCTCTTGAAGACTTGCTGAGCTAACATGAATAAAGATCACATGGTTGCTGATCTCCTTGTGGAAGTAGACCATTCAAGCTAAGATGAAAAGGATTTTATATGGTCATTCATGCAAAGCGTATCATCTGAGAAGAATCCTTGAGAAAGTTCACATCAGAGGATCATCGAGCATTAATCATGAGGAACTCATTATAGAAGCAGAACTCCACAAGTACAATCTGTCAAAGAAGACTACATTCGTAGTTCTGTCAAACAATCGTAGAGTGATCAATCCTGAAGATATCTATTTCTATGATCGAAGGAGGTTTAAATGATAGTGATGATTTCAGTCAGAAGGAGATATGTAAGGATGCCTTCTGATGCACATGAAGAAGAAGAACTCACACATCTCTGAGAAGATAGTATCAACTATGGGGGAGCAGTGATCTGTTAAAGAACAGCAACACTAAAAGTATCAGAAGTGCACTATGAAGCAATATACCAGTTACAAAGTCCCAAAACTTTGTGGCTGATGAACCAAATGAAGATCCATAGTCAGTAGGTACGTCTCAAAAAGTGTCACTGATAACCTTGTCAACCACCCAACTCAAAATCATGGAGTACCTACGATCAAACATCTGATCGTAGTGTAAGAGCAGGAGGACACCGCGATTACAACCAATGCAAGTGTCTAAAGTTGGTAGATGAACTCTCCAGTAGAAAAGATTAAATGAGATATCAGTACTAATCATGTCTGAAGTTCTTCATCTGGTAAGCGCCTCAGGGACAAACCTGACCCTTAGTTCAATCTAAGAGGTTGGCCCTTCCTGAGCTACCTTAACCCAGAAGGAATGATAAGTTAAGTTCATTTCAAGGACCAGGACAGACAACGTTCTTAGAGTAGATTCAGCAGTGAACTCGACGATCATAGTACAACCTCAACGATCGTAGAGTAGCCTCGACGATCGCAGTTTTCCCAAAGGATACACTAGCTCATGGGGAGCTCGGCAGAACTCGACACATACCAAACTATTCAGATTGTATAGAGGGAAGTTACGAATACAGTTGCGAAAGACATCTTGCTAATTCACTTCAGAATTTCAGTGCCCGAACTCTCTTTGGGCGCATCAGTGGTTAAGCCATGCAACTTCAAGGTAAGGATTAGAGTCAAATCATCCACTGAAGCATCTCTCAAAAGATGATCGTTGAGTTTCCAAAATCGTAGAGTCTGTAGCTATCTCATCAATCTACTCTACGTACTAAAAAAGTCAATGGTCAAACTACATCAGTAATGCTCATTTTCTTAGGAGAAAATTAAAACTGAAAAACTATTCAGTTTATGGGGAGTTACAGTTTATTACTGGGCATCGTGCAACCAATGGCTGGCTGACACATCGCAGCTTATGCAGAGTCAGAAGGAACTGTCATTAAGACAAATTTAAAATCTTTAAACAGTTATTAAAAGCTATCGAACCTCTCTTCCTCCCTTTTTCAAACCCTAAACCCCTCTTCAAAGCCTAAATCCGTCAAACCTCAAGCTCGCCCAAATCACACTCAAATATCTCTCATAAGACTTCTGAGATTAAAACCCCATATACTTCGAACTATTCAAATGGCAGATTGGCGAGTAATCACTGGCATTCAGCTCGGAACCAAGACATTTGAAAAATCTGAGAAGAAGTTCAGAGATATTCTTGAACTTGTAAAGAAGGCTGGATTCTCAGAATGTCTTGAGTCAAACACTTGCATATATGTTGACCTAGTTAAAGAATTTCACTCCAACGCAACCGTAAATTCTGGAACCCTTTCTACCAAGGTCAAAGGTCAGATTCTAAAGCTGAAATCGTCTGACACCAATCAATGCTTAAGTTTTCTTGACCTAGGTTTGAGAAACCTTGATGAGATCAACACTAAAAAAGCTAAGAAGATTATGCAATACAGAAGAAACCCTAGTCTGAAGGACATGAAGAAAAAGGAGTTTCCTGAAGAATTCGAGTTCCTTGCAGAGATAGTAGGCAAATGTATCCTATGCAAGGACACTGCACATGACACGGTGAGTGATCAACAACTAAAGATCATGTCTGCAATAGTTCTGAAGAAGCATATCAACTTTAGAGTTATCCTGCTCGGTCAAATATCCAAATGGCTGGATAAGGAAGAGAAGAAAAGATTAATAGGAAAACCCCTCAAGAAGGTTTTCCATGGAAGGTTCTTAAGTATCATTTTGAAGAAGAAGCTGAAGAATAAAATTAAGGATGATGAAGGTGAAGTCCTTAATAGCCATAAAGTGATGACTACCGAGCTGTTCACAAATTGGAAGAAGAACCCAATGGAGAACAAAAAGCTAATGATATATGGCAGCACCAACAAAAGCACTACGAAGAAAAGGAAGGCAATTGCTATGAATGAGAAGGATGTGTTATTCACTGACGATTCAGACATCCCTCAGTCCAAATCTATGAGGCCACCAAAGAAGAAAACTAAGGTGATAAAGAAATCCAAACTGGTTTCCCAAGGAAGTCTATCTACTCAAGAAGAAAGAGAAAACGTAGAGTCAAAAAATGAGAGGGGAACTGAGAGCTTCAAGGATGAATCCTCAAGGAGCAAGTCCACCAATGAAGAAGAAGTTAAATCCAAGAAGGAGAAAGCTGAATCTATGAAAGGAATACCTAAATCTGGTGATGAAGAAGAATATACAAGTCCCATGGCTAACACTCAGAGTAGCAACTCTGCTGATAAAGAAAGCTTTAAAGCTGAAATAACTGCATCTCCTACTGTTATAGTCCCAACAAGTTCATCTGATGGTTCAAAAGACGTTGAGTCTAATGAAGAAGGATCTGTTCCTAATGTCGCTGAACATCAAAGAAGTTCATCTGTTGATTCAGAGGCTTCAAAATTTAAAGAAAAAGAAGAGTCTGAAACTCCTGAAGCTGAACCACCAAGAAGAAGGAAGAGCAGCAGACTGATTGCTCAAATAGTTTTAAAAAGGGGAGAAATATTTCCAAAGACAATTGAAATCAGTGATGATGAGGCAGAATCTAAGGAAGAAGATGCTAAGGGTAAACGAAAGAACATATCAGCAAAGGCTAACAGTAAAAGGCTCAAGACTGTAGAGCCATAAGAGGCTAATAAGTCTGCAAAGACTAGCCCTGATAAGAAGCATGATGATTAAATAAAAGAACAAACTGATGAGTCCATTAAAGGAAGTCTACACAGGTCTAACTCTAATTCAAGCTCAGAAGATAAAGAGATGGAAAAGGATTCTAGTTCTATAGATTAGAAATCGGAGGAATCAACAGACTATCATGTTCTCTCTCTAGCAAGAGTTTGCAAAAGAATAGTGGTGGAAGTCTTTGATGAACCACCAAATGTACCACCAGAAAGATGGGTAAGCTATGGAAACGAACAATTCAAAGTTGTAAGGATGACTACAGACGACATGTTGAACAATTGGTAAAACATGGAGTTAGATTGCACGATAATACTGTACAATCCTGATGATCTTCTGATGAGATGGTTCTTCCCATGGATGCCCTGGTTAAAAGCATATACTGATAAAGATGGGAGTTACTTCAACTGGTGTTACTCACAGTTTTTGAACTTAGAGCTGGTATCTCAAAACTTTCTAAGAGTTAAGAAGTTTGCAACTAAGCTGATCAAAAACCAATCTCATTTTAAGATCTATCGACATACTGATAACCACTATATTCCTTACGATAGTAGAGTTGGTTCTGATGGCAGAAGGATTATACCCAAGTGTATGATCGTAGAGTCCCTTCACTCTACCATTGAAGATGATCAAATTCAGTTTGAGAAGCTTCCATCTGTCCAAGCACAATTGTCTGATATTCCTTCATCCTCCAACAGTGATTGGCACTCAATGATTAATCATATTATCACTGCTTTCAAAAACTGTCCAAGAGTGAAAATCATGGAGTCCAATCTGGTGTTCAACAAGAGTCTGCCCAACCAAATAACCAAACTCCTACGGAGCAGGAGTTACTAAAGAACTCTGATGAGTTGGTTGAGAAGATATTTATCATCACTGAAGAAGCAAAGATGTTATCATAAGAAGGAGATAATGTGTTTCAAGACAGACTCCAAGCCACTATGTCTGATATATCTCTCAAAATTAAAGAGAGAGATCAAATCTATCTGAATACTATGAATGATCAGAAGAAAGAAGCTTTATGAGCACAGAAGGCTAATAAAGAGCAAATTCTATCTCTGTCTGACAAGATTGACAATCTGAATTAGTCTCTTTTCCTACAACTTGAGCTAAGCCAACAAGAAATCAAGATTGAGGTTGCTAACTCATCCTACCTGATGGAGCATCTTATGAAAAATGTGGAGCAGCTTTCACAAGTGATTAATGGCAAAAAGGGGGAGAAAAAGAGACATAGAAAGAGGCACTCAAGGAGGAGTAAGGCCAAGAGCAGAAAGGCAAAGAAGGAGAAAAAGAAGAATCATCATCTAAGGGGGAGCCAAAGGGTAATGATCCCATGAACACAGAGTTTGAGGGGGAGCCAGACAAAGAAGAAGAGCATGCATCTCAGGGGGAGCAGGAACCAGGAGATCAAGAAGAAATGAAGTCACCATCCCAGGGGGAGCAGAAGCAAGAAAATCAAGCAGATAAGTAACAACAACAGAAGATATCCTAGAGACACACATGGAGCCAAAAAGGTACATCTCTATCTAGTTAGGTATGTTCTGGATCCAGGATGTAAAGTGTCATAGTTTATGTAATCTTATATTATCCTTTATGTAGCTAAGTATTATCATCAATGACATTCATGCTTATCTGTTTTAAAAATACAGCTGCTCACTGTATATAAGATTCATTCATCTCATGCATATGCACTAATTATTTTTGTCATAATCAAATAGGGGTAGATTGTTAGGAATATACTTGAGAATGTTATTCCTATTTATATATGATTTGATTATGATATAAATGAATGGATATGCAACTATGCTTGCATTAAGAAAAGATGTAAAGTCCTTTGATAGAGAATATGAATATATGTACAAGGACTTAGAATGAATTGATCAAATATGTTAGGTTGATCCTACATAAGCAAAATAGCCTTGTAAAGTCCTTAAAAAGAAATGATGTACAAGGACTATAAATATAAAAAGATCTAGCTTGTTAGGTTGATCTTATAATGTAATAGATAGGCATGTCTGATCGTCGAGCACTGCACCAGAATCGTAGTCTGCCAGGAGAGTAAGGAAAACTTGAGAACTATCAAGGCGAAATCGTAGTCTGCAAAATAGTAGATATCAAAGTTCATAGTCTGCCATGAGAGACGAGGAATGATCGTAGTGTGTCGAGAAGCACTTTCTCAGTATCGTAGTCTGCTGAGAAAATCATGTTCAGAATCGTATGTCGATGTCGAGATTTTTATTTGTCCCTTTTCTGTTCTTGTCTTTTTGTGTTCTCATGTTAGGTGAGATTTATTTAAAAAAAATAAGTTGTGAAAAGGTCTGACATGTATATGTCGATGATTTGACTGTAAGAGTCTCCAGTTGGTATTTTTAAATGGTTGCACCAACTCAACCGAGAAAAGGTTTGCACATAGACCAAGTGATGTGACACTGCGTAACTGGTCTGTGAAACCGAGATTCGTTAGGGTCCGGGGGCTTGGTTATGCGAGGGGAAGGTGTTAGGCACCCCCCGACATCCGTGGTAACACGGTGATTGCTACTTTTCATTTTAAACATTTATCTGAATGTGTGTGTAGGTCTATGTACAGTTATTTGGAAGTAGTGATATGCCTCGTTTGCACCTATATACAAAAGGTTTGAATTTTGTATAAAAGTTTAATTTTAACAAGATATAGCAATGATGTTTTGTAAAATAGGTTTTTCAAACCCTTGTACTCAATAGTAATTGAGGCCTTTGATACTTTCATTTTATTATGTGTTCGGCTGGATTGCTTTTATTTTCGAGATGCCAAGCATCTTCGAGAAAATAATATATATAGCAGTGCCGAACTCCTTATGGGCATGGGAGTCATCTAAGGAAATTCAAACACCTTGAATAATTTACAAGATGGTTACAGCTGAAAATGTCCATCACGGGAACCGAATCTAGATTCAGGGACTGAATCTGTGATCACATGATTCCTAGGCTCACATGATGATGCAATAGGTAAGAAAGTTGTAAATAGTATATATATATATATATATATATATATATATATAGAAAAATGTATAGATATATATATATATATGAATGATCAACTGCCACTAAGTAAACTCCAGGCGGGACGAAATGTAAATATATATAAAGACGATCAACCGCCACGTAGTAAACTCCAGGCGGGACTAAATGTAAATATATATATATATAAAGACGATCAACTGCCACGAAGTAAACTCCAGGTGGGACCATATATATATATATATATATATATATATATATATATATATATATATATATATATATATACGGAGAGTCTCTAAAGCGAACCTTAAAAAACGAACCAAAGACGAACTGTCGTCTTTGGTGTCTATGGCGACGGTTCGACCCGTCGCCAAAGACTACATGGCTATGGCGACGGATCGAACCGTCGCCATAGACACCAAAGACGACGGTTCGTCTTTGGTTCGCCCTTTAAGGTTCGCTTTAGAGACGGACTGTATATATATATATATAGAAAGAGAGAGAGAGAGAGAGTCCGGATCTTAAGCTCACCCCTTATTCAACTCACCCGAGCTCACCCCCCTTTTAGTGACGAACCAGACGACGGTTCGGTCATACAACCGTCGTCTATACTTTTAGCGACGCTATGTTGTCCGTCGCTAAAAGTATAGACAATGGTTGTATGACCGAATCGTCGTCTGGTTCGTCGCTAAAAGGGGGTGAGCTCGAGTGAGTTGAATAAGAGGTGAGCTTAAGATCCGGACCGTATATATATATATATATATATATATATATATATATATATATATATATATATATATATATATAAGTATTTATATATATAAAAGAAATAAAAGCCACAGACCGATGATCCGGGCATACACACACAACACGACTCTCAACATGAATAATTGTGTGTGAACAAAAGTGGAGAAAGGCTTTAAGAAATGTGAGAAGGCTTACAGTGGACTGCCAAAGAATACTTTAAATAGCTTTAAATGAATGAACACTCGGTTTCCACCGGTAAAATGTAGCAAAATATAAGCTCACAAGTGTTTGAAATGAGAAAGCACTCAGTTTATAGTGTGTACAGAGCAAAATAGACAGGGCTTCCTCACCTTTTTTCTTCCAAATGGCCACCCCAATCCCTCTATTTATAGAGGGAGGAGCCGCAGGTGTACCTGCGGCTGCCCAGGGTGCCCCGGGCTCCGTGGGCCCCATCGTCTCAAAGTACGTGCACTCGTGCATTACGTTGTCCGCTCAAACCTTCATAACTTTCAATCCGGGCATCTGATTGAGGCGTATAATACCTTTCCAGAATGATGTTGTCGAGAGCTACACAATGACATGGGATAATAGGTTGTATGAAGCTAGGAAGATGGGTCCACGCCCAAATCTTCAACTCTTCAAATTCAATCTGGTGTGTTGTCTTGTGCAGTAGTCACTCGGGATTCGAGCTATGGTTCTTGTAGGACACTTCTGTGTAGCATGTAGGTTGAAATGTTGTTGAGACGGTGTGAATGTGGGATCGAGGTGGCAAAATGACGATTTTTCCCCTCACCGGGGTTATCTCCTGTTCTGGGCTGATCTAGCAGTCATTACTCAGGGTTATCACTGAGATTGGGCTACTGCAA
Organism: Panax notoginseng; assembly: GCA_016801055.1. NCBI lineage: Eukaryota > Viridiplantae > Streptophyta > Magnoliopsida > Apiales > Araliaceae > Panax > Panax notoginseng. The sequence goes on along the minus strand of CM029015.1, from coordinate 154,461,603 downwards.
GTGCTGAATGTCCTCAGGGTTGTCTCTGAGGCGTGTCTAACCTCCCGGGGTTATCTCCGAGTTTGGGACTGAGTGCCTCGGGGCTATCACCGAGGTTGAAGCTGATTGCTGGGGATTGAAATGAGCTTTTCCGGGGTTATCTCTGAAATTGCCAATGCATTCCTCGGGGTTGTCTCCGAGGTTGGAACTGAAACTCCCAGGGTTATCTCCGGGGTTGGAACTGAGTATCTCGAGGTTGTCTCTGAGATGGAACGGACTTCTTCGGTGTTATCTCTGGAACTGTAATTGCATTCCTCGGGGTTGTCTCCGAGGTTAAAAACTGAAATTCCTGGGGTTATCTTCGGGACTGGACCAGAATATCTCGGGGTTGTCTCCGAGATAGAAAAGACTGAGTATCCCGGGGTTGTCTCCGGGACTAGAACTGATTTGACTTTCAGGGTTATCTCTGGAAGACAACTCTGCCCTCCTGCAAGGTTAGTAACAGGAATGCAAAATTTTTGAGTGTCTACATTGTAGAGACAGCCTGTCTAAGAGCCGACCAAGCATCTGCCAGAGCCAAGTCAAGAATCGTAGGCCACACTTGAAGTAGTGGAGTCTGCTGATCATATCAGAGGCAGAGATCGTAGTCGAGCCAGATTAGACGAGGACATCAAGCATAAAGACAAAAATTGTAGAGTGTCAAGATCTGATCTCGAAATCATAGTGTCTGCAGAACCAAAGCTAAATCGTAGTGTGCATAACTAAGGCTTCAACAGAGGTGCTCACAACGCCAAGGCAGAATCGTAGAGTAAACACGATTCTCAATAAATGAGCACTCCCAGAATATCCAAAGTATGAAGCCTCTGGTCTGAGTTGCAAAGATACATTCCACCTAAAGGAAACTAGAGAGCACTCAACGAATGGCATGCAAGCTAATAGAAGATCTAAGGACTAACCCAATCAGCATCCAGATTGAGATGTCAAGTCATTCAAGATGAAGTCTTCCACAAGTAGATCAGAAGAAGACTTCAGAAAAAGTGACTAATTAAAGAAAGTCAGTAAGTGCAATAGCTGTCAAGAGAACAGAAGACAACGATCTTGGGACTAACCAAGATCGTAGTGTTTGCCAGATTAAAAGTAGAAACTAATGGGATCTATAACGAAGCACTGGCTAACCTATAACAGAACAAACAAGGAATATAAAGCGTGGGTCAGACCATTGATGATATGTAAACGGGAGATCACATGGAGAAAGAGACTGAGCATGACAAGTTTGATAAGTCTTAAAGTTAAGGAGGGCCAGAGTAATCAGTCGAGCTGTCAGTACCTGAGATCAGTCAAGGAAAACAGAAGTGATGAAGAACTGCATAAGAGAAGGAAGAGGTGTTCTACATTGAAGATCAGATGAACACTCTTCATAATCGTAGTGTTGTCTCAAACAGTCATTGAGCAACATTTAACAAGACATACTACGATTAGGTCCAAGAACATCTGCATCAGAATTGTAGAGTTTGGTCATCTGAAGATTGAAGCATTGGTAACGGTTTAATCTGAAGATTGATATTCAAACGTTGCTAATTGAGAGCATCGATGCAGAAGGATAATTCCTGATGTTCTGATTGAGAAATCAGAAAGGAGAAATAAAGTTGACTACCTGCCCGACACATCAAAGTGACATCTCTGACGAGGTAGGTGAAATAGTAGACTGCAGTGGCAGAAAGGTAAAAAAAAGGGATGTCATGTCACATCTGCAGTCTGCAACAAATAACTCGAGATCTGCGAAGCAATTCAAATAGCTCTCAACGTGTATATTCTAACGGGAAGATTGTGAAGGAGTATATATGTGACGCCCCTAAAACAGGTATACATCACCCATTCTGAGTCGTCAAAATATGGTACAGAAGTAACTACAACTTTATTAATACAATTGTCGTGTAAAATACGACAACACATAAAATGTGAGTTTCAATACAAATATTATCTTCTAGACAATATCCACACTCAAATAAGTTCTTATTACAATTATTGATATATTATTTTACAAAAATAGTGAGGACTACTAAACAACTTTCTAGAACCATCATTCCATACCCCGACTAGTACTCGCTACATTCTCGCCTCCTCAAAAAGACCGTACTTCTGACTGGAATACTGGATATAGTGCTGAAGGAACTTGCACCGTATAGAAATACTCAAAGTATCAAAATACTCACAAGAATACACTCGATAATATAGAGAGAGAAAACTTCAGTTTCTGGTGTGATTTTCAATTCTAACCTAAGCACCCTATTTATAGGAAATTACTTAGAACACCAAAGCAGAAAATTTAATAAAATATTAATATATTTATATAAATTTCCTACGCCCACTTTGACAATCCAATTTCAGCACATTAACTACACAAGTAGGGCCCTCCATCTCACAAAAAACATTTTTCATAAAAGAATTATTTTAAACTCCAAAAAATTAATTATTCCAGAACTTCAATAATTCATAATAAATAGCCCTTTTATCAAAAAAATTTAAATCTTATGTCCATTCCATAGGAAATTCAATTTTCTACAACTTTGTAAGTTTAAGTTTTTCCAAATTTCAAACAGAAATTGACCGAAATCCACATACCGATGATTTTACGGATTATAAGCAAATTTCAGTCAAGAAATGGAGTCCACAAACATGAAAAACATGTTTTAAATATTTTTAGTAACAAAAATACTCTTCCTCCTCATTTATTCATATATCACACATTTATTATAAAAATATCACCATTATTATATGATTATAATATAATAATATATTTAAATAAATTATTTTATCAAAAAAGATAAAATATCAATTTACAACAATTGTCACATTAAAATTTTCTCCATCTATATCCACATAAAATGAATATTTTCCTTATCATATAAACCAATAATTAATTATTCACAAATAATATTACAGAATCACAATACTGACAACCAGGCCGCTCCCAGGAAAGAGGAGACTTTTCGATAAGGATTTCTCCTTACTGGCGCGTAATTAGGTGACCAAACATCTCCTTAGATAGAACTTTTTAGACATTGTCAATAATGCTATCTAATAATATTATTCAAATAATATAAATTATTGATCTGATAATGAAAAATACTGTGTAGTGACAATTATTGAAACAACAATAATATAAAATATTAACGAAGCAATTATTGAATCAATAAAATTAAATATTGAACAGTAATTACTGTAACAATTATTGAGTAGTGCCTTCTTACGTAAGAATCAATAATTGGTCCAATACCGTGTGCTACTGTGCAACACCGTGTATTACTGTGTTTTTAACCACCGGGTATTCCAACAGTGTTAACGGTAACAACTACGTCGTTATTTATAAAAACTTATACTTGTTATTTTCTTCATCCAATTGCTTTTTGTTATGGGGCCCACACAAGACTGCGCCGTCGTACGAATATTCCCCGACAGTAAGAATATTCCATGACCAAACGAATATTTCCCGACAACAATGAATATTTTATAACCACTTGCTTAATTAAAATATTTGCGCATTTTACCTATAACTAATCACATTAATCAAATCAACCCTTACTATTTCAAAATAATAAATAGAGGAAATTCAATTTCATTTATAAAAAGTTAGGGTCTTACAATATATCAGTTAGAGCTTCAAAGATCAAGAGTTGCTGAGTTGTAGAATCGTTGAGTTGTTAGAATGCTATATTGTTGACTTTATAAGTTCCACCAGAGCTGAATAAGAACAAGTCTCAGTGGCAGCAAGACCACTAAGGTGGAAGTGAAGCAGATTTGAAGAAAGACTTAAACAGACTAAAGCTTCACACAACAAGGATGAGAATGCCACTGAAGATGGCAAATAAGCTGAGAGCCGAGAAGGCCAAGAAGATAGCATTCAGAAAAGTGGCAGAGCACAAAAAAGATCCAGAGAGCCACTCTACGAATCACCATGAACCAAAAGCTAAAACAGAACAGATGCATAACCATGTCTGCAGAACATTTAAGAAGGGTTCAAGGAATGCTAAGTGCCAGACGAAGTCTACCAAAAGCTTAGAGACTTAGCAAACCTAAATGGTGATGGTGCACAGCTGACATCAGAAGAAGATGGGATGAACATTATAAATATCATATGCACTAGAGAAGAGGAGGTCCAGACTCTACGCAGAATGTAAAGAGGACCACGTCAAGCTGCTAAGTACTAAAGATGTTCAAGCTTCAAGACATATTAGCAGTAAAGCACCAACAAAAACTACAATAACAACAAGCAGCCATGGCCTGAGGGGTCCTTGTTTAAAGGGACTAAATGAAGTTTTAAGCCTGTAGGGCTTGAAGAGTTCTTAGTGAACTAGAGGAGTTCCAAGCCTGCTCGGCTTGAAGAGTTTTTAGTGAACTGAAGTTCCGAGGCTACTGGCCTTGAAGGAATCTATAAAGACCCAAAATTTTTTGAATAATTATATCTATATTTTTACGAGAAAAAAAAATTTTATTTCAATTTAAAAATTATAATGCTTATAGTTATCAGTAATAATATTTTGAATATATGCGATATGGATTTAGCAGAATAGTCGATTTAAATTTTTAAGTTGACTGATAATGAAAGTTAAGTCAGATATGGTCCATAATCCTAATTCATGGATTATGAACAAGGAATGAGAATATTTGTATATAATAATTATATTTCAATATACTATATATGTACTGTATGTGTGTATTATTTAGTGTTGATCAGAAATAGCAGAGTATTAGAAAATCTTAAGTTTAAACCGATAAACCCTAATTGGAAATTAGCAAGCCCTAATGTTAATTAAAAAATCTTAAGATTAAAATTTATGAGAAATATATGAAATTACCAAACTATCCTTATATTTTAGAGGGAAAAGACCAAAATACCCTTTAGTAAGCAAAATAACCAAATTACCCTTTATTTAAAACTTAAGTTAAGAGATCTTTCTAGAATTTCATGACTCACCATGCTAAGATCCCCCAAGTGTGTAAAATCTCAGCCAATCTTATCTCTTGTGCCACCTAGCATTACTTATATCCATTGTATCTAGGTTATAAGAATTAAAGAGAGAGAAAAATCTAAACTTAGTCTCATTTTTATCCAAACATCTAGCTAAACTCTTTCACCCTCCTAGCCACGAAATCTCTTAGCAAATCAGTCCCCAAACAAGTACCTAGAAAACCAAGATCAGTTGTATAGAGCAAGATCAAAGCATCTTCAAGAGAGAGGTATAAAACCCTAGCCCTATTTGATCTTACATGTTAGGATAAATTTTGTGTTTAAGTGTTTAGATGCATGCTAGAAGATGTTATATGATGATCTATGATGTTATAACATAGATCTATAGCATCAAAGTGCCTTAAAATTAAAGTTTTTCAAAACTGCCATAAACCCTAAATTTTTGTCTGACACGCAAAAGTCAGAGGCTGTAGATTATTCTTTGTTACTGATTTTATGTGTTTTATATTTTAGACTTGTAGTTTGCTATAAGGACTTTGATCTGGACTTGAAATCATGCTTAGATCGTGTCCAGAATACCAGATATTCTTGGTCAAACCCAGTTGACCGAGCATGACCAAGAGTTTCTAGGTAACCCAGAAACTCAATACTAGTGTCTGACAAGATTTTCTAAGGCTAATATATGTCAGATGTTAAGAGATTTGGAGATGTTATTGTATCTAGTATGTAGCTTATTAGATAGACTCTAAATTCATGCCTTTATATCACTCTAACAATCAACAGATTGTAAGTAGTGGATGGTCAAAGTTGCCTACTCAACCATGACTTTCGATTTTCTGGGTAACCCAGAACTTACCCAGATGGCTCTGACAGCTTGTTCATGAGCCCAGATCTTGTATGCGTTTGTAGATTTGTTTGTGTTAGTATATTAAAGTTATACTCTAGTATGTGTACTACAGATTCATGCTCCTATATCACTTATATAACAAACAGAATGAAAGCAATCGATGGTCAAACTAGCCTGGGCGAGCACGAACTCTATTTTCTGGGTAACCCTTGATGAACGTTATTTCTGACATAGTTTGACCGGACTATGGCTGATGATTTTGATATAGTTAGGTTGACCTGATGTATGATAATTGAACCTTGACATGTAGACTACATACTGGAACCATTAGAACACATTAACATTAGCCAGAACCCATGATTAAATGAGCCACATGGAGACCACTTGAGACTGTCTTGGTTCCTGGGTAACCCAGAAAACCCATAACATGTCTGACAGTTAGTTTGAGTCTTTATATCTTGCTAGTATGTTGTAATTTGACCCTGATAATTGATGATTCATGTAGTATTACATCAATACTACATGATCATTACAATACCATGCCAGAAACATCTTGTACAGTGAGTTACGATCGGTCAAAGTAGGCACCTTAACAACTGAGTTTGAATGTTCTAGAGCCTCAAGAACACCTACCGCGACAGAAATCGTCGCTATAGTCTTTAGCGACGGATTTAATTATTTTAGTTTTCTAATTTTTGAAAAATTCATTAAAAATAAAAATTAATTTCTAAAAAATTCCAAAATTAGTTTTAAAAATTTTTTTAAGTTATAAAAATTAACTTTTGATAAATTGAAATATTTTTCATTAATATTACTATTTATTTGAATATTAATGATATTAAATTTATTTAATAAATATATTAAATAAATGGGTTAAAAATGATTTTTATATTATAAAAAATATTTTAAATGATAATAAGGTATTTTAAAATATTTTCAGTTATAAGTCATAACTTTTAATATTTTGAGATAATTTTTATTAATAATTTAATATTAATGATAATAGGTTTATTTAATAATTATATTAAATAAATAGTTTAAAAATAGTTTTAATGATTTAAACATCATTTAAAAATGATATAAATGATTTAAAAATATTTTATGTTATAATAAATGACTTTTAATATTTTGATGAATAATACATTAATATTTAAATATTAATGGTAATTATTTAAAAATGATTATAAATATTTTAAAAATCATTTAAGGGGAAAATTAGTATTTTAAAAATATTTTAAGTTATTATAAATAACTTTAATATTTTGTCAAGTATTTCATTAATATTTTTATATTATTTAAATATTAATGATAATGGAATTATTCTGTATTTAAATCATTTAAAAATGATTCCAGCGTTTGAAAAATTATGATAAATTATAATAATTATTTAAAAATTATTATAATACCTTGAAAAATAATATGATTAATATTTTAATTATCTAATAAAGTATTGAAGTCACGCAATAGAGTTTAAGTAAATATAAACTCGATTATTACTCGATAAAGCTGTCGGTGCACCGAAATGAATCCGAAGTTGACCCAGACTTATATAGATTAACTTGATAAGTAGTTATTTATGTTAGAATGACTGCTATAACTATGTGACAATGTGTTTAACCTATATGATTACTGCAAATAGCAGTGTTATGTTTTATGATATATTATTCTGATCAAAAGAATAATCTTATGAATGATAGGTCTCAATATAAAAGATAAAACTAAATTGTGTAAGCAGCAGATCAGGCAAGTATCCTTATTCTTTGTATCTACTTATATAACAATCATGTGTAAGTAAGTTAGTGAGTTATACTCCTGTTACATAGACTTTTTAACTCTACTGTTATTGATCATGTATTTCAACATTAGTATTCATGTCAGTGATCGAACTCTACTTCTTTACCAGTACAGTAGTAATGTATGATCAATATATAACCTGTTTATAGATAGTTAAGTTAGATTATATAAGTGCCCTCACTTGGATAATGATTGTATTTAATCACATGTTGACACATACCTACTAGTTTTCATGTATGTATATGTTATTTAAAAATTGTCTAAGCTATTTCATTCAGCTAGACATAGAATTAAAAATATTATAGACCATGATAGAACATTATTGTTATTCAATTAAACTGTTTTAGTTCGAATTCCATACTAATTATGAACATCCCAAACATAGGAAACTTTTATGCGCCAAAGGCGGACCAAAATATATCGTTTGAACACGTAGTATTGATCAATATAGGGCATAACGGGCTGATCACCCTCCGTGTCCATAAGACAGGATGGTTTGCAGATGAAGTTCTGTTTAACCTTTTCAAAATTAAAATAAAGTTCATAGTTTGTCAACCGTTCACCATTTATAGTCAATACGTAGTTTAAAAAAATGAAATAGAATTGATATGTAGTTCAGTATTGTTTCAGCTTACTTCACAACTATAGCTTCGTTGTAGAAGTGTCGTTCAAAGAAAACATTTAAATTCTTTCAGATAATCTTTATTCATTGTTATTACTTGTTGGGCACTCAAATGCTCATTCTTGCTTTAAATTTAAATGTTTTCAGCTATGCTAGCACTACCTAAAGGTTCCGACAAGGACAAAAGGGAAGGGAAGCTGAAGGATTAGGTTACAAAATGTTATTTGTAATGACTATTTGTAGTAGGATAATATAATATTTATTATGTAATGTAAGACTTAAAGGTTCTCGAGACTGGGAAGGTAGATAACTTTGATATAATAATTTTTTTAATTAACACATTAAATAGTTGAATGAATGTTATCGTGGAGCACCAAATACGGGCTTTAAGTATTCGAATTTGGGGGCGTCACAATATAGTATCAAAGCTTTAGGGTCAGAAACCTTTGGTGGGAGTAGACCTTAGGCTATAACCTTAGGACAGAGAAAAACGTTGAAAATATAAATAACTCAAATAGAGTTTAAAGAAGATGAATTAAATAAAGTCATCGTTAAACAAAATAAAAGATAACTTATATAAAATTATTATTTGTTGTGTGTATATACTATATGTACTAATCAAAATAATTTATGTGTAGATGTCAGGCGAAAAAGGATTATTATATGCTTACAACATGAAGAAGGATCAAATCAATGCACCCGAGCTAATATCGAAGCCAATAGCTGAAATGGAGGCTCACGTTGAAAGTAACCTTGATGAGGAGATTATTTTGGAAAATATAGTACTAGATCCAGAAACGGTTGAACTAACAGATAGTGATTCGGACACTGAAGTTGGAGCTGATCAACCATCAACCGAAGTGCAGAATCTGAGGGACCAGGTTTCTTCTTTAGAAAAGTTGTTGAAAATAGAAAAGTTATTTAATAGTCAATTGTAGAAGGTGTTAATCAAAATAATGGAATAACAAGATAAGCTTAAAATCCAAATTGATCAGATGGGAACCAAAAGCAGAATATCAGGTGCAGCTCTAAGCAAGAAAGGGAAAAGAAAGATGAACGACCGTGAGTTAGAAAATTCTGAAAACTTTAAAAAAATAGGAAAGTGTACAAACTGTAAAAGGAAACATAAGGGCATGTGTCGGACAGGGAAAAAGATATGTTATAGTTGCGGACATGAGGGACATTTCTCTCCTCAGTGTCCCAATTTTAAGCAAAGTGCATGTTTTAATTGTGGGATGGAAGGTCATCGGGTGAAAGATTGCCCAGGATCAGGAGAAGGTGTAGGGAATAAGTAGGATTAGTATTTGAATATGTATGTTTAATGATATAATATGTAGGTGCGTGTAATGAAATATTTCTAACTTTTGTATATGTTGTAGTAGCGAATCCCGACTTTTATGGTCATAAAGGGATAGCGGATGCTTATAACAATATGTGTTATCCTGTGTAAAGTACTATGATTGAATGTGTATATATGTTTGTTTAATGAAATAAGTTTTATGTATCTATCTAATAATTTGATAATACAGTAAACCAAGTTTTCAAAATTTAATATTTTGAGTATATGACTATTTGAGTTTGAAATCACGCGTTATATGTTAAACATATACGATAAGACATAGAATACAAGTCAATAAAAGGATAATTTATGATTTTATCAGATAATGTCTCCAAGAAGACAAAATCGAAACCAAAGGGCAGAGGAATCAGTCAATAATGCAGGAGGACAACAACAACCAGACCCAATACAGAATTTTGCAAACATGATAGCTCAAGCTATGCAGAATGCAGTACCAGTTGGAGGAAATCAGCCCGATAATCGATTGGCAAACTTTAAAGACTTCAAAGTAGTAGGACCGCCAGAGTTTAGAGGGACAACTGACCCCGTAGAAGCCCAGACATGGATAAAGGAGATAGTAAAGGCTTTTGTAATCGCTAGGGTAGCGAAGGGGCAAAAGACAGCTTTTGCCACTTATATGATGAAAGGGGAGGTAAATTTCTAGTCGGAGGCTAATCAAACTAGAGCTGGAGTAGGAGAGGTGACATGGACTAGGTTCAAAACACTATTCTTTGAGAATTATTTTTCGACTAGTATGCAAGCTAGGATGGACGTGAAATTTCTAGAGTTGAAGCAAGGGGACATGTCAGTCGTGGAGTATGCCGCAAAATTTAGTGAATTAGCTAGGTTCGCTCCACACCAAGTGGACACGGAAGCAAGGAAAGCACGAAGGTTTGAGCTGGGCTTAAAACCCTGGCTCTATAACAAGGTGGTGGTGTTACAGATTGGTACTTTTGCAGCACTGTTGGACAAGGCTATCATAGCCGAAGAGGGAAGTGAAGCCATGACTCTTTACAATAAGGAGAAGAAGAATAAGGCTAAGATTGAGGGAGCTGTCAAAGTGGAAGGGAGTAGTGGAAGTAAGATGGGAAAGAGAAAAGGGGACAATTTAGGGAATATCAAAATTAAGCAGGAGGGTGTGAAGAAGCAGACTATTCCATGTGGAAAATGTGGGAATAATCAATCGGGTGAGTGCTTGAAGGGAAAGTCTGTGTGTTTTAAATGTGGGCAGGAGGGCCATATCTCTCCCAACTGTCCTAATCCAAGGATGAATAGTGGTTGTTTTATTTGTGGATCAATAGAACATAAGGTGAGAGAATGTCCGAAAAGGAGAGCAGATGGGGAATGTCAATACGGGGAAAAGCAGTGGGGCTCTAGCAATAACTGGTCTAACTCTACCAAACAACCCAACCAAATCAACTGCAGGGATCTTCAATATGACAGTTCAAGATACGGTAGCAGCTGGAGATGGAGTTTCAGGTATGAACCCGATCAACGATATTAATATATACACCTGATTCGGATTTAATCTATTCTCTTATCATAAGTTTGATAAAATAATATAATAATTCGTTAATAAAAGAATTTTTGAAGGAGGAATTTGAGTTCTGGATTCGTAACACGAATCTCTTATAAGGAGGGGAGAATATAGTAATTCAATTTTTCATAATAATAAAAAATCTAAGGATAAAACATTAATATTAAGGGTAAGGTAATGGTGATTCCGGGGACGGAATCTTTATAAGGAGGGGAGAATGTAAAGACCCGAAAATTTTTGAATAATTATATCTATATTTTTACAAATAATTTTTTTATATTTTAACTTATAAATTATTAAGATTATAGTTATCAGTAATAATATTTTGAATATATGTGATATGGATTTAGCAGAATAGTCAATTTAAATTTTTAAGTTGACTAATAATGAAAGTTAAGTCAAATATGGTCCATAACCCTAATTCATGGATTATGAACAAGGAATGAGAATATTAGTATATAATAATTATATTTCAATATGCTATATATGTACTGTATATGTGTATTGTTTAGTGTTGATCAGAAATAGCAGAGTATTAGAAAATCTTACGTTTAAACCGATAAACCTTAATTTTCAAACCCTAATTAGAAATTAGCAAGCCCTAATGTTAATTAGCAAATCTTAAGATTAAAATTTATGAGAAATATATGAAATTACCAAACTATCCTTAAATTTTAGAGGGAAAAGACCAAAATACCCTTTAGTGAGCAAAATGACCAAATTACCCTTTATTTAAAACTTAAGTTAAGAGATCTTTCTAGAATTTCATGACTCACCATGCTAAGATCTCCTATGTGTGTAAAATCTCAGCCAATCTTATATCTTGTGCCACCTAGCATTACTTATATCCATTGTATCTAGGTTATAAGGATTAAAGAGAGAGAAAAGTCTAAACTTAGTCTCATTTTTATCCAAACATCTAGCCAAACTCTCTCACCCTCCAAGCCACGAAATCTCTTAGTAAGAAAAGATTCTTATGTTTGTCACATGCTAATTCATTAGCAATACAAAATAAACAGAAAAGTATTTAAAATTAAAAAGGATCTATTCAACCCTCCTTCTAGATCTATTGTGTGCCTACTGGGAACTAACAATTGGTATCAGAGCAGGTTTTTATGCTATATTAAAAAGCTAATCGCTTTGAGTCTGATCCTGAGAACAAACATTATTCTAAACTTAGTTTGGTTGTAAGTCACTTGTAAATGCAGATGAGCTCACACGTTGGAAATAATGTGTACAGGTAAATGTGTATATATACTTGAAGCTGCTCAAATTGGTCTATGTTCTTAAGTGCCATAGCAACAAGATCAATCCTTGTCCACAATCAATCTTGTAATTTGAAGACCAGAGATGGGAGGTCAAGAGGCATCAACAGCAAAGAGTCAAGCATCCACTAGTCTGAAAGATGAAAGGCCATATATGTTAAGAAATACTTATCTAAAGGAGGAAGAAGAATTTCTCAAATATGTGTTTGGCTAACCAGCAACTGGATGTGAACCTTGAGGTTCAAGGCTGTCAAAGAATCAAGGATGCCAAGATTTCTCTAGCTTACATCTTCAAGCCTATGACTGATTAATCAAAGGACAACTGGAGCAACAAGCTGTCAGAAACAAATATAACATTGTGCACATCAATGCCTGACCTCATTATATCAAGATAAATGACCATCAAGAAACTGACAGTAGAAAGGTACGATTTCTCATTAATATAAATGTATACATCATATTGCATCACCTTATGTACTACAAAAGTATTCTATCAAGAGACCTTACTCTTCCTAAAAAGGGGAAGAGAGAAAGTACACTAAGGTAGGAAACTCAACTGCTAATAAACTTTCTCTTCATCCAAGTTTTAGGTTGAAGATAACATCTTGAAAGAAGTCTGAAATAGGTCATAAGCTTATCAAAACCTAATTAATCTTAAGTGGAGTAATCTTTGCTGAAGGGTAAGTATGCATGTACAAACCTATGTTCCAGATTTTTGATAATACATAGAGTTTGATTAGTTCTACAAGAGTATCTTGAAGATTCGTAGAAACTAATTATCTCCACAAATCAACCAGATACAAATAAGTGATGGAGTTGATTCTCACTCTGTGAATATTTAGAATATGTGAACATAATCAAGCAAATGATGAATCCATCAAAAAAAAGAATGTCCTATTAAAATGGCTAATCTTACACACACTCATAATCATGCATCTTAAAATGTCATATCTAATTTGGATACATGCATAAAAATTATTGTTGGTGATCAATGTGATGAAAATTTAAATATATGAGGAATAAGGATTTTGAAAACTAACCGGACAGGATCCATTTAACCATGGGTACCAAACATAGAAATTTATCTAACCTGCAAGTACCTGGTCTATCTGACCACACTAAGGAATGCTGAAGCAGATGACTTCAGTTAAGAAGATTCAACTAGCTGGAGGCTAAAGACATTTCAAAAATGCTCAAGACAAAATCATTCTCTGTCAAAGCCTGCTCTTGAAGACTTGCTGAGCTAACATGAATAAAGATCACATGGTTGCTGATCTCCTTGTGGAAGTAGACCATTCAAGCTAAGATGAAAAGGATTTTATATGGTCATTCATGCAAAGCGTATCATCTGAGAAGAATCCTTGAGAAAGTTCACATCAGAGGATCATCGAGCATTAATCATGAGGAACTCATTATAGAAGCAGAACTCCACAAGTACAATCTGTCAAAGAAGACTACATTCGTAGTTCTGTCAAACAATCGTAGAGTGATCAATCCTGAAGATATCTATTTCTATGATCGAAGGAGGTTTAAATGATAGTGATGATTTCAGTCAGAAGGAGATATGTAAGGATGCCTTCTGATGCACATGAAGAAGAAGAACTCACACATCTCTGAGAAGATAGTATCAACTATGGGGGAGCAGTGATCTGTTAAAGAACAGCAACACTAAAAGTATCAGAAGTGCACTATGAAGCAATATACCAGTTACAAAGTCCCAAAACTTTGTGGCTGATGAACCAAATGAAGATCCATAGTCAGTAGGTACGTCTCAAAAAGTGTCACTGATAACCTTGTCAACCACCCAACTCAAAATCATGGAGTACCTACGATCAAACATCTGATCGTAGTGTAAGAGCAGGAGGACACCGCGATTACAACCAATGCAAGTGTCTAAAGTTGGTAGATGAACTCTCCAGTAGAAAAGATTAAATGAGATATCAGTACTAATCATGTCTGAAGTTCTTCATCTGGTAAGCGCCTCAGGGACAAACCTGACCCTTAGTTCAATCTAAGAGGTTGGCCCTTCCTGAGCTACCTTAACCCAGAAGGAATGATAAGTTAAGTTCATTTCAAGGACCAGGACAGACAACGTTCTTAGAGTAGATTCAGCAGTGAACTCGACGATCATAGTACAACCTCAACGATCGTAGAGTAGCCTCGACGATCGCAGTTTTCCCAAAGGATACACTAGCTCATGGGGAGCTCGGCAGAACTCGACACATACCAAACTATTCAGATTGTATAGAGGGAAGTTACGAATACAGTTGCGAAAGACATCTTGCTAATTCACTTCAGAATTTCAGTGCCCGAACTCTCTTTGGGCGCATCAGTGGTTAAGCCATGCAACTTCAAGGTAAGGATTAGAGTCAAATCATCCACTGAAGCATCTCTCAAAAGATGATCGTTGAGTTTCCAAAATCGTAGAGTCTGTAGCTATCTCATCAATCTACTCTACGTACTAAAAAAGTCAATGGTCAAACTACATCAGTAATGCTCATTTTCTTAGGAGAAAATTAAAACTGAAAAACTATTCAGTTTATGGGGAGTTACAGTTTATTACTGGGCATCGTGCAACCAATGGCTGGCTGACACATCGCAGCTTATGCAGAGTCAGAAGGAACTGTCATTAAGACAAATTTAAAATCTTTAAACAGTTATTAAAAGCTATCGAACCTCTCTTCCTCCCTTTTTCAAACCCTAAACCCCTCTTCAAAGCCTAAATCCGTCAAACCTCAAGCTCGCCCAAATCACACTCAAATATCTCTCATAAGACTTCTGAGATTAAAACCCCATATACTTCGAACTATTCAAATGGCAGATTGGCGAGTAATCACTGGCATTCAGCTCGGAACCAAGACATTTGAAAAATCTGAGAAGAAGTTCAGAGATATTCTTGAACTTGTAAAGAAGGCTAGATTCTCAGAATGTCTTGAGTCAAACACTTGCATATATGTTGACCTAGTTAAAGAATTTCACTCCAACGCAACCGTAAATTCTGGAACCCTTTCTACCAAGGTCAAAGGTCAGATTCTAAAGCTGAAATCGTCTGACACCAATCAATGCTTAAGTTTTCTTGACCTAGGTTTGAGAAACCTTGATGAGATCAACACTAAAAAAGCTAAGAAGATTATGCAATACAGAAGAAACCCTAGTCTGAAGGACATGAAGAAAAAGGAGTTTCCTGAAGAATTCGAGTTCCTTGCAGAGATAGTAGGCAAATGTATCCTATGCAAGGACACTGCACATGACACGGTGAGTGATCAACAACTAAAGATCATGTCTGCAATAGTTCTGAAGAAGCATATCAACTTTAGAGTTATCCTGCTCGGTCAAATATCCAAATGGCTGGATAAGGAAGAGAAGAAAAGATTAATAGGAAAACCCCTCAAGAAGGTTTTCCATGGAAGGTTCTTAAGTATCATTTTGAAGAAGAAGCTGAAGAATAAAATTAAGGATGATGAAGGTGAAGTCCTTAATAGCCATAAAGTGATGACTACCGAGCTGTTCACAAATTGGAAGAAGAACCCAATGGAGAACAAAAAGCTAATGATATATGGCAGCACCAACAAAAGCACTACGAAGAAAAGGAAGGCAATTGCTATGAATGAGAAGGATGTGTTATTCACTGACGATTCAGACATCCCTCAGTCCAAATCTATGAGGCCACCAAAGAAGAAAACTAAGGTGATAAAGAAATCCAAACTGGTTTCCCAAGGAAGTCTATCTACTCAAGAAGAAAGAGAAAACGTAGAGTCAAAAAATGAGAGGGGAACTGAGAGCTTCAAGGATGAATCCTCAAGGAGCAAGTCCACCAATGAAGAAGAAGTTAAATCCAAGAAGGAGAAAGCTGAATCTATGAAAGGAATACCTAAATCTGGTGATGAAGAAGAATATACAAGTCCCATGGCTAACACTCAGAGTAGCAACTCTGCTGATAAAGAAAGCTTTAAAGCTGAAACAACTGCATCTCCTACTGTTATAGTCCCAACAAGTTCATCTGATGGTTCAAAAGACGTTGAGTCTAATGAAGAAGGATCTGTTCCTAATGTCGCTGAACATCAAAGAAGTTCATCTGTTGATTCAGAGGCTTCAAAATTTAAAGAAAAAGAAGAGTCTGAAACTCCTGAAGCTGAACCACCAAGAAGAAGGAAGAGCAGCAGACTGATTGCTCAAATAGTTTTAAAAAGGGGAGAAATATTTCCAAAGACAATTGAAATCAGTGATGATGAGGCAGAATCTAAGGAAGAAGATGCTAAGGGTAAACGAAAGAACATATCAGCAAAGGCTAACAGTAAAAGGCTCAAGACTGTAGAGCCATAAGAGGCTAATAAGTCTGCAAAGACTAGCCCTGATAAGAAGCATGATGATTAAATAAAAGAACAAACTGATGAGTCCATTAAAGGAAGTCTACACAGGTCTAACTCTAATTCAAGCTCAGAAGATAAAGAGATGGAAAAGGATTCTAGTTCTATAGATTAGAAATCGGAGGAATCAACAGACTATCATGTTCTCTCTCTAGCAAGAGTTTGCAAAAGAATAGTGGTGGAAGTCTTTGATGAACCACCAAATGTACCACCAGAAAGATGGGTAAGCTATGGAAACGAACAATTCAAAGTTGTAAGGATGACTACAGACGACATGTTGAACAATTGGTAAAACATGGAGTTAGATTGCACGATAATACTGTACAATCCTGATGATCTTCTGATGAGATGGTTCTTCCCATGGATGCCCTGGTTAAAAGCATATACTGATAAAGATGGGAGTTACTTCAACTGGTGTTACTCACAGTTTTTGAACTTAGAGCTGGTATCTCAAAACTTTCTAAGAGTTAAGAAGTTTGCAACTAAGCTGATCAAAAACCAATCTCATTTTAAGATCTATCGACATACTGATAACCACTATATTCCTTACGATAGTAGAGTTGGTTCTGATGGCAGAAGGATTATACCCAAGTGTATGATCGTAGAGTCCCTTCACTCTACCATTGAAGATGATCAAATTCAGTTTGAGAAGCTTCCATCTGTCCAAGCACAATTGTCTGATATTCCTTCATCCTCCAACAGTGATTGGCACTCAATGATTAATCATATTATCACTGCTTTCAAAAACTGTCCAAGAGTGAAAATCATGGAGTCCAATCTGGTGTTCAACAAGAGTCTGCCCAACCAAATAACCAAACTCCTACGGAGCAGGAGTTACTAAAGAACTCTGATGAGTTGGTTGAGAAGATATTTATCATCACTGAAGAAGCAAAGATGTTATCATAAGAAGGAGATAATGTGTTTCAAGACAGACTCCAAGCCACTATGTCTGATATATCTCTCAAAATTAAAGAGAGAGATCAAATCTATCTGAATACTATGAATGATCAGAAGAAAGAAGCTTTATGAGCACAGAAGGCTAATAAAGAGCAAATTCTATCTCTGTCTGACAAGATTGACAATCTGAATTAGTCTCTTTTCCTACAACTTGAGCTAAGCCAACAAGAAATCAAGATTGAGGTTGCTAACTCATCCTACCTGATGGAGCATCTTATGAAAAATGTGGAGCAGCTTTCACAAGTGATTAATGGCAAAAAGGGGGAGAAAAAGAGACATAGAAAGAGGCACTCAAGGAGGAGTAAGGCCAAGAGCAGAAAGGCAAAGAAGGAGAAAAAGAAGAATCATCATCTAAGGGGGAGCCAAAGGGTAATGATCCCATGAACACAGAGTTTGAGGGGGAGCCAGACAAAGAAGAAGAGCATGCATCTCAGGGGGAGCAGGAACCAGGAGATCAAGAAGAAATGAAGTCACCATCCCAGGGGGAGCAGAAGCAAGAAAATCAAGCAGATAAGTAACAACAACAGAAGATATCCTAGAGACACACATGGAGCCAAAAAGGTACATCTCTATCTAGTTAGGTATGTTCTGGATCCAGGATGTAAAGTGTCATAGTTTATGTAATCTTATATTATCCTTTATGTAGCTAAGTATTATCATCAATGACATTCATGCTTATCTGTTTTAAAAATACAGCTGCTCACTGTATATAAGATTCATTCATCTCATGCATATGCACTAATTATTTTTGTCATAATCAAATAGGGGTAGATTGTTAGGAATATACTTGAGAATGTTATTCCTATTTATATATGATTTGATTATGATATAAATGAATGGATATGCAACTATGCTTGCATTAAGAAAAGATGTAAAGTCCTTTGATAGAGAATATGAATATATGTACAAGGACTTAGAATGAATTGATCAAATATGTTAGGTTGATCCTACATAAGCAAAATAGCCTTGTAAAGTCCTTAAAAAGAAATGATGTACAAGGACTATAAATATAAAAAGATCTAGCTTGTTAGGTTGATCTTATAATGTAATAGATAGGCATGTCTGATCGTCGAGCACTGCACCAGAATCGTAGTCTGCCAGGAGAGTAAGGAAAACTTGAGAACTATCAAGGCGAAATCGTAGTCTGCAAGATAGTAGATATCAAAGTTCATAGTCTGCCATGAGAGACGAGGAATGATCGTAGTGTGTCGAGAAGCACTTTCTCAGTATCGTAGTCTGCTGAGAAAATCATGTTCAGAATCGTATGTCGATGTCGAGATTTTTATTTGTCCCTTTTCTGTTCTTGTCTTTTTGTGTTCTCATGTTAGGTGAGATTTATTTAAAAAAAATAAGTTGTGAAAAGGTCTGACATGTATATGTCGATGATTTGACTGTAAGAGTCTTCAGTTGGTATTTTTAAATGGTTGCACCAACTCAACCGAGAAAAGGTTTGCACATAGACCAAGTGATGTGACACTGCGTAACTGGTCTGTGAAACCGAGATTCGTTAGGGTCCGGGGGCTTGGTTATGCGAGGGGAAGGTGTTAGGCACCCCCCGACATCCGTGGTAACACGGTGATTGCTACTTTTCATTTTAAACATTTATCTGAATGTGTGTGTAGGTCTATGTACAGTTATTTGGAAGTAGTGATATGCCTCGTTTGCACCTATATACAAAAGGTTTGAATTTTGTATAAAAGTTTAATTTTAACAAGATATAGCAATGATGTTTTGTAAAATAGGTTTTTCAAACCCTTGTACTCAATAGTAATTGAGGCCTTTGATACTTTCATTTTATTATGTGTTCGGCTGGATTGCTTTTATTTTCGAGATGCCAAGCATCTTCGAGAAAATAATATATATAGCAGTGCCGAACTCCTTGTGGGCATGGGAGTCATCTAAGGAAATTCAAACACCTTGAATAATTTACAAGATGGTTACAGCTGAAAATGTCCATCACGGGAACCGAATCTAGATTCAGGGACTGAATCTGTGATCACATGATTCCTAGGCTCACATGATGATGCAATAGGTAAGAAAGTTGTAAATAGTATATATATATATATATATATATATATATATACAGAAAAATGTATATATATATATATATATGAATGATCAACTGCCACTAAGTAAACTCCAGGCGGGACGAAATGTAAATATATATAAAGACGATCAACCGCCACGTAGTAAACTCCAGGCGGGACTAAATGTAAATATATATATATATAAAGACGATCAACTGCCACGAAGTAAACTCCAGGTGGGACCATATATATATATATATATATATATATATATATATATATATATATATATATATATATATATATATATACGGAGAGTCTCTAAAGCGAACCTTAAAAAACGAACCAAAGACGAACTGTCGTCTTTGGTGTCTATGGCGACGGTTCGACCCGTCGCCAAAGACTACATGGCTATGGCGACGGATCGAACCGTCGCCATAGACACCAAAGACGACGGTTCGTCTTTGGTTCGCCCTTTAAGGTTCGCTTTAGAGACGGACTGTATATATATATATAGAAAGAGAGAGAGAGAGAGAGAGTCCGGATCTTAAGCTCACCCCTTATTCAACTCACCCGAGCTCACCCCCCTTTTAGTGACGAACCAGACGACGGTTCGGTCATACAACCGTCGTCTATACTTTTAGCGACGCTATGTTGTCCGTCGCTAAAAGTATAGACAATGGTTGTATGACCGAATCGTCGTCTGGTTCGTCGCTAAAAGGGGGTGAGCTCGAGTGAGTTGAATAAGAGGTGAGCTTAAGATCCGGACCGTATATATATATATATATATATATATATATATATATATATATATATAAGTATTTATATATATAAAAGAAATAAAAGCCACAGACCGATGATCCGGGCATACACACACAACACGACTCTCAACATGAATAATTGTGTGTGAATAAAAGTGGAGAAAGGCTTTAAGAAATGTGAGAAGGCTTACAGTGGACTGCCAAAGAATACTTTAAATAGCTTTAAATGAATGAACACTCGGTTTCCACCAGTAAAATGTAGCAAAATATAAGCTCACAAGTGTTTGAAATGAGAAAGCACTCAGTTTATAGTGTGTACAGAGCAAAATAGACAGGGCTTCCTCACCTTTTTTCTTCCAAATGGCCACCCCAATCCCTCTATTTATAGAGGGAGGAGCCGCAGGTGTACCTGCGGCTGCCCAGGGTGCCCCGGGCTCCGTGGGCCCCATCGTCTCAAAGTACGTGCACTCGTGCATTACGTTGTCCGCTCAAACCTTCATAACTTTCAATCCGGGCATCTGATTGAGGCGTATAATACCTTTCCAGAATGATGTTGTCGAGAGCTACACAATGACATGGGATAATAGGTTGTATGAAGCTAGGAAGATGGGTCCACGCCCAAATCTTCAACTCTTCAAATTCAATCCGGTGTGTTGTCTTGTGCAGTAGTCACTCGGGATTCGAGCTATGGTTCTTGTAGGACACTTCTGTGTAGCATGTAGGTTGAAATGTTGTTGAGACGGTGTGAATGTGGGATCGAGGTGGCAAAATGACGATTTTTCCCCTCACCGGGGTTATCTCCTGTTCTGGGCTGATCTAGCAGTCATTACTCAGGGTTATCACTGAGATTGGGCTACTGCAAGTGCTGAATGTCCTCAGGGTTGTCTCTGAGGCGTGTCTAACCTCCCGGGGTTATCTCCGAGTTTGGGACTGAGTGCCTCGGGGCTATCACCGAGGTTGAAGCTGATTGCTGGGGATTGAAATGAGCTTTTCCGGGGTTATCTCTGAAATTGCCAATGCATTCCTCGGGGTTGTCTCCGAGGTTGGAACTGAAACTCCCAGGGTTATCTCCGGGGTTGGAACTGAGTATCTCGAGGTTGTCTCTGAGATGGAACGGACTTCTTCGGTGTTATCTCTGGAACTGTAATTGCATTCCTCGGGGTTGTCTCCGAGGTTAAAAACTGAAATTCCTGGGGTTATCTTCGGGACTGGACCAGAATATCTCGGGGTTGTCTCCGAGATAGAAAAGACTGAGTATCCCGGGGTTGTCTCCGGGACTAGAACTGATTTGACTTTCAGGGTTATCTCTGGAAGACAACTCTGCCCTCCTGCAAGGTTAGTAACAGGAATGCAAAATTTTTGAGTGTCTACATTGTAGAGACAGCCTGTCTAAGAGCCGACCAAGCATCTGCCAGAGCCAAGTCAAGAATCGTAGGCCACACTTGAAGTAGTGGAGTCTGCTGATCATATCAGAGGCAGAGATCGTAGTCGAGCCAGATTAGACGAGGACATCAAGCATAAAGACAAAAATTGTAGAGTGTCAAGATCTGATCTCGAAATCATAGTGTCTGCAGAACCAAAGCTAAATCGTAGTGTGCATAACTAAGGCTTCAACAGAGGTGCTCACAACGCCAAGGCAGAATCGTAGAGTAAACACGATTCTCAATAAATGAGCACTCCCAGAATATCCAAAGTATGAAGCCTCTGGTCTGAGTTGCAAAGATACATTCCACCTAAAGGAAACTAGAGAGCACTCAACGAATGGCATGCAAGCTAATAGAAGATCTAAGGACTAACCCAATCAGCATCCAGATTGAGATGTCAAGTCATTCAAGATGAAGTCTTCCACAAGTAGATCAGAAGAAGACTTCAGAAAAAGTGACTAATTAAAGAAAGTCAGTAAGTGCAATAGCTGTCAAGAGAACAGAAGACAACGATCTTGGGACTAACCAAGATCGTAGTGTTTGCCAGATTAAAAGTAGAAACTAATGGGATCTATAACGAAGCACTGGCTAACCTATAACAGAACAAACAAGGAATATAAAGCGTGGGTCAGACCATTGATGATATGTAAACGGGAGATCACATGGAGAAAGAGACTGAGCATGACAAGTTTGATAAGTCTTAAAGTTAAGGAGGGCCAGAGTAATCAGTCGAGCTGTCAGTACCTGAGATCAGTCAAGGAAAACAGAAGTGATGAAGAACTGCATAAGAGAAGGAAGAGGTGTTCTACATTGAAGATCAGATGAACACTCTTCATAATCGTAGTGTTGTCTCAAACAGTCATTGAGCAACATTTAACAAGACATACTACGATTAGGTCCAAGAACATCTGCATCAGAATTGTAGAGTTTGGTCATCTGAAGATTGAAGCATTGGTAACGGTTTAATCTGAAGATTGATATTCAAACGTTGCTAATTGAGAGCATCGATGCAGAAGGATAATTCCTGATGTTCTGATTGAGAAATCAGAAAGGAGAAATAAAGTTGACTACCTGCCCGACACATCAAAGTGACATCTCTGACGAGGTAGGTGAAATAGTAGACTGCAGTGGCAGAAAGGTAAAAAAAAGGGATGTCATGTCACATCTGCAGTCTGCAACAAATAACTCGAGATCTGCGAAGCAATTCAAATAGCTCTCAACGTGTATATTCTAACGGGAAGATTGTGAAGGAGTATATATGTGACGCCCCTAAAACAGGTATACATCACCCATTCTGAGTCGTCAAAATATGGTACAGAAGTAACTACAACTTTATTAATACAATTGTCGTGTAAAATACGACAACACATAAAATGTGAGTTTCAATACAAATATTATCTTCTAGACAATATCCACACTCAAATAAGTTCTTATTACAATTATTGATATATTATTTTACAAAAATAGTGAGGACTACTAAACAACTTTCTAGAACCATCATTCCATACCCCGACTAGTACTCGCTACATTCTCGCCTCCTCAAAAAGACCGTACTTCTGACTGGAATACTGGATATAGTGCTGAAGGAACTTGCACCGTATAGAAATACTCAAAGTATCAAAATACTCACAAGAATACACTCGATAATATAGAGAGAGAAAACTTCAGTTTCTGGTGTGATTTTCAATTCTAACCTAAGCACCCTATTTATAGGAAATTACTTAGAACACCAAAGCAGAAAATTTAATAAAATATTAATATATTTATATAAATTTCCTACGCCCACTTTGACAATCCAATTTCAGCACATTAACTACACAAGTAGGGCCCTCCATCTCACAAAAAACATTTTTCATAAAAGAATTATTTTAAACTCCAAAAAATTAATTATTCCAGAACTTCAATAATTCATAATAAATAGCCCTTTTATCAAAAAAATTAAATCTTATGTCCATTCCATAGGAAATTCAATTTTCTACAACTTTGTAAGTTTAAGTTTTTCCAAATTTCAAACAGAAATTAACCGAAATCCACATACCGATGATTTTACGGATTATAAGCAAATTTCAGTCAAGAAATGGAGTCCACAAACATGAAAAACATGTTTTAAATATTTTTAGTAACAAAAATACTCTTCCTCCTCATTTATTCATATATCACACATTTATTATAAAAATATCACCATTATTATATGATTATAATATAATAATATATTTAAATAAATTATTTTATCAAAAAAGATAAAATATCAATTTACAACAATTGTCACATTAAAATTTTCTCCATCTATATCCACATAAAATGAATATTTTCCTTATCATATAAACCAATAATTAATTATTCACAAATAATATTACAGAATCACAATACTGACAACCAGGCCGCTCCCAGGAAAGAGGAGACTTTTCGATAAGGATTTCTCCTTACTGGCGCGTAATTAGGTGACCAAACATCTCCTTAGATAGAACTTTTTAGACATTGTCAATAATGCTATCTAATAATATTATTCAAATAATATAAATTATTGATCTGATAATGAAAAATACTGTGTAGTGACAATTATTGAAACAACAATAATATAAAATATTAACGAAGCAATTATTGAATCAATAAAATTAAATATTGAACAGTAATTACTGTAACAATTATTGAGTAGTGCCTTCTTACGTAAGAATCAATAATTGGTCCAATACCGTGTGCTACTGTGCAACACCGTGTATTACTGTGTTTTTAACCACCGGGTATTCCAACAGTGTTAACGGTAACAACTACGTCGTTATTTATAAAAACTTATACTTGTTATTTTCTTCATCCAATTGCTTTTTGTTATGGGGCCCACACAAGACTGCGCCGTCGTACGAATATTCCCCGACAGTAAGAATATTCCATGACCAAACGAATATTTCCCGACAACAATGAATATTTTATAACCACTTGCTTAATTAAAATATTTGCGCATTTTACCTATAACTAATCACATTAATCAAATCAACCCTTACTATTTCAAAATAATAAATAGAGGAAATTCAATTTCATTTATAAAAAGTTAGGGTCTTACAATATATCAGTTAGAGCTTCAAAGATCAAGAGTTGCTGAGTTGTAGAATCGTTGAGTTGTTAGAATGCTATATTGTTGACTTTATAAGTTCCACCAGAGCTGAATAAGAACAAGTCTCAGTGGCAGCAAGACCACTAAGGTGGAAGTGAAGCAGATTTGAAGAAAGACTTAAACAGACTAAAGCTTCACACAACAAGGATGAGAATGCCACTGAAGATGGCAAATAAGCTGAGAGCCGAGAAGGCCAAGAAGATAGCATTCAGAAAAGTGGCAGAGCACAAAAAAGATCCAGAGAGCCACTCTACGAATCACCATGAACCAAAAGCTAAAACAGAACAGATGCATAACCATGTCTGCAGAACATTTAAGAAGGGTTCAAGGAATGCTAAGTGCCAGACGAAGTCTACCAAAAGCTTAGAGACTTAGCAAACCTAAATGGTGATGGTGCACAGCTGACATCAGAAGAAGATGGGATGAACATTATAAATATCATATGCACTAGAGAAGAGGAGGTCCAGACTCTACGCAGAATGTAAAGAGGACCACGTCAAGCTGCTAAGTACTAAAGATGTTCAAGCTTCAAGACATATTAGCAGTAAAGCACCAACAAAAACTACAATAACAACAAGCAGCCATGGCCTGAGGGGTCCTTGTTTAAAGGGACTAAATGAAGTTTTAAGCCTGTAGGGCTTGAAGAGTTCTTAGTGAACTAGAGGAGTTCCAAGCCTGCTCGGCTTGAAGAGTTTTTAGTGAACTGAAGTTCCGAGGCTACTGGCCTTGAAGGAATCTATAAAGACCCAAAATTTTTTGAATAATTATATCTATATTTTTACGAGAAAAAAAAATTTTATTTCAATTTAAAAATTATAATGCTTATAGTTATCAGTAATAATATTTTGAATATATGCGATATGGATTTAGCAGAATAGTCGATTTAAATTTTTAAGTTGACTGATAATGAAAGTTAAGTCAGATATGGTCCATAATCCTAATTCATGGATTATGAACAAGGAATGAGAATATTTGTATATAATAATTATATTTCAATATACTATATATGTACTGTATGTGTGTATTATTTAGTGTTGATCAGAAATAGCAGAGTATTAGAAAATCTTAAGTTTAAACCGATAAACCCTAATTGGAAATTAGCAAGCCCTAATGTTAATTAAAAAATCTTAAGATTAAAATTTATGAGAAATATATGAAATTACCAAACTATCCTTATATTTTAGAGGGAAAAGACCAAAATACCCTTTAGTAAGCAAAATAACCAAATTACCCTTTATTTAAAACTTAAGTTAAGAGATCTTTCTAGAATTTCATGACTCACCATGCTAAGATCCCCCAAGTGTGTAAAATCTCAGCCAATCTTATCTCTTGTGCCACCTAGCATTACTTATATCCATTGTATCTAGGTTATAAGAATTAAAGAGAGAGAAAAATCTAAACTTAGTCTCATTTTTATCCAAACATCTAGCTAAACTCTTTCACCCTCCTAGCCACGAAATCTCTTAGCAAATCAGTCCCCAAACAAGTACCTAGAAAACCAAGATCAGTTGTATAGAGCAAGATCAAAGCATCTTCAAGAGAGAGGTATAAAACCCTAGCCCTATTTGATCTTACATGTTAGGATAAATTTTGTGTTTAAGTGTTTAGATGCATGCTAGAAGATGTTATATGATGATCTATGATGTTATAACATAGATCTATAGCATCAAAGTGCCTTAAAATTAAAGTTTTTCAAAACTGCCATAAACCCTAAATTTTTGTCTGACACGCAAAAGTCAGAGGCTGTAGATTATTCTTTGTTACTGATTTTATGTGTTTTATATTTTAGACTTGTAGTTTGCTATAAGGACTTTGATCTGGACTTGAAATCATGCTTAGATCGTGTCCAGAATACCAGATATTCTTGGTCAAACCCAGTTGACCGAGCATGACCAAGAGTTTCTAGGTAACCCAGAAACTCAATACTAGTGTCTGACAAGATTTTCTAAGGCTAATATATGTCAGATGTTAAGAGATTTGGAGATGTTATTGTATCTAGTATGTAGCTTATTAGATAGACTCTAAATTCATGCCTTTATATCACTCTAACAATCAACAGATTGTAAGTAGTGGATGGTCAAAGTTGCCTACTCAACCATGACTTTCGATTTTCTGGGTAACCCAGAACTTACCCAGATGGCTCTGACAGCTTGTTCATGAGCCCAGATCTTGTATGCGTTTGTAGATTTGTTTGTGTTAGTATATTAAAGTTATACTCTAGTATGTGTACTACAGATTCATGCTCCTATATCACTTATATAACAAACAGAATGAAAGCAATCGATGGTCAAACTAGCCTGGGCGAGCACGAACTCTATTTTCTGGGTAACCCTTGATGAACGTTATTTCTGACATAGTTTGACCGGACTATGGCTGATGATTTTGATATAGTTAGGTTGACCTGATGTATGATAATTGAACCTTGACATGTAGACTACATACTGGAACCATTAGAACACATTAACATTAGCCAGAACCCATGATTAAATGAGCCACATGGAGACCACTTGAGACTGTCTTGGTTCCTGGGTAACCCAGAAAACCCATAACATGTCTGACAGTTAGTTTGAGTCTTTATATCTTGCTAGTATGTTGTAATTTGACCCTGATAATTGATGATTCATGTAGTATTACATCAATACTACATGATCATTACAATACCATGCCCAGAAACATCTTGTACAGTGAGTTACGATCGGTCAAAGTAGGCACCTTAACAACTGAGTTTGAATGTTCTTGAGCCTCAAGAACACCTACCGCGACAGAAATCGTCGCTATAGTCTTTAGCGACGGATTTAATTATTTTAGTTTTCTAATTTTTGAAAAATTCATTAAAAATAAAAATTAATTTCTAAAAAATTCCAAAATTAGTTTTAAAAATTTTTTTAAGTTATAAAAATTAACTTTTGATAAATTGAAATATTTTTCATTAATATTACTATTTATTTGAATATTAATGATATTAAATTTATTTAATAAATATATTAAATAAATGGGTTAAAAATGATTTTTATATTATAAAAAATATTTTAAATGATAATAAGGTATTTTAAAATATTTTCAGTTATAAGTCATAACTTTTAATATTTTGAGATAATTTTTATTAATAATTTAATATTAATGATAATAGGTTTATTTAATAATTATATTAAATAAATAGTTTAAAAATAGTTTTAATGATTTAAACATCATTTAAAAATGATATAAATGATTTAAAAATATTTTATGTTATAATAAATGACTTTTAATATTTTGATGAATAATACATTAATATTTAAATATTAATGGTAATTATTTAAAAATGATTATAAATATTTTAAAAATCATTTAAGGGGAAAATTAGTATTTTAAAAATATTTTAAGTTATTATAAATAACTTTAATATTTTGTCAAGTATTTCATTAATATTTTTATATTATTTAAATATTAATGATAATGGAATTATTCTGTATTTAAATCATTTAAAAATGATTCCAGCGTTTGAAAAATTATGATAAATTATAATAATTATTTAAAAATTATTATAATACCTTGAAAAATAATATGATTAATATTTTAATTATCTAATAAAGTATTGAAGTCACGCAATAGAGTTTAAGTAAATATAAACTCGATTATTACTCGATAAAGCTGTCGGTGCACCGAAATGAATCCGAAGTTGACCCAGACTTATATAGATTAACTTGATAAGTAGTTATTTATGTTAGAATGACTGCTATAACTATGTGACAATGTGTTTAACCTATATGATTACTGCAAATAGCAGTGTTATGTTTTATGATATATTATTCTGATCAAAAGAATAATCTTATGAATGATAGGTCTCAATATAAAAGATAAAACTAAATTGTGTAAGCAGCAGATCAGGCAAGTATCCTTATTCTTTGTATCTACTTATATAACAATCATGTGTAAGTAAGTTAGTGAGTTATACTCCTGTTACATAGACTTTTTAACTCTACTGTTATTGATCATGTATTTCAACATTAGTATTCATGTCAGTGATCGAACTCTACTTCTTTACCAGTACAGTAGTAATGTATGATCAATATATAACCTGTTTATAGATAGTTAAGTTAGATTATATAAGTGCCCTCACTTGGATAATGATTGTATTTAATCACATGTTGACACATACCTACTAGTTTTCATGTATGTATATGTTATTTAAAAATTGTCTAAGCTATTTCATTCAGCTAGACATAGAATTAAAAATATTATAGACCATGATAGAACATTATTGTTATTCAATTAAACTGTTTTAGTTCGAATTCCATACTAATTATGAACATCCCAAACATAGGAAACTTTTATGCGCCAAAGGCGGACCAAAATATATCGTTTGAACACGTAGTATTGATCAATATAGGGCATAACGGGCTGATCACCCTCCGTGTCCATAAGACAGGATGGTTTGCAGATGAAGTTCTGTTTAACCTTTTCAAAATTAAAATAAAGTTCATAGTTTGTCAACCGTTCACCATTTATAGTCAATACGTAGTTTAAAAAAATGAAATAGAATTGATATGTAGTTCAGTATTGTTTCAGCTTACTTCACAACTATAGCTTCGTTGTAGAAGTGTCGTTCAAAGAAAACATTTAAATTCTTTCAGATAATCTTTATTCATTGTTATTACTTGTTGGGCACTCAAATGCTCATTCTTGCTTTAAATTTAAATGTTTTCAGCTATGCTAGCACTACCTAAAGGTTCCGACAAGGACAAAAGGGAAGGGAAGCTGAAGGATTAGGTTACAAAATGTTATTTGTAATGACTATTTGTAGTAGGATAATATAATATTTATTATGTAATGTAAGACTTAAAGGTTCTCGAGACTGGGAAGGTAGATAACTTTGATATAATAATTTTTTTAATTAACACATTAAATAGTTGAATGAATGTTATCGTGGAGCACCAAATACGGGCTTCAAGTATTCGAATTTGGGGGCGTCACAATATAGTATCAAAGCTTTAGGGTCAGAAACCTTTGGTGGGAGTAGACCTTAGGCTATAACCTTAGGACAGAGAAAAACGTTGAAAATATAAATAACTCAAATAGAGTTTAAAGAAGATGAATTAAATAAAGTCATCGTTAAACAAAATAAAAGATAACTTATATAAAATTATTATTTGTTGTGTGTATATACTATATGTACTAATCAAAATAATTTATGTGTAGATGTCAGGCGAAAAAGGATTATTATATGCTTACAACATGAAGAAGGATCAAATCAATGCACCCGAGCTAATATCGAAGCCAATAGCTGAAATGGAGGCTCACGTTGAAAGTAACCTTGATGAGGAGATTATTTTGGAAAATATAGTACTAGATCCAGAAACGGTTGAACTAACAGATAGTGATTTGGACACTGAAGTTGGAGCTGATCAACCATCAACCGAAGTGCAGAATCTGAGGGACCAGGTTTCTTCTTTAGAAAAGTTGTTGAAAATAGAAAAGTTATTTAATAGTCAATTGTAGAAGGTGTTAATCAAAATAATGGAATAGCAAGATAAGCTTAAAATCCAAATTGATCAGATGGGAACCAAAAGCAGAATATCAGGTGCAGCTCTAAGCAAGAAAGGGAAAAGAAAGATGAACGACCGTGAGTTAGAAAATTCTGAAAACTTTAAAAAAATAGGAAAGTGTACAAACTGTAAAAGGAAACATAAGGGCATGTGTCGGACAGGGAAAAAGATATGTTATAGTTGCGGACATGAGGGACATTTCTCTCCTCAGTGTCCCAATTTTAAGCAAAGTGCATGTTTTAATTGTGGGATGGAAGGTCATCGGGTGAAAGATTGCCCAGGATCAGGAGAAGGTGTAGGGAATAAGTAGGATTAGTATTTGAATATGTATGTTTAATGATATAATATGTAGGTGCGTGTAATGAAATATTTCTAACTTTTGTATATGTTGTAGTAGCGAATCCCGACTTTTATGGTCATAAAGGGATAGCGGATGCTTATAACAATATGTGTTATCCTGTGTAAAGTACTATGATTGAATGTGTATATATGTTTGTTTAATGAAATAAGTTTTATGTATCTATCTAATAATTTGATAATACAGTAAACCAAGTTTTCAAAATTTAATATTTTGAGTATATGACTATTTGAGTTTGAAATCACGCGTTATATGTTAAACATATACGATAAGACATAGAATACAAGTCAATAAAAGGATAATTTATGATTTTATCAGATAATGTCTCCAAGAAGACAAAATCGAAACCAAAGGGCAGAGGAATCAGTCAATAATGCAGGAGGACAACAACAACCAGACCCAATACAGAATTTTGCAAACATGATAGCTCAAGCTATGCAGAATGCAGTACCAGTTGGAGGAAATCAGCCCGATAATCGATTGGCAAACTTTAAAGACTTCAAAGTAGTAGGACCGCCAGAGTTTAGAGGGACAACTGACCCCGTAGAAGCCCAGACATGGATAAAGGAGATAGTAAAGGCTTTTGTAATCGCTAGGGTAGCGAAGGGGCAAAAGACAGCTTTTGCCACTTATATGATGAAAGGGGAGGTAAATTTCTAGTCGGAGGCTAATCAAACTAGAGCTGGAGTAGGAGAGGTGACATGGACTAGGTTCAAAACACTATTCTTTGAGAATTATTTTTCGACTAGTATGCAAGCTAGGATGGACGTGAAATTTCTAGAGTTGAAGCAAGGGGACATGTCAGTCGTGGAGTATGCCGCAAAATTTAGTGAATTAGCTAGGTTCGCTCCACACCAAGTGGACACGGAAGCAAGGAAAGCACGAAGGTTTGAGCTGGGCTTAAAACCCTGGCTCTATAACAAGGTGGTGGTGTTACAGATTGGTACTTTTGCAGCACTGTTGGACAAGGCTATCATAGCCGAAGAGGGAAGTGAAGCCATGACTCTTTACAATAAGGAGAAGAAGAATAAGGCTAAGATTGAGGGAGCTGTCAAAGTGGAAGGGAGTAGTGGAAGTAAGATGGGAAAGAGAAAAGGGGACAATTTAGGGAATATCAAAATTAAGCAGGAGGGTGTGAAGAAGCAGACTATTCCATGTGGAAAATGTGGGAATAATCAATCGGGTGAGTGCTTGAAGGGAAAGTCTGTGTGTTTTAAATGTGGGCAGGAGGGCCATATCTCTCCCAACTGTCCTAATCCAAGGATGAATAGTGGTTGTTTTATTTGTGGATCAATAGAACATAAGGTGAGAGAATGTCCGAAAAGGAGAGCAGATGGGGAATGTCAATACGGGGAAAAGCAGTGGGGCTCTAGCAATAACTGGTCTAACTCTACCAAACAACCCAACCAAATCAACTGCAGGGATCTTCAATATGACAGTTCAAGATACGGTAGCAGCTGGAGATGGAGTTTCAGGTATGAACCCGATCAACGATATTAATATATACACCTGATTCGGATTTAATCTATTCTCTTATCATAAGTTTGATAAAATAATATAATAATTCGTTAATAAAAGAATTTTTGAAGGAGGAATTTGAGTTCTGGATTCGTAACACGAATCTCTTATAAGGAGGGGAGAATATAGTAATTCAATTTTTCATAATAATAAAAAATCTAAGGATAAAACATTAATATTAAGGGTAAGGTAATGGTGATTCCGGGGACGGAATCTTTATAAGGAGGGGAGAATGTAAAGACCCGAAAATTTTTGAATAATTATATCTATATTTTTACAAATAATTTTTTTATATTTTAACTTATAAATTATTAAGATTATAGTTATCAGTAATAATATTTTGAATATATGTGATATGGATTTAGCAGAATAGTCAATTTAAATTTTTAAGTTGACTAATAATGAAAGTTAAGTCAAATATGGTCCATAACCCTAATTCATGGATTATGAACAAGGAATGAGAATATTAGTATATAATAATTATATTTCAATATGCTATATATGTACTGTATATGTGTATTGTTTAGTGTTGATCAGAAATAGCAGAGTATTAGAAAATCTTACGTTTAAACCGATAAACCTTAATTTTCAAACCCTAATTAGAAATTAGCAAGCCCTAATGTTAATTAGCAAATCTTAAGATTAAAATTTATGAGAAATATATGAAATTACCAAACTATCCTTAAATTTTAGAGGGAAAAGACCAAAATACCCTTTAGTGAGCAAAATGACCAAATTACCCTTTATTTAAAACTTAAGTTAAGAGATCTTTCTAGAATTTCATGACTCACCATGCTAAGATCTCCTATGTGTGTAAAATCTCAGCCAATCTTATATCTTGTGCCACCTAGCATTACTTATATCCATTGTATCTAGGTTATAAGGATTAAAGAGAGAGAAAAGTCTAAACTTAGTCTCATTTTTATCCAAACATCTAGCCAAACTCTCTCACCCTCCAAGCCACGAAATCTCTTAGTAAATCAGTCCCCAAAAAAGTTCCTAGAACACCAAGATCAGTTGTATAGAGCAAGATCAAAGTAACTTCAAGAGAGAGGTATAAAACCCTAGCCCTATTTGATCTTACATGTTAGGATAAATTTTGTGTTTAAGTGTTTAGATGCATGCTAGAAGATGTTATATGATGATCTATGATGTTATAACATAGATCTATAGCATCAAAGTGCCTTAAAATTAAAGTTTTTCAAAACTGCCATGAACCCTAAATTTTTGTCTGACAAGCAAAAGTCAGAGGTTGTAGATTATTCTCTGTTAATGATTTTATGTGTTTTATGTTTTAAACTTGTAGTTTGCTATAAGGACTTTGATCCGGACTTGAAATCATGCTTAGATCATGTCCAGAATACCAGATATTCTTGGTCAAACCCAGTTGACCGAGCATGACCAAGAGTTTCTAGGTAACCCAGAAACTCAATACTAGTGTCTGACAAGATTTTCTAAGGCTAATATCTGTCAGATGTTAGGAGATTTGGAGATGTTATTGTATCTAGTATGTAGCCTGTTAGATAGACTCTAAATTCATGCCTTTATATTACTCTAACAATCAACAGATTGTAAGTAGTGGATGGTCAAAGTAGCCTACTCGACCATGACTTTCGGTTTTCTGGGTAACCCAGAACTTACCCAGATGGCTCTGACAGCTTGTTCATGAAACCAGATCTTGCATGCATTTGTAGATTTGTTTGTGTTAGTATATTAAAGTTATACTCTAGTATGTGTACTAAAGATTCATGCTCCTATATCACTTATATAACAAACAGAATGAAAAGTAATCGATGGTCAAACTAGACTGGGCGAGCACGAACTCTATTTTTTGGGTAACCCTTGATGAACATTATTTCTGACATGGTTTGACCGGACTATGGCTGATGATTTTGATATAGTTAGGTTGACCTGATGTATGATAATTGAACCTTGACATGTAGACTACACACTGGAACCATTAGAACACATTAACATTAGCCAGAACCCATGATTAAATGAGCCACAAGGAGACCACTTGAGACTGTCTGGGTTTCTGGGTAACCCAAAAAACCCAGAATATGTCTGATAGTTAGTTTGAGTCTTTATATCTTGCTAGTATGTTGTAATTTGACCCTGATAATTGATGATTCATGTAGTATTACATCAATACTACATGATCATTACAATACCATGCCCAGAAACATCTTGTACAGTGAGTTACGATCGGTCAAAGTAGGCACCTTAGCAACTGAGTTTGAATGTTCTTGAGCCTCAAGAACACCTACCGCGACAGAAATCGTCGTTATCGCCTTTAGTGACTGATTTAATTATTTTAGTTTTCTAATTTCTAAAAAATTCATTAAAATAGAAATTAATTTCTAAAAAATTCCAAAATTAGTTTTAAAAAAAAATTTAAGTTATAAAAATTAACTTTTGATAAATTGACATATTTTTCATTAATATTACTATTTATTTGAATATTAATGATATTAAATTTATTTAATAAATATATTAAATAAATGGGTTAAAAATAATTTTTATGTTATAAAAATTATTTTAAATAATAATAAGGTATTTTAAAATATTTTCAGTTATAAGACATAACTTTTAATATTTTGAGGTAATTTTCATTAATAATTTAATATTAATGATAATAGGTTTATTTAATAATTATATTAAATAAATAGTTTAAAATGATTTTAGTGATTTAAATATCATTTAAAAATGATATAAATGATTTAAATATATTTTAAGTTATAATAAATGACTTTTAATATTTTGTTGAATAATACTAATATTTAAATATTAATGGTAATTATTTAAAAATAATTTTAAATGTTTTGAAAATTATTTAAGGGGAAAATTAGTATTTTAAAAATATTTTAAGTTATTATAAATAACTTTAATA
Organism: Panax notoginseng; assembly: GCA_016801055.1. Lineage (NCBI taxonomy): Eukaryota > Viridiplantae > Streptophyta > Magnoliopsida > Apiales > Araliaceae > Panax > Panax notoginseng. The sequence continues at coordinate 154,426,315 of CM029015.1, read as the reverse complement.
TTTTGTCAAGTATTTCATTAATATTTTTATATTATTTAAATATTAATGATAATGGAATTATTCTGTATTTAAATCATTTAAAAATGATTCTAGTGTTTGAAAAATTATGATAAATTATAATAATTATTTAAAAATTATTATAATACCTTGAAAAATAGTATGATTAATAATTTAATTATCTAATAAAGTATTGAAGTTACACAATAGAGTTTAAGTAAATATAAACTCGATTATTACCTGATAAAGTCGTCGGTACACCGAAATGAATCCGAAGTTGACCCAGACTTATATAGATTGACCTGATAAGTAATTATATATGTTAGAATGACTACTATAACTATGTGACAATGTGTTTAAGCTATATGATTACTGCAAATAGCAGTGTTATGTGTTATGATATATTATTCTGATCAAAATAATAATCTTATGAATGATAGGTCTCAATATAAAAGATAAAACTAAGTTGTGTAAGCAGCAGATCAGGCAAGTATCCTTATTATTTGTATCTACTTATACAATAATCCTGTGTAAGTAAGTTAGTGAGCTATACTCCTGTTACATAGACTTTTTAACTCTACTGTTATTGATCATGTATTTCAACATTAGTATTCATGCCAGTGATCGAACTCTACTCATTTACCTGTACAGTAGTAATGTATGATCAATATATAACCTGTTTATAGATAGTTAAGTTAGATTGTACAAGTGCCCTCACTTGGATAATGATTGTATTTAATCACATGTTGACACATACCTACTAGTTTTCAGGTATGTATATGTTATATAAAAACTGTCTAAGCTATTTAATTCAGCTAGACATAGAATTAAAAATATTGTAGACCATGATAGAACATTATTGTTATTCAATTGAATTGTTTTAGTTTGAATTCTAGACTAATTATGAACATCCCGAGTATGGGAAACTTTTATGCGCCAAAGGCGGACCAAATATATCGTTCGAACACGTAGTATTGATCAATACATGGCATAACGGGCTGATCACCCTCCGTGTCCGTAAGACAAGATGGTTTGCAGATGAAGTTCTATTAAACCTTTTCAAAATTAAAATAAAGTTCATAATTTGTCAACTATTCACCATTTATAGTCAATACATAGTTTAAAAAAATGAAATAGAATTGATATGTAGTTCAGTATTGTTTCAGCTTACTTCACAACTATAGCTTCGTTGTAGAAGCGTCGTTCAAAGAAAATATTTAAATTCTTTCAGATAATCTTTATTCATTGTTATTACTTGCTGGGCACTTAAATGCTCATTTTTACTTTAAATTTAAATATTTTCAGCTAAGTTAGCACGACCTGAAGGTTTCGGCAAGAACAAAGGGAAAGGAAAGCTAAAGGATTAGGTTACAAAATATTATTTGTAATGATTGTTTATAGTAGGATAATATAATATTTATTATGTAATGTAAGACTTAAAGGTTCTCGAGACTGGGAAGGTAGATAACTTTGATATAATAATTTTGTTTAATTAACACATTAAGTAGTTGAATGAATGTTATCGTGGAGCACCAAATACGGGTTTCAAGTACTCAGATTTAAGGGCGTCACAGAATCTTAGTGATTCAGGGTACTGCCCTTCCTTAGTGGAATTCTTGCTGGTTTAAGCAAAAGAGTGGATTAGGAGCTTGAGTCTCTAAACCACTTAAAATCCCTTGTGTCTTTTATATTCTGTCAGTTACTTTCTGTCATTTACATTATGTACCTAACTGCTATAAATGCTATGTATGTATTAACTACTTACAACTTAACTAACTCTACGAACAATGTGTGTATGTTCATGAATATAACAAGGAATGGGATCTTTTACTTATTACGTTGTGCAAGAAAAGATTATTATGTTTGTCACATGCTAATTCATTAGCAATATAAAATAAACAGAAAAGTATTTAAAATTAAGAAGGATCTATTCAACCCCCCTTCTAGATCTATTCTGTGCCTATTGGGAACTAACAAGTTGGAAATAGCATAAAATATGCTCAACAATTATTTATACAAATCTATGTGACGCACATTATTTGTGTATAATTTTAAAAAATTAAAATATTTAAATAAAGTTTGTTTAAAATATTAATAAAAAAGATATAAGAAAAAATAAAAATTATAAATATGAAAAAAAATAAAGTAGTTATTGATATATCGTGACATAGCCTCAAAAAATAACCACCACTCCTCCCCCTCCCCCTCCCCCTCCCCCTCCCCCTCCCCCTCTATATAAGATATAGATGTAAATAGATGAAATAGTATATGCTCAACTATTATAGCTCATATAATATATTTTATTTAATATAATTGCCTTCCATTTTCTAGAAAACAAATCATTTATTAAACAAATGCAGATGTAATGTGTGTTCTACGATAAATTTTTAATTTAAACGATATGGAGTCGAAATTCGTACTAGGTCAGATGATCATCAACATAAAATTAAAGAAAATTGAATTGTAATTAAAAAGAGCATCAAATTTAGGAAAATAATTTATGCTACTAATTTTATATCGAATGTGGATTACGACTAATTAATTTCTTTACACTATTCTATTTTATATATTAACATACCTCGATATTTAATAACAATATACTTTATTGTATTTTTCAATAATTTTAAATTAGCCTGGTATCCCATGCGAAACACGGGCCTATCCAATTATTAATATTTTTTGGGTTAAGAAAGAGGTAAATGTATAAATTATTTTGCTAAATATTAGACTAAAAGTAGTTTAGAAAATTTCCTTATTAATACTTTCTTGTTGAAATTCAATTTACATATTGAGTTAGTTTTCACGATTGATTTTTCTTGATACTGGATTGGTTATATTAAACTTAAAAATATAACAAATGAGTTTTAAGAAATCAAACTTAATCTATATTTTAGAACGCTAAAAGCACAGATTAAGAAGACTATATTTTAGTGAGATTTAATAACATATATTGTTTTAATTATATTATAGTTTTATGTTTGAGATTATGATATATCATACAAACTTCAATTATTGTTTTTTATGACCTATCATAGAAACTTCAATTCTTGTTTTTTAGTTTAATGTGAGACAAAATATGAAATATCTGTTATAAAATTATAATAGATGTCTAGATTCATTCTTCTTATCTTTGATTATAATGATTTTAAAACTCCCATGACCATTGAGTTATGAAACCCATGACCTTTGATATTTGTAACCTCCTAGTATTGATGTTCTTATATCTATAAATAATAGCATTGTAGAGTGAGTGAAACACATGAAAATACAATGAGAATGCTCTCTTTCCTCTAATCATCTTTGTTCTTAATTTTAGTAATCTTTTATTGTCGATATTACCAGAAGTAATGATCATGTACATGAACCACAAATCGTTGATGAATGTAGAAATATTTGGCCAATGTGAAAAGAGGCGATTCAAGTAGAACTAAATTCACAAAGTAAACGTGAAGTTTTTGGACCCGTAGTCCGAACACCTAAAGGTGTGATGCTTATTGAATACAAATGGGTATTTGTACGAAATGAAATTATATAAACGCAACTTATAGCACAAGGTTTCTCGCAAAGACCTAATATTGATTATGAAGAAACATATGCTTATGTAATGGACACAATTGCATTCAGATTTTTAATTAGCTTGGTAGCAAGAGAAATTAATGGATGTTGTTACATCATATCTGTATGGATCATTATATAATTATATCTACATGAAAATCCCTGAAGGATGTAAAATGCCTGAAGCATAAATTCTATATCTCGAAATATGTATTCTATCAAGCTACAAAGATTCTTATATGAGTTAAAGCAATCTAGATACATATTGTGGTATAATCGCTTAAGTGGATATCTTTTGAAAGAAGGATTTGAGAATAATCCAATTTGTGCATACATTTTTATCAAAAGATCATAATCTGGATTTGCTATTATTACTGTATTTATTAATGAAAGATCTTACTCCAGAAGAGTCGATAAAAACAATAAATTTGAGATGAAAGATATTGGTAAGACAAATTTTTGTCTTGGCCTACAAATTGAACTATGGAATTCTTGTTCATCAATCAACATACACAGAAAAAGTCCTGAAGTAATTTTATATGGATAATGTTAATCTTTTGAGTACTCTAATGATGGGCTGGTCACTTGATATCAAGAAATATCTGTTTTGACCACAAGAAAATGATGAAGAAACTTCTGGTCTTGAAGTACCATATCTTTGTGAAATTGGTGTTTTGGTCCTGAAGTACTATATCTTAATGTAATTGTTACTTTGATGTATCTTACAAATTTGATAAGACCTGATATAACATTTGTAGTTAACTTACTAGCAATGTATTGTTATGCACCAACTCGAAGACATTGTAATGAAATTAAACATATTTTACGTTATCTTCGTGAGACTATTGATTTGAAATTATTTTATCCAAAGGGTGATAGAACCAAGCATATTGCACCAAAATTATTTTATATACACGAGCCCTAGAAGAATGATAATATTGATATTAAGCATATATAATCATGTGACAATTTGGTTGATATATTCATTAAGTCATTATCAACTATGATTTTGAAGATGATGGTGCACAATATTGGCATGCTTTGACTTAATGATATTTTTACCATGAACAATAAAAATTCTATGTACTTATGAAGGGGAGTAAAAAGGATATGTGCTGATTGTACTCTTTTTCCTTCGCTAAGGTTTTTTTCTCACTGGGTTTTCCTTTGCAAGGTTTTAATGAGGCAATTGCAAAGCACTAGAAGTTATACAAGAATATTGTACTATTTTCCTTCACCAAAATTTTTTTTACTGGGTTTTATTTGGTAAGGTTTTTAACGAGGTATATTCTTAGAAAATTGCTACAAAAGAACTCCATCCATTCTGGTTGAAGACAATGCTGCATGTATAGCTCAATTAAAGGGAGGATACATCAAAGGAGATAGAAGAAAGCACATATCACCGAAATTCTTTTTCACACATGACCTTGATAAGTTTGGTGACATTGATGTTCAACAAATTCGATCAAAAGATAATCTAGCAGATTTGTTCACCAAAGCATTACCAACTACAATGTTTGAAGGATTACGTCGCAATATTGGAATGCGACAGCTGTAAGACCCCAATTTTTTATAAATTAAATTAAATTTTCTCTAGTTATTATTTTGAATAATAAAGTGTTAATTTGATATAATGCTTTGGTTATGGGTGAAATGTGCAAATTTTGTAAAAATAAGCAAGTGGTTATAAAATATTCATTGTTGTCAGAGAATATTCGTTTGGTCGTGGAATATTCTTGCTGTCGGAAAATATTCGTATGATGGCTCAGCCATTTGTAGGCCCCATAATGAAAAATTATCAGATGAAGAAAATGGCAAGTATGAGTTTTTTATAAATAACAGCGTAGTTGTTACCGTTAACACTGTTATAATACCATGTGGTTAAAGTACAGTAATACGTGTAGTTGTACAGTAGCACACGGTATTGCACAGTATTTTTGGATTATTGATTCTTACGTAAGAAGGCACTACTCAATAATTATTATAGTATTTATTGTTCAATATTTTATTTTATTGATTCAATAATTGCTACATTGATATTTTATATTATTGTTGTTTCAATAATTGTTACTGCATAGTATTTTTTATTATCAGATCAATAATTCTTATTATTTGAATAATATTATTAGATAGCATTATTGACAATGTCTAAGAAAGTTCTGTCTAGGAAAGGGGTTTGGTCACCTAATTGCGCGCCAGTAAGAAAAAATTCTTATCGGAAAACCTACTCTTTCCTAGGAACGACCTGGTTGTCATTATTGGGATTCTGTAATATTATTTATGAATAATTAATTATTAATTTATATGATAAGGAAATATTTATTTTTATGTGGATATAAATGAAAGAATTATTGTTGAGGTGTTTTATCAGTATTTTGTCAGAATGGAGGTATTATCCGTATGTGGATTTCGGTCATTTTCTGTTTAGAATTTGAAAAAACTTTCTTCTACAAAGTTGTAGAGAATTAAATTTCCTATGAAATAGATATGAGATTCAAATTTTTCTGATAAAACAGCTATTTATTTGAATTATTGAAGTTTCGAAAATAAATATTTTTTTAAAAAACATGAGTGCGACCCATTTTTGTTTTTGGTGGAAAAATGGGCCGAGATTTTTTTTCAAAAGTGGAGTGCTAAACTTGGTCATGTGGTGTGCGTGATAATTGTTATAAAATATTAATATTTTATTAATTTAATCTGTTTTGGCGTACTAGCATTTTTCTATAAATAGGGTGCTTAGTTAGAATTGAAAATCACACCAGAATTAGAAGTTTTCTCTCTATATATTATCGAGCGTATTTTTGTGAGTATTTAGATACTTTGAGAGTTAATATTTAGTGCAATTTTCTTTCAGCACTATATCTGATATTCCAGTCAGAAATACTGTTCTGTTAAAGTAAGGGATGTTATTTTTTTCGTAAATGATATTATTTCGTTCAATATCATTATGCCAAAATATTGGTATAAATTTTATTATGAAATTTTTAGCTTTTTATGTCGAGGTTACTATTCACGTATACGTCACTATTCACATATACAACACTATTCACTAATACGGTACTATTCACGAAGTATGATTTTTCTTGTGGAATTTCTACCTTTTCATGTCGGGATTACTATTCACGTATACAGCACTATTCACGTATATGACACTATTCACGAATACGACACTATTCACATAAAAATAAAATTTTCTCTTCTTTGTCCAAGATGTCTATTATGGTTACTATCTTTGATTGTATCCATGTTTTGATCTTCATTCTTAAATTTTACTCCACTATGGTTTATTATGGAGTATTTTAGAATTTGGATTATCTAAAGTACGAATCACTAATCTTTCTCATTTTATCTCACTGAATTTGTTTTTTTTAAATATTTTTCATCATCCTCAGTCTTAAATAGTGATATAACTGAATATCTTTGGCCTGTAGTGCAAAGATGAATGATTATCTTATGAATATCTTTGGCCCGTAGTGCAAAGATATACAGGTGTTGAGATGAACATGACCAATTGGTGATACAAATGAATATCTTTGGCTTGTAGTGCAAAGATAAATATTTGATTCAAGATGTATATTGATTAATGTTACAAGGATAAAATATTGATGATGAACTTTTAAATTCATAGATGATAGTAGATTTCATTCTCTACTTAACTCTTCTAATGAATTGTTATTTTCGCTGCGAATATTGATCTAAAACTGGTTGTCCATTATATTTTATCTGATTTATTGAAGGATAACGATAATTTGTTCTACATTATCTTAGTCATAATATTCTTTACTGGACTAGTTGAGCTCACCCTTTTTCTTTTGTTCTATTTTTCTTCTCAAGAGGCGAGAATATAGCGGGCACTAGTCGGGGTGTGGAGTAATGGTTCTAGACAGTTGTTTTAACCGTCCTCACTATTTTGTAAAAGAGTGTATCAATAACTGTAATGAGGACTTATTTGAGTGGGGATATTGTCTAGAAGATAATATTTGTATTTAAACTCACAGTATATGTATTGTTGTATTTTGCACAACAATTGTAATAATGAAGTTTGTAGTTATTTCTGTACCATGTATTTGGCGACTCAAAATGGGTTATGTGGACCAATTTTGGGGGCGTCACAACAGCTGAAGGACTCAAGGATACATTCATGAGTGGGAGCTAATACTCGTTGCACTCGTTTTCCCTTAACCAATATTTTTTTCCCATTGGGTTTTTTCTAATAAGGTTTTTAATGAGGCAACTTTCAATGCGTATGACTATACAACAGACATCCAAGGGAGAGTGTTATAAAATTATAATGGATGTCTAGATTCATATAATGGATGTCTGGATTCATTCTTCTTATCTTTGATTAAAATGATTTTAAAACTCCCATTACCATTGAGTTATGAAACTCATGATTTTTGAGTTTTGTAACCCCTAGTATTGATGTTCTTATACCTATAAATAATAGCATTGTAAAGTGAGTGAGACACATGAAAATACAATGAGAATGTTCTCTTTCCTCTAATCATATTTGTTCTTAATTTTAGTAATATTTTATAACAATATCATAGAAAGTTCATTCATTGTTTTTCACTATATCTATTTAATTTACTTTAAAGTGGAAAGTATTAAATATATTAATTATAGAAAAAATAAATAATAATAATTAAAAAAAATCCCTCTCCTTTAAAATATTAGATCATTATTTGACCTTTTAAAGTCAATTTGAATATTTTTAAATTTAAAATTGATATGATTCATTTAAAAAATATAAAACAATAACTCTAAAAATTGATATTTAGATAGATTGAAATATTCAATACTAATTATAGTGACTATATATAATAATGAAACAACAAAAAAAAGAAAAAGAAAAAAGGTAGCATGTAACCGTTTTAATTATATTTTTCACATCAAGATGCATTGATTAATTACAAAATGTTTATTAAAGCAATTATTAAATACATCTTAAATAGAAAAATAATAAGGTATTTATTAAATGGTTACGGTTTTACTTAGCCATAATAATATAATTTTATTAATTATCTTGATTATTTTAGTTATATATAGCTAGTTTAATAGTCAATAAAAGCAAATAAACTTTGGGAATTCCCACTTTTCACAATACCTGTAGTCAAAAGATTATTGTCGACATACCTACAACAGGTCTAAACTCTTCTGCAATTGTATGCAAGGATTCTGTATTAGAGCTACCAAACTAGTCAAAGGAACAATAATTTAATATTGTAAAATTATTAACAAATATTAAATTTTAAAATAAATAATACTTTTCTGTCTCAAAAAATAAAATTAATTTCGGCTTTAAAAAATTTGATGTGAGATTCATTTGACTTTTAAAAACTATTCTTCTTTTTTTTTTTTCTTTTTTTAAATAGTACCACAAAATGTGGAATGCGATTTACTAATATTGAGCATCTGAAGTAACAAAAAGGAAGAATACAAGAGATCGGTGAAGGTCCTTCTTTTGATGAGAATGGTATTGTTAGACCCTGTTTCATGTGGCAAGAGAATGAACTAATTTAGCTAACTCATGAGCAACACAATTAGCATTGCTTTTCACATGGGAGAACTGAATAAGCTCAAAACAGCCCCTAAATCTCAGACAATCCTCAATAAGAATATCAAGATGAGAAATGTTCGGGTGTGATCTGCCGACCCCCATATGGACCGAAGGCCGTATTTATGAAGGATCAGTCGAGCCCAATGGGCCGAAACCAGTAAGAGGTTGGTGGCGTTTGGGGTCGGGTGACCGAGCCCTTTGAATCGGGGTCCAGATCTGCTTGGTGGTGTTCGGGTGACTTGGGCCCATACAAACGGTTATTTCTCGTATGGAGTCTAGTGTGATAAGGAGTTTGAGTGGTTAAGTATTCTAGTCCTAACCACATTTAAATACCAACTCCAAAAGAAGGTGTTAGGATTATATCTAATTTCCTCCTTTTACGGAGAATGAGTTTGACCCAAACATAGGTAACTACCATGTTTAGGAGTCCTAATACAATTCAGGAATCAGCTTTAAGGTGATGAGATCAACTATAAATACAATGCTAAACTCCAATTAAAAGGTAATGCATATTTGAGCACTAAGTACTAAAACCTCCGTTGTTAAACCTTGTTCAACCTGTACTCATTCTCACACTGAAGCTATCACCCCGCGGCCCAAGCCGTCAAACTTCCTATGTGATTTCGCTATTGTGCAAGTTTAAGCGCGTGGATTCAGTGATTGAACGCGCAGACGAAACTTGACGTTAACATTAGCACTAGAATGAGGATATTTTTAATGCTTTTACAATCACTCAGATTTTCCGATTGAAAGTTATGGCGAGCAGGGATAGTGAGGCTTCAAACTAGGAAAAATCAAAAACTCATCATACGACCTAGGTGAGAGGGTCAATCAAAGATAGGCTGGGGCCGAAAAACCAAGAAGGTGATTCTGAACATGTTCTGTCAGCACGACAATGACTGTTTTCAGCTAGTCAACATACTCCAGATCCCCTCACACTACACCAAAAATAGCCTCTAGTGAAGGATAAATCATTCACAAGACATACTATATCAATCACAAGTGATTTATTGCGAAGAAATATTTCCTTCACACAAGTGCTCGCATTAAACCTCCTCGCAATTGTGCATCCTTCGCTAAGTAGTAACTAAATGTTTTTTGTGAAGGATATATTGTGAATAACTTTTTTATTCACAAATTGTATTTAGTAATGGAATATTGTTATTTAGTGAAAGATTGGTTTCCTTCACAAATAATATTTTAAGAAGGACTATTTGAAATTAATGAATAACCTTATTCCCTCACAAATAATATATTGTGAAGAACAAATTTATTTAACGAGAGAAAATTTTCCTTCACTAATTATAAATTGAGAATATATCTTCAAATTAGTGAGAGAAATAATCCTTCATTGATAACTAACTAATTAACTAAAAAAGATTTAGTGAGAAAAATAATTCTTCATTAAAATCCATTTCTCAAGAAAAATCCTTCACAAATTATAAATTTGTAAAAAAAAATTAATTGATAAATAATCAAAATTCATTACAAATTATAAATAATTTTCAAATCACTAATTTTATATTTATTATTATTATTAATAATTGCTATAATAAATATTAAATTTAATATTTCAAGTTAATATAAATGTCATACATATTTCAAACTAATTGATAAACTAATGCATAAAGAGCCAATAATTAAAACTAATACTCCATATATAAATAGATAATGTTCAAGTCACGATAAGTACAGAATTTGTTATTATATCTTGACCTCCCAAAGATCATAGTACTTACAATATTTAATAACTAACACAAGAAAACTGAAAGAATAACAACGAACTAGATGGAATGAAGTGTACATCATGTTAGGTCCACTTCATTATTATTTTCTTCAAGAAAATCAAGGTTGGACATGTAAATTTCCTGCTGCAAAAGAAACACCAAAATTCAATTTCAATAAAATGAGGAATAAGAAAAAATGAGCCTGGTGAACTTATGCTCTAGTGTGTTGAATGTGTACCGATCAATGTGCACGTTACCTACTTCAGGAAAAGAGCTGCAATAATGGAACCACCCTGACGACCACCGGTGTTGACTATATCAGCTAACTTCAGATTTCATGGACTCCCAATAACTTTCTTCCAAAGGCAACCTCCAAAGTTTTTCTCCAGCAACTTGATCTGAAGCTGCAAGTACCTCCTTTGCCAGAATACTACTATTACCATGTTCCATATATGAAGTTAGTTATTAACCATTATGGTCATTAACTTCAGGCAATACAGATACATTCGACAGAACACTACTATTACCATGTTCCATGTATAAACTTAGTTATTAACCATTACGGTCATTAACTTCAGGCAATATAGATACATTTTTGCACGTAGCTTTTTTTCCCCTTCAAATCACTAAATGTCTAAGGGTCTAACCAAACATCAGGAAAAGGTTAGCATTAACGTTTAGCTAAAAATTGGAAAACTTCTAAGACAGAAAAAATGTTATCTTCAATTGTCCTATGTTAAGCAGTTTAACAAGTTATATAACTCTAGTTATGGATGAAAATGCTATTTTGAACTTCAAATCATGAAGATTGTGTGAGAGGTCGACAACACTCAAAACATCATCATCTTAATGAATTAGTCATGTGAAAGGAGAGGTCATTGTTGTGGTGGTAGGGGAAGCAACTTCAACGGAACAATGAAGAACGGGTTCTATACCTAACCAAGTTAAAAAATGTGCCAGTATTTCCTGTTTCTGTTATCTTTCGTAAAAACCACTAACCATACGGCCAAACTAAACACAGTCCTGGATCAACACTCTTTCTCCAAAACCATTAAAAAAAATATGAAGCAACCTTAACTATAACAAGTGAATGATGAGTTACCAGGTACAAAGTGTTCTACACTTCATAGCCCTCTTCGCTGCTTCAACATACTTCATAAAAAGTGGTTGTGTTTTCTGAATTTCTTGCACAATTATCAGTGACATAATTATCAAAACCAGACCAGAAGTCAAACTCCCATAGCAGTTGCACAATAAGGATTGCTTTATAAAAACATTGGAGAGTTCTAAAAAGTATAGCTTGAATACCCTGCGGTAAGCATACCTCTGTTTTTCTATTGTGATTAAACTATTTTTTTTGGCAGAGAAATAGTAGAAAATTAAATATCATACAGAACCATTAAGATACAACTAAATAACAAAATTACCTTCAGCGCAAGACTCAACAAACCTAACTGCATCCATGGTAGTGACATGCTGCATCACAACTTTTAGTCGAGGAAACTTCTGTACTAAGGGTCTTAGAACAGTGTCTATGAACACTTTTTCACTATCAAATATGTCAACATCCGGATCTGTAACCTCTCCATGGACCTGGTGGTAAATTTCACACATATTATCAGGTCTTACTTTTCTGTAGTTAGGTAGACAAGAGTGATAAATGGAAAGAAAAAGTAACTTTAACAAATGCGCACATATGGTCAGTTCTGCCTAACAGATAGTCAGTTCTACTTCATTGAGTTTTGTTCATTATCATAGCATCATAGGCATGTAGCTTTGGTGCTTTAAATTTTGCAGTGACCCACACTGAGATTATAATTGGGAGACTACGTTTCTTCTAAGCAGTAATGGTACAGACCGCAATCTATCAATTGTTCTATGTTCATTCTTCAAACATATAAAGGTCTAGTAATTGAACATGTTAATTTATGAAGAAGCTAACACTCCAAATGGACAGAAAAATTTAGAAACTACACAGAAAATATCTCATAACGTTAATTAAACTTAGAGCATCAACCCAACTTCGTTACATAACCTTTCAATCGCAATACTTGAAGTGAAAGCTAATAATCTTGAAAGAATTTGCAAAATTTAAGGTTAACAGTGGACTCACTTGCTAGTTTAATTTCATGAGGACTTGTATCTGTCAAATAAAGTTTCATAAGAGGGATAAAATCGTTGTCATTAGGTAGGACTTTCAAAATGGACTCATGATATGCCGTAGCAGCAGCTGTAGTGGTGATAGGAGGTCATAGATTTGGCATGATTACTGCCCTTCCAAAACTATGTGCACTGTACATAGATTATGATATAACCAGTATTCATAACCATTTACAAGACTACTAAACATGTTTTGCCAAACAATTTTTCCCAATTGAAAAAAATAATATAATTTAAAACCAACACGAAAATTGTCTTTAAGTAACCTATGTGAGACAAAAGCTTCAAGAAGGTCATCATCGCAAAGATGTAGATGCCAGTCATCTGGTTTTGTAATTGAGAGCTCCATCTTTGCTCTGCCTGCTTTTACCTGGTTAGGCCTTCCAACTTTTCCAAAAGGTAATTTTGATGCCTATACCAAAACTAATATCTACATTATTATTATATTTACCAAAAAAAATCTAAATACATTAAGAAAAAAATCTCAGCTCAAATATTTATATACATAGTATTTTTTTTACGAGTACATATTTATATACACTATATCCAAAAGTTCTAGAGAATTATATATACAAGAATTTCCCGCCCCCCCCCCCCCCAAAAAAAAAACAACGCATTCATCTTGAATATTTTACACAATCTTGTAAGATATTGGAAATTATAATTTCTAGTGCTAATTATATTCCCGACTTCAAACAAAGCGCAGAAGAATCATGAAACTAAGAGAATACTATAATAATATGTACTGAAAAATTGATAAAGAGATGAGAAAAATATTTTCTTTTCTTTTTCAAGAAATACTCAAGCATGGGGATACATCAATGACACATTTAAACTGTATATGTAACTACAACATACAATGAATAATAGCTGATTTTAATCACAAAAAGAAAAGGAAAAAATAAATAAATTATGATATCATCTAATGATTGAGGTTTACTGACAGGACCAAGTACATACTTTGCAAGGAAGAGCCAGAGTCTTTATCATTCTAGACGCAAACCAAATGAGTCTTCATTGTACTAAACTACTTATCTGTTAAAAATAAATAAACATGTGACCAGAAAAAGAAAATTAATTCCTTGTTAAAAGTTCAGGAATGAAGTCATGTTGCAGTTTCTTATCAACACCAAAACATATTTGATTCAAATACTGATATTTCCGCAAGGCTCTCCTCACATGAATAGTAAGTGAGACCTTGTGGAAATATCATTTTTTCCCTTGTGAAAATAGTAATTACAAATGAGATAACCAAATAGTCATAAACGTCATATATTTACAAACTGACAGTGTAATGGAAATTGGAAATATTGCAGTTTGAATACTCCTTTTCTGTCCTGTTCTTTTTTCTAAGAAAGTTCCATCCGTATTTTGTCAAACAAGGGGCCAAAGTTTGTTTTTTAAAGTCAGAAACTCTATGTGGATTTTACAAAAACATCTTGTAATTTATGGCCTTTGTAATTCTAATTAACATCAAAAACTCAAACCCCACATCAGAAACACTTGAACAATGTCTTCATTCACAATCTTCAACACTCAAAATATAACCTAGCTATATTATAACAGGGAGGTAACTCTGTATATATGTCTGCTAAATCAAAAATGACATTGTGTTATACTGAGATGTGAAAAATAATAGTAATCAGTATGCAAGTACATTCACAACAAGTCTTATTTTACATTAAAGCCATGAAAGCAACCTGAAATACTACTAATACAATGACTAAAATATTTGTTTTGCCTTTTACATCACATCAATACCGTTAGAGCTAGCCGCGTGTGAAAATATAAAGTAATTAGGAGAATAGCAACAGATCAAACAAGTTTTGGCAGAAGAAAATGTGCAAATAACAATGAAAGAAACAAAATGAAGTTTAGAACAGATTGAAATCTAGACAAAACAGAAGTTAATCTATAAATGTCAAGATATTGAGGTCAAACCTAACTGGAAAACTGAGCACTTCAGCCAGCAAGCAACAGTAATACAAGAAATTGTTCTTCCCATTTAGGAACACTGTAACCAGAATCAAGCAGTTGTACAGGAAATTCTAACTACTATAACAATATTTCTTCCATAGAGCAATCATCGTTTCTGGAGGCCCACAAAAGAACTAATTTTCTGTTCATGGAAGTGTCGAGATGAGAAGCGATAGTCCGATACATAGGGTTTCGCGATTCGAAAAAATTGTGGCCAATCCGAGTAGAAGATGACGAGCAGCTGATCGAGTACCGAGCGACAGATGATACTAGAGCGGCAGATCGAGTAATGAACGATAGAAAATGATTTGGGTTATAGAGGAGAGCGAGCGGTAGAAGAAAAGTAACGAGAGTACAGGAGAGAGATGACTGATTTGGGAGGAAAAATGGGAGGGAAAACACTGAAATGATTTAGGGGGAAAAATGGGTATGGTTTTTGTGCGTCCAAACTACTTAAAAAATATTCTATATTATAAGTTACTGTTATTAAAAGTAAATTTATTAGTGTAAAAAATTTAATGTATTTATATTCACCATAATTAATTTTAAAAAATTTATTTAGAACAAAACAATTACGAACTTTATCCCTCGCAAAAAATATTTAAACAATAATATATAGTGAGTAATAATTCATTCATTAATAAAAAAAATTCTCGCAAATTTTCATAATAAATTGGCGCCAAAAATCCTTCTATCACCCCAATTTTGTGAGGAAAAATATATAAATTGTGAAGGATATTTCTTTCACTAATAACTAAATTGTCACTACATTTTTTTTCTTAACTGTTCCTTCGCTAGAAAACTCTTCATGTGAAAGAATGAATTCCTTCACAAAATTTCCTTCACTACATCCCTAATTTCTTGCAGTGTCAGTCGCACCGAGAACAATCAGTCTCGAATGCATGAAAGGAGAGGAAAGGATCGGGTAAAAAACACACGAGATCAATGTAAGACCCCAACTTTTATGAATAAAGATGAATTTTTCTCAAAATATATATTTGAATATTATAGTGTGGATTTGATATAATATTATAGTTGTGGGTAATATTTATAAATTTTGCAAAGTAAGCAAGTTATTATAATATATTTCATTGGTCTGAAAATATTCGTTTTAACAGGGAATGTAACGACCCCAAAATTCATACAATAATATTCTCCTTCTCGATCGTTAACAATACAACTTTAATCTATCTTTACATCATTATTTGATATTAAAATCACTAAAAGATGCAGAATATTTAAAATTTTTATATATTTCCTTTTGTATTGTCCTAAATCGCAACCTTTACATTACATCCCTTCGATTCAAATTTATATCATGAATCGTTACTACAAAATGACTATACAAAGTCTTACATCATAAATAGATATCCATATATACCGGATAGCTCAACTTACAATTCAACAACATGTTATATTCAAAATATTAAATACATTTCTTATAAAACATAAGTAATCTTCGTGAATATGGATTTCTATAATTCACTTAGCACATATTCTTACCTTGAAATCTTGACCTACAAAAATTATTATTTGTAAGAGTGAGCTCGACAGCTCAACAAGTTCTAATAGTTTTCATGCATCACATAGCACATAATAATATGCCCAACATACATATCCTAATAATTAAAGTAACATGACATACACGCTTTAATTCACATAGCAAATATAAAGATTGAGTTCCTTACTCAATCATCATTATTTAACCAAAATAATGTAGTCATAAATTAACTTTAACATTTCATGATTTCAACATGTATAACATATCATGCTTGCTTACAACACATATAACATATCATGCAATTTACAATAGTTCATCAAGTCCACGTAGAAAATAGGAACCGAAAGACTTGCCTTGATCGTTGTTTACCAATAATAGATTAACAGCTTACACCTATCTGCACTTCACGTGCCCTACACAATTATATAATCATACACATCAACTATTAGTCACATAACAACACATAGTAATTGTAATGTAAACTCTACTCCACATCTCATAATCATTCCTGTTAATTAGCACACAATATTCAATTAGATTGTGTTAACTTTGCGACTTATGTAATATTCGAAATTCATTTAAGTGTTTAAGTCTTGCTAGGAATAATTATGAGTTTTATATTAAACTCATTTCATATCTTATAATGTTTATTAACACTTATCACGGTTTTTCAACATTCATTCGTTACACACCCGAATCATCTCTCTTGTGTATGCTTAGTGTGCTTACATAACTTATCTAATACATCATTTATTAATGTTAATCATCATTATATTTACTAACATTCATGTTTTATAACTTAGGACACCATCTTTTATCGTCAGGAGGACTACACTTGCATACGTGCATGCCTGACGCCCTCCGATTGCCTCCTAATACATATTAGTCCCATAAATGACCATTTTGACCCCTTCTCCCGACCTCAAATTGAAAACCTTAAAGAACTAAAGTTGTAGGACTATTCGTCCTCGTTCCGGATCATCTTGAATCACTTAAATCGGAGTCCGTATGAAAAAGTTATGGCCATTTTACTACAGGAGGTCAAAACTGTCCAGTCGTGTCAACTATTCCGGTGCTGCAGCTCCCCAAATAGCCTTGGGGGCCGCGCTGCAACGCCCCTTAGCAGTATGTACGCATTTTTCTCTCTCCAATTTTACTGTTCTTACGAATTTTAGACCCTTTCTCCTTCCAACCTTCATAACTTGAGTTATACACACCCAAATCAGTCCGTTTTCGACTCTATGGATTCGTAATTCATGGAACTACAACATACTATACATATAACAAATTTACAGAAACACTAACTAGCCTAAATCTTGACCCAAAACTCATGTTCATACTAAACTTTCATGTTTTAACATATTTAGCGAATTCATTCATTACGAATTCGTTTTTTAACCAAATATATTCATTCAACTTGCGTTCTTTTTGTTTCTTATCGTATTAACATAATCCATCACAAATTTTACAATTATACTATGAATTAAACATCATTTTGATAGTTTCAAAAGCCATTTTTCAAAAATTAATTTACAGAAAATCATTATGAACAAAATTTCTCTTATTTATCAAAATTACATGGATTGAATTGCTAGAACAGCCATATAACTCATAATATATCATAATATAACCCATGTTACACATAACTCATGCTCACATCAAAAATTTAAGAACAATTTTCAACGTAACTTTATAATCAAACACTATGAACATGATTTCATCATGTTCATCATATCTTTGTGAATTGAAACTTTTGAACAACTATAAAAATCTCATGTAAGCGTATACATACATATATATATATATACACACACACACACACACACACACACATCCCATTCACATATCAAAATTATGAAGTTTCACCAAAAGATTTTTACATAGAACTCTAAAACTATGAAAACATAGAAGAACATGATTTTAAAATTTGTTTTTACAACAATTGTATTGTGAAAATCTTTTCATGGCATACAATCACATATGAAAACATATGAACACCATATATACATATAAATTCATAATCATGAAAACTTAATTTTACAAAGACTAAATACAAAACATCTTAATTTAGTATAAGAGTTAGTTTAATACCTTTCTAGGTTGAATTAGGAGAAAAGATGGAGATGACGAAAGCTTTTCTTTTGTTTTCTCAAGGTTTTCCTTCTTCTTCTTCTTCTTCTTTTTCTTCCTTCTCTTCTTCTCTGTATTCTCTCTTATTCTTTTTTTTCTTAATTTAGACTTAGGTTTAAAAAATTAACGTAACTTAGTGTATATACAATATATATATATATATATATATATATATATATATATATATATATATATATAACACATATAATTATAGAATATGTAACTCCTAATATAATTACATATATTAATTATCAATTTAATATATAAGTTACAAAAATTAGAATTTTAAAAGCCCTAAGGCTTGTTTGGCAAAACCATATTATTTTAAAAATCAGGTTTTAATAGTTAAGGTCTTGTTTGGGTAAAACAGATTTAAAACAAAAGTAAGGCCTTGTTTGGAAAAACGGTTTTAAAAACTCTTTTAACTCTTTTAATAGATCCTTTAACACATATTCTTAATGTTATCATTTAATTAATTAAATCTTAACATTAATTTAATTAATTAAAAGTTTAACATCAATTAATCACATAAAATTATCACATAATAATTACTCACTAATTATAACTTCATGTAACAATTACCACATCACTATATTATCTCAATTAAATTAGAACTATAACATAAAATCATTACATGTTAATTAAATATTAAATAATCATTTAATTAATATAATACACTTAATTACATTACTCCATATTGATCACATAATTTCAATAAATAATTCAACTAAAATATTTATTTACTTCAATAAATATTAAATTAACAATTAAATTCTCTTCGCACCAATTCACATATTTCACAATATATACACATCATAATAAAAATTTTAATTATTAAATTCTTATTTTAATAACTTATGAAAATTCGGGTTGTCACATCCTTCCTTCCTTATAAGGATTCCGTCCTCGGAATCAAAGAAACCTCCCTTACTCGGTTTTCACTAAATCTCTTTTCAAAATTTACTCGGGATATTACATTCACCCTCTCTTCTAAGAATTTCGTCCTCGAAATTTTATCTATTAATCTTTTTTCATTCAATTCTATCAAAATAGATTTTACGTTAATACTTTATTCATTCATTGGGTTCTATAACCACTTTATTTTCACAAAGATCTTTCTACAATTATTAACTTTTTTATTAAAAATTTTACATTATTCTTTGATAACTCATCTCCTTCTAACTTCAAAATTTTTTTACTTACTTATTCAATATATTCATCATTCAGTGTCGCATTCTACGACTTACTTCTTTTTAAGGAATATCATCCTTACCACATTTGTTTTTTAGAATAGCAAGAATCTTCCATAATTGCTCAATAATTGGGAAGCAGTATAAATAACTCAGGAATTTAAAAGATTCCAATTAATCTGAGGGGTCATAAGACCTTGAACTATGTCCACGGTTATAAGTACTCTTTCAACTTAAACCTTAACAGTCATTGGACTATAGGGACTCCCGTACTTAGGGTGTTAAGCCCTTCGTACGATGTATTATGCACAAATATCTAAACACTATGCGTTTATGTCCATAGTTATAAGTATTCTTTTAACTTAAACTTTAACAGTCATAAGACTATAGGGACTCCTCGTACTTAGGGGGATCAACCCTTCGTTCAATATATTGTGCACAAACATCTAAACGCATTGCGTAAAATAACTCCCTATAATAGGGTTGTTCATATCAGCTTTTTAACATATGAATTTGCACCAATATAATTTGGTTTGGCATAACTTCACAAGAAACGCTTGAATTTCATGAACGTTTTTCAATATTCGTCTAGCTGAATCAAATAGCATAGACTTCTACAACAATTCGGACATCAATCGAAGTATACATATATATATATATATATATATATATATATATATATTCTCATATCTTAAAGAAATCTCAAAAATCTTTTTATGACGTCATGATACCGCACTGTATTTACAGTCCGTTTGAGGATTTCGTCATTTGGTGATTTTATCATACTACATCATACCATAGTGGGCTGACGATCCTTAGATCATATCTAACACTAAGTAATACTGCATTGATGACTCCATTGTTTTTATCATCTCTGCACCAGGTTCCATGATGCATAAACATCAGCACGAAGTCAATAAATTTTGAAAGTCTAGCATAACTAGTAGATTTAGAATATCCAGGTATCCATCAACTTCAATCTTTAATCCATTGCTTCATTACTTAACCAATTCTTTTTATTTCTAGCACCACCAATACTCTTATACTAAATATTCTTGTATTTCACCTTACAATCTTCCTATGCCCCCAATATAATTCATCAAACTTACTATACATTGGAAGTTCAGGAACTTGCCATAATAATATGAGTTTAAGAACTTATCCTAGTCAGACCATAAGTATCCATTCGCTGAGGGGTTCAAAATACACCATATTATTATGAGTCACGAACTTACCATATGCATTAGTTTTAAGAACTCACACCTAACCCTAATAATATCTAACTAATTTTAATAGTTTCTAACTATCAAATATACACATGAGAAAAGAATCACCTTTTCGCCACATATACATTGATAGCGCGACACCAACATTCCAAAGATTATCAATGTGATAAACTGAGTGCAAGCACAAAACTCTCGCCCATACAAAGGTTTGTACAACTCAGCTACCACATGAGTCCTCAATTGAAATCCCACCTAACTCTATCTTGCCTATAACTTGCTCTTTGCTCGATAAAAATTCCTCGTATCACATATTCTATAACTCCTCATGAGTTTATCTTGTACTATTTCATAGTACACCATCTTCATAGCATCAAGCTATAATTATTCAAACATTACAGACCATCTTCCTTTTATAACTTAAACAGATCACGTCGTGATCTTATTTTATAATCATCTCTCTTAAAATTCTTTTCTTAACTAGTGATCGTTTTGTTTTACGATCCTCTTTCTTTCCTTTTTCATCATTTACGATTTCATTTCTGCTTTTAATCTTACATACTTTGTTTATTCATCATTATTCGTTATCTTGGCTATTGAGTTAGGAAACTCTCATTTCTTATCTTTATATCTCTTCAAGATTCTTCTTTGAATTTTCTTGTTTATATAATAATTCTTCCTTTAAGAATTTCTAACTTCATTTACATTGCTCAACATTTCATTCAAGTTCCAAATTTTCATCATACGTATCTATTTTCTATACTTGGTACACATCGAGTCTCTAAAAATTTCAATATGGTACGCTGAGTGGTTTCCCATAAACAACCAACAAACTAGGTTCTGAGTTACTAGTTCGTATATACCTCCGCTCTATGAAGGAATCATTTAGCCTAGATACCATACATCAACTATTAAAGAGTACGATTGTACCATACTTAGATATAACTTTTTATTCTTAACTTCTTTATCATTATCTTCTTATAGACATTGTCTATTTATTATCACCTTATATCCTTATTATTGGAGTTGGGTAACCCCACATTTATATTCCTTATAACTCTGCGAGATTCTTCTTTGAATCCTCTTACGCATGTTTTAATCCATTCTTTATAAATTTCTTAAATTACTTTTTATTGTTCAAACTCTATTTGAGTTTATTCGTTCATTATCTTCACCTCTATTCTCTAAGGTTATAGCCTAAGGTACTCTTACCTAAAGTTTCTAACCTATCAGCTTTGATACCAACTGTAACGACCCCAAAATTCATACAATAATATTCTCCTTCTCGATCGTTAACAATACAACTTTAATCTATCTTTACATCATTATTCGATATTAAAATCACTAAAAAATGCAGAATATTTAAAATTTTTATACATATCCTTCTGTATTACCCTAAATTGCATCCTTTACATTATATCTCTTCGATTCAAATTTATATCATGAATCGTTACTACAAAATGACTATACAAAGTCTTACATCATAAATAGATATCCATATACACCGGATAGCTCAACTTACAATTCAACAACATGTTACATTCAAAATATTAAGTACATTTCTCATAAAACATAAGTAATCTTCGTGAATATGGATCTCTATAATTCACTTAGCACATATTCTTACCTTGAAATCTTGACCTGCAAAAATTATTATTTGCAAGAGTGAGCTCGACAGCTCAGCAAGTTCTAACAGTTTTCATGCATCACATAGCACATAATAATATGCCCAACATACATATCCTAATAATTAAAGTAACATGGCATACACGCTTTAATTCATATAGCAAATATAAAGATTGAGTTCCTTACTCAATCATCATTATTTAACCAAAACAATGTAGTCATAAATTAACTATAACATTTCATGATTTCAACATGTATAACATATCATGCTTGCTTACAACACATATAACATATCATGCAGTTTACAATAGTTTATCAAGTCCACGTAGAAAATAGGAACCGAAAGACTTGCCTTGATCGTTGTTTACCAATAATAGATTAACAGCTTACAGCTATCTACACTTCATGTGCCCTACACAATTATATAATCATACACATCAACTATTAGTCACATAACAACACATAGTAATTGTAATGTAAACTCTACTCTATATCTTATAATCCTTCCTGTTAATTAGCACACAATGTTCAATTAGATTGTGTTAACCTTGTGACTTATGTAATATTCGAAATTCATTCAAGTGTTTAAGTCTTGCTAGGAATAATTATGAGTTTTATATTAAACCCATTCCATTTCTTATAATGTTCATTAACACTTATCACGGCGTTGCAACGTTCATTTGTCAGACGCCCGAATCGTCTCTCATGTGTATGCTTAGTGTGCTTACATAACTTATCTAATACATCATTTATTAATGTTAATCATCATTATATTTACTAACATTCATGTTTTATAACTTAGGACACCATCTTTTATCGTCAGGAGCACTACACTTGCATACGTGCATGCCCGATGCCCTCCGATTGCCTCCTAATACATATCAGTCCCATAAATGACCATTTTTAACCCTAGTCCCGATCTCAAATTGAAAACCTTAAAGAACTAAAGTTGTAAGGCTATTCGTCCTCATTCCGGATCATCTTGAATCACCTCAATCGGAGTCCGTATGAAAAAGTTATGGACGTTTTACTACAGGAGGTCAAAATTGTTCGGCCATGTCAACTATTCTGGCGCTGCAGCGCCCCAAATAGCCTTGGGGGCCGCACTGCAGTGCCCCTTAGCAGTATGTACGCATTTTTTTCTCCAGTTTTACTGTTCTTACGAATTTTTGACCTTTTTTCCTTCCAACCTTCATAACTTGAGTTATACACAACCAAATCAGTCCGTTTTCGACTCTATGGATTCGTAATTCATAGAACTACAACATACTAGACTTATAACAAATTTACAAAAACACTAACTAGCATAAATTTTGATCCAAAACTCATGTTCATACTAAACTTTCATGTTTTAACATATTTAGCGAATTCATTCACTACGAATTCGTTTCTTAACCAAATATATTCATTCAACTTGCGTTCTTTTTGTTTCTTATCATATTAACACAATCCATCACCAATTTTACAATTATACTATAAATTAAACATCAATTTGATAGTTTCAAAAGCTATTTTTTAATAATTAATTCACTAAAAATCATTATGAACAAAATTCCTCTTATTTATCAAAATTACATGGATTGAATTTCTAGAACAACCATATAACTCATAATATATCCTAATATAACCCATATTACACATAACTCAAGCTCACATCAAAGATTTAAGAACAATTTTCAATATAACTTCATAATCAAACACTACGAACATGATTTCATCATGTTCATCATATCTTTGTGAATTGAAACTTTTGAACAACTATAAAAATCTCATGTAAGCATATACATATATATATATATACACACACATACACACACATCCCATTCATATATTAAAATTATGAAGTTTCACCAAAAGATTTTTACATAGAACTCTAAAACTCTGAAGACATAGAAGAACATGATTTTAAAACTTGTTTTTACAACAATTGTATTGTGAAAATCCTTTCATGACATACAATCACATATGAAATCATATGAACACCATATATACATATAAATTCATAATCATGAAAACTTAATTTTTCAAAGACTAAATACAAAACATCTTAATTTAGTATAAGAGTTAGTTTGATACCTTTCTAGGTTGAATTAGGAGAAAAGATGGAGACGATGAAAGCTTTTCTTTTGTTTTCTCAAAGTTTCCCTTCTTCTTCTTTTTCTTCTTCTTCTTCTTATTCTCTGTATTCTCTCTTATTCTCTTTGTTCTTAATTTAGACTTAGGTTTAAAAAATTAACGTAACTTAGTTTATATATAATATACATATAACACATATAATTATAGAATATGTAACTCCCAATATAAATTACATATATTAATTATCAATTTAATATATAAGTTACAAAAATTAGAATTTTAAAAGCCCTAAGGCTTGTTTGGCAAAACCATATTATTTTAAAAATTAGGTTTTAATAGTTAAGGTCTTGTTTGGGTAAAACATATTTAAAACAAAATTAAAGCCTTGTTTGGGAAAACAGTTTTAAAAACTCTTTTAACTCTTTTAATGGATCCTTTAATACATATTCTTAATATTATCCTTTAATTAATTAAATCTTAACATTAATTTAATTAATTAAAAGTTTAACATCAATTAATCACATAAAATTGTCACATTATAATTACTCGCTAATTATAACTTCATGTAACAATTACCACATCACTACATTATCTCAATTAAATTAGAACTATAACATAAAATCATTACATGTTAATTAAATATTAAATAATCATTTAATTAATATAATACACGTAATTACAGTACTCCATATTAATCACATAATTTCAATAAATAATTCAATTAAAATATTTATTTACTTCAATAAATATTAAATTAACATTTAAATTCTCTTCACACCAATTCACATACTTCACAATATATACACCTCATAATAAGAATTTTAATTATTAAATTCTTATTTTAATAACTTATAAAAATTCGGGTTGTCACATCCTTCCCTCCTTATAAGGATTCCATCCTCGGAATCAAAGAAACCTTCCTTACTCGGTTTTCACCAAATCTCTTTTCAAAATTTACTCGGGATATTACATGGAATATTCGTACGATGGCACAATCATTAGTGGACCCCACAACTGAATTATTGTCGGAGTTAAAAAATGATAGAAATAACTTTTATAAAAGTAACGACAAAGGTTTTACCATTAATTGTTGAAATACCTGGTGATAAATGTACAGTAATATGAAGCCCTCAAAACAGATATACATCACCTATTCTGAGTCGCCAAATACATGGTACAGAATACAAATACAAACTTAAATATACAACATGAGATGTGAGTTTTAATACAAATATTGTCTTCTAGACAGTATTCAAACTCAAAATAAGTCCTCAATACTTTTATTATCACACTATTTCACAGAATAGTGAGGACTACTAATGCAAACATCTGGACCGTCACTCCATTCTTCGACTAGTCCTAACTATATTCTCATTTCCTGAAGAAAACAATGAAAGCAAAGGGTGAGCTCAACTAGCCCAATAAGAAATATTATGACTAAGATAATGCTGAGTAAATTATCGTTAGTCTTCAATAGTGTTAAACTGATAAAATATAACAAATATCAAGTTTAACTGCAGCGGAATAAGAAATCCATTATAAGAGTCAAATAGAGCATGATATTTACTATCTTCCATGATTTAAAAAGTTTATCATCAATTTTATCGCTGAGACTCAGCTTAATAAATAATCTACATCATCGAATCACCCCTGCACTACGGCCAATGATATTCATTAGTATCACGACCACAAATTATCCATGCACTACGGGGCAAGGATATTCGTGTTTTCATCAATGGTCATGATCATGCCAACAACTGTCCAACAATGAACTACGGGCCAATAAGGACTTTTACCACACTATTTGTAACATTACAGTCATGATTATACCGAATAATCCCTGGTCATAATCATAACAATCAACAATTCATCTATGCACATAAGCCAAAGGTGACTTTCATAACAATATAAGCATGATGATGATGATGACAATGATATAAGAATTTAATTAAATGAAAACAAAGGATAAATTTTTAAAGATTTGTAATTTAATTTATTCAGAATTCAAAAAGGTCCAAATTGTCAACATGATACTGCTTTGTGGAGTAAAATTCAAGAATAATATTGTATCCAAAAATGATTTGGACCGTAAAGATATTAATTTTTGTCATGAATAGTACCCGGGTGAATAGTATCCGAGTGAATAGTACTTCGTGAATAGTACCCCGACATAAAAAAGTTAAAACTTATCAAGAATGTTCAGAATAATATTTCCATGAAAAGATACTGGATGAAGCGCAAATTTTAAGGATATTCTACTAATTTTATAGAGTATAGAAACCAAAATTTTAACAAAACGAGTGTAGAATTCGAAATTTAAAATGAAATAATATTACTTACATACTACAGAGTATGAAAGAAAATATTATTTTATATGAATACTGAACAAAAATAATATCCCTTACCTTAAAAAGAAGAGTATTCCAACTGGTATAGCGGAGATATTCTTGAAGAAAATTTTCACTATTTTCTACGCTCAATGTTTCTTAAAACTCTAAAGAAATACGCTCAATATTATAAAAGAAGAATTCTCTGATTCTGGCGTGATTTTCAATTCTAACTAAACATCCTATTTATAGGAGAATGGAAAGGATACTATTTGAATTTCAGAATCATGTGTGCACAGGAAATGGTTCACATAATTTTCGTTCGGCTGAAAAAAATTTATGTTTTATTATGCAAACACTATGCAGCCACTATGCAAACACTATGCATAATAAAATATAATATATTCTATTTTTCATAAAAAGCAAAACTTATATATATATATATATATATATATATATATATATATATATATAACAAAAATCAATAATTAAAAAAGTTATTCATATTATTATTTGCATTATTGACAATGTCTAGAAAGTTCTATCGAGGAAAGGGGTTTGGTCACCTAATTACGCGCTAATATGGAGAAATCCTTATCGAAAAGCTCCCTCTTTCCTGGATATGATCTGGTTGTTAATATTGTAAGTTATAATATTAATGATAAATGTTGTTAAAAATGTGTTTTGTGAAGCCAAGTGAGTTGAGATAAATAGAGGAGATTTTTATGAAGTATTTGTTGTAAGTTTGGCGTATTATTTGGACTCCCACTTACCCATTTTTCAAAATAGTTGGCGGAAAGTTATCCCAGTTTTATTTTATTACTATATATATATATATATATAAATATATAAGGTGAGTGATGGTGGGTAAATGTGGGAGGGGGTGTGTGTGCGTGTGTGGGAGGGAATTGTTATATATATATATATATATATATATATATATATATATATTAAAAGTTTTATTTTTTATGAAAAATAAAATATATTATATTTTATTATGCATAGTATTTGCATAGTAAAATTAAAAAAAAATTTCTTCGCCGGTGTGCGCCCGTGGAACTTCTACTGTGCAGTCCGTGATTTTCTTTTTCAAATAGTATCCTGCCATTCTCCTGTAAATAGGATGCTTAGTTTAGAATTGAAAATCACACCAGAATCAGAGAATTCTTCTTCTATAATATTGATCGTATTTCTTTAGAGTTTAAGGAAGCTTTGAGCGTAGAAAACAGTATAAGTTTTCTTCAAGAATATTGTCGATGTCGAGATTTTTACTTGCCCCTTTTCTGTTATTGTCTTTTGGTGTTCGAATGTTAGGTGAGATTTATTTGAAAAAATAAGTTGTGAAAAGGTCCGACATGTATATATCGATGATTGGACTATAAGAGTCTCCAGTTGATTTTTTAACTGGTTGTACCAACACAATCGAGAAAAGGTTTGCACATTGACCCAGTGATGTGACACTGCTTAACTGGTCTGTGAAACCTAGATTCGTTAGGGTACGAGGACTTGATTATGTGGAGGGAAGGTGTTAGGCACCCCCCGACATCCGTGTTGCCACGGTGACCGCCACTTTTTAATTAAACTGTTATATAAATATGTGTGTGTGTGAGTGGATCAATGTGCAATTATCTGGAAGTAGTGCTATGCCTCGTTTGCACCTATATACAAAGGGTTTGAATTTTGTATAAAAGTTCAGTTTTAACAAGATATAGCGATGACGTTTTATAAAAGAGGTTTTTCAAACCCTTATGCTCAATAGTAATTGAGGCCTTTGATACTTCCATTTTATTATGGGTTCGGCTGGATTGCTTTTATTTTCGAGATGCAAAGCATCTTCGAGAAAACAAGATAAAAAACAATGCCGAATTCCTTATGGGCATGAAAGCCATCTAAGAAAATTCAACACCGTTAATAATTTACAAACTGTGTACAACTAAAAATGTCCATCACGGGAACCGAATCTAGATTCAGAAGACTGAATCTATGATCACATGATTCCTAGGCTTACATGATGTAGCAATTTGTATAAAAACTGTAAACAGTTATATATATAAAAGCTGTAAATATATATATATATATATATATATATATATATATATATATATATTTATATATATATATACAGACTTAATCAACCACCACGAAGCACCTCTATAGGGGATCATAAAGGTAAATATATAAAAGCGGTAAATATATATATAGAGACATGATCAACCACCACGAAGCACCTCCATGGGGGATCAAAAATATAAATAAAGCAGTAAAGACGATCAACCGCCTCGCGGTAAACTCTAGGCGGGACAAAATGTAAATAAAGCTGTAAAAGTGATCAACCGTCACGAAGTAAACTTCAAGCGGGACTAAAGATGAAGAAAGCTGTAAAAGGCCACGAAGTGAAGTCCAGGCCTGACAAAAAGGTATATATATATATATATATATATATATATATATATATATATATATATATATATATATATATATATATATATATAAGCGATAAACGCACCAGATGTATATCTAGACTCAATCAAACAGAGTTTGATGACAACAACATATATTTAAGTATTTATATATATATAAAAGCAGTAAACGCTCCGAATATAAAATCCAAGCTCATCGAACAGAGTTCGACAATAGTATATATATATATATATATATATATATATATATATATATATAAGCAAATAAACGTTCTGGACGTGAGTCCAGGCTCATCGAACAAAATTCGACAACAGTTTATATATAAATATATATATATAAAAGCAAATAAACGCTCCGGACGTGAGTCCAGGCTCAATCGAGGCATAACTCGATAATGTTAGTCCATATATATATATATATATATATATATATATAATATATATACAAAAAAATAAAAGTCAAGGACCGAAGTTCGGGCATGCACACGCTACACGACTCTCAACGTGAAGAACTGTGTGTGCAAAAAGTGAGAAAAAGGCTTTAAATGATGTAAGAAGGCTTATAGTGGACTGCCAAAGAAGACTTCAATAGGTTTAAATGGATGAACACTCAGCTCCCACCGGTAAAAAAATAGCCAAATATAAGCTCACAAGTGTTTGAAATGAGAAAGCACTCAATTTATAGTATGTACCGAGCAAATTGGACAGGGCTTCCTCGCCTTTTTCCTTTGTAAAATGGCTGCCCCAAGCCCTCTATTTATAGAGGGGGGAGCCGCAGGTGTACCTGCGGCAGCCGCAGATGCACCTGAGGCTGCCTGGGCTACTCCAGGTTCCGCGGGTCCCACCGTCTTGAAGTACGTGCATACATGCAACATGATGTCCGCTCAAACTTTCAGAACTTCAATCCAGACATCCGATCGAGGTGTATAAGACCTTTTTCGGCATGTTGTTGTCTAGAACTACACAATGACATGGGATTAAAGGTTATACGAAGTCAAGAAGATGGGACCATACCCTTGGTCTTTAGGCTTCAAATTCTATCTGATGTGCTGTCTTGTGTAGCAGTCATTCGGGATTGGAGCTCTTTGATTCTTGTAGGACACTTCTGTGTAGAATGTATGTTTGAATGTTGTTGAGACGAGGCAATGTGGGATCGAGATGGCAAAATGATGATTTTGCCCCTCACCGGGGTTATCTTTGGTTTGAGCTGATTTAGCGATCGTTGCTCAGGGTTATCTCTGAGATTGGACTACTGCAAGTGTTGACCGTCCTCAAGGTTGTCTCTGAGGTGTGCTTGACCTCTCGAGGTTGTGACGCCCCCAAAAAAGGTATACATCACCCATTCCGAGTCGCCAAATACATGGTACAGAATATAAATACAAACTTAAATATACAACATGAGCTGTGAGTTTTAATACAAATATTGTCTTCTAGACAATATTCAAACTCAAAATAAGTCCTCAATACTTTTATTATCACACTATTTCATAGAATAGTGAGGACTACTAATGCAAGCATCTAGACCGCCACTCCATTCCCCGATTAGTCCCAACTATATTCTTATTTCCTAAAGAGAAAGTAAAGGGTGAGCTCAACTAGCCCAGTAAGAAATATTATGACTAAGATAATGCAGAATAAATTATCGTTAGTCTTCAACAGTGTTAAACTAATAAAATATAACAAACATCAAGTTTAACTGCAGCGGAACAAGCAATCCATTAGAAGAGTCAAGTAAAGTATGATATCTTCTATCTTCCATGATTTAAAACGTTTATCATCAATTTTATCGCTGAGACTCAGCTTAATAAATAATCCACATCATCGAATCATCCCTACACTACGGCCAATGATATTCATTAGTTTCACGACCACGAATTATCCATGCACTACGTGTTAGAGTTTATGCCCTAGAGGCCAATTATTTGATATAATTGCTTAACATTTGATATTATTGTTGATTGAATAAATAAATGATTTTATTATGGTTTTAATTACTGCGTAATATAATTGTTAACATAATAAAATTCCTTAGAATAGTGATACAAATTATATAGTTTCAAGTATGTGACTTGAACATGAGATTATATAATTACAATTAGTATCATTGTTCTTAAATGTCCCTAGTCGAGTATCATTGTTGATGGGACAACAATGATGCATTGAGACTAGTATGTGGATTGACTGATGACCAAATCTCATTGGTCATAAATATATGAGATATTAAGTCAATGCATAGGTACATGTTAGAGAACAATGTACTGGACAGACCCACCATGAGAATTCTATATGGAGCATTATGCGAAGTGTCATTAGCAATTCTCATAGTGACAATGATGTAATGGTCCTCCGACCTGAAACCGCTATATTACTACACGAGAATTTATGTACTTTGATATCATCAAATGTCACCTTTAATAGGGTGGACTATAAAGGTGATTATTGGGTTCATTATGAATCGTGTGAGTAATATGAGTGATCTAGATGGAATTTAACCATCCTATATTTTATAGGTGATATCCATAGGCCTCTTGATTGAGTAGGACTATGAAATGCATGGCCATGCTCAAATAGTGATTTGTTTCATATAGTCTACTCATTGATCAAGAAAAACTCAGATTAAATTATGAAGAGTATGACACATTCCATGACTCGAGTTTAATCTAGGATATTAAGGTTAAAAGGATTAAATTATATTGAAACATTGGTCACGAAAAAGGTTGCATCGAATCATCGATCTTATTATTACTTGGGTAGCAGTGATGCATTACTAGATGCCGCTCACTGTTTATAATTTTATAATATGATTTTAAAATTATTGCCAACGTAATAATAACCTATAGAGTCACACACAAAGAACGTAATTAAAAGAAAATTAATTTAAATTGTAAATATTTAAAGATGTCAATGTGATTGATAGAATTTTAAATTACGAATTTAAATTAATAGGATAATTTATATATAGGTATATTAATTAAGTAAGACTTAATTAAGATATATATAAATTCGGATTTTAATAATATTAGGTTTTGATTAATTCCTCCTAACTGCTATATATATGATATATATCAGTTACTTTAGGTTTTACGTCAAAACATAAAAACCCTAGCCGCTCTTAGAGAGAGACTAGAGAAAACAGTTCTGAAAATCCTCATCCTTGGTGGCTAGTACCGCGATTCCTTCTTCTGCAGATCGTAGGACGATTCGCGGAGCGTTCGTGTGGATACCGTAGAGACGTAGTCGGTTTGTATTGCGTTGGAGATTCGAGGCGCAGTCGATTTCAGATTCTCGTTTTCATATTCGGTATAATCTCTAAACCTCTTAATTAATTGATTTTTCGCATGGATCCTGTTTTAGGGTTTCGAAAATTGCTTTAAAATTTTAATTTCCGCTGTGCGTTTCTGTGCCGAAACCCTACACTACGGGCCAAGAATATTCGTGTTTTCATCAATGGTTATGATCATGCCAACAATTGTCCAACAATACACTACGGGCCAATGAGGACTTTTACCACACCATTTGTAACATTACAGTCATGATTATACCGAATAATCCCTGGTCATAATCATACCAATCAACAGTTCATCTATGCACATAAGCCAAAGATGACTTTCATAACAATATAAGCATGAGGATGATGACAATGATATAAGAATTCAATTAAATAAAAGCAAAGGATAAATTTTTAAAGATTTATAATTTAATTTATTTAGAATTCAAAAAAGTCTAAATTGTCAACATGATACTGCTTTGTGGAGTAAAATTCAAGAATAATATTGTATCCAAAAATGATTTGGACCGTAAAGATATTAGTTTTTGTCATGAATAGTACCCCGGGTGAATAGTATCTGAGTGAATAGTACTCTATGAATAGTACTTTGTGAATAGTACCCCGACATATAAAAGTTAAAACTTATCAAGAATATTCAGAATAATATTTCCATGAAAAGATACTGGATGAAGCGTAAATTTTAATGATATTCTATTAATTTCATGGAGTATAGAAGCCAAAACTTTAACAAAACGAGTGTAGAATTTGAAATTTGAAACGAAATAATATTACTTACATACTACCGAGTATGGAAGAAAATATTATTTCATATGAATACTGAACAAAAATAATATCCCTTACCTTAAAAAGAAGAGTATTCCAACTGGTATAGCGGGGATATTCTTGAAGAAAACTTTCACTGTTTTCTACGCTCAAAACTTCTTAAA
This sequence comes from Panax notoginseng, assembly GCA_016801055.1. Taxonomy (NCBI): domain Eukaryota; kingdom Viridiplantae; phylum Streptophyta; class Magnoliopsida; order Apiales; family Araliaceae; genus Panax; species Panax notoginseng. Next base: position 154,392,631 of record CM029015.1, on the reverse strand, counting down.
ACTCTAAAGAAATACGCTCAATATTATATAAGAAGAATTCTCTGATTCTGGTGTGATTTTAAATTCTAACTAAGCATCCTATTTATAGGAGAATGGAAATGATACTATTTGAATTTCAGAATCACGTGTGCACAGGAAATGGTTCACGAAATTTTCGTTCGGTTGAAATTTTTTTATATTTTACTATGCAAGCACTATACATAATAAAATATAATATATTCTATTTTTCATAAAAAACAAAACTTATTTTATATATATATATATATATATATATATATATATATATATATATAAAACAAACCATAAGTGACAATTCCTCCCTGCCAAATTCATTTTTCAACACGTGGGCCCCTCCACATTTTTATATATAACTCGTAGGCCCCACCCCTTATTATATGTACTAAATAACTGTCTATCGATTTTTTTAAAAAATGGATAAATGAGGGTCCAAAAAATAGTCTAAAAATTACCACAAATACTACATAAAAATTCCCTCAATATTTTTAATAATACTTATCATCATTATTATAATTCGCAATATTTAACAACCAGATCGTTCCCAGGAAAGAGGGGGCTTTCCGATAAGGATTTCTCCCTATTGGCGCGCAATTAGGTGACCAAACCTCTCATAGACAGAACTTTCTAGACATCGTTAATATTGCAAATAATAATATAAATAATTGTATCGTCTCAATTATTGATTTAATAATATATAAAATATTAACAATAATTGAATCAAATAACGTGAGATACTATGCAGCAATTATTGTAGCAATAATTGAATAAAACTGAGTGACTTCTCACGTAAGCATCAATAAGCAATACCATGTGCTACTATGCAACCACAAGTATTACTGTACTTTTCATCACCGGGTAATTCGACAGTTAACGGTAAAACTTTCGCCGTTATTTTTATATAAAGATATTTATGTCTTTTTCTCATTCCGATAATAATTCCGTTGTGGGGTCCACCAATGATTGTGCCATCGTACGAATATTCTCTGTTAAAACGAATATTCCCCTACCAATCGAATATTATATAACAACTTGCTTACTTTGCAAAATTTATAAATATTACCCACAACTATAACATTATAACAAAATCACACCTTAATATTCAAAAATAATATTTATAGAAAAATTTATCTTTATTCATAAAAGTTGGGGCCTTACAACCTTCTCTTCTTATGAAATTTTGCCTTCAAAATTAGGGTACATACCTGGTATGTCGAAGAGATAAGGATACCTTGATTTCATTTTAGATTCTAACTCCCAGGTCATTTCCTCAACATCATGGTTTCTCCACAAAACCTTGACTTGAGATATAACCTTGAAGTATAGAATATGTTACTTTTTATCCAAGATTTTAACAGGTACCTCTTCATACGTTAAATCTTCCACTATTTCTTCTGGTTCTAACTCAATGATGTGGTTCGGGTCTTCCACATATTTACGTAACATGGATATATAAAAAATGTTATGAACACGAGACATATACTTGGCAGTAAAGCGAGTCTATAGGCCACAGTTCCTACTCGGTCAAGGATTTCAAACTGGCCAATGAATCGAGGATTAAGCTTTCCTCTCTTTCCAAAGCTTATAACTCCTTTCCATGGAGCAACATGTAACAACACATGTTCTCCAACATTGAATTCCACGTCATTCTGATGAAGATCAATATAACTCTTTTGTCGATCTTGTGAGGTTTTTATACATTGTCGGATCATTTGAATCTTTTTCGTTGTCATGCGTACCAATTTTGGTCCCAATAACGTTTCTTCACCCACCTCATCCCAACATACTGGAGAACGACACTTGCGTCCATACAACGCCTCAAATGGAGCCATGCCGATGCTTGCTTGATAACTGTTGTTGTAGAAAAATTCCACCAATGGTAAGAACTTGTCCCAACTTCTTTTGAAGTCAAGGGCATAGAGTCTTAATAGATCTTCAAGGGTTTGAATAATCCTCTGTGATTATTCGTCCGTTTGAGGATGATATGCTGAACTAAATCGTAAATTCATGCCCATAACATTTTGTAAACTAACCCAAAATCGTGAAGTAAATCTTGTGTCTCAATCAGAAACTATGGATACTGACATATCATGCAGTCTTACAATCTCATTTATGTATATATGAGCAACACGTTCAAGTGAATAAGTTTCTCGTATAGGTAAGAAATGAGCAAACTTGGTCAATCTATCGACAATGACCCAAATTGCATCTATGCCTTAAGAAACTTTGGGAAGACTAGTAATGAAATCCATGGTAATGTGCTCCCACTAACATTCTGGAATTTTAAGTGGTTGCAATGGACCTTTTGGCACTTGATGCTCTTCCTTGACACGTTGACAAGTTAAATACCTTGAGATAAACTCCGTGATCTCTCTTTTCATATTGCTCCACCTAAATGTATGTCGAAGATCACGATACATCTTGGTACTTTCGAGATGAATTACAAACGGTGTGTTGTGTGCCTCCATCATGATTTTATACTTCAAGTCAGAATCGTTTGGAACACAAAGTCTGGAGTTGACTCGTAATATTCCTTCTTCATCGGTTCTTGCTTCCGGAATGTCACCTTCTTGCACTTTCTTCTTCATACTCATCAGCTCCAGTCTGTAGCTTGAGCAGCTTTAACTTTATCGATTAAAATCGGTTATACTCGTATATTTGCCATCATCACATGGGTCCCTGGAGTCTTTAACTCTATCTCCATCCTTTGCAAGTCATACCAAATGGGCTTTTGTGTTGACAATATCACACTCGTACCCGTATATGATCTTCTACTCAACGCGTCAGCTACCACGTTCGCTTTTCCAGGATGGTATTGAATGGTATGATCATAATCTTTTAATAGCTTGAGCCAACGTCGTTACCGCATGTTGAGTTCCTTTTGGGTGAAGAAATATTTGAGGCTTTTATGATCGGTAAAGATCTCCACGTTCTCACCATATAGGTAATGCCTCCAGATCTTTAGTGCGAAAACGACTACTGCCAACTCTAGATCATGAGTAGGATAATTTCTCTTATACTCTTTGAGTTGTCATGAGAAATAGGCTATGACTTTTTCATGTTGCATGAGAACACATCCTAACCCTCTGCCTGAAGCATCAATGTAGATGACAAATCCTTCCGAACCAGATGGTATTGTCAGAACAGGTGCTGAAATGAGTCTTCTCTTGAGTTCTAAAAAACTCTTCTCACATTCCTCGCTCCAATAGAATTTTGTATCTTTTCGAGTCAGCTGAGTTAATAGAGTAGCGATTCCAGAAAATCCTTCCATGAATCTCCGATACTAACCAACTAAGTCGAAAAAGCTACGCACTTCGGTCACTGACTTAGGTTGCTCCAAGCTTTGAATTGCTTCAATCTTTATCGGGTCAATAGATATTCTGTAATTTGATATCACGTGCCCAAGAAATGCTACTTCCTCAAGCCTGAACTCGCATTTCTTCAACTTAGCATATAACTTGTTCTCACGAAGCTTTTGGAGTATCAGCCTCAAGTGTTGCTCATGATCTTCACGGCTTTTGGAGTAAATGAGGATGTCATCAATAAAGACGACCACAAAGTGATCCAAATATTCCTTGAATACTCGGTTCATCATATCCATGAAGGCAGCAGGAGCATTAGTTAATCCAAAAGACATGACTAGGAATTCGTAATGCCCGTATAGAGTTCTGAAAGCAGTCTTTAGAATGTCATCAGTTTTAATCTTTAACGAATGATATCTGGAATGAAGATCGATCTTTGAAAAGAATTTAGCTCCTTGTAACTGGTCAAACACGTCATCAATACGAGGTAACGGGTACCAATTTTTGATGGTGACATGATTCAACTCCCGATAATCAATACAAAGTCGCATACTTCCATCTTTCTTCTTCACGAATAGAACATGAGCACCCCAAGGAGACGTACTAGAACAAATGAAACCGATGTCTAACAATTCCTGCAATTGGGTCTTTAACTCCTGAAGTTTAATAGGAGCCATTCGATATGGGACTTTGGAAATGGGTTTTGTATCGGGTTTAAGGTCGATACAAAATTCGATTTCACGCTCTGGGGGTAGGCCAGGAAGTTCTTCAGGGAATACGTTAGGAAATTTATTAACAATGGAAATATCATTCAAATCTGATATATTTTTGTTTAAATCTGTGACATGGGATAAGAAAGTTTGACATCTGTTTTTCAATAAACAAATAACTTTATGGCTTGATATGACAGTAATTGACTTTAGTGGTTTGGTTGCTTGAATTCGCATAATAGGTTGGTTAGGAATATGAAAGCTAACAACCTTACGAAAATAATCAATTTTTACATGATGAGTATGCTAAGTTTGTAATAATCATGAACGCAATCAAATTGCACAAAATAAGCAGAAATGTGATAAAATAGAGTTTTAAAATTTTATAAACCATATACCCGGATCATCCTTTATGCACAATTATTAATTAAATGAAAAGATAAAGAACAAGAATAATACCCTTGAAGATTCGAGCTTCCTCAGGTACAAGTTCACCTCCAAATCCTTTTTCGCGTTCAACTTGAATCCACCGGGTTTGGTTCCTTCCTTTGATCAATGTTAGCCACCCAAGTGTTTGGGCTCTAGAGGTGATCCACCAAGGAAAAAGAAAAATTTAAGAAGATGGGTATTTGGCAAGACCCTTGTTTTTTTATCTCTCATAGAAAAGGGTGTACTCTCCCAACTATTAGAATTATGTCTGTTGTGAAAAAGGTAACAACTACTCTTCACCCATAATGTAAGACCCCAGCTTATTAATGAATAAAATCAAATTTTCTCTAAATATTATTGTGAATAATAAGGGGTTAATTTGATATAATACTTTGGTTATGGGTGAAATGTGCAAATTTTACAAAATAAGCAAGTGGTTATAAAATATTCATTTTGTCGGAGAATATTCGTTTGGTCGTGGAATATTCTTGCTGTCGGGGAATATTCGTACGACGCCGCAACCTTGTGTGGGCCCCATAACGGAAAGCGATTGGATGAAGAAAACGACAAGTATAAGTTGTTTATAAATAACGGCGTAGCTGTTACTGTTAATACTGTTGGAATACCCGGTGGTTACAATACAGTAGCACACGGTATTGCACAAATTATTGATTCTTACGTAAGAAGACACTACTCAATAATTGCTACAGTAGTTACTGTTCAATATTTTATTTTATTGATTCAATAATTGCTGCGTTGATATTTTATATTATTGTTGTTTCAATAATTATTACTGCACAATATTTTCCATTATCAGATCAATAATTCATATTATTTGAATAATATTATTAGATAACTTTATTGGCAATGTCTAGAAAGTTCTGTCTAAGGAGAGGTTTGGTCATCTAATTGCGCGCCAGTAAGGAGAAATCCTTATTGGAAAGCCCCCTCTTTCCTGGGAACGGCCTGGTTGTCATAAATGTGATTCTGTAATATTATTTGTGAATAATTAATTATTGATTCATATGATAAGGAAATATTTATTTTATGTGGATATAAATATTGGATATATTTATTGTGGTTAAAAATGAAGGAGTTAATGTTGAGATTTTTATCAGTATTTTTGTCGGAATGGAGGTATTAAAAATCAGGATTTTTGAGATATTTTGCGGGGGTTATAATTTTTAATCCGACCGTTGGATCGTGGTAATTTTTGGATATGTTATACATATATAAGTTGAGTATATGTCCACAAATTTTGAACCGTTAAAAATGAACGTATGATTTATTATGAATTTTACGAGATGACTGGTTCAGAAATTATTGAATTTTCGGAGTTTATCATTTTGATGGAAAATTCTAGAATTGGTGGGCCCCACTTGTGGTTGGTGAAGAAATGTGCTGAATTATATTTCAAATGTGGTGGGTGGGAATAGTAGCAGGTAAAGCCATCAGGTTGCAGGTCAAGCCTACTAAAATTTTCCTATAAATAGAGGGCTAAGTTAGAATTGAAAATCACATCAGAAAAAAGTTTTCTCTCTTTCTCTCTCTAGATTATTGAGTGTATTTTGTGAGTAATTAGATACTTTGAGAGTTTCTATTCATTATAGCAAGTTTCTTTCAGCCTTATACCGGTATTCCGACCAGAAGTACTGATATCTTGAGGTAAGGGATATTATTTTCTTCTTAATGATTTTATTTTCTTCAATATCATTATGCTGAAATATTGATATGAGTTTTTATCAAATTTAGAACTTTTTGTGTCGGGGTTACTATTCACGTATACGACACTATTCACGTATACGGTACTATTCACGAATACGACACTATTCACCGAAAAATAAAATTTTCCCTTTTTGTCCAAGATGTCAATTATGATTACTATCTTTGATTGTATCCATGTTTTGATCTTTATTTTTTTTGAATTCTGCTTCACAATTGATTATTATGAAGTATTATTGATCTTGGATAAACTGTTATACGAATCCCTACTATTTGTCCTTCTGTCTCACTGGATTTGTTTTCTTTAAGATATTTTTCATCATTCTCAGTCCTAAATGATGATATTACTGAATATCTTTGGCCTGTAGTGCAAAGATGTATGATTACTTGATGAATATCTTTGGCCTGTAGTGCAAAGATGAACAGGTGTTGAGATGAACATGACCGACTGGTGATACAAATGAATATCTTTGGCCTGTATTGCAAAGATGAATATTTGGTTAAAGATGATTATTAATCGATGTTACAGGGATAAAATATTGATGATGGACTTTTAAATCTTAGAAGATAGTAGAATTCTTTCTCTACTTGACTCTTCTAATGGTTTGCTGTTTCCGCTGCAGTTGTTGATCTAAAACTTGTTGTCGATTATATTCTATTAGATTTTTCCCTGTTGAATACTAATGATAATTTGTTGTATATTATCTTAGTCATAATATTCTTTACTGGGCTAGTTGAGCTCACCCTTTTTCTTTTTGTTCCATTTTTCTTCTCAGGAGGTGAGAACATAGCAAGATCTAGTCGGGGTATGGAGTGATGGTTCTAGAAAGATGTTTTAGCAGTCCTCACTATTTCTGTAAAATAGTGTTTGAATAATTATAATGAGAATTTATTTGAGTGTGGATATTGTCCAGAAGACAATATTTGTATTTAAACTCACAGTATGTATTGTCGTATTTTGCACGATAATTGTATTATTGAAGTTGTAGTTTGCTTTCTGTACCATGTATTTGGCGACTCAAAATGGGTGTTGTATACCTATTTTGGGGGCGTCACAGTTGGTATCAGAGCTTAGGGATATGATCCCTGGCTGAGATGTGAGATAAGAACTAGGAGGGGAGAGACGGGAAATTCCTTCGCTAGTATGACCTGACTAAGTTTATTTGGTGTTTATTTGGTCGGTCAGAGTATAGGAATAATATGTGACATGACTATTAACCCTTGTTTTATGGCAGTATTTAAGAATGGCAGCTGAGAACGTTAATAATGGAGTAAATCAGACCGTGGAGACACCTTTGATCACCACCCAGGGGAACGTGCAACAGGAAGGCAATATTCCTTCTGTAAACAACGTTACCGAGCAAACGATGAATGATGGAATGTTTAGGAGCTTTTTGCAGTTCATGCAAAATCAGACGAGGGAGACTCGTGTGCAGAATACGGGTGGAAATGATAACAACGCGCGGTTTGTCACAGCCAAGCAGTTCAAAGAATTGGGACCACCAGAATTTAAGGGAAATCCGGATCCGATCATGGCGAAAACGCGTGTCAAGAAAATTACCAAGATATTCGATGTCTTGGGATGCACGGAGGAACAGAAGGTTCCATTCACCACCTTTATGTTCCGCGATGAGGCAGACTACTGGTGGGAGTCTGTGAAGCGTACCCAGCCTGACGCACTCAACATGTCCTGGGAAACATTTCAAAAACTATTCAATGACAAGTACTTTCCTGAAAGTATTCGTCATATGAAGGAGGTGGAGTTTATCAGACTGGAACAAAACAACATGACGGTGTCCCAGTACGAGGCGAAGTTTGCAGAGTTATCCAGGTTTGCACCTCATTTGGTCAAAAATGAGGAACGAATGACAAGGATGTTTCTGAGAGGTCTAAAACCCGAGATTCGGCAATATCTTATCTCTCATAAATTTTATTTATATTCAGATGTTGTAAACAGGGCTCAATTATTAGAGCGAGATAATGAGTATGTGCAACCGAGGGACCACAACCAGGGTCATACCGGTGGCGGCAGTCATCGAAGCAATGAAAACCAGCAGGGAGGAAATCATTCAGACAAAAGCGGTAACCACTCTGGTGGTAATCGTGGTCGTGATAATAGAAGGAGCGAGTCGGGAGAAGATTTCAAGAAGAGAAGGTACAACAATGATAACGTGAAGACGTCAGCACAAACATCAACTGTTTCTAGGGGAGGAGAACGACCACCGGTCGTATGTTACAAATGTGGGAAAGAGGGACATATCAGCCCAAACTGCCCACAACAATCCAAGGTATGTTATAACTGTGGAAAGGAGGGTCATATAGCTCGAGAGTGTTCTGTAGCAAAACCAAGTTCAGCGGGGATGGTGACTCCAAAAGTTGTCCCGGATAAGTCGAAATCAGCGGTTCCTGGAAGGGCGTTTGTCGTGACTAGCCAAAACGCGAGAAACCCGAATGAGGTGATCATGGGTAAGCTAATCTTGAATTCTTGCGAAGTTTATACTTTACTAGATACCGGTTCTACCCATTCTTTTATCTCTCCTGCTTGTGCTCAACGTTTAAACTTGACTCCGGAGAAATTGGACTTTGATTTATCTGTGGAAACTCCGTTAGGAGAAACTTTCGTTACATCCACTGTTTATAAATCTTGTTTGATCTAAGTTGGCACCATCACATTACCTGTTGACCTTATTTCTTTAAAGATACTTGCATTTGACGTGATTTTAGGGATTAATTGGTTAACTACTCATCATACCAAAATTGATTGCTTTCGTAAGGTTGTTAGTTTTCATATTCCTAAGCAACCTGTTATTCGAATTCAAGTAACCAAACCATTGAAGTCAAACTCTTTCAGATCAAGCCGTAAAGTCATTCGTTTATTGAAAAACGGATGTCAAGCTTTCTTAGCTATGTTATGGACTTGAACAAAAATACGTCAGATTTGAATGATATTTCTATTGTTAGTAAATCCCTGACGTATTTCCTGAAGAATTTCTTGGCCTACGCGTGATATTGAATTTTGTATCATCTTTGAATCTGGTACAAAACCCATTTCTAAAATCTTATATCGAATGGCTCCTATTAAACTTCAGGAGTTAAAAACCCAACTATAGAAGTTGATAACCGAGCCTCTATCTGGTGACTTCCTTTGTGGAATGCACCGAAGCCAGACTCTCCGTAGGGGACGCCATATTCGTGCGGTAGTAAACTGATAGGTGTCATTGTGACGTGCTATCCAAGATTGGGATATGAGTCACAGTTGAGAGCAAACCTAAGTCAGTAATCGAAATACGTAGCTTTCTAGGCTTAGCTGGTTATTATCGGAGATTTGTGGAAGGATTTTCTCGAATCGCTACTCCGTTAACTCAGCTGACTCGGAAAGATACAAAATTCGTATGGAGTGAGGAATGCGAGAAGAGTTTCCAAGAAATCAAGAGGAGACTCATTTCGGCACCTGTTCTGACAATACCATCTGGTTCGGATGGATTTGTTATCTACAGCGATGCTTCAAGCAAAGGGTTAGGATGTGTTCTCATACAACATGGGAAAGTCATAGCCTATGCCTCGCGATAACTCAAAGAATATGAGAGGAATTATCCTACTCATGATTTGGAGTTGGCAGCAGTCGTTTTCGCGTTAAAGATCTGGAGACACTACCTGTATGGGGAGAAAGTGGAGATTTATACAGATCATAAAAGCCTCAAATATTTCTTCACCCAAAAGGAACTCAACATGCGGCAACGACGTTGGCTTTAGCTATTGAAAGATTACGATCATACCATCCAATATCATCCTGGAAAAGCGAACGTAGTAGCTGACGCATTGAGTAGAAGATCATACGCGGGTACGAGTGCAATGTTGTTAATACAAAGGCCCGTTTTGTATGACTTGCAAAGGATGGAGATAGAGATGAAGGCTCCAAGTACCCACATGATGATATCAAATATACGAGTAGAACCGACTTTAATCGATAAAGTTAAAGCTGCTCAAGCTACGGACATAGAGCTGATGCGTATGAAGAAGAAAGTGCAAGAAGGTGCTATTCCAGAAGCAAGAATCGATGAAGAAGGAATACTTCGAGTCAACTCCAGACTTTGTGTTCCTAACGATTTTGACTTGAAGCATAGAATAATGATGGAGGCACACAACACACCGTTTGCAATCCATCCTGGGAGTACCAAAATGTATCACGATCTTCGACACATATTTTGGTGGAGCAATATGAAAAGAGAGATCACGGAGTTTATCTCGAGATGCTTAACTTGTCAACGTGTAAAAGCGGAGCATCAAGTACCAAAGGGTCCATTGCAACCACTTCAGATTCTAAAATGGAAGTGGGAACACATTACTATGGATTTTGTTACGGGTCTTCCCAAGGTTTCTCAAGGCATAGATGCGATTTGGGTTATTGTTGATAGATTAACCAAGTCCGCTCATTTCTTGCCGATACGTGAGACTTATTCCCTTGAACGTCTTGCTAGTATGTACGTGAACGAGATTGTGAGATTGCATGGCATGTCAGTATCCATAGTTTCGGATCGTGACCCAAGATTCACTTCACGATTTTGGGTTAGCTTGCAGAAAGCTATGGGCATGGATTTACGATTCAGTTCAGCATACCATCCTCAAACGGACGGACAATCAGAGAGGACTATTCAAACTCTTGAAGATCTATTAAGACTTTATGTCCTAGATCTCAAAGGGAGTTGGGATAAGTACCTACCATTGGTGGAATTCTCCTACAACAACAGTTATCAGGCGAGCATAGGTGTGGCTCCATTCGAGGCGTTGTATGGAAGAAAATGTCGTTCTCTAGTATGCTGGGACGAGGTGGGTGAAGCAACATTGTTGGGACCAGAGTTGGTACGCATTACTACAGAGAAGATCCAAACGATTCGACAACGTATACAAACGGCACAGGATCGACAAAAGTGTTATGCGGATCTTCATCGGAAGGACGTGGAATTTAATATTGGGGATCATGTATTGTTACGTGTTACACCATGGAAGGGAGTTACAAGATTTGGGAAGAGAGGAAAGCTCAATCCAAGATTTGTTGGTCCATTTGAGATTCTTGAGCGAATAGGAAATGTGGCATATAGACTCGTATTACCTCCAAGCATGTCTCGTGTTCATAATGTTTTTCACATATCTATGCTTCGTAAATATGTTAAAGACCCGAACCACATTATTGAGTTAGAACCAAGCGAGATAGCTGAAGATTTAACGTACGAGGAGGTACCTGTTAAGATCTTGGATAGGAAAGAGCATGTCCTACGCACGAAGGTTATACCACAAGTTAAGGTTTTGTGGAGAAACCATGCTATTGAAGAAATGACCTGGGAGTTGGAATCAGAAATGAAAGCGAGGTATCCTCACCTTTTTGAAACATCAGGTACGTACGTCAATTTCGAGGACGAAATTTCATAAGGAGGGGAGGTTGTAAGACCCCAACTTATTAATGAATAAAATCAAATTTTTTCTAAATATTATTGTGAATAATAAGGGGTTAATTTGATATAATACTTTGGTTATGGGTGAAATGTGCAAATTTTGCAAAATAAGCAAGTGGTTATAAAATATTCATTTTGTCGGGGAATATTCGTTTGGTCGTGGAATATTCTTGCTGTCGGGGAATATTCGTACGACGGCGCAGCCTTGTGTGGGCCCCATAACAGAAAGCGATTGGATGAAGAAAACGACAAGTATATGTTATTTATAAATAACGGCGTAGTTGTTACCGTTAATACTGTTGGAATACCCGATGGTTAAAATACAGTAGCACACGGTATTGCACCAATTATTGATTCTTACGTAAGAAGGCACTACTCAATAATTGTTACAGTAGTTATTGTTCAATATTTTATTTTATTGATTCAATAATTGTTGCGTTGATATTTTATATTATTATTGTTTCAATAATTGTTGCTGCATAGTATTTTCCATTATCAGATCAATAATTCATATTATTTGAATAATATTATTAGATAACATTATTGGCAATGTCTAGAAAGTTCTGTCTAAGGAGAGGTTTGGTCATCTAATTGCGCGCCAGTAAGGAGAAATCCTTATTGGAAAGCCCCCTCTTTCCTGGGAACGGTCTGGTTGTCATAAATGTGATTCTGTAATATTATTTGTGAATAATTAATTATTGATTCATATGATAAGGAAATATTTATTTTATGTGGATATAAATGTTGGATATATTTATTGTGGTTAAAAATGAAGGAGTTAATGTTGAGGTTTTTATCAGTATTTTTGTCGGAATGGAGGTATTAAAAATCAGGATTTTTGAGATATTTTGCGGGGGTTATAATTTTTAATCCGACCGTTGGATCGTGGTAATTTTTGGATATGTTATACATATATAAGTTGAGTATATGTCCACAAATTTTGAACCGTTAAAAATGAACGTATGATTTATTATGAATTTTACGAGATGACTAGTTTAGAAATTGTTGAATTTTCGGAGTTTATCATTTTGATGGAAAATTCTAGAATTGGTGGGCCCCACTTGTGGTTGGTGAAGAAATGTGCTGAATTATATTTCAAATGTGGTGGGTGGGAATAGTAGCAGGTAAAGCCATCAGGTTGCAGGTCAAGCCTACTAAAATTTTCCTATAAATAGAGGGCTAAGTTAGAATTGAAAATCACATCAGAAAAAAGTTTTCTCTCTTTCTCTCTCTAGATTATTGAGTGTATTTTGTGAGCATTTAGATACTTTGAGAGTTTCTATTCATTATAGCAAGTTTCTTTCAGCCTTATACCGGTATTCCGACCAGAAGTACTGATATTTTGAGGTAAGGGATATTATTTTCTTCTTAATGATTTTATTTTCTTCAATATCATTATGCTGAAATATTGATATGAGTTTTTATCAAATTTAGAACTTTTTGTGTCGGGGTTACTATTCACGTATACGACACTATTCACGTATACGGTACTATTCACGAATACGACACTATTCACCGAAAAATAAAATTTTCCCTTTTTGTCCAAGATGTCAATTATGATTACTATCTTTGATTGTATCCATGTTTTGATCTTTATTTTTTTTGAATTCTGCTTCACAATTGATTATTATGAAGTATTATTGATCTTGGATAAACTGTTATACGAATCCCTACTATTTGTCCTTCTGTCTCACTGGATTTGTTTTCTTTAAGATATTTTTCATCATTCTCAGTCCTAAATGATGATATTACTGAATATCTTTGGCCTGTAGTGCAAAGATGTATGATTACTTGATGAATATCTTTGGCCTGTAGTGCAAAGATGAACAGGTGTTGAGATGAACATGACCGACTGGTGATACAAATGAATATCTTTGGCCTGTATTGCAAAGATGAATATTTGGTTAAAGATGATTATTAATCGATGTTACAGGGATAAAATATTGATGATGGACTTTTAAATCTTAGAAGATAGTAGAATTCTTTCTCTACTTGACTCTTCTAATGGTTTGCTGTTTCCGCTGCAGTTGTTGATCTAAAACTTGTTGTCGATTATATTCTATTAGATTTTTCCCTGTTGAATACTAATGATAATTTGTTGTATATTATCTTAGTCATAATATTCTTTACTGGGCTAGTTGAGCTCACCCTTTTCTTTTTGTTCCATTTTTCTTCTCAGGAGGTGAGAACATAGCAGGATCTAGTCGGGGTATGGAGTGATGGTTCTAGAAAGATGTTTTAGCAGTCCTCACTATTTCTGTAAAATAGTGTTTGAATAATTGTAATGAAGATTTTATTTGAGTGTGGATGTTGTCCAGAAGACAATATTTGTATTTAAACTCACAGTATGTGTTGTCGTATTTTGCACGATAATTGTATTATTGAAGTTGTAGTTTGCTTTCTGTACCATATTTTTGGCGACTCAGAATGGGTGTTGTACACCTATTTTGGGGGTGTCACACATAATAAGACTCCTTTTATTTATAGATGTAAGCAACCTTCCTTAACAATTAAAAAATTGAATTTTATTTTAATTAATTAAACTCCTTTAATTAATTTAACCTCTCAATCTTATTAGGAATATATGAGAGTACTTTTATTAATTAATTCACAAACTCCTTTAGGAATTATATAATAATAATAATAATAGTAATAATAATAATAATAAGACTCCTCTTATTAATTTATATTTAATATTTTCAAAATATTAAGCTATTTAATTTATTCTATCACCATAGATTAAATTAAATACACTTAACATATTATTACGATTATGACATTAACTTCTCAAATAATTATTCTTCATTTTATGGTGTGACCATTTAGGTTCTCCATATTAAACCGGTTGTGAATAAATTAATTAGAACAATTCTAATCTTATTTAAATAAATAAATTAAACTATTAATTTTTTTAAATAAATAATATTTATACTACAATAGGAATAAGCCTCCCTAGCGATCAACGACTTTTCAGATAATATAGATTTCAACATTAATCATAAAAGAACCTTTGAGTAAATAGTTACCGTACAATTCAATCCTTCCACCATACAATGTCCCAATTAAATATAAGACATGAAATTACTGTTAAGTCTTATTTTATTTAATTATATGTATTTCGATCCTTAAATACATAACTCCAAATAATACAAATTAGAAATTCCTTTTTAATTTCATTCTGCCTTGGCCAAGGACTATTGTGTTGTCATTTATCGAATCACATAGGACATTTCTCTTCTTTTACTAGAAGCGGTAGATTCTTTATTGATCGTACATTATCCCCATGTACAACTTATTATACCCAAGCATACCCTTTGATATACCCTAAGGATCTTAAGAAATAAGTCAAAGTATAATTCATCATACACAAGATACTATAATGATCTCAAGTCCAAGGATCACTTGTACTACTATCACTACTGGAATTCCTATTGACAGGCAAGTAAAACTCCATTAGGTATTCCTTAGCAAGCCACATTCAGTGAACTTATTCTCTAATAAGTACCTACATACTTGCTTTAATGTCTCCACACAAATGATCATGAGATCAATCATCCTCATCCAATGAGCAAGCAATGTATGTACCAATCTATCTGGATTTACTAATCCCTAATTTAGTAATCCAATGATTGGGAACTATTTTAGTTTTAAGCTTTCTAAAAATTTAGATCTCATTAGAATGATCATCATCATTATTCTAAAATCATTGCTTAAGACTACGGGTTTATAACATATTATAAAGCAGCATCATGTAGATAATTAAAAGCTTTTAATAAATTAATATTTTTTATTAATAAATAAATAAAATTGTTACAAAGTATATGCTTTATCATCAAACATGATTGGCTTGTCTGCATACTACTTTCAGAGTAGATAACCAATCAATCCCTAAAATCACATCAAACGCAAGTATTTTTATGGAAATAAGATCGACAGGTAATGTGAGGGTACCGATTTGAACCAAACAAGACTTATAAACAGTGGATGTAATGAAGGTTTCTCCCAACAGAGTTTCAACAGATAAGTCAAAGTATAATTTCTCCAGAGTCAATTTTAAACGTTGAGCACAAGTAGGAGAAATAAAAGAATGGGTAGAACCGATATCAAATAAGGTATAGACTTCGTTAGAGTTTATGATTAGCTTACCCGTGATAACCTCGTTCAGGTTCTTTGCTTTTTGGGAGGTCATGACAAACGCTCTCCCTTGAACTACTGGCTTTGACTTGTCTGGGACGGCATTTGGTGTCACCATCCCAACTGGATTTGGCTTCGGTGCACGGCAAAATCGAGATAGGTGACCTTCTCTTCCACAAGTGTAACACACTTTGGACTACTAAATGCAATTTGGATTGATGTGTCCCTGCCCTTCGTATTTGAAGCATATAATAGGTGGTCGTTCTTCTTCCTTAACAACGGGTGCTGGTGCTGACGACTTTCCATCACTGTTGAATCTTCTTTTCTTGAAATGTCCACTTTTATTATCTTTGGCCATGATTATCACCGAAGTGGTTACCATTTCTGGCATGTTGATTTTCTCCATATTTGTTGTCACCGCTTCGATAACTGCTACCACTGGTGTTATCGTTTTGTCGGCTGCTCTCTCTTGGTTGGGTTGACTCGTTATCGCGCTCCAATAATTGAGCCCTATTTATAACATTTGAATACAAACACAGTTTTTAAGAAATTATCTACGTCATTCTCTCTTCATTATCAACCAAATGAGATGCAAACTGGGACAACTCAGTAAACTTAGCCTCGTACTATGACACGGTCATATTATTTTGCTCCAGCTTGATAAACTCTACCTCCTTCATGTGACGAATACTTTCGAGAAAGTACTTGTCGTTGAACAGTTCTTGGAGCTTCTCCCAAGACATATTCAGTGCAGCAGGTTGAGTACGCTTTACAGATTCCCACCAGTAATCAACCTCTCCTCGCAACATGAAGGTGGCAAAGGGAACCTTTTGCTCCTCGGAGCATCCCAAGACATCAAATATCTTGGTGATCTGCTTTATCCACGTCTCCGCCTTAAGTGGTTTTGGCTCTCCCAAAAACTCCGGTGGTCCCAGCTCCTTGAACTGCTTAGCGGTGACCATTCGAGAGTTTCCAGTGTTTCCACCTGCATTTTGAACATGAGTCTCTCTTGGCTAATGTTGCACGAATTGCAGAAAGTTCCTAAACATTCTGTCGTTCGCCATTTGGTCAGTGTTGTTGTTCACCTGAGGATTACTGCCTTCCTGTTGCATATTATCCTGGGTATTGATCAATGGTGACTCAACGGTCTCATGTGCTCCATTGCATAACTCGACATTTTCGGATGCCATTTTCAAACACTGCCACAAAATAAGGGTTAATTAACATGCCACATATTATCCCTATATTTTGACTAACCAATTAAATAACAAATAAAGTTAGGTAGGACAAACTAGCGAAGGAATTTCCCATCTCCCCCCTCATAGTTCTAGTCTCACATCTCAGCCAGGGATCATATCCCTAAGCTTTGATACCAACTGTGACGCCCCCAAAATAAGTATAATCACCGATTCTGAGTTGCCAAATACATGGTACAGAACACAAATACAAACTTAAATATACAACATGAGCTGTGAGTTTTAATACAAATATTGTCTTTTAGACAGTATTCAAACTCAAAATAAGTCCTCAATACTTTTATTATCACACTATTTCACAGAATAGTGAGGACTACTAATGCAAATATCTGGACTGTCACTCTATTCCCCGACTAGTCCCAGCTATATTCTCATTTCTTGTAGAGAACAATGAAAGCAAAGGGTGAGCTCAACTAGCCCAGTAAGAAATATTATGACTGAGATAATGCAGAATAAATTATCGTTAGTTATCAACAGTGTTAAACTAATAAAATATAACAAACATCAAGTTTAACTGCAGCGGAATAAGCAATCCATTAGAAGAGTCAAGTAGAGTGTGATATCTACTATCTTCTATGATTTAAAAAGTTTATCATCAATTTTATCGCTGAGACTCAGCTTAATAAATAATCCAAATCATCGAATCATTCCTGCACTACGGCCAAGGATATTCATTAGTATAACGACCATAAATTATCCATGCACTACGGGCCAAGGATATTCATGTTTTCATCAATGGTCATGATCATGCCAACAACTGTCCAACAATGCACTACGAGCCAATGAGGATTTTTACCACACCATTTGTAACATTACGGTCATGATTATACCAAATAATCCCTGGTCATAATCATACCAATCAACAGTTCATCTATGCACGTAAGCCAAATATGTCTTTCATAACAATATAAGCATGAGGATGATGACAATGATATAAGAATTCAATTAAATGAAAGCAAATGATAAATTTTTAAAGATTTATAATTTAATTTATTCAGAATTCAAAAAGGTCCAAATTGTTAACATGATACTGCTTTGTGGAGTAAAATTCAATAATAATATTGTATCCAAAAATAATTTGGACCGTAAAGATATTATTTTTTATCATAAATAGTACCCCGGGTGAATAGTACCTGAGTAAATAGTATCCCATGAATAGTACTTTTTGAATAGTATCCCGTGAATAGTACTCTGGCATAAAGAAGTTAAAACTTATCAAGAATATTCAGAATAATATTTCTATGAAAAGATACCGGATGAAGCGCAAATTTCAAGGATATTCTATTAATTTTATGGAGTATAGAAGCCAAAACTTTAACAAAACGAGTGTAGAATTCGAAATTTGAAACAAAATAATATTACTAATATACTACAGAGTATGGAAAAAAATATTATTTCATATGAATACTGAACAAAAATAATATCCCTTACCTTAAAAAGAAGAGTATTTCAACTGGTATAGCGGGGATATTATTGAAGAAAACTTTCACTATTTGCTAAGCTCAAAGCTTCTTAAAACTCTAAAGAAATACGCTCAATATTATAAAAGAAGAATTCTCTGATTCTGGTGTAATTTTTAATTCTAACTAAGCATCCTATTTATAGGAGAATGGAAAGGATACTATTTGAATTTCAGAATCACGTGTGCACAGGAAATGGTTCACAAAATTTTTGTTTAGCTGAAAAAAATTTATATTTTACTATACAAATACTATGCAGCCACTATGCATAATAAAATATAATATATTCTATTTTTTATAAAAAATAAAACTTATTATATAATATATATATTATAAAAACAAACCATCCGTGATAATTCCTCCCTACCAAATTCATTTTTCAATATGTGGGCCCCACCATAATTTTTATATATAACTCATGGGCCCCACTCCTTATTATATATACTGAATAATTTTCTACCGATTATTTTGAAAAATGGGTAAATGAGGGTCCATAAAATAGGCCAAAATTACCACAAATACTACATTAAAATTTCCTCAATATTTTTAACAATATTTATCATCATTATTATAATTCATAATATTTGACAACTAGATCGTTCCCAGGAAATAGGGGGCTTTCTGATAAGGATTTCTCCCTATTGGTGCGCAATTAGGTGACCAAACCTCTCCTCGACAGAACTTTCTAGACATCGTCAATATTACAAATAATAATATAAATAATTGTATCATCTCAATTATTGATTTAATAATATATAAAATATTGACAATAATTCAATCAAATAACGTGAGTTACTATGCAGCAATTACTGTAACAATAATTGAATAAAACTGAGTGACTTCTCACGTAAGTATCAATAATCAATATCGTGTGCTACTATGCAACTATGCGTATTACTGTACTTTTCATCACTGGGTAATTTGACAGTTAACGGTAAAACTTCGCCGTTATTTTTATATAAAGATGTTTCTGTCGTTTTCTCATTCCGACAATAATTCTGTTATGGGGTCCACCAATGATTGTGTCGTTGTACAAATATTCTATGTTAAAACGAATATTCCCCGACCAATCGAATATTATATAACAACTTGCTTACTTTGTAAAATTTATAAATATTACCCACAACTATAACATTATAACAAAATTACACCTTAATATTTAAAAATAATATTTATAGAAAAATTCATCTTTATTCATAAAAGTTGGGGTCTTACTGGGGTTATCTTCGGGCTTATGGAATGATTGCCTCGGGGCTATCGCCGAGTGTTGAAACTAACTACTGGGAGTGGAAAAGAGCATTTTCGGGTTTATCTCCGGAACTGCAACTGCATTCCTCGGGGTTATCTCCGAGGTTGGACTGAAGATCCCGGGGATGTCTCCGGGACTGTGATGGAATATCTCGGGGTTGTCTCCAAGATGGTAAATTTTTTTGGTGTTGTCTCCAAAACTGTGACTGCAGTTCTCGGGGTTATCTCCGAGGTTGAAACTGAAGATCCTGGGGTTGTCTCCGGGACTGTGATGGAATATCTTGGGATTGTCTCTGAGATGGCAAAGAGTGGGTATCCCAGGGTTATCTTTGGGACTGGGTTGAGCTATCCTCCAGGGTTATCTCTGAAAGATGATTCTGCCCTCCTGCAATGTTAGTAACAGAAATGTAAAATTTTGAGTGTCTACAAATGCCTCTCTTTATCATATTTATGCAGTGTAACATCATGGATAAGATAAAGAATACTAGACACTTAAAATGTAACAAGATATTCATGATGCAATGTACTGTAGCATGATGCAAATGTATGATGCATGTGGTTTGTTGGATTGTTTTCCAATGAGATGTGATGACCGTCACCTTCATAACTTGTGATGGGGACTGGAGTTATCATTAATAACTCTGACGAACTGCTTGGATGTGTGCTCCAAAGTTCTCAGGAACTTCAAGGATATCGACGTTGGGGTTATCACCAAAGTCCTTAATTCTTGGTACAAATTGTCCACCATAGATGTTCTTCTCATATACAAGAGACTCTGTGGGGATATACTTTGTCTTTTAAAGATGTGTATAACATATTCCATCATTGGTCCTCCCCGATGAGGATGCTCTTCCATGGTTTGTGTCGCCAAGTCTTTCTAGTGTTCTGTTAGAGTTATTGACAATAATTTATGTTTGTCAGGGTTGCCTGACCCTCATTGAGATGTACATCAACGGATGAAATTACTGCTAGGGATACTATCAAGGCTGCTTGACCTTTGTCTACGTGTGCATCAACGGATGAAATCCTCGAATGGCTTCCGATGCTTCGATGGATTTATCAGTTATCGGTTGAGTATTGTCAAGGTTGCTTGACCGTCGTCAACATGTGCATCAATGGCTGAATTGTATGAAGTTACCGCTAGGGGAGAATTTTTTTGGAGTTGCGACCCCAAACTAACGACATCAGACCTTCGTGAGGTATTACCGAATGTAGTTTGTAACAGTTGTGATCATTGGTATAGTAAGCCTGTGTCCGGGTGAATACCAATGAGTGATGTGTAGACTTGTATTTTGGTCCATGAAAACTAGGATTTCAGGCTAGTTTGCTCAATCGCGTAGCATCTTTTTTCCTGATTTAGCCTTTTCAGCTTGTGAGAACTCCTTTGCAACTCAAACTGGACCGAGCCGGAGGGGTAGGCCCCACCAAGGGGAGCCGTAGGTACACTTGCGGCCAGCCGTGGGTGACCTTTAAGGTAGCTGTGGCTTTCATAAGTCATTTTCAAGCTGCGCCGTACAGGAAATCCAAGAGCTCTTCTTTAGATCTACTGAGTTCGGGCGTCTTTCTACAAATTCTATCACCGTACAAGTGTTCTACACTATCCTGGTAACGTATGCATGTCTTCTTTTCCAGTTTATATCCGTTGGAAAATGACTTTTCATATGAAATGCGTCTAAACACTACTCATATGTTTTGATAAAAAAATATTTAACATAGTAAATGTTAGTATTTAACCATGCTGAACATAATGATGTAAAAAAATTTGACTTTTGAAACAATCAAATTGGTACCTTTTTCCCGATATTTCTTATCCTATTTGAGGATAAATGAGCAAAGGTAGTAAAGTAAAGCAATCCTGGTATTTAATCTACCATCATGGATTGGGACTTTAATATTTGTATATATGTAGGATGTTTATGACTGTGGGTAGGTGTGCTACTGAATGGCCACCTAGTCATGCCTATGCGCATGTGGATATTCCTTTCTACAAAGAAGACTCAGACAAAACTTTTCCAAAAGTCTAGGCATTGGGTAAATATGCATTTTTTCTACTGTAGGCGTATGTTAAAATAATGCATGCATGCATTTAGTCATAAAGTGCACAAAAATGCTCCAGGTTAAAATTTACCGCACCCTTTCTGAGGTGATTTAGAGAATTGTGTCCAGATATTATAGATCCAGATCAGCCGAGTAGTTCTCGCAGGACCACTTCAAGTGTGCGGAGGAGGGCTTCTGAAGTGCCTCGATCCCGTTCAGTTAGACATCCTCGTCGTTTGGTGGAGGCGGTGATTCGTCATGTCCAGGTTGATGTACTGGATGTTGAGGACGAGAAGGAGGATGTACCAGTAATGGCTTCAGCTCCTGCTGCTAATGTTCCCCGTAGGGATTTTCCAAGCATTCACATGGCTATTTTAGTTCTTCTGGGTGATTTGAGTCGCCACACCTCAATTTACTTGCAGGCAAACGAGGTAAAAGCTGGGTTCAATTTTCCTTTTCCTATTGACGAGGAGCAAGGATTCTGATGTTGATTTGCATGTGATGTAAGTTCCCAACTTTATGCAGCCTCGAGGGAACTGGTTTAGCATACATTCTTTATATTAGGCTCTGCATCCAGATTACCGAGGTATTGTTCATGATTGGGGCTTTGGGGCGTTCTTTTCCATTCTTCCCCGCCGTTGTCCTTGGGGTTACCTCAGGGCATTGTCTGAGCACTGGTTTCACCAGACTCAGTCTCTCAATTTGTTGGATTATGAGGTGATGATGACGCCGATGGATTGACGGTTTATCACTGGTATGGAGTTTGGAGGGGCGCTAGTGCCATGTACGGCGAACATTATCCTGACTGCAGTTAAATCCTTGTTAGGAGTTTCGGCTGAGGCGCTCAAGGGCAGGACCGTCCGTACTGGTCCTTTAGCGTAGATGCTATGAGTGGGCTGTTGAGTGAGCCCATACCCGTTGATGTGAGAGTCAGGGATCGCATTCTTCGGCGATTGTTCCTGATGATTATCAGGGGTTATTTCATAGCTGATAACTCTTCTACGGTGTCATTCACTTTAATCAGCGCCACTTGGAAGGTAGACCATATTAGAGAGTATGATTGGGGCTCATACACCTTTGCCTACTTCCTCAGGGGAATGGGAATGCGCATGCGTTCGCAAGGCTTGACAGAGGCTTGGTGATGAGTGAGTTTTATACCCATAATTGAGTGCATTTGAGCTTAATCTTTTAGATGTTTTTAAGTGTTTGTGTCTATTCATGCATGATTTATGTTATTTTGTAGGATTTGGGACAAAAGTTACTTGGATCGGTGTTTAGGGTTGCTAAATTCGCATTTTCGGCTTGCCATTTACATAGTACCCACTTTAGAGCCAATTTTAGCATTTCTCCATCCCTTATATAGAAAACCTCAAAGAACAAAAGTTGTAGATCTACGTCTTCTCTTTCCGGAACATCTTGAATCATCGAAATCGGAGTTCAGAAGAAGAAGTTATGGCCATTTTTCTAATGGATATTAGAGTAGAAAATTTCAAAAAATGCCCCAGCGCCAGGGCGCCCAAACCAAGGTCATTTCCAGCATTGGGGCGCTAGGAGGCAGTTTTCCAGTACTGTGGGCAGCACTGGGATGCTGATGTAGGGCTTGATCAAGCTTGGACGCATTTTGGGGTGAATTTTGATACTTTTTTGGCTCCAAATTGGATTGGGTTTGCTCCTAAGCTAAAAATTGGACTTGTAGCCTATAAATATATGTTGTAAGGTATAGAATAAGGGGGGATTAGATAGATTAGATTAGATAAAACACTCCATTAGATTAGAGCATAAACCCTAGTTTATATTGGATTGTTGGAGATTAAAGCAACTTGGAGATCATTGAAGATGAAGAGCAGGAGCAAGAGGGAAACATCGTATTTGCAGACAATAGATTTCATTCTTTACTCTACTTCTATTCTTGTCTTTTAATATTTATTCAATTGTGGATTCTAGACTGTAATTCAATAACAATGGACTAAATTCTTGTTTAAGATTGCAATGAATCTTATTGTGTAACTTATTTTAGTATGCTTCTTTATTAATTATTGTGATCTATTCTATGGATTGTCTATTATGATTGCGTATAATTATTTAATTGTCTAGCTAACAATTACCGTGATAATTTATATGAATTCGGGAGATGAAATATAGATTGAGATCTCATCATAATAGTATGTGATTGTGTTTTCTGCATGGTGTTGGAATTCATGATTTGTGTTTAGGATAGGGATATGCCTTTACGCCGTATGTAATCTGATAGGGAACCTGTGCTTTAAATCCTCTTTAATTGTAATTCACATAGGAATATAGTGAATTAGTTAATTAGGGTATTTGATTCAACTATATCAATTGTGGATTTGGATTAATATGTTTATGATGCATCGGAAGGTGGATATAAATACTAAAAAGTTAATGATTAACAATCCAGAATAGTGAACATAATTAATAAGAAGTGTTTTAATATAAGTGAAATAATAAATGAAGTTGTAATCTTAAATCTCCATAACCTAATTTTTAACTAGTGGTAGTAGTAGTAGTAGTTTAATTATATATTTTAATTCACAACATTAAATCGATTGTTTAAATTAAATTAGTTTGGTTAAGAACTAATACTTGATGATTTTTATTAAATAGTTTCTCGTGGGAACGATACTTTTCTTATCACTTTATTACTTGTTGACCGTGTATACTTGCACGCATATATTGATTGTGAAATCGATCAACAAGTTTTTTGGCGCCATTGCCGGGGAATTAGTTTTATAATTTTCCCAATATTAATTTTTATTAAATTAGTCTTAATTTAAACGTTTTTTTTAATTCTCTCTCTATTTTTTTTCTTTTCAGGTACCATGGCGGAATTTAATTATCAATGGCCGTGCACGAGAATGACTCAGTCAAGGGGAGCAGAGATTGATGGACTCGCGATACTTTCTGTATTGTCAGCACAGATTGAGACACTTTCGAGGAGGTTGGACGCTTTTACAGCACAACGTCGTCAAAGTGTGGCGGTTACTTGTGATTATTGTGTTAGAAATCATTCGAGTCATCAATGCGCCATCAATTTCAAGCCGGTACAGTATGATGGTGATTACCCCAACAATTATATCTATCCCAAAAACTATTATCAGGATTGGGGGTATCACCCAAATTTTTCATGGAGCCATACTTATCAAGATCAATTTTATGCTCCAAGTCCAACATACCCACCAGAGTTCTTGTGTCCACCTCCACTACAACAAGAAGAAAATATAAATTTGGAGGAAATTTTGTCCAAGTTCATAGCTTCAAGTGAGGAGAGGAGGATTAGTCAAGAGATATCGAGTCAAAATTTTGCAAAACAACTATTCAATGCCTCGAACATTTGTCCTCAATACACTTGGCCCTATGACATGGATTCTGAGACTAATGGAGAGCTCGAACAAAATTTGCAACTGGATGAGCCATAAGATGTTGAAAGAGAGGAAACAATTAGGGACCAAGAAAAGGCGATCGACGAAGATTTAACTATAAGCTTCAACGAAGATGAGCCGATTTCATTAGTATCCCATGTGCCTCCTCCACCAAAGTTCAAGAATCAGGGCAGTTTTGCAAAATCATGCCCAATTGGCAGTCATGTCGTCGGCAAAGCTCTTTGTGACGTAAGAGCTAATACAACTTTAGAGTCATGGTGGGATGAAAAGGAGAAGATAAAGAAAGAGCCCATTGTGTTTATTAAGCTTCAATGCCCCAATCTGATCATAGACATAATGGAGAAAACACCTAGTTATTGGATGTTCTTAATGGGGAACCTATCAACAAAGAGCATGCTAAGTGAATTTAATTCAAGGGCCTTTGCTAATGGGAACCTCCCAAAAGAGACATTGCTACTGACGGATGGAGGATTCCTCAATTTTCGTAGGAAAATTGGATAGAGAATTGAAGAAGTCAGGCTGAGACTATAAAACAAGCGCTTATTAGGAGGCAACCCAAGTTTAATTTTTAGTTTTTGTTTTTATTAGTAGCTTTGAATTTGCATTTATTTAGGATTTAATAAAATTGTTTCTATCATGGTTTACAGGTTATTCAAGTCAAATTCAAGTGAGGTGCCCAATTTATTCCATGTGCCTAGCATATTCTCCAAACTTAGTGGACAAAGTAGAAGATTGCTATTTTTCAGGGAAGTCCTCTGCTTTACTTTTTTTCTATTTCAGCCATTGAGGACAATGTCTAGTTTAAGTTTGGGGGCATTTTAGTGTCGTATTGCATATAGTTAGTTATTTGTATTGTAGTTCGTTATTTTTATATGTTAGCAATATGTGTTTTTTAGGTTGCATATAATACATGGTAGGTAATTGCATATTCATATATGTGTTGCATTAGTATATGTTCATGTAGTATAATTGCATTTATTTTTTATTTTTTTATTTTTGCATGAATCTGTGCGATCGGTTGGTGTGGTATTAGCTCGGCCTATGATAAGATTGGTTTTGCATGTTAACTTGAAAAATGTTGATAATTGATGATGAGTTCTAATTTTAATCTTGATGAAAATCTGAGCCTGTCTAAAACTTATGTAACCGGTTAGCACTTAAAGTTTAACTGTTTTAATCCACTTGGTTCAAGGGTTTCATAATTTGTTTCTGAGGAAAAATCTTAGTTATAATTTAAGAAAATTAGTGAACTGGCGGTAAAGGTTGGAATGATGTAAAAGCTTGAGTTTGGGGGAATCTATGGGGTATATATATTGCAAAAGAGAAAAATGATGAAAAAAATAGAAAATTCAGAAAAAGAAAAAAGTATGAATAAACACCGTGGCTAGTCTAGTTTTGTGGCCTTTGTTACTTGAGTAAGTAAGCTCGAGGGGATGTCACTACACCTAGTGCCCTAAGGCCTTAATGGCTTGGGTGTCGTTGGTTAAAAGCTCGTTAAGGTAGCATTAAAAAGCCTAAGGGAATAAGACATTGCACATCCATGAGAAAAATAAAAAATAAATAAAACACGAGAAAGAGCAAAAATGCCCTCGTGGTTGAATAAAAGTATAAATAAATCTTGTATTTACCCTTAGACTTGGTAATTGCTTAGTTTTAACCGGACTTGTCATGTTCACAAAAGTAATTGAATTGGAAATGAAATTTTCCTTCTAAGAAATTTGTTATGTGATTATCTTGATCTGTGGTTGGTTAACAAGCACACACGCACAACATGGGTGATGACATGTTTAAATTGACTAACTGGTTAGAGTTTTGGACTTTGACTTGATTGGATATATTGTTTGAGTATCATTGGTATCTTTGATGCCTGTTGCTATATTTCATACTGAATTATTACTGGGTTCGTAGGTATATTAGAAAGTAGATCATGTATATGCATTCATGTAGTGATGTGTGTAGTGGTGTATGTATACATGCCACGATATATGGATGAGCTGGACTTAGGTGTCATCATTGCAGTTAGAGCTCTCAGGGAGGGTCATACCATCATTCTGATGATTATGGCGAAGACGTTGAGATCAGCCACATTTTGCCACACCTACCCTGCAGGGGTGTTTACAGGCAGTTCGATCTTGTTGTACGTGTGGTTTATGTCACACTTGAGACCGATTGACACGTTCTGACAGTATGGGTATTGTTTTTCCTATGAGATAGCCATATCCTACTCCTTTCAGCCAACGAAGTGTGTAGACGCTGTATCCTGGTCGGTGTTTTTGGCAGGAATTGGATATCCATTTGACAATCTACCGTGTACAGGGCTCAGTTCACCTTACAATTTTATTACTCATGCCCCCATCATGAATTATCTCCCTCTGGCTGGTTTGAGGGGCATGACTACCTACCACCCATTGGCTGTGATGTCACAGTTTGACTAGTTTCAGGACTTCCATCCTTTTGAGGGGGCGTTAGGTCAACGTGTAGCTTCGCTCCATTTGTCAGCAGAGGACATATCCAGGGTTTATGCCTGCTGGGATCAGCGTGACCGTGCTGAGTTTTCTATTAGCCATCCGGGCTGTTCGACAGAGTATTCTACATGGATGGAGATAGAGACTTCATCAGCTGCGGTAGTATCCACAGTGTCGGGTATTGATTCAGATGGTGGAGAGCTCATGGAGGACATTAATTCTCACATCGAGGAGGAGCTATTCACTGGGTTGCCAGTAGCTCTTTTAGATTCTCCCAATACGAGTGCTACTGTGATCCAGCATTCCGCACAGTACTTAGAGTAGAGTCTTCATCTGATGACCTTCGAGAGAGATTAGGCTAGGGCCTTGATGTTAACAGCTCTTGATGAGGGAGACGTTGCTCTATTAGAGAGATACGAGGCATTAGCTCATAGAGAGGCCACTGTCATTGAGCGGGAAAAGGCCAGATCAGCCAGAGATGCAGTGATAGTTGAGCGGGATAGCACTATATCTGCTTGGGATGTAGCCGTTACAGACAGTACCACAATGAGGTCCCTTACTACTGGCATCGTTGTAGAGATGAGTGCATATATTGATGAGTACAGTGTCACCATGCAGATGGCTGTAGATCTATTAGCTCGCGTAGAGACCCTTGTACAGGAGATCACAGTGTTACCTCCTTCTTCTGAGTGGGATGCCATGTTAGACTTGATAGCTCACATATACACTAACTTGTAGATGGGCTTGTATTTTCCTGCACAGACTAGCTTAGCCATTTTGTCATGTACAGTTCATGTTGTATATATCAAACAACATTATATATGGCAGGGCAATATTTTTTGATTCACTTCCCTTTTAGTTGTGCTTTATTGCTTGCTTGATATTTGCCTGTTTCTTCAAGGCTTGTGATCTCGATGTATTCTGAATTTCTCCTTGATGGATGGACAATGAAATGTCTCAGGATCTTTCAGAATGGATCGCTGATCTGTATGTATTCCCTATCATCTTTGGTGTCTTGGGATTAGTTTCTATATGTAGATGTAGAGAGGAGTGTGGCTTTCCTCTCTGAGGTTTACCGCACCACAGATGGTCTCCAGTACTCCTTTGTATGGGGGAGCCTAGTTAGTTCCATCTCTTATAGATTGGTGTTTCTCTTTGAGGATCAACCACAGCTTAGATGGTCGCCAAGTTTCCCGTTTACATGGGGAGGTCAGGTAGTTCCATCCCTTTGGTCTGAAGCCAATGAAATGTGGTGGATTGAAGGATGATCCTAGTACCGTTGACAAGTTTTTGTGTTTTGGTAGGGGGTTTGACCAAACCATGATTGGCTGCCTACGTACTCCAGTTGAAGAGGAGATCAGGCCTGCGTAGTTCGAACCTGGTGTAAGAGGTTCAACGCTGTATGTGGCAAAGGGGTATAGAAATGTGTTTTTGTTTTTTATAGTGAGAAGGGTGTAGAAATATTATTGTTGTTTTTATTTTATTGCAACCGGACCATATAAAATATGGCTGCCTACGTACTCCCGTGTATCAAGGAGATCAGGTCAGCGTAGTTCGCCCCATGTTCAAAACGGTTTGCAGCCAATGAAAAGTTTGATCCCATGTTCAGGACAAACTGCGGGGGAGAAAGTTTAATCCCGTGTACAGGACAAACTGCGGGTGTGAAAAGTCTTATCCCTAGTGGGGTACAACTGCGGGTGTGAAAGGTTCAATCCCTGGTGGGATAACTGAAGTTGAGTAAGGGTTCAAAACCAAGTTGAAAGAAGGATCTGGCGATCCGAAACCAGGCTGCTGGTTATAAAAGTGTGTTTGTCCTTGATGGGACAGATGAGTAGGAAGAGAAGTTGTATGTAGTGAAGGGTTAGAAAACCTGAAATGACTGGGGATCTGATGATCCAACACTAGGATGTTTGCTTGATGGTAATCTCAGACATAGTATCATTTCACGGTGTCCGAGTTGATGAGTTGTGGAAATTCATTGCCGTCCATTTCTTGCAATCTGAGAGCACTTCCGGTCAATACCTCCTTGACAACAAATGAGCCTTCCCAGTTCGGAGTGAATTTTCCTTTGGACTGATCTTGGTTGTCAATGATCTTCTTCAAAACCAAGTCATGTTGTTTAAACTTTTGTAGCTGGACTTTTTTGTTATAGGATCTGGCGATCCTCTATTGGTATAGCTGACCATGGAAAATAACATCACTTCGCCTTTTGTCTATCAGAGACAATTGGTGATACCTATCTTGTACCCATTGGTCTTCGTCCAGCTGAGCGTCTATCAACACTCTGAGGGATTCCATTTCCACCTCTATGGGGAGCACTGCTTCCATCCCATAGGTTAATGTGTAGGGAGTTGCCCCAGTGGAAGTGCGCATGGATGTTCTATAGGCTAACAGAGTCAGAGGCAATAAGTTAGTCCATCCTTTGTGATTGGTGGACATCTTTTGTATGATCTTTTTGATATTTTTGTTAGCCGCTTTAACAGCACCATTCATCTTTGGACGGTAAATGACGGAGTTATGGTGTTTGATGTTGAATTTACTGCATAATTCCTCCATTATTTTGTTGTTAAGGTTCTTAGCATTGTCTGATACAATTACCTTTGTTGTCCATATCGACAAATGACATTATTTTTTATGAAAGTAATGATGACTTCTTTGGTAACCCTATGGAAGGAGGCTGCTTCTACCCATTTGGTGAAGTAGTTGATTATGGTGAAGATAAATTGATGCCCATTACTGGCTTTGGGCTCGATGGGCCCGATAACGTCCATTCCCCACATTGAGAAGGGCCAAGGTGAACTCATATTGTGGAGCTCCCTCGGAGGGGCGTGGATATCATTCCCATGAATTTGGCATTGATAACATCTCTTGACGTAATCCTTACAGTCAGCTTTGAGAGAGAGCCGGTAATGCCCTGTTCTGAGGATCTTCTTTACAAGTAGAGGGCCACTCATGTGTGAGCCACATACTCCACCATGGATTTCATCTATGAGCCTCTGAGCTTGGTCCTTGTCCAGACATCTGAGGAGACCTAGTCCTGCATCTCTTTTGTAGAGTGCACCTCTGCTCAGGTAGAATTTCATAGTCAGTCGATGGATTCTCCTTCTTTCAGTAGGGCTCGCCTCAACGGGTGTAGATCCATCTCGTAAGTACTCCTTGATGTGCTGATACCAAGGGTGTTGGATGGGAGGAAACTCATTCGATACTTCTCTAATGAAGTTCCCACAGGCTGGAGCCTTTTGTTGGGCAAATGTGATGGTTGGCATGTTTTCCTTGTCCAGTATGTTAATCAAGGAGGCTAAGGTTGGTAGCGCATCTGCAAAATCATTTCTATTCCAAGGAATGTGGAGGAAGGATATTTCTTCAAACTCTGAAGCCATCTGTAGAACTTGTGTAGACCTTTGGTGTGATAGATTCCTGTGGTTTGTCCGATTACCAACTTTGAATCACCAAAGACAGTTAACCTTCTGATGCCCATTGATTGAGCCAGTTTTAGCCCCATGATACAGCCTTCATACTCAGCTGTGTTGTTGGTGTTGGCAAACTGCAATTTGACGGCGCCGGGAAACTGCTCCCCCGTAACGGATACTAGAACTACTCCAGCCCCATAACCTTCCATATTTACAACTCCATCAAAATACATCTTCTATGTTTGGTGTGTATCATAATGATGGTGTTGCGGAATTGTCATTACCCCTTCATCGGGGAAGTATGTTTGTAAGGGTTTGAAATCCCCTGAAGGTGCAGCGGCCAGTTGATCCGCAATTCATTGACCTTTAATGGACTTCTGCGTCACATAGATGATGTCAAACTACTGTAGGATCAACTGCCATCTGGACAACCTACAATTCAACATGGGTTTACTGAACACGTACTTGAGAGGATCCACGCGGGATATGAGATGGATTGTGTGACCATGGAGGTAATGCTATAACCTTATGGAAGCCCATGCTAAAGCACAACAAGTCCTCTTCATCAGAGTGTACTTGTGTTCACTGCTATTGAATCTTTTGCTGAGGTAGTAGATAGCTCGCTCTTGGCCTCTATCGTCTTTCTGTCCCAGCATGCAGCCCATGGCATCGTCACTTATGGACAGGTACATGAATATGGGAACATCATCCCTGGGTGGTACCAAAATAAGTGCTTTAACTAGCTGCTCTTTGATTGTAAGGAAGGCCTTCTGGCATTCATCATTCCACTTCATGGAGGAGTTCTTCCTTAACTACTTGAAAATAGGCTCACAGGTTGTTGTGAGTTGGGAGATGAATCTGCTGATGAAGTTGATTCTTCCCAAAAATCCCCGTATTTCCTTCTCTGTCTGAGGAATAGGCATTTCCGTGATGGCCTGGATTTTGATGGGATCCAACTCAATTCCCTTGTGGCTGACTAGGAATCCTAACAACTTGCCTGATTTAACGCCAAAGGCGCACTTGGTTGGATTCAATTTTAAGTTATACTTACGCAACTTGTTGAAGAGCTTTCTGAGACGGTCTAAGTGGTCTTCCTCCCTTCGGGACTTGACAATGATGTCATCCATGTAGATCTCTATCTCCTTGTGCATTAAATCGTGGAAAAGAGCCATCATGGCTCGCTGGTAGGTAGCTCCGACATTGATGAGGGCGAATGACAACCGTTTGTAGCAAAAGGTTCCCCAAGGCATGATGAATGCAGTTTTCTCACGATCCTCTTCAGCAACCATAATTTGATGGTACCCCAAGAAGCAATCAGCAATGGAGTACATGTCGTATTGAGTAGTATTGTCAATGAGAATATGGATAAATGGCACGGGAAAGCTATCTTTAAGGCAAGCTTTATTTAGATCCTGGTAATCCACGTAGACTCGTACCTTTCCTCTTGGTTTACGTATGGAGACTATGTTGGATAGCCATTCAGGGTATGTGGACACCATGATGATGCATGTTTGAAATTGTTTCACAATTTCTTCTTTATCCTTCAAACTCTACTCAGGTTTTAAATCGCCTGAGCTTCTGCTTGAATGGCTTGAATCCCTCTTTGATGGGAAGTCGATGAATGACTATGTCAGTGGACAAACCCACCATGTCTTCATGAGACCATGCAAACACATCCTGGAATTGGGTTAATAGTGTCACCATGTCATTCCTTTGGTTTGAAGTGAGGTCTGTACCAATCTGGATTAGTTTAGGGCTTTCTAAGGTTCTGAGATTGAATGAAGTGGTTTGATCAAGGTTTGGTTTGGGTTTGTCTTCGACCCATTCTTTGATCTCCTGAGGTATCTCAATGTCCTCTTGTATTTCCATCAAGTCTGAGTCCAACTTTTCATCAAAGTTACAATCCTTGTGGAGAAAAGGCACCTCATTAGCAAGCATAGGCACATCTAAATTCCGAGTCTTAAAACAAAATATGCTTTCACTTAATATATGAAACTGTTTAATCATACAATGTGTTAGCATGTACTGACAAAACAACTGCTAATACTATACAGAAAAGTAAGCAGTTATTATTTTCTACAGGGCAGAGGGAGTTTCTGCCCGTTTTACCCTTATCGACCAATAAAAGGCTGCTCCAATTGTCAAGGGTGAAGTCTTGATGGACTGCAATGATGGAGGGGCAGTCACCATCCTCCTTATCCCGAATGATGACCATTATGTCTGGGCAATTATCGTCTGGGGTGTTTCTATTTGTGTGATCATCATGGACAATGATGTGTATGTTTGACATCCTTCTGGCGATGTCTTGTTTATGTCTCCGCTCCCTTTCTTCCACTTTGGGATTTCGAACCAGGACTTCTTTCCCCTTGACCGGTATCTGTTTAGGAAATAACATGGCCATTACATGGGCAGGCACCTTTACCAGAGACTGTACAGGCTCAGGAGATGTAGGTGGAGATAATCGCCGTGCGGCTGAAGCTGAAGGAATCTGTTTGTGCTTATGAGGATTCCTGCGACTAGAACTGGCAGTATAGCCTAGTCATGCTGCCCTATTTGATTGGGAACTTGAATTGGGTGTTTGATGCCCTGATGGTCTTTACCCAACCCTTATCCAGATTGATAACCCAATGACATCATTTCTTGAGTGGCCGACATTACTTCGACAAAAATCTGGGGTCTGAGAGGTGGTGCCCCAACAGGATGGTAGTGAGTGTTGCTCACCTCCAGGGTATGAAAACTGACCGGCTCAAATTCTGAATTGAAGCTGATGAGTGGTATATCACCTTGTTTAGGACATTCCGGCTCAACATCGATAGTGACTAGGCTATTGCCGATGATGTATTTAAGCTGTTGGTGAAGAGTGGAGGGGACGACTCCGGCCATATAAATCCACGATCTTCCCAAAAGCAGGTTGTATCCTGTATCTATTTTGAGAACGTGAAAAGACACGTAGAATGTATGTGGACCAATCTCCACTGGCAGTTCAATCTCTCCGGCAGAGTTTCGTCGGGATCCATCAAAAACTTTGATAACCGTATGGCTGCTTTGGATTCGATTGAGATTGATGTTCATCTTCACCAAAGTGGCATAATGACAGATATTCAAAGATGATCCTCCGTCTATCAAAACTCCTCCCTCCATGTATCCTGAAGGCAAAATCGCTATATGTAACGGCTTACAATGACCACTCCCTTCAGGAGGTATATCGTCATCAGTGAAAGATATCACATTGTTATTAAAAATGTGATCAACCAGATGCTAGAATTTTTCAACATCCACTGATTTTGGCAAATGGACCTCTTCCAAAACCCTAAGCAAGATCTTCCTGTGATCTTCGGAAGAGAACCAAATCCAGTATAGAAATTTGTTTTGGAGCTTCTCTTAAGCTTGAAACCACCTTGGCTTCATTATAGCCCATAGTACGAAGAAATTTTTCCACTTTTTCCATGGGAATCTTTCCCTTTGTCTTGATGGTAGGCTTCATCACCCGTTAGGGAAGATACAGTGGATTATTCTTTAACACCGAAGCAATTATGTGGGATGTGGATCCTTCAGTCTGCCCATAATTCCATGGCACTTTTTGCGGGCTGACAACAGGATATTATGGCCTGAATGATAAGATGATTGGCTCTGGCGCAACCATTTTCAAAGAAGTTTCAATACCCTTGAGCTGAATAGGTTGAATTGTATGTGAGGGGGTAGCTGAATCTTTCTCAGAAGATATGACTGCTACGACTTCCTTCCACTTTATAGGAAATGTGTCCCTACTCTCTAGTAAAACAGTCTCATCGTCTACCAGCTACAGGACACCGCTGTCAATTAAATTCTGAATAAGGTGGCGGAGTGCCCAACATTCTTTTGTGCTGTAACCGCGAGAGTGGGAGTGATACTAACATACTCCATTAGAATTAAACCGCTTTGAATGGGGATTGATTGGAGGTAATAGAGATGTAATTCTACCTTCATTGATCAGCATCTGAAATATTTCCTCCATAGGTTGGCCAAGGTATATGAATTCCCTTTTATTGGTAAAATCCCAGCGGGCTTTGGCACTTGCTCTTTTTATAATTTTATCCTCCAATGTTTAACTTTCTGGAGATAATGATGGAGTATTCATGACAAAAGGAAGAAGGATAACATGCTCCTGACTGACTAATTGGAGTGTGACTCGGTGCTGATGAATCACTAGTTCTGCCAATTGCCCAACTTGCTTGCAAAGAGCTTTCATTTTCTGTTCCATCATAAATTGGAACTGTACGTAGTCCCATTTGTCAGCACCATCCTTGCTGGTTTGGGAGGATTCACCACCATAATTGGAACTCTGTCCACTGCTCCAATTAATCATGTTAACCTCCTCTTCCTTGTGTTGAGGAAGAGGGTTGTCTTGCACATGGGGTTGGTTGGGTTTTGCTACCACGATCTCACCATTATCAATCAAATCCTGGATCTTGTGTTTCAAGGCCCAGCAATCTTGAGAATCATGTCCTGGAGCTCCAGCATGATAAGCACATTTCCGACTAGCATTAAAACCCTTCCCATTCGGGTTGGCTGGTGGAAGAAGATGAGTAATTTTCTTCTAAGTTGTCAGAAGATTGAGAATGTTCTCGAGTGAGTCCCCTAAGGGTGTGAACACTCGAGTGCGTCTGCCTTCTCCAATCTTTGGCAACGAAGGGTTCGAAGACTGTGCTTGAAAGGGGGAGTAATTTCTCCTCTGGATAGGCATATTCTGACTGCCTTTCTGACCTTGTAGTATCAAGGAAACATCCTCCTCTTTTTTATGGACCCTCCGAGGGTTGTTTCCATAATTTTCGGACTGGTTGTGTTCAGCAACAGCTTTAAGGGTAGTTAGGTCTTGAATTTTTCCCGACTTCAATCTTATTTTAGCCATCTCCCCATGCTTAATCATTTCAGAAAATGGTTTGTCAATACCAGCTAAGATTCTCTCATAGAAAGGAGCTTCTTGTATGTTTATGAAGGTCATCACCATCTTAGACTCATTTATAGAGGGAACAACTTGAGCAGTAAGGCGCCTCCACCTTTGAGCATACTCTCTGAAAGATTCATTGGTTTGCTTCCTGACTTTAGTAATTTGGTACCGGACAGGGGCCATCTGAGACTGAAAGTTGTACTGACTGAGGAAAGCGTGAGCTAGGTCCTCCCAGCCATGGATCTTGGAGTTGTCTAATCTGGTATACCATGATCGGGCTTCTCCAGTCAGACTTTTTTGGAACAACTGCATTCTGAGCTTCTCTTCCTCGGCATAAGATCCGAGTTCTCCAATGAAGACTTTTAAATGTGTGTAAGGATCTCCCAACCCATCATACTTTTCAAAGTCAGGAGTCTTGAACTTCTCTAGATAATGCACACCAGGGAATATACAAAGGTCAGCATAGGAAATAGTCCTATGTGCTCCAATTCCTTTGATAGAACGAATGGTCTCTTCCATTTGAAGGACTTTCTTCCTGATATCACCGGTGTCTGGATCTTCTTTAAGATGGGTAATTTAAAGGGTTTTATTAGCTTTATCCAATTGAAGCTCATGTATTGGAATGGCTTTATCTGGACCTTGGTTCCTCCTTGTGCAGAGGATTCTATATGTATGGGTATCTGTGGACCTTGAGTAGACTGATGTAGTTCTTTAAGCAGAACAGCCAAATCGGTAATTTGTTTACTTAATCCGTCAAATTCTTCACGGGAGACATGATTAGGATTAGTCTTGTCAGATAAAGACATAATTGGCTGTAGGCTCGTGGCCTTTTAGGACTTTGAATGAGTAATAGGTCCAATTGTTTCCCTGCAAAAATTGACGTAGTTTAGTTTTAAGGACTGTATAAATGTTTACATGCTATGTGATATATCCATTTTAGGAGTATTATCCTGCAAAACGGATGTTAGCTGTTTTTATGATAGGATAGCATGTTAAACTTTTAAATATGCATGTACACATATTTCCTCATATTTCCCATTACATGGAAATCAATATGGAATGAAATTACAAGCAATTGAATTTACGAGTAATTTTAAAATGGGAAAGCATGAAGAAACTTTCCTCCGCTTTTGGTTTATCAGAGGCTGACCTATCTTAGGCTACTCTCGAGGCTTTTTGGCATGAAGGTTCCCAGATCATCGCAATTTACTCGACAGGAAGTTAATCCAGTCATTCAACTGGAGCGAATTTGGGTGGTGCCTTTCCTGAGCCTCGTTGGAATTAGTCTTCCTATGAGTCCAGTAATCAAACACCGACAGGATAGCCTCCTGGTGGAGGAACCACACAACATACATTTACATACAACGTGTCTCACCGTTTATGAAAATGATGACATGTGCAAAACACTAATATCACAAGTAGATATAGTGTAAAGCATTAAGTACAGTAAGTAAATGCATTCGTACATATCTATCAAATGTAAATGCAACATCCACACACAAGCATATAACAGTTTTGAAAAACTTGTAATAGCGACTTAAGTCCTCTTACTGGAAATAGAGGTCCCCAGCAGAGTCACCACCTGTCGACGTCGGGATTTTTATTTATCCCTTTTCTATTCTTGTCTTTTGGTGTTCTCATGTTAGGTGAGATTTGTTTGAAAAAACAAGTTATGAAAAGGTCCGACATGTATATGTCGATGATTGGACTATTAGAGTCGCCAGTTGATTTTTTTAACTGGTTGTGCCCAACACAACCGAGAAAAGGTTTGTACATTGACCCAGTGATGTGACACTACTTAACGGGTCTGTGAAACTGAGATTCGTTAGGGTCCGGGGACTTGATTATGCGGAGGGAAGGTGTTTGGCATCCCCCGACATCCGTATTGCCACGGTGACCGCCACTTTTCAATTAAACTGTTATATGAATGGGTGTGTGTGTGGATCAATGTGCAATTATCTGGAAGTAGTGCTATGCCTCATTTGCACCTATATACTAAGGGTTTGAATTTTGTATAAAAGTTCAGTTTTAACAAGATATAGCGATGACATTTTATAAAAGAGGTTTTTCAAACCCTTATGCTCAATAGTAATTGAGGCCTTTGATACTTCCATCTTATTATGGATTCGGCTGGATTGCTTTTATTTTCGAGATGCGAAGCATCTTCGAGAAAACAAGATAAAAAGCAATGCCGAATTCCTTATGGGCATGAAAGTCATCTAAAGAAATTCAACACAGCGAATAATGTACAAACTGTGTACAGCTGAAAATGTCCATCACGGGAACCGAATCTAGATTCAGAAGACTGAATCTGTGATCACATGATTCCTAGGCTCACATGATGTAGCAATTTGTATAAAAGCTGTAAACAGTTATATATATAAAAGCTGTATATATATATATATATATATATATATATATATATATATATATATATAAGCAAATAAACTCTCCAGACATGAGTCCAGGCTCAATCAAGGCATAACTCGATAATGTTAGTCTATATATATATATAAATATATACAAAAATAAATAAAAGCCACGAACCGAAGTCCGGGCATACACACGCTACACGACTCTCAATGTGAAGAATTGTGTGTGCAAAAAGTGAGGAAAAGGATTTAAATGATGTAAGAAGGGTTACAGTGGACTGTCAAAGAAGACTTCAATAGCTTTAAATGGATGAACACTCGGCTCCCGCCGGTAAAAAATTAGCCAAATATAAGCTCACAAGGGTTTAAAATGAGAAAGCTCTCAATTTATAGTGTGTACAGAGCAAATTGGACAGGGCTTCCTCGCCTTTTTCCTTTGTAAAATGGCTGCCCCAAGCCCTCTATTTATAGAGGGGGGAGCCGCAAGAGCACATGCGGCTGCCAGGGCTGTCCCGGGCTTCGCGGGTCCCGCCGTCTCGAAGTACGTGCACGCGTGCAACGTGATGTCCGCTCGAACTTTCAGAACTTCAATCCGGACATCCGATCGAGGTGTATAAGACCTTTTTCGGCATGTTATTTTCGAGAGCTACACAATGACATAAGATTAGAGGTTGTACGAAGTCAAGAAGATAGGACCATGCGCTTGGTCTTTAGGCTTCAAATTCTATCTGGTGTGTTGTCTTGTGTAGTAGTCACTCGGGATTGGATATCTTTGATTCTTGTAGGACAGTTCTGTGTAGAATGTATGATTGAATGTTGTTGAGACGGTGGAATGTGGGATCGAGATTGCAAAATGACGATTTTTCCCCTCACCGGGGTTATCTCCGGTTTGAGCTGATTTAGTGGTCATTGCTCAGGGTTATCTTTGATATTGGACTGCTGCAAGTGTTAACCGTCCTCAGGGTTATCTCTGAGGTGTGCCTAACCTCCCGGGGTTATCTCCGGGCTTATTGAATGAGTGCCTTGGGGCTATCATCGAGTGTTGAAACTGACTGCTGAGAGTGGAAAAGAGCATTTTCAGTGTAAGACCCCAAATTTTACGAATAAAAATTTAATTTTCTTGAAATATTTTTTTTGAATATTAAGGTTTGAATTTGAAATAATGTTATAGTTGTGGGTAATATTTATAAATTTTGCAAAGTACGCAAGTTGTTATATTATATTCGATTTGTCGGGGAATATTCATTTTAACAGAATATTCGTACAATGGCACAATCATTGGTGGACCCCACAACGAAATTATTACCGGAATGAGAAAACAATAGAAATATCTTTTTATAAAAATAACGGCGAGAGTTCTACCATTAACTGTTGAATCACCCGGTGATAAAAGTACAGTAATACGCTTGGTTGCATAGTAGCACACGGTATTGATTATTGATGCTTACGTGAGAAGTCACTCAGTTTTGTTCAATTATTGCTACAGTAATTGTTGCATAGTATCTCACGTTATTTGATTCAATTATTGTCAATATATTTTTTATTATTAAATCAATAATTGAGACAATACAGTTATTCATATTATTATTTACAATATTGACGATGTATAGAAAGTTGTCGAGGAGAGGTTTAGTCACCTAATTGCGCGCCAATAGGGAGAAATTGTTATTGAAAAGCCCCCTCTTTTCTGAGAACGATCTGGTTGTTAAATATTGCGAATAATAATAATGATTAATAAATGTTGTTAAAAATATTGAGAGAATTTTTATGACATATTTGATGTAAATTTTGCTTATTTTATGGACCCCTATTTACCCATTTTTCAAAATAATCGGTAGAATTTTTTTTTAATATAATAAAGGTGGGGCCCACATGTGGGGCCCATATGTGTTGAAAACTGATTTTGGAAATGGGGGTGGGAGGGAGTTTACGTAAGGGGAGGGGAATTATATATATATATATATATATATATATATATATATATATATATATATATATATATATATATATGATTGATAATGACATGTGGGTGGGGCCCACATGTTGGAAGAAGGAATTGGGGGAGGGGGATGTCACGGATGGAATAAGGAATGGAAAATGTAGTATTGATATATATATATATATATATATATATATATATATATATATATATATAATAAGTTTTGTTTTTTATATAAAGTTATTTGTTTTACTTGAATATTATATTATTATTTTATAAAATTGAAAAGTCTGAAGATTTTGAATAATTCGTCCGTGAATCTTCAGTTGCTTCGTCCGTGAAAATTTTCTTAACAGTGCCTATGCTATTCTCCTATAAATAGGATGCTTAGTTAGAATTGAAAATCACACCAGAATCAGAGAATTCTTCTTCTATAATATTGAGCGTATTTCTTTCGAGTTTTAGAAAGCTTTGAGTATAAAAAATAGTGAAAGTTTTCTTCAAGAATATCCCCGCTATACCAGTTAGAATACTCTTCTTTTTGAGGTAAGGGGTATTATTTATTTTACATTCTGAAGAGATATTATTTTTTGTATTTGTATGAATATTATTTCCGTTCAATATTCATAAGAAATTTTATTTCGTTCAATAATCGTAAGAAATATTATATTCTTTTAATATTCGTAACAAATATTATTTTCGTTTAATATTCGTAATGAATATAATTTTCGTTTAATATTCGTAAGGGATATTATTTTTGTTCAGTATTCGTATAAAATAATATTTTTTTCCATACTCTGTAATATGTAAGTAATATTATTTTGTTTTAGATTTCGAATTCTATACTCATTTTGTTAAAGTTTTGGCTTTTATACTTCATGAAATTAGTAGAATATCCTTCATATTTGCGATTCATCCAATATCTTTTCATGAAAATATTATTCTGAGCATTCTTGATAAGTTTTAACTTTTTCATGCTGGAGTACTATTCACGGGTTATTATTCACAAAGTACTATTCACGGAATACTATTCACTCGAGTACTATTCACCCGAGTATTATTCATGATAAAAATTGATTCGTTTTCGGTCGAAATTATTTTTGGTACAATATTATTCTTGAATTTTACTCCACAAAGCAGTATCATGTTGACAATTTGAACGTTATTGAATTCTGGATAAATTAAATTATAAATTTTTAAAATTTATCCTTGAACTTGTTTTATTGAATTATTATGTAATTGTCATCATCCTCATGCTTATATTGTTATGAAAGTCATCTTTGGCCGTAGTGCATAGATGGACTTGGTATGATTATGACTAGGGATTATTCGGTATAATCATGACCGTAATGTTACAAATGATGCGATAAAAGTCCTCATTGGCCCACAGTGCATTGATGGATAGTTTTTAGTATGATTATGGCCATGGATTCTCTTCGGCCAAGGGTGCAAAGATGAATTATTTTATGGCATGATCATGACCGTTGATGAAAACACGATTATCTTTGGCCCGTAGTGCATGGATAATTCGTGGTCGTGATACTAAAGAATATCATTGGCCCGTAGTGCGGGGATGATTCGATGATGTGGATTATTTATTAAGTTGAGCCTCAGCGATAAAATTGATGATAACCTTTTTAAATCATAGAAGATAGTAGATATAATGCTCTACTTGACTCTTCTAATGGATTGCTTATTCCGCTGCAGTTGTTGATCTAAAACTTGTTGTCTATTGTATTTTATCAGTTGTTATACTCTTGAAGGCTAAGGATAATTTATTCTGCATTATTTTAGTCATAATATTTCTTACTGGGCTAGTTGAGCTCAGTCTTTGCTTTCATTATTCTCTTCAGGAAATGAGAATATAGCTGGGACTAGTCGGGGAACGGAGTGACGGTCCAGATGTTTGATTAGTAGTCCTCACTATTCTGTGAAATAGTGTGATAATAAATATATTGAGGACTTATTTTGAGTTTTAATACTGTCTAGACGACAATATTTATATTGAAACTCACAGCTCATGTTGTATATTTAAGTTTGTATTTGTATTATGTACCATGTATTTGGCGACTCAGAATGGGTGATGTATACCTATTTTGGGGGCGTCACATTTGGTATCAAAGCTTGGGGATATGATCCCTGGCTGAGATGTGAGACTAGAACTAGGAGGGGAGAGGCGGGTAATTCCTTCACTAGTATGACCTACCTAAGTTTATTTGTTATTTAATTGGTCGGTCAGAATATAGGGATAATATGTGGTGTGCCAATTAACCCTTGTTTTGTGGCAGTATTTGATAATGGCATATAAAAATGTTGAGATAAGCAATGGAGCACAAGGGACCGTTGAGTCACCACAGATCAATAACCAGGATAATATGCAGGAAGGCAACAATCCTCAGGTGAACAACAACACCGACTAAATGATGAACAATGGGATGTTCAGAGGCTTTGTGCGGTTCATGCAACACCAAACGAGAGAGACTCCTGTTCATAATGCAGGTGGAATCAATGGCAACTCACGGTTGGTCACCGCTAAGCAATTCAAGAAGCTGGGACCACCGAAGTTTTTGGGAAAGCCACAACCACTTAAGGCAGAGACGTGGATAAAGCAGATCACCAAGATATTTGATGTCTTGAAATGCTCAGAAGAGTAAAAGGTTCCATTCGCCACCTTTATGTTGCGTGAAGAATTAGATCATTGGTGGGAATCTGTAAAACATACCCAGCCTGCCGCACTCAAGATATCTTGGGAGAAGTTCCAAGAATTGTTCAACGACAAGTACTTTCCCGAAAGTATTTGTCACATGAAAGAGGTAGAGTTCATCAAGATGGAGCAAAATAATATGACCGTGTCGCAATACGAAGCCAAGTTTGTCGAGTTGTCCCGATTTGCGTCCCACTTAGTTGATAACGAGGAGAGAATGACGTGGATGTTTCTAAGAGGTTTGAAACCCGAGATACGTCAATACCTAATTTCCCACAAACTGTGTTTGTATTCAGATGTTGTAAATATGGCTCAGTTATTGGAGCGCGATAACGAGTCAACCCAACCAAGAGAGAGCAGCCGACAAATCGATAATACTAATGGTAGCAGTCATCGAAGCGGTGACAACAAACGTGGAGGGAATCAATATGCCAGAAATGGTAACCACTTCGGTGGTAATCATGGTCAGGATAATAGGAAAGGTGAAATAAGTGAGAACAACTTCATGAAGAGAAGGTTCAATAATGATGGAAAGATAGTGGCACCCGTTTCCAAGGAAGAAGAATGACCACCGGTCGTATATTTCAAATGCGGACATGAGGGACACATCCGTCTAAACTGTACGCAGCAACCCAAAACGTGTTTCAATTATGGAAGAGAATGTCACTTAGCTCGATTTTATCGTGTAGTGAAGTCAAGTCCAGCTGGGATGGTGACGCCAAAGGATGTCTCAAACAAGTCAAAGTCGGTAGTTTAAGTGAGAGCGTTTGTCGAGGAACCCGAACGAAGCTATCACGGGTAAGTTAATCATAAACTCTTGTAAAGTTTATACCTTATTCGATATCAGTTCTACCCATTCTTTTATTTCTCCTACTTGTGCTCAACGTTTAAATTTGACCCCAGTACAAAACCCATTTATAAAACCCTGAAGTCTTTCTTCACCCTAAATGAACGAAACATGCGCTAAAGACGTTGACTCGAGCTGTTGAAAGTTACGACTATAGCATTCAATATCATCCTAGAAAAGAGAACGTGATAGCTGACGCATTGAGTAGAAGATCGTATGCGTTTATGAGTACGAATATACGAACCTACGTGAAGATAGCAAATATACGATTTGAACCGACTTTAATCGATAAAGTAAAGATGCTCAAGCTATAGACTCAGAATTGATGAATGTGAAGAAGAAGGTTCAAGAAGGCGTTATTCTAGAAGCAAGAATCGACGAAGAGAGGAATCTCAACCTTCGATTTTATTGGTCCATTTGAAATCCACAATTGAGTAGGAACTTTAGCCTATAGATTCGCTTTACCGCCAAGTATGTCACGTGTTCATAACATTTTTTTACGTATCGATGTTACGTAAATATGTGGACGACCCGAGCCACATTATTGAATTAGAACCGAAAGAGATAACAGAAGATTTAACGTATGAAGAGGTACCTGTTAAAATCTTAGATACGAAGAAACATATTTTACGCTCAAAGGTTATACCTCAAGAGTTAGAATCTGACGAGGTATCCTCATCTGTTCGGCATACCAGGTACGTACGTAAATTTTGAGGGAGAAATTTCATAAGGAGGGGAGATTGTAAGACCCCAAATTTTACGAATAAAGATTTAATTTTCTCAAAATATTTTTTTTGAATATTAAGGTTTGAATTTGAAATAATGTTATAGTTTTGGGTAATATTTATAAATTTTGCAAAGTACGCAAGTTGTTATATTATATTCGATTGGTCGGGAAAAATTCGTTTTAACAGGGAATATTCATACGACGGCACAATCATTGGTGGACCCCACAACAGAATTATTGTCGGAATGAGAAAGCGACAGAAATATCTTTTTATGAAAATAACGGCGAGAGTTTTACCGTTAACTGTTGAATCACCAGGTGATAAAA
This sequence comes from Panax notoginseng, assembly GCA_016801055.1. Taxonomy (NCBI): domain Eukaryota; kingdom Viridiplantae; phylum Streptophyta; class Magnoliopsida; order Apiales; family Araliaceae; genus Panax; species Panax notoginseng. Next base: position 154,347,749 of record CM029015.1, on the reverse strand, counting down.
GTACAGTAATACGCGTGGTTGCATAGTAGCACACGGTATTGATTATTGATGCTTACGTAAGAAGTCACTCAGTTTTGTTCAATTATTGCTACAGTAATTATTGCATAGTATCTCACGTTATTTGATTCAATTATTGTCAATATTTTTTTATTATTAAATCAATAATTGAGACGATACAGTTATTCATATTATTATTTATAATTTTGACGATGTCTAGAAAGTTCTGTCGAGGAGAGGTTTGGTCACCTAATTGCGCGCCAATAGGAAAAAATTCTTATTGAAAAGCCCCCTCTTTCTTGGGAACGATTTGATTGTTAAATATTGCGAATAATAATAATGATGAATAAATGTTGTTAAAAATATTGAGAGAATTTTTATGAAGTATTTGATATAAATTTTGCTTATTTTATGGACCCTCATTTACCTATTTTTTAAAATAATTGGTAGAATTTTTTTTTAATATAATAAAGGTGGGGCCCACATGTGGGGGCCAAATGTGGGGCCCATATGTGTTGAAAACTGATTTTGGAAATGGGGGTGGGGAATTATATATATATATATATATATATATATATATATATATATTATATAATAAGTTTTGTTTTATATATAAAGTTATTTGTTTTACTTGAATATTATATTATTATTTTTTAAAATTGAAACGTCTGAAGATTTTGAATAATTCGTCCGTGAATCTTCAGTTGCTTCGTCCGTGAAAATTTTCTTAACAGTGCCCCTACTATTCTCCTATAAATAGGATGTTTAGTTAGAATTGAAAATCACACCAGAATCAGAGAATTCTTCTTCCATAATATTGAGCGTATTACTTTCGAGTTTTAGAGAGCTTTGAGTGTAGAAAATAGTAAAAAATTTCTTCAAGAATATCCCCGCTATACCAGTTGGAATACTCTTCTTTTTGAGGTAAGGGGTATTATTTATTTCACATTCTGAAGAGATATTAATTTTCGTATTTGTATGCATATTATTTTCGTTCAATATTCATAAGAAATTTTATTTCGTTCAATATTCGCAAGAAATATTATATTCATTTAATATTCGTAATAAATATTATTTTTGTTTAATATTCGTAATGAATATTATTTTCGTTTAATATTTGTAAGGGATATTATTTTTGTTCAGTATTCGTATAAAATAATATTTTCTTCCATACTCTGTAATATGTAAGTAATATTATTTCGTTTCAGATTTCGAATTTTATACTCATTTTGTTAAAGTTTTGGCTTCTATACTCCATTAAATTAGTAGAATATCCTTGATATTTGCGTTTCATCCAGTATCTTTTTATGAAAATATTATTCTAAGCATTCTTGATAAGTTTTATCTTTTTCATGCCAGAGTACTATTCACGGGTTACTATTCACGAAGTACTATTCATAGGGTATTATTCACTCGAGTACTATTCACCCGGAGTACTATTCATGATAAAAATTGATTCGTTTTTAGTCCAAATCATTTTTGGTACAATATTATTTTTAAATTTTACTCCACAAAGCAGTATCATGTTGACAATTTGAACGTTATTGAATTCTAGATAAATTAATTCTTGAACTTGTTTTATTGAATTATTATGTCATTGTCATCATCCTCATGTTTATATTATGTTGAAAGTCATCTGTGGCATGTAGTGCATAGATGGACTTGGTATGATTATGACCAGGGATTATTCAGTATAATCATGACCGTAATGTTACAAATGATGTGAAAAAGTTCTCATTGGCCTGTAGTGCATTGACGGACAGTTTTTGGTATGATTATGGCTATACATACATTTGTATTAAAACTCATAGTTAACTGTGGTCGTATTCTATACGACAGCTCAATAGTTGTATAAATGAAGTTGTATTCGAATTTTGTACCATGTATCTGGCAACTCAGAATGGGTGAAGAGAATCCTTGGCCGAAGAGAATCCATAGCCATAATCATACCAAAAACTGTCCGTCAATGCACTACAGGCCAATGAGAACTTTTTCACATCATTTGTAACATTACGGTCATGATTATACTGAATAATCCCTGGTCATAATCATACCAAGTCCATCTATGCACTACATGCCACAGATGACTTTCAACATAATATAAACATGAGGATGATGACAATGACATAATAATTCAATAAAACAAGTTCAAGAATTAATTTATCCAGGAATCAATAACGTCCAAATTGTCAACATGATACTGCTTTGTGGAGTAAAATTTAAAAATGCTCAGAAGAATACTTCCATGAAAAGATACTGGATGAAGCGCAAATATCAAGGATATTCCACTAATTTTATGGAGTATAAAAGCCAAAACTTTAACCAACTGAGTATAATAAAGAATGGAATAACAAAAGAAATCACCAGGCATGTGATAGACCGCACAGACAGGTTATTCCAACAGAAAAATAAATAGTGGAACCAGGTCATGCGTAAATGCACCGACAGGATATTCCGACAGAATAATAAATAATGGAACCAGGTCCGGCGTAAACGCACAGACAGGATATTCCGACAGAATAATAAATAATGGAACCAGGTCCGGCGTAAAGCACAGACAGGATATTCTGACAGAATAATAAATAATGGAACCAGGTCCGGCGTAAAGCACAGACAGGATGTTCTAACAGAATAATAAAAATGTAATAACAGAAGAATTTCACCAAGTATAGGGTAGCCCGCGTATACAGGTTATTCCAACAGAATAATAAAGAATGGAATAACAAAAGTTCTCTTCATGAATAAGATAGAAAGAATACCCTTTACGAGTACAACAAATAATATCCCTTACCTTTGAAAGAAGAGTATTTCGACTGGTAGGGCGAGGATATACTCGAAGAAAACTTGCACTACGCTCAAAGCTTTCTTAAACTCTAAATAATTACGCTCAAGATTATAGAAGAAGAGCTCTCTCTATAGTTTCTCTCTCTAGAGTTTCAGTAAATTCGTAAAAAATAATGAAGAAATGAGCTTCTATTTATAGAAGAATGGACTACATAGTAACTAATTCATGAACGGTCCAGATTGATTTACTTTTAATCGAACGGTCCATATTTAAAGTAAAATCTTTTAAATAAAATATAATATATTCTATTTATAATCTAATAAAATGAATAACTTTATAAAAGATTTTACTATGTAAATACTATGCAGGCATTATGCAAATACTATGCATAATAAAATATAATATATTTTAATTATTGTCTAATAAAACAGATAACTTTATAAAAGTATTCTGTTTTATATAAAAAGATTTTACTATTAGCCTAATAAAACGAATAACTTTATAAAAGTATTCTGTTTTATATAAAAAGCTTTTCTGTTTTATTACATTAATAATATTAATAAAACAAAACTGAGTGACTTCTCACGTAAGCATCAATAATCAGTACAGTGTGCTACTATGCAACCACGCGTATTACTGTACTTTTAACACCTGGTGTTTCAACAGTTAACGGTAAAACTTCCGCCGTTATTTTCATAAAAATATTTTTGTCGTTTTCTTAATCCGATAATAATTCTGTTGTGGGGTCCACCAATGATTGTACCGTCGTACGAATATTCCCCGACAAAAAGAATATTCCCCGACTAATCAAATATTCCCCGACACAACAAATATTTTATATCAACTTGCTTACTTTGCAAAAAAAAAAAAATTCACATATTACCCTTAACTTTAAACTTTTATCAATTTAACTATTTACCAAAATAGAAAAATTGAATACTTTTATTTCATAAAATTTGGGGTCTCACACCGGGACTGTGATGGAATAACTCGGGGTTGTCTCCGAGATGGCAAATTTCTCCGGTGTTGTCTCCGAAACTGTGACTGCAGTCCTCGAGGTTATCTCTGAGGTTGAAACTGAAGATTCCGGGGTTGTCTCCGGGACTGTGATGGAATATCTCGGGGTTGTCTCCGAGATGGCAAAGAGTGGGTATCCCGGGGTTGTCTCCAGGACTGAGTTAAGATGTCCTCTAGGGTTATCTCTAAAAGATGATTCCGCCCTCCTGTAATGTTAGTTACAGGAATGCAAAATTTCGAGTGTCTATAAATATCCCCGCCTTACCAATCAAAAATACTCTCCTTTTAAGGTAAAGGATATTATTTTTGTAAGAAATAATATTTTTTTTCCATACTCTGTAATATGTAAGTAATATTATTTTATTTTAGATTTTGAATTCTACACTCATTTTGTTAAAGTATTGCTTCTATACTCTTTGAAATTAGTAGAATATCCTTAAAATTTATGCTTCATCTAGTATTATTTTACAAGGATATTTTTTTGAACATTCTTGTTAAAGTTTATTTTTTTTTGCCGGAGTACTATTCACGGGGTACTATTCACAAAATATTATTCATGGGGTACTATTCACCCGGAGTACTATTCATGATAAAAATTAATTTTTTTTTGTCTAAATTATTTTTGATACAATATTATTCTTGAATTTTACTCTACAAAGCAGTACCATGTTGACAATTTAGACATTATTGAATTCGGGATAAATTAAATTATAAATCTTTAAAATTTATCCTTGCTCTCATTTAATTGAATTCTTATATCATTGTCATCATCCTTATGCTTATATTGTGATGAAAGTTATCTTTGGCCCATAGTGCATAGATGGACTGTTGATTGGTATGATTATATCCAGGGATTATTCGGTATAATCATAACTTGTAATGTTACAAATGATGTGGTAAAAGTCCTCACTTGCCTGTAGTGCATTGATGAACAGCTGTTGGCATGATCGTGGTCATTAGTGATAACACGAATATCCTTAGCCCGTAGTGCATGGATAATTCATGGATGTGATACTAATGAATATCCTTGGCCCATAGTGCATGGATAATTTAGTGATGTAGATTTTTTATTAAGCTGAGTCTCAGTGATAAAATTGATGATAAACTTTTTAAATCATAGAAGATAGTAGATATCATGCTCTACTTGACTCTTCTAATGGATTGCTTGTTTCTCTGCAGTTAAACTTGTTGTTTATTGCATTCTATCGGTTTAACACTGTTGAAGGCTAATGATAATTTATTCTGCATTATCTTAGTCATAATATTTCTTACTGGACTAGTTGAGCTCACTCTTTTGCTTTCGTTGTTCTCTTCAGGAAATGAGAACATAGCCAAGACTAGTCGGGGAATGGAGTGACGGTCCGAGATGGTGGCTATAGTAGTCCTCACTATTTTATAAAATAGTGTGATAATAATTGTAACGAGGACTCCATTTGAGTTTTGATATTGTCTAGAAGATAATATTCGTGTTAAAACTCTCAGCTTATGCTACACAATAGTTGTATAATTAAGTTTGTATTTGTATTATGTACCATGTATTTGGCGACTCAGAATGGGTTATCTATGCCTATTTTTGGGGTATCACAGTTGGTATAAAAGCTTAGGGATATGATCCCTGGCTGAGATTTGAGACTAGAACTAGGAGGGGAGAGACGGATAAATCCTTTGCTAGTATGACCTACCTAAGTTTATTTGTTATTTAATTGGTCGGTCAGAATATAGGGATAATATGTGGTATGTCAATTAACCCTTGTTCTGTGGCAGTGTTTGAGAATGACATCTGAAAATTAAGAGATGAACTCATATAGAGTTTTAAGTGCTGAATCGAGGAGTTTCATATAAACAGTACATATTGGAGTATAATATCTTGTTATAATAAATATTTTTATTGGGGAGTACTAATTAAGTTACTAAACTTGATTGTAGGATGTCAGGCGAAGAAGAAATTAGATATATCCATGTGGTGAGTGAAGAATTAATAGTTGCACCCGAGCTAGTCGCAGAGGTAGCAGCTGAGAGTAAGGAAGAAGAGGAACCTGAGGAGGATTTATTAAGAGAATTTATGATCGAAATGTAGAACTGCAAAATCGTAATCATGAGTCAGAAGAACATGCTGAAGAACGACAGGCGGTCGTGGAGCAAAGGGATGCAACAATTCAAGATTGTGTTACCCGATATGTGATGCTTGAACAGAATCACTCTTTGACAGAGTATAAGATGATAAAGCTGGAATCTGAGAATTCAAATGTCAAGGATCAGCTAAAAGAAGAAACAACTGAACGAGTGAGAATGAAGGATGCATGGGTAAAAGCCGCACGACGCGTTGATATTGTGGAAAGAGAAATTCGATCCAAGAAGGCTAAAATAGATGATATGTATTTCTCTTTTTGGACAGTAATTGGGAGAACTCAATATCGAGTTTTGAATTACCCTGTACATTTTGGTCAACCCCAATTCGATTTGGATCAAAAATTAATGATTCAGATCATGGATCAGGAGTACGACGAAGTAGTTGAGGGTGGAATATGCCCTATATGGAAAGTCAATTCTAGCGGTAATGATGACACCAAAGGCTGTCCCGGACAAGTCAAAGTCGGTGGTTCAAGTGACAACGCTATTCGTAACTTCCCAAAAAGTGAGGAACCGAACAAAGTTATCACGGGTAAGTTAATCATAAACTCTTGCAAAGTCTATACCTTATTTGATACCAGTTCTACCCATTCTTTTATTTTACCTAATTGTGCTCAAAGTTTAAACTCGACTCCGGAGAAATTAGACTTTGACTTATCTGTTGAAACTCCGTTAGGAGAAACCTTCGTTACATCCACTGTTTATAAATCTTGTTTGATTCAAGTCGGCACTGTCACGTTACCTGTCGATCTTATCTCTTTGAAAATACTTGTCTTTGATGTGATTTTAGGAATCAACTATTAACTATTCATCATGCTAAAATTGATTATTTTCGTAAGGTTGTTAGTTTTCATATTCCTAACCAACCTGTTATGCAAATTTAAGTAACCAAACCACTAAAGTCAATCACTGTCATATTAAGCCATAAGTAAAGAGCCCCGAGCTTTTCGCTGGTGACTTCCTTGTGTGGGATGCACCGAAGCCAAACTTTCCATAGGAGACGCCGTGAATAACGGTGGCAAGTTGATAGGTATCAATCTGAGGTGTTATCTAAGTCTTGGATGAGAGTCACAGTTTTGAATGATATTTCTATTATTAATAAATTTCCTGACGTATTTCTCGAAGAACTTACTAGCCTATCCCTAGAGCATGAAATTAAATTTTGTATTGACCTTGAACCCAATACAAAACCCTCAAATATTTCTTCACCCAAAACGAACATAATATGCGCCAAAGACGTTGGCTCGAGCTGTTGAACGATTATGATCATACCATTCAATACCATCCTGGAAAAGCGAACGTAGTAGCTAACACGTTGAGTAGAGGATTGTATGCAGTTACGAGTGCGATGTTGTTAACACAAAGGCCCATTTTGTATGACTTACAAAGGATGGAGATAGAGTTAAAGACTCCAGGAACCCACGTGATGATGTCAAATATACGAGTAGAACCGACTTTAATCGATAAAGTTAAAGCTGCTCAAGTTAAGACCTGGAGCTGATGCGTATGAGGAAGAAAGTACAAGAAGGTGTTATTTCGGAAGCAAGAATCGATGAAGAAGGAATACTTCGAGTCAACTCCAGATTTTGTGTTCCTAACGACTCTGACTTGAAGTATAAAATCATGATGGAGGCGCACAACACACCGTTTTCAATCCATCCTGGGAGTACCAAAATGTATCGTGATCTTTGACATACATTTTGGTGGAGTAATATGAAGAGGCAGATAGCGGAGTTTATCTCAAGGTATCTAACTTGTCAATGTGTCAAGGCGGAGCATCAAGTGCCAAAAGGTTCATTGCAACCACTTAAAATTCCAGAATAGAAGTGGGAGCACATTGCCATGGATTTCATTACTGGTCTTCCCAAGGTTTTTCAAGGCATAGATGCTATTTGGGTCATTGTTGATCGATTAATCAAGTCTGCTCATTTCTTACCTATACGAGAAACTTATTCACTTGAACGTCTTGCTCGTATATATATAAATGAGATTGTAAGACTGCATAGTATGCCAGTTTCCATAGTTTCTGATCGAGACCCAAGATTCACTTCATGATTTTGGGTTAGTTTACAAAAAGCTATGTGCACAGATTTACGATTTAGTTCGGCATATCATCCTCAAACGGATGGGTAGTCGGAGAGGACTATTAAAGTCCTTGAAGATCTATTAAGACTCTGTATACTTGACTTCAAAGGAAGTTAGGACAAGTTCTTGCCATTAGTGCAATTCTCCTACAACAACAGTTATCAAGCAAGTATCGGCATGGCTCCATTCGAGGCATTGTATGGACGCAAGTGTCATTCTCCAGTATGCTGGATGAGGTGGGTGAAGTAACATTATTGGGATCGTAGTTGGTACGTATGACTATGAAAACGATTCAAATAATCCGACAACGTATAAAAGCCTCACAAGATCAACAAAAGAGTTATAGTGATCTTCATCGAAGGGACGTGGAATTCAATGTTGGAGATCATGTGTTGTTACGTGTTGCTCCATGGAAAGGAGTTACAAGATTTGAAAAGAGAGGAAAGCACAATCCTCGATTCATTGGCCCATTTGAAATTCTCGATCGAGTAGGAACTGTGGCCTATAAACTCGCTTTACTATCAAGTATGTTGCTTGTTCATAACATTTTTCACATATCTATGTCACATAAATATGTGGAAGACTCAAACCACATTATTCAATTAGAACCAGACGAGATAGCGGAAGATTTAACGTATGAAGAGGTACCTGTTAAAATCGATAAGAAGGAACATATTCTACGCTCTAAGGTTATACCTCAAGTCAAAGTTTTGTGGAGAAACCATGATGTTGAGGAAATTAAATGACCTTGGAGTTCGAATCTGAAATGAAATCAAGTTATCCTCACCTCTTCGTCATACCAGGTACGTACACCAATTTTGAGGACGAAATTTCATAAGAAGGGGAGGTTGTAAGACCCCAACTTTTAAGAATAAAGATGAATTTTTCTCAAAATATATTTTTGAATATTATGGTGTGGAGTTGATATAATATTATAGTTGTGGGTAATATTTATAAATTTTTCAAAGTAAACAAGTTGTTATAAAATATTCGATTGGTCGGGGAATATTCATTTTAACAGGGATTATTCGTACGATGGCACAATCATTGGTGGACCCCACAACAGAATTATTGTCGGAGTTAGAAAATGACATAAATAACTTTTATAAAAGTAAAGACAAAGGTTTTACTGTTAACAGTTGAAATACCCGGTGATAAATGTACAGTAATACGCGTGGTTGCATAGTAACACACGGTATTGATTATTGTTGCTTACATGAGAAGTCACTCAAGTATTGCTACAGTAATTATTGTATAGTATCTCACATTATTGATTCAATTATTGTCACAGTATCATCTGCACAATATTTTATATTATTAAATCAATAATTGAGACGACAAAGTTATTTATATTATTATTTGCATTATTGACAATGTCTAGAAAGTTCTGTCGAAGAAATGGGTTTGGTCACCTAATTGCGCGCCAATAGGGAGAAATCCTTATCAAAAAGCCCTCTCTTTCTTGGGAATAATCTAGTTGTTAATATTGCAAGTTATAATATTAATGATAAATGTTGTTAAAAATGTGTTTTATGAAGTCAAGTGAGTTGAGATAAATAGAGGGAATTTTTATGAAGTATTTGTTGTAAGTTTGACGTATTATCTGGACCCCCACTTATCCATTTTTCAAAATAGTCAGGAGAAAGTTATCCCAATTTTATTTTATTACTTATATATATATATAACAATTCCCTTCCACACACGCACACCCCCCCCACCCACATTTACCCACCATCACTCACCTTACATATATATATATATATATATATATATATATATATATATATATTAAGTTTTATTTTTTATGAAAAATAGAATATATTATATTTTATTATGCATAGTAAAATTAAAAAAAAAATTCTTCGCCGGTGTGCGCCTGTGAAACTTCTACTGTGCAGTTCGTGATTTTTTTTTCAAATAATATGTTGACATTCTCCTATAAATAGGATGCTTAGTTTAGAATTGAAAATCAAACCAAAATCAGAGAATTCTTCTTCTATAATATTGAGCGTATTTCTTTAGAGTTTAAGGAAGTTTTGAGCGTAAAAAACAGTATAAGTTTTCTTCAAGAATATCCCTGCCCTACCAGTCAGAAATACTCTTCTTTTAAGGTAAGAGATATTATTTTTGTAAGAAATAATATTTTCTTTCATACTCTGTAGTATGTAAGTAATATTATTTCGTTTCAGATTTTGAATTCTACACTCATTTTGTTAAAAGTATTGGTTCTATACTCCTTAAAATTAGTAAAATATCCTTGAAATTTGCGCTTCATCTAGTATCGTTTCACAATGATATTTTTTTGAACATTCTTGTTAAAGTTTAAATTTTTTTGTCGGGGTACTATTTACGGGCTACTATTCACGAAGTACTATTCACGAGGTACTATTCACTCAGGTACTATTCACCCAGAGTACTATTCACCTAGAGTACTATTCATGACAAAAATTAATTTTTTTTCTGTCCAAATTATTTTTGATACAATATTATTCTTGAATTTTACGCCATAGAGTAGTATCATGTTGACAATTTAGACATTATTGAATTCGGGATAAATTAAATTATAAATCTTTAAAATTTATCCTTGCTCTCATTTAATTAAATTTTTATATCATTGTCATTATCCTCATGCTTATATTGTGATGAGAGTTATCTTTGGCCCGTAGTGCATAGATGGACTGTTGATTGGTATGATTATGACCAGGGATTATTTCGTAAAATCATGACCTGTAATGTTACAAATGATGTGGTAAAAGTTCTCATTAGCCCGTAGTGCATTAATGGACAGTTGTTGGCATGACAATGACCATTGGTGATAACACGAATAACTTTGGCATGTAGTGCATGGATAATTCGTGGATGTGATACTAATGAATATCCTTGGCCCATAGTGCATGGATAATTCAGTGATGTGGATTATTTATTGAGCAGAGTCTCAACGATAAAATTGATGATAAACTTTTTAAATCATAGAAGATAGTAGATATCATTCTCTACTTGACTCTTCTAATGGATTGCTTGTTCCGCTGCAGTTAAACTTGTTGTTTATTGTATTCTATCAGTTTAACATTGTTGAAGGTTAACGATAATTTATTCTGCATTATCTTAGTCATAATATTTCTTACCGGGCTAGTTGAGCTCACCATTTTGCTTTCATTGTTCTCTTCAGAAAATGAGAACGTAGCCGAGACTAGTCGGGGAATGGAGTGACGGTCTGAGATGGTGGCTATAGTAGTCCTCACTATTTTATAAAATAGTGTGATAATAATTGTAATGAGGACTCCATTTGAGTTTAGATATTGTCTAGAAGACAATATTCGTGTTAAAACTCTCAGCTTATGTTACATGATAGTTGTATAATTATACTTGTATTTGTATTATATACCATGTATTTGGCGACTCAGAATGTGTTATGTATACCTATTTTGGGGGCGTCACAATCAATGTCAGTTCATCTTATTAAAGAAGTTACAGTAGAACAGAGATGTCATGCAGGCCCTACGCCTTCACCAAATTGAATTGGAAGAACAGATGGCCAAACTGCCTGAAGAGTAGGAGGTTTCATCGAAAAAACCCTGACATCGGAGCCGATCCCGGACACCTCATTCGAACGGTTCTGGTGGGAACAGGAGCAGGCCTAGGAGTCGCTCTTGGGAGGGCAGTGTTTCCTGATTTATATAATGACAAATACGCGCAAGTGCACACGGTCAATCAAGTAATAAAGAAGTAAGAAAAGTGTCGAACCTACAGGGAATAGTTACTAACAATTATTCTAATTATCAAGCTTTTACTAACTTAATCCAGTTAAACAGTCACTCCAATTGAATTGTGAAATTATTTTGATTAAACGAAAATAAAAACCAATTAACTAACAATTATTGATCACCAGATGATAAAGACATAAGAGTACAATTTCCCTAATTGCTTTGCAATAATCCCCTCACCTTATTCCCCCTTGATTAATCCAATGAATTGATAACTAGGATTGCCTATCAATTTATTAAAATCTTTTAATGATTAATAAAAAGGCCTATTTCAGTTATTTTGCTACTGCCGTGCAAGACACTTAAAACAGATTCATTAAGCGCAAACTCCTAACATAATTACACATGGCATACAAGTATTTTCGTCTTATACACTATTATGTTATATTTAAAAAGAATCAACAAATTCATGTGTTATTATATTCAGATCTAATCTAAGATCTCCTCTTTCAATTCAATCAAAGATATCAAATTAATTAATAGCTAGACAATTAATAGATTAAACACAAAATATAATAATCAACTCAATAGGATCAACAAGTAAAAATAATGATAATTGAATTATTGAATTGCAAAAGGTTCCATTGTATCCCTAATTAAGAATTTAGTTCATCATCATAATAGAAACAAGAAGATCAAAATTAAATAGCATCATAAGTACAGATAATGAATTTAAGAGAAGAAGAAAAACTTTGTCGACGAATCTCCAATCTCCAAGCTTCAATCTCTGCCTTCAATGTTCTCCAATGCAATCTCCAAGTCTCCACAAGGTGGCTCTCAATGAATTATTGTCAAAATTCTAGAAGAATTTTTTTCAATCCAAGTTATAATCAAGTATTTATAGTCCTAATGGAAACCCTAGTAAGTTAGGCAACTAACAATTCTATTCTACCTCAAATTAGACAACAAAACACCTAAATCAACTCTCTCTCCCCGCCGTCCTGTGCGTCAAGCGCTGCTCCTAGGCCAATTTGGACGCGCCCCACGCTACAATAGCAGAAAATCTGATGGTTTGGCGCGCCCCGTGCCGTTCCTAGTTCATTTCTGGCGCGCCCCGCGCTGGTCAATTTTCTGCTGCGACGTCCTTTAGTAAAATGGCTATAGCTTTTGATCCATGAGGAGTTACGAAGCCTTCCACCTATCAAATCGAAGATATCGACGAAATCTACAAATTTTATGTTTTGAGAATTGAGAGATACTTGTTAGATCAAGGTCGAAATTGGTCTTGAAGGGACTGTTATGTAAATTATAAGCAGGACAACTCTTAGCTTTGAGCTTTGTTGATAAAAAGGCCATAACTCTGGCATCCGAACTCCGATTAGTTTGATTCAAGATGTTATGGAAAGCTAAGCAGTAGATCTACACTAAAATCCAAGTTCCAAGCCAAGAAAAAGCATCCAACTTGGTGTTAAAAGCTTTGCAATCTTCCCTTCTTGCATTTGCCTGCATATTTTAGTCCAAGTTGTCTGAATTGTTTTTCCCTACTTCTTTATGCCAATGTCGTGTCATAGCCTACAAAATAACATAAAATGTATGAAATACACACACAACACTTAAAAACCAACCAAAAGATTAAGCTCAAATGCATTCGATTCTTGGGTATAAAACTCATTCATCAAATACTCCCAAACTTAAACTTTTTATTGTCCTCAAGCAAATCAAAACAATGTTATACTACAAAAAAACAACCTTGATGTAAATGTGAACTATACTTTACAATCCTATAAATCTGGCAACAAATTAATATGAATATTAGCAACAAGCCTCTAAGATGTCCTCAAGAAACTCAAATAGAACATCTCATCAATGCAAACCAATAAATGGAATCAATCCTGTAATCTAAACCCGTCATTACCCATGCAGTGTGTGTGAGATCGTTTACTAGCTCCAATCAACTACAAATCAAACTGGATTTCATAATTTACTTCTTAAGAGGCGAAACTCACCATTCAAAGCAACTATTTCTGTAAACACAACAATTCCAGCTAAAACCACATATTTACCAAGCTCGAGGGTCCCTATGGAGTTTTATTCATAATTTATTTCTTCACGAGTGCGCTTTACGCTCCATCCCGTGCTAACACTTTACTGTGCAATATCTGATTCTCTTAGGCTTTTTAGAACTACCCATTTAGTGAACTTTCGACCAACGACTCCCAAATCAGATGGTTTTAGGGCGCTAGGCGTAGAGACAACCCTAGGACTTACTTATCCGAGTAGTAAAGGCCACATAACCAAACAAGTTAATATAATAATGCATATATAAATATTTTTCTTGATTTTCTTGATTTTTCTTTTTTTTTCTTTTTTATGCCCCATAGATTCCCCCAAACTTGTTTATTTAGTTTCTTTTAGCCTTCATGTTAACATTTACAGATGTCATTAACATTTAAACTTCAATTCCCCCCCCTCCAAAAGATAATTATGAACTCCTTTGATCCAAACCAGTTAAAATAAGATAATCTACATGCTAACCAGTTACAAAAGCTTTTGACAAACTTAGATTACCATCATGACTCAATTTAGAGTTAAGCACCAATTATCAATTCTTTTTAAATTAACATAAAGTACCAATATCATCATTGGCCAAGTCAAGACACACCAATCGATCGCACAGATTCATGCAAAAATGCAATTATACTACATGAACACATACCACTGCAACACATATATGAATATGTAAGTACTGCCATGTATTATATGCACACTAAATGCAAAAACACAATCCTAACATGTAAAAATAACGAACTACAATGCAAATAACTAACTATATGCAATACGACACTAAAATGCTCCCAAACTTAAACTAGACATTGTCCTCAATGACTGAAATAGAAAAAAATAAAGCAGAGGACTTCCCTAAAAATTTAGCAATTTTCCTCCTTGTCTGCTAAGTTTGTAGAATAGGTGATGAGTGAATTTTATACCTACAAATTGGTATTCTTTAGAGCTTGATTCTTGTTGTGTTTAAGTATTTTTGCTATCATATTACCTTGGATTTATATGATTATTTGCAGGAATGAAATGGAGGCAAAGGAGTGTAAAAAGGCTTATATTTCAGCATACAAGAGGTGTTCACCCGCTGGGGCGGGTCCCATAGAGTACTTCACCAGCTGGAGTGGCACCTTGCAAACTTTCAACGAGTCGGACAGCAGCTTCTCCAGCTGGGGCGGGGCTGTCATGGGTAATTCCCCCGCTAGGGCGAGGAGGCGCGAAGTGGCTACCTTCCTTTGCCTAATTGGGTTTGGACGAGAGAGAGAGAGAGCATAATTTGTTGGCTTCAAATTGGTGGGCCACGCAAGAAGACATATCAAATGAAGATAATCGAAGCAGCTGGAGAGTCCCTTTGTCCTATTCAGATTTGTGGGCTGCTACTAGATGATTGGGTCACAAGAATTGTGATATGCTAAGGGCTTAATGAAGCATATATATTATAAAAGGTGACTGACTTGATACAAAAGAAGAAGCCACGCAAGCTGTTGGCTGCTTTCCTTTTTTAAATTGGATTGTGGTGCAACAAAATAATTAAGGCTGCGCATATATTAAAAGGACGGAACAAGGAAGCAAGAAGTGGAGTAGCTGCCAGTCTCATGTGCTACTCGGATTGTGGGCCAACGTCATGGATGATATTTGTGGGCTACTATTGGTGAGATATATATTGAATTAATTGGATAATAGAAGACCACGTGACCCACTATTTCGAATTGGACATGGACTTGAAGCATAGGGACTTGACCGAATGGGGGCTATCAATTGCAATTGGTGGGCTAGTATTATAATAGAAAAGGGAACCGCATACAAAGGGGATATATATAATATATTCAATTAGGATTCCATTAGATATAGGAGATATGATTAGATTAGCTTTGGGGGGACTTGACCTGTTAGGGGATGGAACAGCTTAGCTTAGTGTGTGTGTGTGTGTGTGTGTATATATATATATATATATATATATATATATATATATATATATATATATAGCATATATTTATTAGCATAAGATAATTAATTCCATTAGTTTAGTTTTAGTTTAGTTTTTGAAAAAAATAATAAACCCTAATTAAAAGAGGATTGGGAGATTGAAGCACTTAGAAGCCATTGGAGATCCAGATCAAGAGCGAGACGAAAGACGAATTTGCCGGTAGCAGATTCAATTCTTTTCCTTAATCTTATTTTTATCTTTTAATGTGTATTCAAGTGTGGATTCTTAGTTTTAATTCAATGAACTAATTCTTTGTTTGATATTAAAATGAATCTTATTGTGTAGTTTATTTTAATATGCTTCGCTATCAATTATTATGTTCTATCGTGAGAATTGTCTATTGTGATTTGGACTTAATTGTTTAATTGATTGGCCAACAATTACCGTATTAATCTATATGAAATCGGAAGAGGAGTATAGATTTAGATCTGATCATGATAACATGTGTTTGTGATTTCTGCATTGATGGAATTCATGATTCGTGTTTAGGATAGAGATATGCCTTTACGCCATATGTAATCTTATAGAGAACATGTGCTTTAAATCCTTTTTAAATGTAATTCACATAGAGATATAGTGGATTAGTTAATTAGGGCGTCTTGCTTAATTCTATCATCTGCAGATTTAAGTGAGTATGAGTATTATGCATCGAGAGGTGGTTTTATCTGCTTTAGTGTTCTTGATTAACAATTTAGGATAGAGAATAATTGATGAGAAGTGTGTTAACTTAAATGAAGTAATAAGTGAAGTTGTGATTTTAAATCTCCGTAATCTTAATTTAACTAGTGGAATTTAATAACAGTTTAATTTTATAATTTGAAATTCATTCGTTTAAATAAGATTGAGTTGGTTATGTGTTAGTACTTGGTGATTTTTATTAAATAATTCCTCGTGGGAACGATACTGTACTTTCACTTTATTACTTGTTGACCACGTATACTTGTATGTTGTGCGTAACTAAATTTTACCCAACAATAGGCTAGGCACATTAGAATGAATCGGGCACCACACTTGAATTGGACTTGACTAACCTGCAAACACAATAGAAGTAAGTTTATTAAATCCTAATAAATGCAGATTTATTATCTTCTAAAAATTAAAATTAAATTAAAATTTAAACTTGGGTTGCCTCCCAATAAGCGCTTATTTTAGAGTCGTCAGCCCAACGACTTCAATTTCCTCTATCCAATCCACCTCCAAAAAGTGAGGAACCCTCCATATATCAATAAAAATGTTACATTTGAGGGCTTCCCAATGGAAAGGGCCATGTATTCAAAACACATGGCATGCTTCTTTTAGATAGAATCCCTCTTAAGAACTTCAGGTAACTAGGCACTTGCGCCATTGTGTATGTGAACAAATTATTGCATTGAATCTTTTTAAACACAACTGAATCTTCCTTTTTCTTCCCTTGCTTATCCCATCATGGCTCAAAAGATATACTAGCTCTCATGTAACATAGAGCTTTCCTTACGGAATGACTACCATTTGGGCACGAGATTGCAAAACTACCCGGATCCTTGAGTTTTTATGGAAGAGGCTCATGGGGCACTATCGAAATTATCATATCAACATTGGAAATCGAGGCTCGATCCTCTCCGGCCTCCTTTTCCTTTTCCCTACTTGTCTCTTCCTTTTCAACATCCATAACTATTGGCTCGGGTACTCCATCAGTTTAAGGAATGATGAGTGGATTTTATACCTACGAATCGGGTTCCTATTTTGACTTAAACAGTGTTTATTCTAGTTATTTTTGTACAATTTTACGTGTTTATGTTTTGTTTTTTTGTACGTTGCATTGCGTGTTAACTTTGGTACAATGGTGGCAATGTGGCGAGAATTGGCATGGAAAAGCAAGAATCAGAAATTGCAGCAGTGAGTACCCCGCCGGGGCGGGGGTGTACGTGTCAAAAGAATTGGTACCCCGTCGGGGCGGGGGTGCGCGGATAGAAGAAGGAGTTTGGATGAGATTCTAACACTGCAGATGCGTGGATTGAACAACTTTGGCTTGGATTGGGACTGTGTGTGGATGTTTTCTATCAGCTATTACAGAGACATAAGAAAAGAAGATAGAATTCGACTAACTAATCAACAATTAATTACAACTTTTGGAGCCCTAATTTACTAAAGATCATTGGAGGAGTGGAGCAGAAGATCAAGATCACGAGAATTGCATAATTGAGTGAGGATAAGGGTGGTTCTATACTAGTCTTTATCTGTCAATTCAGTTTCTGTAATTGGGATGATGAATTCTTTTATCTACTTGGTTTTTAATTCATTAATGATGAAGTAAATTTCTAATTAAGCTTGCAATGGATCTTTAATGTAGAATGCTGATTATCATGCTTTAATTTCAGTTTAATAAATTTATCTTTTCAATTCATCTATTGTGATTTGTGCTTAACTTATGAATTTCTTGATCTCCAATTTTATGTGGATTTGTATGGACTCGAGAGATGAGATATGAATCTAGACTTAGTCATAATATCATGTGTTCATGATTTCTGCGTTTTGATGGAATTCTTGATGTATGTTTATGATAGAGATATATCTAACATCGCATACTTGGAATTTAAACCTTCATTGATTTTAATTCACATAGAGATATAGTTAATTAGTTAATTGGTTAATTAGGGTCGTTGACTTAATTCTATCAATTGTGGATTTAAGTTAATATGGTACTAGTGCATTGAGAAATGGCTAATTCTACTTTAGTGTTCTTGATGAATGAACTGTAATAGTTAATTGAATTGAAAAGAAGTGTGATAATCTGAGTGAAGCTTAAAGTGAAGTTGTATGCTTAATTCTTCATTATCTGATTAAAACTTGTGGTAAATAGTTGAGTTGATTTATTTTAATTTTTAGTTTATTAGTTTTTATTAATTGCAATCATTAATTCGATTAGTTTAATAAAATTGAAATAATACAAAGTTGGTAATTGTTAGATTAAAATTAATACTTGTCTCTGTGGGAACGATACTCTATTTATCATTATATTACTTGTTGACCACGTATACTTGCGTGCTGTGCGTGTAAGACCCCAACTTTTATGAATAAAGATTAATTTTTCTATAAATGTTATTTTGAATAATAAGGTGTGGATTTGATATAATAGTTGTGGGTAATATTTATAAATTTTGTAAAGTAAGCAAGTTTTTATAAAATATTCGTTTGGTCGGAAAATATTCGTTTTATCAGGAAATATTCGTACAACGGCACAATCATTGGTGGACCCCACAACGAAATTACTGTCGGAGTTCGAAAACGACAGAAATAACTTTTTATAAAAATAACAGCAAAAGTTTTACCGTTAACTGTTAAAATACCCGGTGATAAAAAGTACAATAATACGCGTGATTGCATAGTAGCACACGGTATTGTACAGTATCTTTGACTATTGATGCTTACGTGAGAAGTCACTCAGTTATACTCAATTATTTTCACAATAATTGCTGCATAGTATCTCACATTATTGATTCAATTATTGTCACAATATTTTATATTATTAAATCAATAATTAAAATGACAAAGTTATTCATATTATTATTTGCATTATTGACGATGTCTAGAAAGTTCTGTCGAGAAAAGGATTGGTTACCTAATTACGAGTCAATAAGGAGAAGTCCTTATCAGAAATCCCCCTCTTTCCTGGGAATGATCTGGTTGTTAATATTGTGAGTTATAAATGATGAATAAATATTGTTAAAAATGTGTTTAGTGAAGCCAAGTGAATTGAGATAAATAGAGGGGTTTTTATTGAAGTATTTTTTGTAAATTTTACTTGTTACATGGACCCCCCGCTTACTCATTTTTCAAAATCGTCGGTAGAAAGTTTTATATATATATGTCAGTATATATATATATATATATATATATATATATATATATATATATATATATATATAAGTTTTGTTTTTTATATATGTAAAATAGAATATATTATATTTTATTCTGCAAAGTGTTGTATAATACTCCATAGTATTTACATAGTGCTGCATAGTGCAACATAGTAAAATTAAAATTAATTCATAAAAATCGTTCGTGAAAAAAAACTTCCTATTCACCCGTGATTTTTCCTTTACTGTGCGTCCAAATAGTATCATGTCATTCTCCTATAAATAGGATAATTAGTTTAGAAATGAAAATCACACCAGAATCAGAGAATTTTTCTTCTATAATATTAAGCGTATTTCTTTAGAGTTTAAGGAAGCTTTGTGTAAGACCCTGAATTATATGAAATGAAA
The DNA here is from genome assembly GCA_016801055.1 of Panax notoginseng. Classification (NCBI taxonomy): domain Eukaryota; kingdom Viridiplantae; phylum Streptophyta; class Magnoliopsida; order Apiales; family Araliaceae; genus Panax; species Panax notoginseng. Next base: position 154,327,745 of record CM029015.1, on the reverse strand, counting down.
GTATCCAATTTTCTTATAATTATTATTCTATTTAATAAATGGTTAAATTGATAAAATGTTAAAGTTAAGGGTGATATTTAAAAATTTTACAAAGTAAACAAGTTGATATAAAATATTCATTGTGTCGGGGAATATTCGTTTTAATAGGGAATATTCGTATGACGACACAATCATTGGTGGACCCCACAACGAAAGTATTGTCGTAGATAGAAAATGACAGAAATATCTTTTTATAAAAATAACGGCGAAAGTTTTACAGTTAAACTATTGAACTACCCGATGGTAAAAGTATAGTAATACGCGTGGTTACATAGTAGCACACGGTATTGATTATTGATGCTTACGTAAGAAGCCACTCGGTTTACTCAATTATTGCTATAGTAATTGTTGCATAGTATCTCACGTTATTTGATTCAATTATTGTCACAATATCATCTGTATAATATTTTATATTATTAAATCAATAGTTGAGACAACAAAGTTATTCATATTATTATTTGCAATATTGACGATGTCTTGAAAGTTCTATCGATGTGAGGTTTGTTCACCTAATTGCGCGCCAATAGAGAGAAATCCTTATCGGAAAGCCCCCTCTTTCCTGGGAATGATCTGGCTGTTAAATATTGTGAGTTATAATATTAATGATGAATAATTGTTGAAGTATTAAGAATGTGTTTATTGAATATAAGTGAATTACAAAAGTTAGAGGGGAATAATGCAAACTTGAAAAACGTTAGGGGTATTAAAGTGTAATAAGTTAAATCAATCTGGACCATTGGTGGTGGTTTTAATAGTAAATCAATCTGGACCATTGGTTGTGGTTTTAATAGTAAATCAATCTGGACCATTGGTGGTGGTTTTAATAGTAAATCAATCTGGACCGTCGATTGTGGTTTTAATAGTAAATCAACCGTCGATGGTGGTTTTAATAGTAAATCAATCTAGACCGTCGGTGGTGGTTTTAATAGTAAATCAATCTAGACCGTCGGTGGTGGTTTTAAAGTTAAATCAATCTGGACCGTCGGTTGTGATTTTAATAGTAATCAATCTGGACCGTCCGTTCTAATAGTAAATCAATCTGGACCGTTCGTGAATTAGTTACTATTTAATCATTTCTCCTATAAATAGAAGCTTAATTCTTCTTTCATTCTCACTAATTCACTGAGACTCACAAGAGAAACTATAGAGAACAAGAAGAAGAGTATTCTGCTACTTCACTATTGCAGTATTTTGTCTTCTACTAAGGTAAGGGGTATTATTTCTTTCGTATTCATAAGTAATATTATTTTTTTCGTATTCATCCTTTAATATGTCGGAATAACCTGTCTACACGGATTACGTACCGTATGGCAGGTGAAAATCTATTTGCAGTTTCGTATGTTATTTCTTTTCATATTCTTAAATCTACACTTACTATGGTAAGTATTGCTTCTATAATCCTTGAAATTAGTGAAATATCCTTGAGTTTTGCGCTTCATCCAGTATCGTTTCGTTGGAATATTGATATGAACTTTCTTATTAAATATCAATATTTTTATCAGGGTACTATTCACGGGTTACTATTCACCCGATTACTATTCACTAAAATATTATTTACTCAGGTATTCTGGGCACTTTTCATGTCGGGGTACTATTCACGGGTTACTATTCACTCGAGTATTTGGGGCACTTTTTATGCCGGGGTGCTATTCACGAGGTACTATTCCCGAAGTACTATTCACAGGGTACTATTCACCAAAAAATTTATTTCTTTTCTGTCCAAATTATTTTTGATACATGGATATTATTCTTGAATTTTACTCTACAAAGCAGTATCATGTTGACAATTTAGACATTATTGAATTCTAGATAAATTAAATTATAAGTCTTTAAAATTTATCATGTGCTTTATTTTAATTGAATTCTTATATCATTGTCATCATCCTCATGCTTATATTGTGATGAAAGTCATCTTTGGCTGACGTGCATAGATGAACTGTTGATTGGTATGATTATGTAACGACCCCAAAATTCATACAATTTAATTCTCGACTTCGGTCGTTAACAATACATTCAACCTCTAATTTTACATCATTAAACGATAATACAACCATTGAAATTTGCGGAATAATTAAAATTTTCTATTACAAACTATTCTCGTTCCCAAAACTTTCAACCTTTACATTTAAATATCTCAGAATCATTTTAATACTACAAGAGTTTACATCACAAAACGATATTACAATTCAACATTAATACATTATTCGGAACCTTAAACATGGTTCAAATAATAATAACTCAGCCAAAGTATATAAATCTTCAAGTATCACATCTGATTTATATCTTTCAAGTAGCACATAACTTTACCTTAAATCTTTAACCTGCAAAAGTGGTTATTTGCAAGGTTAAGCTCGACAGCCCAGCAAAATCTAACAGTTTTCATGCATCACATAGCACATAATAACATGCTCGATATACATCTCATAAACATTGGACTAACATAACATACATGTTGTAGTTCATATAACAAGTATAAAGATTTCAAAAAGTTCATCATCAAATTCACATAGCAAATAGGAACTGAAAGACTTGCCTTAATCGTTGTTTAACAATAATAGTTTAACAGCTTACAGTTATCTGCACTTCACCTACCCTACACAATTATATAATCATACACATCAACTATTAGTCAAATAGCAACGCATAGTAGTTATAATGTAAACTTTACTCTATATCTCATAAGTCCGATGACATCCAACTTTGGATATGCTTTAAACATCATATTAAACTATTTTTAAAGGTTATTGAACACCCATTTCGGATAAGATAGACAGTCCAAAACAGTGTTCAAAAAGGGGCGTTCAAAACTATTTTTCATTCTTTTCCAGCTTTACCCTCTCTCGCTAAAACAGTCATAACTTTTTCGTTTCAAAACATTTTTGAGCGATTCTTAAGCCCACGCGAAGCTAACTTCTGGGACTACAACTTTTATTCTTTGACCTTTTCCAAATTCTTAACACAGAATTCTAGAAAATTAGTTCAAGGTGACTGCCTCGAGTTGGTTAGACAGTTTTTACTTGACTACTTTGAATTGTCATAACTCTTTGCTATGAAGTCGGAATTAGTCCGTTCCAGAGTCTATAGAAATCTTATTCAGTGTAATATAATATACCAAAAGTCCAGAATTTTCTAAACAATATAGCTAAAACCAAATTTTTGTTTTTGGATCAGTAGTCCACCAGTTTTTCGGACTTCTCGTTTTGACATTCAAAACTCGCTTCAACTCGTTCCAACCCAACTTTCTTTATAAATAAGTCTTATTTAACATAGTCAGACTCGTCTAAGGTCTTGGCTCCCTATCTCTAATTATAATCATTAGAACTCATTTATATAATCAAGTATTAATATTAAGGGTATATCAATTTTCTTTTATGCATTAGATAGTCTAGTTGCTAAGTTGCTAAGCCTAAGAAGAACGCTGAGAATTCAGAGAAAGAACTTGAGAGAGATTTAGAGAATTCTTGAGTTTTCCAAAGAAAGTTCAGTGGTGATAACAAGGATTTCAAGAAATTTGAAGGTATCTTAGTATTATATATATATATATATATATATATATATATATATATATATATATATATATATATATATATATGTTCTACGACAACAATTTTATACTCTGTGAATTTCTATGTTTTGAATTGTTGCTATACAATTAAATTATGATGATTATATGTGTTTGTGATGTTAGAACTAGTGTTTAAACAAGAAAATTGCATGCTAAATTCGGATAACAGTAGGAATTTTTTTTTACAGTGTATGTTTTCTCATATGGCTTATAAAGTACCAATTTTAGTGGTCAATTTGTATGTTAAACTGTAAATTAAGTCTTGTATATGTTAGTTCATTAACAAAAGAGCATAACGTAGTTTGAACGAAGAGATTTGGTAAAAAATTGAGATGTCAGTGTTGATTTTGTGAAGAAGTTAAAAAAATGGAGTTTTATATGAAATATGTGAAATTTGAGAAATTAAAATAGTTAGAAGTATTGTTAAATTGTGCTAAGTGGTTGAATATGTTAGCAATCATGTTTATAATAGTGTTATATTTATTTTGTATGTTAATTTCACTGATTTGATGGTGAAATTCGTGTTTGTTGGGCTAAAGTCGGCTACTGTTCATAGCCGTCTCTGCGTCTGTCTGTGCACCGGTGCAGCTGCGCCGGTGCCAAGGCCAGAAACAGCGCAGCTGGGCCATACCTTGGTCTGAGACAGTGAAGTCTGCCTATTTGTAGGACATGACTAATGGACCTAATCTAGTTTGGCAAGCATGTTAGTGATGTTTAAGACATAATGTGGACTATAATAACATATTATAGTATGATATAATATAAAAATATGGAGATTTTAGTTGTCACTTGAGTAAGTTATGTAATAAAACAAAATGTGATATTTTCAAAAGTTAAAGACTAATGGTAAGGTTTATGTTGGTTTATAGAAAGATATAAGTTGAAAGAACGATTTGTTTGATAACTTGATTAGTTAATCTAGTATATGACGGAAGACTTAATTGTCAACAGTAAGAGAAGTGTAACGAGATATAAGGCAGAGGTTAAATAACCTAGTTGTTGTTAACAAGTGTAATACATCTAATATGTGGTAATGGAATCTATGACGACTTTAATGAACGTTAAGTGTCAGTTTTGAAAGAAGTATACAGGAACACAAAATGAGATTATGTAATGATATGTGTCATACGAAGAGGAGTAAGCACCTGAAGATATGTGTTAAGTTTTAAAGAGACGTAAGTTATAAAAGATTAAGACTAAGAGTCATTGTGGTTTCGTTATATGTGTAACTAATGCATGTGAATATGAACCTTTGAACTGTTGTAGGATGTACGCAAAGCATTTAAGCTGTTTCTCGGTAATTGGTAATCTACGAACCAGGCAAGTCTTTTAGTTTCTATTTGCTATGTGAATTTAACTGTTTTAAATCTTTATTGCAAAGAGCATGATGTGTTATATATATGTTGAATGTATGAAATGTTAAAGTCAACTTATGACTACGTTGATTGAGTAAAGTATGCTGATTGAGTAAGTAACTCAATCTTTATATTTGCTATGTGAATTATAACATGTATGCCATGTTACTTTAATTATTAGAAGATGTATATTGAGCATGTTATTATATGTTATGTGATGCATGAAAACTGTTAGATTTTGCTGGGCTGTCGAGCTCAACCTTGCAAATAACTATTTTTGCAGGTCAAGATTTCGAGATAAAGTTATGTGTTACTTGAAAGATATGAACCAGATGTGATGCTTGAATATTCATACACTTTAGTTGTGTTAGTACTATTTGAATCATGTTTAAGGTTCTGAAGGATGTATTAGTGTTGAATTGTATTATCGTTTCGTAATGAAAACTATTGTAGTATTAAATTGATTCTGAGATATTTAGATGTGTTGAAGGTTTTGGGAACGAGCATAGTTTGTAATAGAAAATTTTAATTATTCCGCTAAATTTCAATGGTTGTATTATCATTTAATGATGTAAAATTTTAGGTTGAATATTTTATTAACGGCTGAAATCGAGAAATAAATTGTATGAATTTTGGGGTCGTTATAGTTGGTATCAGAGCCGTAGGTTATAAACCTTAGGTAGGAGTACCGTAGGCTATAACCTTAGAGAAGGAAGGTGAAGATAATGAAAGAATAAGCTCAGATAGAGTTTGAACATAAGAAGCAATTTAAGAAAATTTATTAAGAAGGGATTAGAACATGCGTGAGAGGATTCAAAGAAAAATCTTGCAGAGTTATGGGGTTACCCAACTCCAATAATAAGGATGTAAGGTGAGAACATATAGAAAATGTCTATAAGAAGAGATTGGTATGGAAGCTAAGAATAAAAAGTTATATTTAAGTATGGTATAATTGTACTCTTTAATAGTTGATGTATGGTATCTGGGCTAAACGATTCCTTCATAGAGCAGAGGTATATACGAACTAGCAACTCGGAACCTAGTTTGTTGGTTGTTTGTGGGAAACCACTCAGCGTACCATATTAAAACTGTTAGAGACTCGATGTGTACCAAGTGTAGAAAATGGATACGTATGATGAAAATGTGGAACTCGAATGAATTGTTGAGAATCTTAAAGAGATAAAGATAAGAAATGGGAGTTTCCTAACTCCAATAGCAAAGATAACGAATAATGTCGTAAATGAAAGGAAAGAAAGGGGATCGTAAAACAAAATAATCACGAGTACAGAAAAGAATCTTAAGGGATAGATAATTATAGAATAAGATCACGACGTGATCTGTTTAAGTTATTGAAGAAAGATGGTCTGTAATGTTTGAATAATTATAGCTTGATGCTATGAAGATGGTGTACTATGAAATAGTACTAGATAAACTGGCGAGGAGTTATAAATGATGTGATACGAGGAATTCGTATCGAGTTAAGAGCAAGTTAAGAGTAAGATAGAGTTAGGTGGGATTTCAATTGAGGACTCATGTGATGGCTGAGTTGTACAAACCTTTGTATGGGCGAGTGTTTTGTGCTTGCACTCAGTTTATCACATTAATAATCATTGGAATGTTGGTGTCGCGCTATCAATGTATGTGTGGCGAAAAGGTGATTCTTTTCTTATGTGTATATTTGATAGTTAGAAACTATTAAGATTAGTCAGATATTATTAGGGTTAGGTACGAGTTCTTAAAACTAATACATATGGTATGTTCGTGACTTATAATAATATGGTATGTTTTGAACCCCTCAGCGAATGGACGCCTATGGTCTGACTAGGATAAGTTCTTAAACTCATATTATTGTGGCAAGTTCCTGGATTTCCAATGTGTAATAAGTTTAATGAACTGGGGTATAGATAAGTGTGAATGGAGTATTGAGGAAGATAGAAATAAATAGACTGATTAAGCAATGGATCATTATAGAAAGTGGAGTTGATGGTGGAGACATAGGTTTTCTACATCTACTAGCTATGTTAGACTTTCAAAATTTATTGATTTCGTGCTGATGTTTGCACTTCTATTTTCTTGAAAAACATTGGATCAAGTGATGAAACCAATGAATTTTAAAAATAATACCGTTATTCGTATGTCTATGCTAATTTCTTCGGCTAGACAAAAATGATTTGAAATATATCAAAATGTATTTTTTTTATATCATCAATGCATCATGGAACATGGTGCCGAGATGATAAAAATGATGGAGTCCTCAATGCAGTATTACTTAGTGTTGGATGTGATCTAATGATCGTCAATCCACTATGGTATGATGTAGTATGACAAAGTCACAAAATGACGAAATCCTCAAACGGACTATAAATACAGTGTGGTATCATGACGTCATAAAAAGATTTTTGAGAATTCTTTAAGATATGAGAATATATATATATATATATATATATATATATATATATATATGTATATATATATTTCGATTGATGTTCGAATTGTTGAAGAAGTCTATGCTATTTGATTCAGCTAGACGATTATTGAAAGATGTTCATGAAATTCAAGCGTTTATTGAAGAATTATGTCAAACCAAATTGTTTTGGTGCGGATTCAGATGTTAAAAAATTGAGGTGAACAACCCTATAAAGGGGACATGTTTTCGGGGACAATGGTTCTGAGCGTAACGCATATAGTCGTTACAAAACACTACGTTGCGGCCCAACGTAGTGGTACAATAGGCTGGCCACCTAGTGTACGTAAGGAGAGTGTTTTCAGTCTTTGTGATTGATAAACACTCTGGTTTGCAGTGAGTAAACCAAGAATAGAGTTCACGGTCTTGTGACCCCTCAACATGATTTGGAATCTTTTAAATTCCTGAGTTATTCATACTACTTCCCAATAATTGAGCAATTATGGAAGATTCTTGTTCAATTATGGAAGATTCTTGTTATTCTGCAAGGTGGAAGTGAAAATGAGAGTATTCCTTAGAAAGAGGTAAGTCGTAGAATGCGACATTGAATGATGAATTTATTGAATAAGTGAGAAAAGAAATTTTGAAATGAGAAGGAGATGAGTTATCAAGAATAACGTAAAACTTTTAATAGAAAAGTTTAATAATTGTGGAAAGATCTTTGTGGGAAGAAGTGGTTATAGAAATCAATGAATGAATAAAGTATTAACGTAAAATCTATTTTGATAGATTGGATGAATGAGGATTAATAAATAAAATTTCGAGGACGAAATTCTTAGAAGAATGGGTGAATGTAATATTCCGAGTGTTTATGATAACGATCCTTAGAAAAGAAAATGAATTGGTTAAAGAATATGTAATACTCAAATATAATTGAGTTTAAGTAAAAGTTATGAAATAGAAACCTAGAATTTGTTGAAATAATGAATGTAGTAGGAAATATAAAATTTATATTAAGGTAATGTGTTGAATATATTCGATAAATTTTATTTTAAAAAGAGATTTGTTGAAAATCGAGTAAGGAGGTTTCGTTGATTCCGAGGATGAAATCCTTATAAGGAGGGAATGGTATGACAACCCGAATTTTTAGAAGTTATTAAAATAAGAATTTAATAATTAAAATTCTTATTATGAGATGTTTTGAATTTGAGTATGTATATGTATGTGCTGTATATTTAAAATATGTGATCTGGTGTGAAGAGAAAAATATATTCATATATTGGAAAAATGAGGTTTAATAGTACCTGAGTTATTTGTTTAACCTGTATTTTCTATTCTGGGGACAGAATCCTTGTAAGTAGGGAAGAATGTGACGATTTGATTGTTTGAATTGTGATTCTGAGGACAGAATCCTTTTAAGGAGGGAATGATGTAACATTCCAGAATTTTTACTGTAATTTTAAATATTTATTGAATTATATAAATATTTAATAGATGTGTTTATCGTTGAATAAATATTTGTTTAGTAAATAATTAAGGAATTAAGAAAATGAATAATTATGGGATAATGTTCCAATTTAATTTAACAAATAAGTTAGAGAGTTTATAGTGATTAAATGAATTATTATATTTTATTTTTGATGGGTAATTATTTGTATTGAGTTTTGTGATTAAATGATTTAATTGATAAATTGTTATTAAAATTAATTAATTAAGTATGAAAACTTAATTTAATAGAAATGTGACAAATAACAATATTATAAGTGGTTATTAAAATAAATTAAAGTAGTTTTAATTGAGTTTACCCAAACAAGGCTTTAATATATTAAGTCTTTAATTTTAAATGATTTATCAAACAAAGCCTTATGACTTTTGGATTTCTAATTTTTGAAACAAATAAAACAAATTAAATAATAAATATAATATAATTATAACTTATACGTTAGTTGTAAGACCCCAACTTATTAATGAATAAAATCAAATTTTCTCTAAATATTATTGTGAATAATAAGGGGTTAATTTGATATAATACTTTGGTTATGGGTGAAATGTGCAAATTTTACAAAATAAGCAAGTGGTTATAAAATATTCATTTTGTCGGGGAATGATCGTTTGGTCGTGGAATATTCTTGCTGTCGGGGAATATTCGTACGACGGCGCAGCCTTGTGTGGGCCCCATAACAGAAAGCGATTGGATGAAGAAAACGAAAAGTATAAGTTATTTATAAATAACGGCGTAGTTGTTACCGTTAATACTGTTGGAATACCCGGTGGTTAAAATACAGTAGCACACGGTATTGCACCAATTATTGATTCTTACGTAAGAAGACACTACTCAATAATTGTTACAGTAGTTATTGTTCAATATTTTATTTTATTGATTCAATAATTGTTGCGTTGATATTTTATATTATTGTTGTTTCAGTAATTGTTGCTGCACAGTATTTTCCATTATCAGATCAATAATTCATATTATTTGAATAATATTATTAGATAACATTATTGGCAATGTCTAGAAAGTTCTGTCTAAGGAGAGGTTTGGTCATCTAATTGCGTGCCAGTAAGGAGAAATCCTTATTGGAAAACCCCCTCTTTCCTAGGAACGGTCTGGTTGTCATAAATGTGATTCTGTAATATTATTTGTGAATAATTAATTATTGATTCATATGATAAGGAAATATTTATTTTATGCGGATATAAATGAGGGATATATTTTTGTGGTTAAAAATGAAGGAGTTAATGTTGAGGTTTTTATCAGTATTTTTGTCGGAATGGAGGTATTAAAAATCAAGGTTTTTGAGATATTTTGCGGGGGTTATAATTTTTAATCCGACCGTTGGATCGTGGTAATTTTTGGATATGTTATACATATATAAGTTGAGTATATGTCCACAAATTTTGAACCGTTAAAAATGAACGTATGATTTATTATGAATTTTACGAGATGACTGGTTCAGAAATTGTTGAATTTTCAGAGTTTATCATTTTGATAGAAAATTCTAGAATTGGTGGGCCCCACTCTTGGTTGGTGAAGAAATGTGCTGAGATTTTTATTCAAATGTGGTGGGTGGGAATAGTAGCAGGTAAAGCCATCAGGTTGCAGGTTAAGTCTGCTTCGGCGTGCTAATATTTTTCTATAAATAGAGGGCTAAGTTAGAATTGAAAATCACACCAGAAACAAGTTTTCTCTCTTTCTCTCTCTAGATTATTGAGTGTATTTTGTGAGTATTTAGATACTTTGAGAGTTTCTATTCATCAGAGCAAGTTTCTTTCAGCCTTATACCGGTATTCCGACCAGAAGTACTGATATTTTGAGGTAAGGGATATTATTTTCTTCTTAATGATATTATTTTCTTCAATATCATTATGCTGAAATATTGATATGAGTTTTTATCAAATTTGGAACTTTTTATGTCGGGATTACTATTCACGTATACGGTAGTATTCACGAATACGGCACTATTCACCGAAAAATAAAAAATTTTTCCTTTTTGTCCAAGATGTCTATTATGGTTACTATCTTTGATTGTATCCATGTTTTGATCTTTATTTTTGAATTTTGCTTCACAATTAATTATTATGAAGTATTATTGATCTTGGATAAACTGTTATACGAATCCCTAATATTTTTCCTTCTGTCTCACTGGATTCGTTCTCTTTAAGATATTTTTCATCATCCTCAGTCCTAAATGATGATATTACTGAATATCTTTGGCCTGTTGTGCAAAGATGTATGATTACTTGATGAATATCTTTGGCCTGTAGTGCAAAGATGAACAGGTGTTGAGATGAACACGACTGACAGGTGATACAAATGAATATCTTTGGCCTGTAGTGCAAAGATGAATATTTGGATAAAGATGATTATTAATTGATGTTACAGGAATAAAATATTGATGATGGACTTTTAAATCTTAGAAGATAGTAGAATTCTTTCTCTACTTGACTCTTCTAATGGTTTGCTGTTTCCGCTGCAGTTGTTGATCTAAAACTTGTTGTCGATTATATTCTATTAGATTTTTTCCTGTTGAAGACTAACGATAAGTTGTTGTATATTATCTTAGTCATAATATTCTTTACTGGGCTAGTTGAGCTCACCCTTTTCCTTTTTGTTCTATTTTTTCTTCTCAGGAGGTGAGAACATAGCAGGATCTAGTCGGGGTATGGAGTGATGGTTCTAGAAAGATGTTTTAGCAGTCCTCACTATTTCTGTAAAATAGTGTTTGAATAATTGTAATGAGGATTTATTTGAGTGTGGATATTGTCCAGAAGATAATATTTGTATTTAAACTCACAGTATATGTTGTCGTATTTTGCACGACAATTGTATTATTGAAGTTGTAGTTTGCTTTCTGTACTATGTATTTGGCAACTCAGAATGGGTGTTGTATACCTATTTTGGGGGCGTCACAGTTGGTATCAAAGCTTAGGGATATGATCCCTGGCTGAGATGTGAGACAAGAACTAGGACGGGAGAGACGGAAAATTCCTTCGCTAGTATGACCTGACTAAGTTTATTTGGTGTTTATTTGGTCGGTCAGAGTATAGGGATAATATATGACATGACTATTAACTCTTGTTTTATGGCAGTATTTAAGAATGGCAGCTGAGAACGTTAATAATGGAGTAAATCAGACCGTGGAGACACCTTTGATCACCACCCAGGGGAACGTGCAACAGGAAGGCAATATTCTTCCTGTAAACAGCGTTACCGAGCAAACGATGAATGATGGAATGTTTAGGAGCTTTTTGCAGTTCATGCAAAATCAGACGAGGGAGACTCGTGTGCAGAATACGGGTGGAAATGATAACAACGCGCGGTTTGTCACAGCTAAGCAGTTCAAAGAATTGGGACCACCAGAATTTAAGGGAAAGCCGGATCCGATCATAGCGGAAACGTGGGCCAAGCAAATTACCCAGATATTCGATGTCTTGGGATGCACGGAGGAACAGAAGGTTCCATTCGCCACCTTTATGTTCCGCGGTGAGGCAGACTACTGGTGGGAGTCTGTGAAGCGTACCCAGCCTGACGCACTCAACATGTCCTGGGAAACATTTCAAAAACTGTTCAACGACAAGTACTTTCCTGAAAGTATTCGTCATATGAAGGAGGTGGAGTTTATCAGACTGGAACAAAACAACATGACGGTGTCCCAGTACGAAGCGAAGTTTGCAGAGTTATCCAGGTTTGCACCTCATTTGGTCGAAAATGAGGAACGAATGACAAGGATGTTTCTGAGAGGTCTAAAACCCGAGATTCGGCAATATCTTATCTCTCATAAATTTTCTTTATATTCAGATGTTGTAAACAGGGCTCAATTATTAGAGCGAGATAATGAGTATGTGCAACCGAGGGACCACAACTAGGGTCATACCGGTGGCGGCAGTCATCGAAGCAATGAAAACCAGCAGGGAGGAAAACATTCGGACAAAAGCGGTAACCACTCTGGTGGTAATCGTGGTCGTGATAATAGAAGGAGCGAGTCCGGAGGAGATTTCAAGAAGAGAAGGTACAACAATGATAATATGAAGACGTCAGCACAAACATCAACTGTTTCTAGGGGAGGAGAACGACCACTGGTCGTATGTTACAAATGTAGGAAAGAGGGAAATATCAGCCCAAACTGCCCACAACAATCTAAGGTTTGTTATAACTGTGGAAAAGAGGGTCATATAGCTCGAGAGTGTTCTGTAGCAAAACCAAGTTCAGCGGGGATGGTGACTCCAAAAGTTGTCCCGGATAAGTCGAAATCAATGGTTCTTGGAAGGGCGTTTGTCGTGACTGGCCAAAACGCGAGAAACCCGAACGAGGTGATCACGGGTAAGCTAATCTTGAATTCTTGCGAAGTTTATACTTTACTAGATATCAGTTCTACCCATTCTTTTATCTCTCCTGCTTGTGCTCAATGTTTAAACTTGACTCCGGAGAAATTGGACTTTAACTTATCTGTTGAAACTCCGTTGGGTGAAACCTTTGTTACATCTACAGTTAATAAATCTTGCATGATCCAAGTTGGCACTATCACATTACCTGTTGATCTTATCTCTTTAAAGATACTTGCTTTTGATGTGATTTTAGGAATTGATTGGTTAACCACTCATCATGCTAAAATTGATTGTTTTCATAAGGTTGTTAGTTTTCATATTCCTAACCAACCTGTCATACGAATTCAAACTACTAAACCACTAAAATCAGTCACTGTCATATCAAGCCACAAAGCTATTCGTTTATTGAAAAACGGATGTCAAGCTTTCTTAGCCCATGTTATGGATTTGAACAAAGACAAGTCAGATTTGAATAATATTTCTATTGTTAGAGAATTTCCCGATGTATTTCCTGAAGAACTTCCTGGTCTACCCCCAGAACGTGAAGTTGAATTCTTTATTGACCTTGAACCTGGTACAAAGCCCATTTCTAAAACTCCATATCGAATGGCTCCTATTGAACTTCAGGAGTTAAAAGTCCAACTACAGGAGTTGTTGGACATCGGTTTTATTCGTCCTAGTACGTCTCCTTGGGGTGTTCCTGTTTTATTCGTAAAGAAGAAAGGCGGGAGTATGCGACTTTGTATTGACTATCGAGAATTGAACCATGTCACCATCAAGAATAGGTATCCGCTACCTCGCATTGATGACCTGTTCGACCAGTTACAAGGAACACAATTCTTTTCAAAGATCGACCTTCGTTCTGTATATCATCAACTGAAGATTAAAACTGAGGATATTCCAAAGACTGCCTTCAGAACTCGGTACGGGCATTATGAATTCTTAGTCATGTCTTTTGGATTGACTAATGCTCCTGCTGCCTTCATGGATATGATGAACCGTGTATTCAAAGAATATTTGGATCAGTTCATTGTTGTCTTTATTGATGACATCCTAATCTATTCCAAAAGCCGTGAAGATCATGAGCACCATTTGAAGCTGGTACTGCAAAGGCTTCGTGAAAATAAGCTATATGCCAAATTGAAGAAATGCGAGTTCTGGCTTGAGGAAGTAGCATTCCTTGGGCACGTGGTGTCAAAACATGGAGTATCTGTCGACCCGACGAAGATTGAAGCCATACAAAGTTGGGAGCAACCAAAGTCGGTAACCGAAGTACGTAGCTTTCTGGGCTTAGCTGGTTATTATCGGAGATTTGTGGAAGGATTTTCTCGAATTGCTGCTCCGTTAACTCAGCTGACTCGGAAAGATACAAAATTAGTATGGAGTGAGGAATGCGAGAAGAGTTTCCAAGAACTCAAGAGGAGACTCATTTCGGCACCTGTTCTGACAATACCATCTGGTTCGGATGGATTTATTATCTACAGCGATGCTTCAGGCAAAGGGTTAGGATGTGTTCTCATGCAACATGGGAAAGTCATAGCCTATGCCTCACGACAACTCAAAGAATATGAGAGGAATTATCCTACTCATGATTTGGAGTTGGCAGCAGTTGTTTTTACATTGAAGATCTGGAGACACTACCTTTATGGGGAGAAAGTGGAGATCTATACAGATCATAAAAGCCTCAAATATTTCTTCACCCAAAAGGAACTCAACATGCGGCAGCGACGTTGGCTCGAGCTGTTGAAAGATTACGATCATACCATCCAATATCATCCTGGAAAAGCAAACGTAGTAGCTGACGCATTGAGTAGAAGATCATATGCGGGTACGAGTGCAATGTTGTTAACACAAAGGCCCATTTTGTATGACTTGCAAAGGATGGAGATAGAGATAAAGGCTCCAAGTACCCACATGATGATATCAAATATACGAGTAGAACCGACTTTAATCGATAAAGTTAAAGCTGCTCAAGCTACGGACATGGAGCTGATGCGTATGAAGAAGAAAGTGCAAGAAGGTGCTATTCCAGAAGCAAGAATCGATGAAGAAGGAATACTTCGAGTCAACTCCAGACTTTGTGTTCCTAACGATTTTGACTTGAAGCATAGAATAATGATGGAGGCACACAACACATCGTTTGCAATCCATCCTGGGAGTACCAAAATGTATCACGATCTTCGACATACATTTTGGTGGAGCAATATGAAAAGAGAGATCGCGGAGTTTATCTCGAGATGTTTAACTTGTCAACGTGTAAAAGCGGAACATCAAGTACCAAAGGGTCCATTGCAACCACTTGAGATTCCGAAATGGAAGTGGGAACACATTACTATGGATTTTGTTACGGGTCTTCCCAAGGTTTCTCAAGGCATAGATGCGATTTGGGTTATTGTTGATAGATTAACCAAGTCCGCTCATTTCTTGCCGATACGTGAGACTTATTCCCTTGAACGTCTTGCTAGTATGTACGTGAACGAGATTGTGAGATTGCATGGCATGCCAGTATCCATAGTATCGGATCGTGACCCAATATTCACTTCACGATTTTGGGTTAGCTTGCAGAAAGCTATGGGCACGGATTTACGATTCAGTTCGGTATACCATCCTCAAACGGACGGACAATTAGAGAGGACTATTCAAACTCTTGAAGATCTATTAAGAATTTGTGTCCTAGATCTCAAAGGGAGTTGGGATAAGTACCTACCATTGGTGGAATTCTCCTACAACAACAGTTATCAGGCGAGCATAGGTGTGGCTCCATTCGAGGCATTGTATGGAAGAAAATGTCGTTCTCCAGTATGCTGGGACGAGGTGGGTGAAGCAACATTGTTGGGACCAGAGTTGGTACGCATTACTGCAGAGAAGATCTAAACGATTCGACAACGTATACAAACGGCACATGATCGACAAAAGAGTTATGCGGATCTTTATCGGAAGGACGTGGAATTTAATATTGGGGATCATGTATTATTACGTGTTGCACCATGAAAGGGAGTTACAAGATTTGGGAAGAGAGGAAAGCTCAATTCAAGATTTGTTGGTCCATTTGAGATTCTTGAGCGAATAGGAAATGTGGCATATAGACTCGCATCACCTCCAAGCATGTCTCGTGTTCATAATGTTTTTGACATATCTATACTTCGTAAATATGTTAAAGACCCGAACCACATTATTGAGTTAGAACCAGACGAGATAGCTGAAGATTTAACGTACGAGGAGGTACCTGTTAAGATCTTGGATAGGAAAGAGCATGTCCTACGCACGAAGGTTATACCATAAGTTAAGGTTTTGTGGAGAAACCATGCTATTGAAGAAATGACCTGGGAGTTGGAATCAGAAATGAAAGCGAGGTATCCTCACCTTTTTGAAACATCAGGTACGTACGTCAATTTCGAAGACGAAATTTCATAAGGAGGGGAGGTTGTAAGACCCCAACTTATTAATGAATAAAATCAAATTTTCTCTAAATATTATTATGAATAATAAGGGGTTAATTTGATATAATACTTTGGTTATGGGTGAAATGTGCAAATTTTGCAAAATAAGCAAGTGGTTATAAAATATTCATTTTGTCGGGGAATATTCGTTTGGTCGTGGAATATTCTTGCTGTCGGGGAATATTCGTACGACGGCGCAGCCTTGTGTGGGCCCCATAACGGAAAGCGATTGGATGAAGAAAACGAAAAGTATAAGTTATTTATAAATAACGGCGTAGTTGTTACCGTTAATACTGTTGGAATACCCGGTGGTTAAAATACAGTAGCACACGGTATTGCACCAATTATTGATTCTTACGTAAGAAGGCATGACTCAATAATTGTTACAGTAGTTATTGTTCAATATTTTATTTTATTGATTCAATAATTGTTGCGTTGATATTTTATATTATTGTTGTTTCAATAATTGTTGCTGCACAGTATTTTTTATTATTCGATCAATAATTCATATTATTTGAATAATGTTATTAGATAACATTATTGGCAATGTCTAGAAAGTTCTGTCTAAGGAGAGGTTTGGTCATCTAATTGCGCGCCAGTAAGGAGAAATCCTTATTGGAAAGCCCCCTCTTTCCTGGGAACGGCCTGGTTGTCATAAATGTGATTCTGTAATATTATTTGTGAATAATTAATTATTGATTCATATGATAAGGAAATATTTATTTTATGCGGATATAAATGAGGGATATATTTTTGTGGTTTAAAATGGAGTTAATGTTGAGATTTTTATCAGTATTTTTGTCGGAATGGAGGTATTAAAAATCAGGATTTTTGAGATATTTTGCGGGGGTTATAATTTTTAATCCGACCGTTGGATCGTGGTAATTTTTGGATATGTTATACATATATAAGTTGAGTATATGTCCACAAATTTTGAACCGTTAAAAATGAACGTATGATTTATTATGAATTTTACAAGATGACTGGTTCAGAAATTGTTGAATTTTTGGAATTTATCATTTTGATGGAAAATTCTAGAATTGGTGGGCCCCACTCTTGGTTGGTGAAGAAATGTGTTGAGATTTTTATTCAAATGTGGTGGGTGAGAATAGTAGCAGGTAAAGCCATCAGGTTGCAGGTTAAGTCTGCTTCGGCGTGCTAACATTTTCCTATAAATAGAGGGTTAAGTTAGAATTGAAAATCACACCAGAAACAAGTTTTCTCTCTTTCTCTCTCTAGATTATTGAGTGTATTTTGTGAGTATTTAGATACTTTGAGAGTTTCTATTCATCAGAGCAAGTTTCTTTCAGCCTTATACCGGTATTCCGACCAGAAGTACTGATATTTTGAGGTAAGGGATATTATTTTCTTCTTAATGATATTATTTTCTTCAATATCATTATGCTGAAATATTGATATGAGTTTTTATCAAATTTGGAACTTTTTATGTCGGGGTTACTATTCACGTATACGGTAGTATTCACGAATACGGCACTATTCACCGAAAAATAAAAAAAATTTCTTTTTTGTCCAAGATGTCTATTATGGTTACTATCTTTGATTGTATCCATGTTTTGATCTTTATTTTTGAATTTTGCTTCACAATTAATTATTATGAAGTATTATTGATCTTGGATAAACTGTTATACGAATCCCTAATATTTTTCCTTCTGTCTCACTGGATTCGTTCTCTTTAAGATATTTTTCATCATCCTCAGTCCTAAATGATGATATTACTGAATATCTTTGGCCTGTTGTGTAAAGATGTATGATTACTTGATGAATATCTTTGGCCTGTAGTGCAAAGATGAACAGGTGTTGAGATGAACACGACTGACAGGTGATACAAATGAATATCTTTGGCCTGTAGTGCAAAGATGAATATTTGGATAAAGATGATTATTAATTGATGTTACAGGAATAAAATATTGATGATGGACTTTTAAATCTTAGAAGATAGTAGAATTCTTTCTCTACTTGACTCTTCTAATGGTTTGTTGTTTCCGCTGCAGTTGTTGATCTAAAACTTGTTGTCGATTATATTCTATTAGATTTTTTCCTGTTGAAGACTAACGATAAGTTGTTGTATATTATCTTAGTCATAATATTCTTTACTGGGCTAGTTGAGCTCACCCTTTTCCTTTTTGTTCCATTTTTTCTTCTCAGGAGGTGAGAACATAGCAGGATCTAGTCGGGGTATGGAGTGATGGTTCTAGAAAGATGTTTTAGCAGTCCTCACTATTTCTGTAAAATAGTGTTTGAATAATTGTAATGAGTATTTATTTGAGTGTGGATATTGTCCAGAAGACAATATTTGTATTTAAACTCACAGTATGTGTTGTCGTATTTTGCACGACAATTGTATTATTGAAGTTGTAGTTTGCTTTCTGTACCATGTATTTGGCGACTCAGAATGGGTGTTGTATACCTATTTTGGGGGCGTCACATTATTTTTTTTACTGGTATCCTAATTAGTATTAGTATTAAGGGTATATCATTTTTCTTTTACGCATTAGATAGTTTAGTTGCTAAGTTGCTAAGCTTAAGAAGAACGCTGAGAATTCAGAGAAAGAACTTGAGAGAGATTGAGAGAATTCTTAAGTTTTCCAAAGAAAGTTCAGTGGTGATAACAAGGATTTCAAGTAATTTGAAGGTATCTTAGTATTATATATATATATATATATATATATACACACACACACACACACACACACACATATATATGTTCTACGACAACAATTTTATACTCTGTGAATTTCTATGTTTTGAATTGTTGCTATACAATTAAATTATGATGATTATATGTGTTTGTGATGTTAGAACTAGTGTTTAAACAAGAAAATTGCATGCTAAATTCGGATAACAGTAGGAAATTTTTTTTACAGTGTATGTTTTCTCATATGGCTTATAAAGTACCAATTTTAGTGGTTAATTTGTATGTTAAACTGTAAATTAAGTCTTGTATATGTTAGTTCATTAAGAAACGAGCATAACGTAGTTTGAACGAAGAGATTTGGTAAACAATTGAGATGTCAGTGTTGATTTTGTGAAGAAGTTCAAAAAAAAATGGAGTTTTATATGAAATATGTGAAATTTGAGAAATTAAAATAGTTAGAAGTGTTGTTAAATTGTGCTAAGTGGTTGAATATGTTAGCAATCATGTTTATAATAGTGTTATATTTATTTTGTATGTTAATTTCACTGATTTGATGGTGAAATTCGTGTTTGTTGGGCTAAAGTCGGCTACTGTTCATAGCCGTCTCTGCGTCTGTCTGTGCACCGGCGCAGCTGCGCCGGTGCCAAGGCCAGAAATGGCATAGCTGCGCCGGTGCAACTACGTCGGTCCCAGGCTTAAGTATGGCGTAGCTGCGCCATACCCTGGTCTGAGACAGTGAAGTCTGCCTATTTGTAGGACATGACTAATGGACCTAATCTAGTTTGGCAAGCATGTTAGTGATGTTTAAGACATAATGTGGACTATAATAACATATTGTAGTATGATATAATATCAAAATATGGAGATTTTAGTTGTCACTTGAGTAAGTTATGTAATAAAACAAAATGTGATGTTTTCAAAAGTTAAAGACTAATGGTAAGGTTTATGTTGGTTTATAGAAAGATATAAGTTGAAAGAACGATTTGATTGATAACTTGATTAGTTAATCTAGTATATGATGGAAGACTTAATTGTCAACAGTAAGAGAAGTGTAATGAGATATAAGGCGGAGGTTAAATAACCTAGTTGTTATTAACAAGTGTAATACCTCTAATATGTGGTAATGGAATCTATGACGACTTTAATGAACGTTAAGTGTCGGTTTCGAAAGAAGTATAAAGGAACACAAAACGAGATTATGTAATGATAAGTGTCATACGAAGAGGAGTAAACACCTGAAGATATGTGTTAAGTTTCAAAGAGACGCAAGTTATAAAAGATTAAGACTAAGAGTCATTGTGGTTTCGTTATATGTGTAACTAATGCATATGAATATGAACCTTTGAACTGTTGTAGGATGTACGCAAAGCATTTAAGCTGTTTCTCGGTAATTGGTAATCTACGAACCAGGCAAGTCTTTCAGTTCCTATTTGCTATGTGAATTTAACTGTTTTAAATATTTATTGCAAAGAGCATGATGTGTTATATATATGTTGAATGTATGAAATGTTAAAGTCAACTTATGACTACGTTGATCGAGTAAAGCATGTTGATTGAGTAAGGAACTCAATCTTTATATTTTCTATGTGAATTATAGCATGTATGCCATGTTACTTTAATTATTAGAAGATGTATATTGAGCATGTTATTATGTGTTATGTGATGCATGAAAACTGTTAGATTTTGCTAGGCTGTCGAGCTCAACCTTGCAAATAACCATTTTTATAGGTCAAGATTTCGAGGTAAAGTTATGTGTTACTTGAAAGACATGAACCAGATGTGATGCTTGAATATTCATACACTTTAGTTGTGTTAGTACTATTTGAACCATGTTTAAGGTTCTGAAGGATGTTTTAGTGTTGAATTGTATTATCGTTTCGCAGTGAAAACTATTGTAGTATTAAATTGACTCTGAGATATTTAGATGTAAAGGTTGAAGGTTTTGGGAACGAGCATAGTTTGTAATAAAAAAATTTAATTATTCCGCTAAATTTTAATGGTTGTATTATCATTTAATGATGTAAAATTTGAGGTTGAATGTTTTATTAATGACTGAAATCGAGAATTAAATTGTATGAATTTTGGGATTGTTAAAGAGTTAAAAGGGATTTTTATTCTAAATTCACTCTATACCTTACTAAATCTCTTTTTAATACTTTTTGTTTTATTCAATCATAGTCCATCACAAGAATTAATCAAACACAACCGTTAGATTAAGTCAATATTAATATGCAATCTTCAGATCAAATAAAGTGATCTCGGTTCATTTCACTTCATTTTTCTCGTCCTTTCCAAATCTCTCCCCCTATATTTAAAATAACTCTCAACTTCATTTTTCTCTCTCTTCACTACCTATTTCTAAACTTAGATCTGGTCATTGTTGTGCTTAGATTCTAGTTGTGTACGATGGGTCTGCAGATTTCTTTTTTTTTTTTTGCTAATTAGTCAGCAGATTTATTTGTTTATTTTTCTTGTTACTTGTGTGTATGATATTACTTAATTTTGTAGATTACAATTTGACTACTTGAGATTTGATTACAATTTCAGATTCTAGTTGTGTATGACTTTTGTGAGAGAAGAAACATTGTAATGTGTTTTTTCTATTAAAAAAAATAGCCCACGTGCCTCATATTTTCAGCCCAAAAAAAACTGGGCCATTATGGCCCAGCCCAAATTTGGCCCCGTCCACCGACGGCCAGGCCCATTTGGGCTGGCCCGACCCGTTTTCCTGGTCTACTGGTGAGCAAAATTAAGATTTTTCAAATTGCTGAATAATAGTTTCCTCCTCATGCCCACATCTCAGACAATTAAATCATGTAAAATTGTAAATAATTGTACGACTTTTTAAAATAGTTTTGTAAATTTTTACGTATTTGAATTGACTTTATAAAGTGAAATTAATTAATCTTATATTTTTAATAGAGGAATTTGCATGTATAATATTGACAAAATATAATCCTGATAAAATACCTTAAATATTTGAAATGCTCATTTTTCTTTGTTATATTTTTCTCGGAGCTTTAAGTTTTTAGTAGTTGCTCAATCTTCAACACTTGCTTACTCCATTTGTTCCCTAGCCTTTTTTTTTGCTAAATTTATGTTGACGAATTTATTTATGGTGTGTGCATGATAAGGTTTGTTGTGATGGTATGTCTATATATATATAAGGATTAATGGAGCAGCACAGCTGTGCAGATTCTCAAATATACACAGTCTACGATCGTAGAATCAAGTTACTCTACCATCTGAGGATTAACTCTATGTTTTACGGTAATAGAGTGACTACTCTACTATCAGTTAATAACTACTCTACGATCGTAGACTGTGTACATTTAGAACTTGCACAGTTGTGCACCTCTGTTTTTTCATATATATATATATATATATATATATATATATATATATATATATATATATATATATATATATATATATGGGTTCTATTTCATAGCCAACGTTAGTTACTAACACTATTCCAGCTAACAGGCTTAAAAAAATTGGTTTAATATGGGTTCTATTTTTTAAGTTTGATATTTAAGTTTGAAAAAAATATCAAACTTAAAAAAAATTGGTTTTAAGAAAAAAAATATCAAACTCATAAACTTTGATATAAAAATATAAAAATATTAAATTTAGTGTACTCCAATATTTCTAAGTTTGATTTTTTTTCTTTACTATTATTATGTTGAGATATTAGAGTACATTAAATATATTACTCATATGTTCCATCTTCTGCGTAATAATCAATATTTGGCCTTCTCAAATTGGTTGTAGGTCTTACTAGCTGTTAGTTTAAAAAGCCAAAATTACGGCATAAATAACCACTTGACCCATGCCAAAATTAATCTCAACTATATATATATCACCCAATTTAATACGAAAAGGTATTCAACTCAAAATTACTATTAGAATAATACACACCCAAAATTACTATTATAAGCTCTCGTATCAAGTTCCTATACACCTACTAGGGGTAAGGATGGTGCGGTTTGAAGCCCAAACCACACCCGAAACTGCTTAAGTGCGGTTTGACAAATCGAAAATCGCACATGAAACCACTTATGATTGGTGCGGTGTGATTTTATTTGGTACGGTTTCGACTCCAAAACCAATTGAAACAATAAAATTTTATGCAATTTTAGTAGTGGAGTTAAAATTATAAATCTTATTTTGAACATTCCACCGTCTTACATTTCCAAGGGGACTGCAAATTTGTTTGGGTTTGGTTCATTTTTTTGTAATGGCAAGTCCAAAAAGAAAAAGAAATGATTCATATAATTAATACAAGGCCAGGGGTAAATTTTCGTGTACATACATCATGTTTATTAATAATATACTCTCTTATATATATAGTTGCATATTAACATATTTTGAGTTCAAAATAAAAGCTTAGTGAACGGAAGGTGTTTTTTTGGTTTTGGTGGATTTACAAATAAGGGTAGATTGCTTTGGTACGTTAATGTATATCAACATGTCAAAGGTTTAGGGGACAAGAGTAAAAGGAATCCTTCATTCATGTCAATTCCCATGCTTTGATTTCTTCTCTTTTGATTTTTCTGGCAGCATCATGATAATTACATGTGGTTGTCTTTTTGTTCCTTTGCAACATTCAAGTTTTCTATAAATGTGATTTATACAAAGTTTTATAATTTTATAGCTCAAAATAGAATTTACACATGGTGCGGTTTCAGTTTTATACGTGCAGTTTTGGCTAGTAACCAAACCGAAACCGTAAATTTAATTTTTCAACCCACCTAAAACCGCCACATACACTAGAACCGTTGGTGAAGTTTTAATTTGTGTGGTTTGTGCGGTTTTTGGTGCAGTTTTGTTTCTAATTTGGTTCCTTGCTCAGCCCTAACACCTACATAATATTCACAACTAGGGTTGCAAACGAACTGAACCGACCTTTGTCGAATTTGAATCAAACTCGAACACTTTTTAGTTGAACTCGAACATGTTCGAGTATAACTTCATCGGACCAACAACTATGTACGAGTTCGGATCGTTTAGTATTCGCGAACACTTTACGAACAAGTTGAACATAAGTTTGTTTGTGAACATGAAAAGTTCGCGAACGTTCACAAACACAAACTTGTTCACGAACACCAAACTTGTTTACTAACATAAACTTGTTCACGAACACAAACTTGTTCGTGAACAAGCACCAAACTTGTTCACGAACACCAAATTTGTTCACGAACACAAATTTGTTCGCGAACATAAACTTAAAACTCTAAAGCAAAAAACAGTTAAATAAATACCAAAAATATCTTCTCTAAGAGTCTAAGTAATTCAATCAAAAATTAGATCAAATATTGTAATCATCATTCTTAGAATAGGATATAATCATATAAATATAATATATATCATATTATATTATTATCATATTATAATTGATATATAAGTCTTATATCACACTATATAAGACTTATTTAAGAATAAAATATAATATATATCATATTATCACACACACACACACACACATATATATATATATATATATATATATAATATTAAATTAGTAATAGTGGATTAGTGGATAATATTATTACTTATTACATAATTAATCTAAAATAAATGTATAATACTCCATCTATTTCATAAAAATAGTCTTATTTAAGATTTTTTATAATTAAAAATATGAAATCGTAAAATTTTAAGATTAAAAATAATGTGAATTTAGTTGATTGAGATTAATTCAATATCTAATAAACTAATATTGTTAACTTTGAAAATTTGAAATTTGGAATCTATTTATACCAAATACTTCCTTCATTCCTATAATACCCGTGAATTTTATAAATAATATTAGTATTGAAGATGAAAATATTTGAATATTTATGTTTAATACATATAGTTTTATGTGTGTCTTGAAAGGCGATAATTCAATTTAAATTGAATTAAGTATGTGATAATTGAGAAATGTGGTGGGAATAAAAATGAACTTAATTAAGCTTATGAGGTATGCCTAGTGTGGCATAACAATGGACTAAGTAATTCATTAATTCAATTAATGAGGAAAAGATTAAATAATGTGATGGATTAATTATTGTTATTATTTATTTGTTATGTGCAAATTATATGTGTGGTGTGATCATATGGATACTTAATAAAATTGCATCATACATGAAACATCTAATGTGATATTAAGAACAATATTATAATATGAGAATTAATTTCAAGAAAATAAATGTTTGATATTAATCATCATTATGGCATTTATGTGTAATTAAAAGAATAAGTTTTATGGAAAATAGTGGGTTGTTAATACTGATGAGTGGGTTTCATACCTATGAATTGGGTTCCTATTTGGACTTAAACAGTGTTTGTTCTGTCCGTTTTCGTATCATTTTCTGTGTTTTGTAAGTGTTTTTGTGTAGGGTTAGTACGTGTTAGCTAAGGCGAGGATGGTGGCGATATGGCAAAGAAGTGCAGCAATGTAGCAGAAAACATTAGAGTGCAGCATAGTATCCCGTCGGGGCTGGCTATTTTACAAAGGAAACACCCGTCGGGGCGGGGGTAGACACATGGCATAAGCTTAGTACCCCGCTAGGGCGGGGGTTCCCAAGGTAAATTATTCCGCCGAGGCGGGGGTACGCGGATTAGAAAGCTGAGTTTTGTTGCAATTCGTCTACCGCTATGGAGTCGACTGAATGACTTTGGATTCAATTGGGACTGGATAGAGCACGTTTTTAGTTGCTATTACATAGACTTAAGGGATTCTATTCATTCATTCAACATACAATCAATCAATTTTAACTTTGAATCCCTAATTTGGAGAAGATTGTGGAGGAGCAAAGCAAAGGAGCAAGGTTCACGAAGATTGCAGAATTGAGTGAAGAGAAGGGTGGTTCTATAATATTCTTGTTCTTTAATTTCAATTTCTGTAATTGGGTGATGTTTTCTTTAATCTATTCAGTGTTTAATTCATTAGTTATGAACTAAATTATCTTATTAAGCTTACAATGGGTCTTTAAGTGTAACAAGGATTATCATGCTTTAAATTTAATTCAATGAAGTTATTTTTCAGTTCATCTATTATGATTTATGCGTAACTTATGAATTGCTTGATCACCAATTCTGTGTGGACTTGTATGTAATCGAGAGATGAGATATGAGTTTAGACTTAGTCATAATAGCATGTGTTTGTGATTTCTGCGTTTTGATGGAATTCATGATGTATGTTTAGGATAGAGATATACCTATGCATCACATGTAATCGTGTAAGAACTTGAAATTTAAACCTTCTTTAATTTTAATTGACATAGAGATATTGTGAATTAGTTAGTTAGGGTGGTTGGCTTAATTCTATCATCTGTGAATTTAAGTTGATATGGTGTTAGTGCATTGAGAGATGACTAACTCTACTTTTGAGTTCTTGATTAATGAATTGAAATAGTTAATTTGATTGAAAAGAAGTGTGATAATCTGAGTGAAACATAAAGTGAAGTTGTAGGCTTAATTCTTCATTAATCAAGTACCCAACTAATTTATATTCTAGCTCAATTTAAATATTATTTGGACTAACTCAATGATCATGGATTATATGATTATATACATTTGTATATTGTGCCTATAACTTAACATAAGGTGTGACACCCCCAAAATAGGTCCGCACAACCCATTCTGAGCCGCCAAATATATGATACAGAAATCAAATACAAACTTCATTAATACAATTGTCGTGTAAAATACGATAACACATGTGTTGTGAGTTTTAATACATATATTGTCTTGTATACAATATCCAAACTCAAATAAAGTCCTCATTACAATTATTGATACACTATTTTACAAAATAGTGAGGACTGCTATAATAACTGTCTTGAACCATCACTCCATACCCCGACTAGTCCCAGCTATATTCTCGCCTCCTGAGAAGAATAATGGAATAAAAAAGAAAAGGGTGAGCTCAACTAGCCTAGTAAAGAATATTATGACTAAGATAATGTAGAACAAATTAACCTTAGTCCTCAACAGGGAAAAACTGATAGAATACAATAGACAACAAGTTTTAGATCAACAACTGCAGCGGAAATAACAATCCATTAGAAGAGTCAAGTAGAGCATGATATTTACTATCTTCTATGATTTAAAAGTCCATCATCAATATTTTATCCCTATAACATCATTTAATAAATATTTCAAATCAACGAATTATCCATGCACTACGGGCCAATGATATTCATTCGTATCACCAGTGGTCATGATCATGCCAAACACCTGTCCAGCTATGCACTGCGGGCCAAAGAGGACTTTCACCACAAGCCATATCTATAACATTAAAGGTTATGATTGTACCAATACACAACTCCTGGTCATAATCATATTAATCAACAGTCCATCTTTGCACTACGGGCCAAAGATGACTTCCAGTATAATATAAGCATGAGGATGATGATAATGATATAAAGATTCAATCAAGTGAGATAAATGATAAATATTAGAGAATTCTAATTCAATTTATTTAGAGTTCAAAAATATCCAAATCGTCAACATGATAAATTTGTGGAGTAAAATTCAATAATGATATTCATGTATCAAAAATAATTTGGATAGAAAAGAAAATTAAATTCTGTTGTGAATAATACTCATGAATAGTATTGTACGTATGAATAGTGTCCATGAGTAGTACCGTATGAATAGTACCCATACATGAAAAGTTTAAAATTTAATAATAAAGTTCAGACTAATATTCTAGTGAAATGATATTAGATGAAGCGCAAAACTTAAGGAATTTTTAATCATTTCAGGAATTATAGAAGCAATACTTACAATAGTAAGTTTAAATTTAAGAATATGAAATGGAATAATATCCCTTTTCATAATATGGAGTATGAAAGAAAATCATATTTCTTATGAGTATTGCAAAAAAATAATATCCTTTACCTTAGTAGAAACTGGATTTGACTGTAATATCGGATATTTTTCTGAGAAAATCTTGCACAAAAAACTACACTCAAAGTATCCTTATACTCAAGAAAAATACTCATAATACTATAAAATAAGAATTTCTGATATTGAAGGTGTGTTTTAGGAAGGAGGGGTTACCTCCTATTTATAGTGCAACGGAGGGATAAAAGTTAAAAACAACTGCCTAACTTTTTTTTTTCTTTCCTCCTCCGCCTAACATGCCTAACATCCCATTTCTTTCTCTTTTCTTTGCCTAACCATCACTTTCTCTGCCTAACCACCCAATTCCAAGATTGAGGGCCCACTTTTGAAAAAAAAAAACAACTTTGCAGGTAAAAGTAACAAGCCACCAAAAAGAAAAGAATGCGCAGAGGTGCACGGAAGGAAAAATAAAATGATAACCCTCACTCCACTTTTATTCACATGCTAAAAATTATATATTGTTATAATAATATTACCATTTAAATTATAAAAAAATTGTAATATTATAATAATATATTTGAATAAATATTTTATCGGAGAAGATAATTGCCAAACTTTTAACAAATAATTCATACAAAATTCTTTCATATATATCAAAATTGAACCAACATCCACCACATAATAATTATTCATAATTAATATTATAAGCTCACAATATTAACAACCAGATCATTCCCAGGAAAGATGGGGCTTTCTGATAAGAATTTATCCTTATTGGCGCGCAATTAGATAACCTAACCCCTTTCCTCGATAGAATTTTATAGACATTGCCAGTAATGCTAGCTAATAATATGAATAATTGTGTCATGTCAATTATTGATTTATTAATATAAAATATTATGCAGATAATACTGTGACAATAATTGAATCAATAATATGAGATACTGTGCAACAATTACTGTGACAATTATTAAATGAAACTGAGTGATTTTTTACGTCAGAATCAATAATTCAAAAATAATGTGCAGTACCGTGTGCTACTATGCAACCACACGTATTACTATACTTTTTATCATTAGGTATTTTAGCAGTTAACGGTAAAACTTTTTCGTTATTTTTATAAAAAAAGTTATTTCTGTCACTTTCTATATCTGACAGTTATTATGTTATGTGATCCACCAATGATTGCGCCGTCGTACGGATATTTTTCGACAAAAAGAATATTCCCCAACCAAACGAATATTTTATAACCACTTGCTTACTTTGCAAAAATTACACATTTCATCCATAACTAACGTATTATATCAAATCAACACTATATTATTCAAAATAATAATTTGAGAAATTAAATCTTTATTAATAAAAAGTTGGGGTCTTACAACCTCCCCTCTTTATAAAATTTTATCCTCGAAATTGATATACGTATCCGGTATGTCGAAGAGGTGATGATACCTTATTTTTATATCAGATTCTAGCTCCCAAGTTATTTCCTCAATATCGTGATTTCTCTATAAAACTTGACTTGGGGTATAACCTTTGAGCGTAGAATATGTTCCTTCTTATCAAAGATTTTAACAGGTACATCTTCATACGTTAAATCTTCTGCTATCTCATCTGGTTCTAATACAATAATGTGGTTCGGTTCTTTCACATATTTACGTAGCATGGATATGTGGAAAACGTTATGAACACGAGACATACTTGGTAGTAAGGTGAGTCTATATAGGCCACAGTTCCTACTCGATCAAGGATTTCAAATGGACCAATGAATCGAGGGTTGAACTTTCCTCTCTTTTCGAATCTCGTAACTCCTTTCCATGGAGCAACACGTAACAATACATGATCTCCAACATTGAACTCCACGTCCCTTCGATGAAGATCATTATAACTCTTTTGTTGATCTTGTGAGGTTTGTATACTTTTTCGGATCATTTAAATCTTTTCCATAGTCACGCGTACCAATTTTGGTCCCAACAATGTTGCTTTACCCACCTCGTCCCAACATACTGGAGAATGACACTTTCGTCCATACAACACCTCGAATGGAGTCATGCCTATACTTGCTTGATAACTGTTGTTGTAGGAGAATTTCACCAATGGTAAGTACTTGTCCCAACTTCCTTTGAAATCTAGGATACAGAGTCTTAATAGATCCTCAAGAGTTTGAATAGTCCTCTCTGATTGCCCGTCCGTCTGAGGATGATATGCAGAACTGAATTGTAGATTAGTGCCCATAGCTTTCTGCAAGCTAACCCAAAATTGTGAAGTGAATCTTAGGTCTCGATCAGAAACTATGAATACTGACATACCATGCAATCTCACAATCTCATTTATATACATACGAGCAAGGCGTTCAAGTGAATAAGTTTCTCGTATAGGCAAAAAATGAGCAGACTTGGTTAATCTATTGACAATGACCCAAATTACATTTATGCCTTGAGAAACCTTGGGAAGACCGGTAACGAAATCTATGGTGATGTGCTCCCACTTACATTCTAGAATTTCAAGTGGTTGCAATGGACCTTTTGGTACTTGATGCTCCGCCTTGACACGTTGATAGGTTAAACACCTTGAGATAAACTCTGCAATCTCTCTCTTCATATTGCTCCACCAAAATATATATTGAAGATCACGATACATTTTAGTACTTTCAGGATGGATTGCAAACGGGGTGTTGTGTGCCTCCATCATGATTTTGTACTTCAAATCAGAGTCGTTAGGAACACAAAGTCTGGAGTTGACTCGAAGTATTCATTTTTTGTCGATTCTTACTTCTGGAATAGCACCTTCTTGTACTTTCTTCTTCATACT
Source organism: Panax notoginseng (assembly GCA_016801055.1). Lineage (NCBI taxonomy): Eukaryota > Viridiplantae > Streptophyta > Magnoliopsida > Apiales > Araliaceae > Panax > Panax notoginseng. The sequence goes on along the minus strand of CM029015.1, from coordinate 154,296,811 downwards.
CATTAGCTCCAGGTCAGTAGCTTGAGCAGCTTTAACTTTATCGATTAAAGTCGGTTCTACTCGTATATTTGCCATCATTACGTGGGTACTTTGAGTCTTTAACTCTATCTCTATTCTTTGTAAGTTATACAAAATGGGCTTTTGTGTTGACAATATCGCACTCGTACCCGCATATGATCTTCTACTAAACGTGTCAGCTACTACATTTGCTTCTCCAAGATAGGATAGAATGGTATGGTTGTAATTTTTCAACAGCTCGAGCCAACGTCATAGCCGCAGGTTGAGTTCCTTTTGGGTGAAGAAATATTTGAGACTTTTATGATCTGTATAGATCTCCACTTTCTCCCTATACAGGTAGTGCCTCCATATCTTTAAAGTGAAAAGGACTGCTGCCAACTCTAGATCATGAGTAGGATAATTCCTCTCATATTCTTTATGTTGTCTTGAGGCATAGGCTATGACTTTCTCATGTTGTATGAGAACACATCCTAAACCTCTGCCTAAAGCATCGTTGTAGATAACAAATCCCTCTGACCCTAATTGTACTATCAGAACAGATGTCAAAATGAGTCTCCTCTTGAGTTCTTGGAAACTCTTCTCACATTTCTCGCTCCATCCGAATTTTGTATATTTTCGAGTCAGCTGAGTTAATGGAGTAGCGATTCGAGAAAATTCTTCCACGAATCTCCGATAATAACCAACTAAGCTCATAAAGCTACGTACTTCGGTTACTGACTTAGTTTGCTCCCAACTTTGTATTGCTTCAATCTTTGCTGAGTCCACTGATATTCCATACTTTGATATCACGTGCCCAAGGAATGCTACTTCCTCAAGCTAGAACTCGTATTTCTTCAACTTGGCGTATAACTTGTTTTCACGAAGCTTTTTTGGTGTATAAGCTTTAAGTGTTGCTCATGATATTCATGGCTTTTTGAGTAGATGAGGATGTCATCAATAAAAATAACCACAAAATGATCCAAATATTCCTTGAATACTCAGTTTATCATATCCATGAAAGCCGTAGGAGCATTAGTCAATCCAAAGGACATAACTAGGAATTCTTAATACCCGTACCGAGTTTTGAAAGCAGTCTTTAGAATGTCATCAGTTTTAATCTTTAACTAATGATATCCGAAACATAGATCAATCTTTGAGAAGTATTTAGCACCGTGCTGAAAGTAGTATGCATACAGGCCAATCATGCATAATGATAAAGCATATACTTTGTAGTCAATCTTATTTATTTATTAATAAAAGAATTATTTATTAAAGGTATTTAATTATCTACATGGTGCTGTTTTAATAATATGTGATAAATCCATAGTTTTAAGCAATGCTTTTAGAATCATGATGAGATCATGCTAATGAGATCTAAATTCTTAGATAGCTTAAAACTAAAATGTTCCCAATCAATGGATTACTAAAACGAAAATTAGTGAATCTGGATAGATTGGTACGTACGTTGCTTGTTCATTAGATGAGGATGATTGATCTCATGATCATTTGTGTGGAGACACTAAAGCAAGTATGTAGGTGCTTATTAGAGAATAAGTTCACGGAACGTGACTCGCTAAGGAATACCTAATGGAGTTTTACTTGCCTGGCAATAGGAATTCCTATAGTGATAGTAGTATAAATGATCCTTAGACTTGAGATTATCATAGTATCTTATATATACTGAATTACACTTTGACTTATTCTTTAAGACTCTTAGAGTATATCAAAGGGTATGCTTGGGTGTAATAAGTTATATATGAAGATAATGAATGATCAATAAAGAATCTACCACTTCTAATAAAAGAAGAGAAATGTCCTATGTGATTCGATAAATGATAACCCAGGAATCCTTGGCCAAGGTGGAATGAAATTAGAAAGTAGTTTCTAATTTTCATTCATTAGGAGTTGTGCATTTAGGAATCGAAATATATATAATTAAATAAAATAAGACTTGACAGTAATTTCATGTCTTATATTTAATTGGGACATTGTATGGTGGAAGGATTGAATTGTACGGTAACTATTTACTCAAAGGTTCTTTTATGATTAATGTTAAAATCTATATTATCTGAAAAGTCGTTGATCGCTAGGGAAGCTTATCTCTATTGTAGAAAAAATATTATTTATTTAAATACATTAATAGTTTAATTTATTTATTTAAATAAGATTATAATTGTTCTAATTGATTTATTCACAACCAGTTTAATATGGAGAACCTAAAGGGTCACACCATAAAAGGAAGAATAAATATTTAAGAAGTTAATGGCATAATCGTAATAATACGTTAAGTATATTTAATTTAATTTATGGTGATAGAATAAATTAAATAGCTTAATATTTATTATTTAATATTTTAAAAATATTAAATATAAATTAATAAGAGGAGTCTTATTAATATTATTACAATTATTATTATTTTAATTTCTAAAAGAGTTTAGGAATTAATTTAATATAAGTACTCTCTATTATTCCTAATAGGATTAGGAGGAAAAATTAGTTAAAGGAGTTTAATTAATTATCCCTAACAAGATTAGGGAGCCCAATTAATTAAAGGAGTTTAATTAAATAAATAATACCTTATTTTAATTAAATAGGGCTACCTGATATCTTTATAAGAGGAGTCTTATATCAGATATCATTGATACGTAATTCCAAGAGTTAGAGAGTACGCCCCTTTTTCTATAGAGATAGCAAAAACTAGGGTTTGAGCCAATACACCCTTCTTCTTAAAAATTGTTCTTCCTTGGTGGATCACCTCTAGCGGCTATACACTTGGGTGGCTAACATTGATTAAAGGAAAGAATCTACCCGGAGATTTAAGGAGATCGCAGAGAAGTAGGAGGTGAACTCGTACTTGTGGAAGCTCGTATCTACAAGGGTATGATTCCATAACTTCTTGTTCTTCGTTTTAATTAATAATATGCATAAATGATGATCCGAGTAATAGGTTTGTGAAAAATTTTAAAATCTAATTTTATTTTGCTACCGCTATTTTTGCAATTTGATTGCTACTTTGATTTTTACAAAACCTAACAGTAGTATCAAGAGCCAAACTTTATGCGAATTATTAATTATTTTGATTCCATATATGTATGGATATATATTTTGAATAATTTATTGGGCATAATTTGTTGTATAAAATTATTATTTTATGAAGAAAAAAAAATCGCGTAAGCCTGTTACGTATTTTTTTCGTTTGTACGCTGTGATGTTTATTCTTGCACCCTAGGGTTTGACCTTTTTGGTTCACTTGATGGCTCTAGTGAACCAAACTAGAATAAAAGTTCATTATCAATCTGGGTAGAATATAGTATTCTATATGTGCATGCTAGTATTATATATATTATATATTATGCAAACATGCTTCGCATGTTTAATAATATGACGCGTATATATATATATATATATATATATATATATATATATATATATATATATATATATATATATATGCTAAACAAGATGAGACAAATAATAACAAATCCCTCAAAGTTTTTATATATTAAGTCTTAAGCGTTCAAAGATATTTAGAATATCGAACGTCGCCTTCTAGCATGATAAAATTAATAGAGTATTAAATATTTAATATGAGTTTGTTGTGTCACCACAAGGCAAGTATTAAATATTTAAGATGTTAATTTATCACATTTGATGCTTATAAAGAAAATTGAACAATATTATTTTGTTGTATCACCACAAGGACAATATTTATCTTTTTTGAATATATGGAAGTGCTAGGTTGGACTTAACTTAGATAATTTTGATTCGGATGTGCCACCACTTGATTAAAATAATCTAAGAGGCAAAACATAAGGAGTTACATGATGATGTAATTGACAAGGAGTTGTCTACCTATTTATTTATATATAGTTTGTTGTGTCACCACAAGGCTATATATATTTGAAATGGAATCCTTATACTTACTAGTAAAAACTTTAACTAGATTTTGCCGAACTATAAAAATGAGGGTAATATATTTTGAAGAAAATAGTGGGAGATACCAATATAAAACAAGACCTAATTTATTTTGGTAATTAATTAAATGAATGTTTGTTAAAATATTGTCTTTTTACATGCAAAATTTTGAAAATGTCACATTCACTGATTTCACTGCAGAGCATACTTGATGCTAACAAACTGACCAAACCGAATTACACGGGCCGGTTAAGGAATCTAAGAATTGTTCTCACTGTTGAAAAAAAATTTATGTCCTAAATTCGCCCGTACCTACAAAAGTTACAGAGACAGCCTCTGAGGAAGAGATTGCTACTTTTGAACAGTGGCAATATGATGCATCTGTGGTTCAATGCATCATGCTCGCATCCATGAGTAACGAGCTTCAGCGTCAGCATGAAATCATGGGTGCTCCTACTATGCTACTGCACCTTCAAGAGTTGTATGGTGAGCAAAGTAGGACTGCTAGATATGAAATATCTAAGGAGCTCTTCCGATCTCGGATGACTGAGGGTACTACCGTTGAGAATCATGTCTTAAAGATAATCAATCTGATTGAACGTCTTGGATAGCTTGGGTTCGTCATGGATGGGGAATTGAGTCAAGATTTAGTCTTGTAGTCACTTCCGGACACCTTCTCATAATTTGTTGTGAATTTTCACATTAATAAGTTAGATGTCAGCTTGCCTGAATTACTTAACATGTTGAAAACTGCTGAAGGTCACTTCCCATCCAAGAAGAACCATATCTTACTGGTGGATGATTCTTCCAAGAAAAGGAAGAGGCCCAAGGTATCTTCTGAAAAGAAGAAATCCAAGAAGGCTAAGGGAAAGGCAAAAATGAAGGATCAAAAGAAACCTGATCCAGCTAGCAAAGGAATTTGCTTCCATTACAACAAGTCGGGCCACTGGAAGAGGAATTACAAGGATTATCTTACGGAACAAAAGCAGAAGAAGCTTGGAGAAGCTTCGAATCCTAATCAAGGTTTGTTTATGATTGAAATTAATTTTTCTAAAAGTCAATCTTCTACTTGGGTATTGGATACCGGTTGTGGTTCTCACATCTGTAATAATATGTAGGGACTGGTCAAAAGTAGAAAGCTGAGTAAGGATGAGGTCGTCCTACGAGTGGGAAATGGAGTAAAGGTTGCTGCATTAGCTATAGGGACTTATTGTTTAACACTGCCTACGGGCAAGTTCATTAATTTAAGGGTTAAGTTCAGATGACCACCTGGAGTTTGGGCGGTTTCCCACTTAACCACCTATAGTCAGTAAAGCTACATTTAGACACCCGACTTTTTGAGTTGAAGTGAAAATGTCACTTTTTCTGTCCAACTTAACCGGGCGTGTATGTCAAATGCCAAAAACGAGTGAGAAAGGACTACAAGAGTAAAAAAAACCCTAGTAAATGTCTGAAATGCCCCTTTCTTCTTCCTCTCTTCTCCTCTTATTCTCCCTTCAACCTTCATGGATCTGATCCCTACGCCCCACCTATCCCTCTATCTTAGGAATTGAGGTATTTTTAGTGGCTCCATGGCTCTGATCTCCTTATCCCGCCAAGTAGAGAAAAAGTTGCAGCGGGCATCTTCATCTCAGGGGACATCTTCATCGCAGGCGATTATTGATGCGATCAAGCCTTTTTCGGATTATCGCAGGAGATTATTACAGCGGACATCTTCTCCTCAAATTTTCTGGTGGGTTTACATTTAATTTTTTTTAGAGCCATGGAGTTGAATCAGAGAAATTTGGGATTTGGGTTTTAGTTTTTTTGAACTGGGTCACTTTCATAACACAAGAAATGCTCAAGTCAGATTTCCAAAACCCTAACATCTTTTCTAACTCTTATTTTCTGCTACAATGGTCATTTAAGCTTAATTGCTTTTAGATGTTTGGAACTGAAGCCCTTTTCTGGCTGCACTTTATATGGTTACAGATACCATCATTTTTCCCTCTCTTTCTATCTCTTTTATTGAGCTCCATATTTTTATTATATAACTTCAATTGTTTGATCAATTCTTTGATTTTTTTATTTTCTCTCAATTAGATTGTTGTATGTAGTTCTGTTACTCTTCTCGGTCAAACTTTATCTTTGTGTGAGCTATTTTGTAACCAGAAGCTGCTCTGATTTTCTCCATTCTTTTTGGGGCTTCTCTGCAACTTATTTTATAAAGAATAATTTATACCTTGTTTCACTTGTAGGTACTTTTTATACAGCATGAGTACGATTTGGAAGTATAAAAGAACAAAAAACACACACAAATTTCAAGTCACAACCTTTCTGTAACTTGAATCAGTGAAGCAATAATTATTTGTGTTTTGCACTATGGTATCGTATGGGTGCATTTTCAGTCCAACATTCAGCAATGCGTGGCAAACAGAGGACTTGGATTTACTGCACATATTGTTGATAACTGCAAATTGGTGCTCAAATTCCTTGAAGACACTAAAAATACCTCAATTTTATTTTAAAGTTTTTCGAGCTTATGAATGAAGTTGAAAATGAGGATCTTGTGTTTAGTGGGTAATGATGTTTGTTGCTGCTAACCCTTTGAAGATCATCTATTCCTTTCAGTTGAAGATCGTGTTAGTCTTAACAAAGATGAAATTTTTGGAAGGGTCACTATACCACTGACCTCTGTTGAGGAAAATGCTGATGATCGAATATTTCACTCTAGATGGTTCAACATCCACAGATCAAGTTCCACTGATGATGAAGAGACAAAGAACGACAAATTTGCTACAAGACTCCGCCTCCGGGTTTGCCTCGATGGAGGGTAGCATGTGTTTGACGAGTCAACTCACTACAGCAGTGATCTCCGACCAACAGCAAAACAGCTCTGGAAGCCATCGATTGGCTTCCTGGAACTTGGCATTTTGAATGTTGATGATCTACACCCAATGAAAATGAGAGATGGAAGGGGCATATCAGATACATATTGTGTAGCAAAGTATGGTCACAAATGGATTCAGACACGAACAATTATTGAGAGCTTAAACCCAAAGTATAATGAGCAGTACACTTGGGAGGTTTATGATCCGGCAACTGTTCTCACTGTAGGTGTTTTTGATAATAGTCAGCTTGGTGACAAGGATTCTAGTGGTCGTGTTTATACTCACTCGTACCCCTTGCTAGTCCTTCACCCCTCGGGTGTAAAGAAGATGGGAGAACTGCACTTAGCAATTCGTTTTTCAAGCACATCTATGGCGAACATGATGTATTACTCATGACCCCTTTTGCCGAAAATGCACATCTATGGCAAAGTGTTTGGCAAAAGGTGAGGGAATAGGGCAGGATTTGGTGGGCTTTGGAAGCTAGCAAAGGTGCAAATTGGTATTTGCAGACTCATGTATCCTCTACCAAGCAGATCGATAGTTGTGGTATTCCTATTGCTAGATTATTTAACTTTTTGTGAGAGGTTTTGTCCTGCAGAATTGTCAGATTAAGGTATTTACTCTGTTTTTAGTTCACTTTAAGAGTGATAAATTTGAGATGCTCAAGAACAGGATTTTATAATTTATATGAGCTCTTGTTGTTTGTTAGAAAAACAGAGAGAGAGAGAGAGATGAACTTAACCTACTTTATATTTGTTGTGCTTTTCTATTGTTGTTCAGCTCTATTAAATGTCATTTGTAATTTCAAGTCTTTTTGTGATTCTGTGTGTAATTGTTGTTGATTTTGGATTTTGTGATGGTGTTTTGATAAATGAGGTTTTGATTTCGTGTTCTAATTGTCTGATAAGTTTAGCAGCTGTTCTTAAATTTTAGTTTGGGGATATACATTCTGTGAATGGTTTTCTCTGTTCTCAAATCTGTCCTTTATGTATAAGGAGGGTAATTAAGTCTTTATCCAACTTAAACAACAGAGTTATTACAGAAATGACGTTTTCACTTCAACTCAAAAAGTCGGGTGTCTAAATGTAGCTTTACTGACTATAGGTGGTTAAGTGGAAAACCGCTCAAACCCCAGGTGGTCATCTGAACTTAACCTTTAATTTAAATAATTGTTATTTTGTTCCAAATATTATTAGAAACATTTCTCTGTATTGGATATGGATGGTTTTAACATTATAATAAAGAACAACAGTTGTTCTATTTATAATGATAATGTTTTATATGGTGTTGGTAATTTGTGAAATGGATTTTATATACTTGACTTGCATGAAAATATACTTCAAATTGAACAAACTAAGAAAAGGAAAAGAGATGATGTTAATTATACCTTCATGTGGCACTGTAGACTCGGTCATATTAATGAAACAATATTATCCAAGTTGCATAAAGATGGGCTCCTAGAGCTATCGGATTATGAATCATATCCAACTTGTAAATCTTGTCTCATGGGCAAAATGACTAAATTTCTTTTTAGTGGAAAAGGAGAAAGAGTTACAGAGTTGTTAGCATTGGCACACACAGATGTATGTGGACCTATGACAACGACTGTACGAGGAGGGTATTCTTATTTTATTACATTCACTGACGATCACTCAAGATTTGGATATGTGTATTTAATGAAATACAAATCTGAATCATTTGAAAAGTTCAAAGAGTTCAGAAGTGAAGTAGAGAAACAAACTGGCAAAAGTATTAAGATTCTTCGATCAGATCGAGGTGGTGAATATTTAAGTGGTGAGTTTATCAATTGTCTCAAAAAAATGGTATAATCTCACAATAGACTCCGCCAGGGACGCCACAGCTGAATGATGTATCTGAAAGGAGAAATCGAACATTGTTGGACATGGTTCAATCCATGATGAGCTTTACCGACCTTCCAGTTTTCTTCTAGGGATATGCCCTAGAATCGGCTGCATACCTACTTAACAAGGTACCTATAAAATCCGTCCCCAAGACCCCATATAAGTTATGGACAGGGAGTAAACCAAATCTTAAGCATGTTAAGACTTGGGGTTGTCCAGCTTATGTCAAACAGTTTGAAAACGATAAGCTACAGACTAGATCTGACAAATGTAGATTTATGGGATACCCTATAGAAACATCGGAGTATTATTTCTATCATCCAACTGATCAAAAGGTGTTTGTTACGAAACATGTTGCCTTCTTGGAAAAGGAGTTTATCCTTGAAAGGGTCAGTGGGAGTAAGATATATCTTGAAGAGGTTCAAGAACCACAAAATACTACAGATCAAAGTGAGGTACTTAACCAGGTAGAGATTCCTACCACACCTTATTCTTAAATCTGGAAGAGTACCGAAGATCAGTGGCGGAAGCAGAACCTTATTGAAGGGGGGTCAAAAATTTTAAACCAAGCGGGCCGAAATTATTAATACCACCACTTACTTCGGAACTTAGTAACTGATTATTAGAAGAATCAACAGTTTTTTGTCGTTTAATCAAGTACTTGCGGAACTTGCTAATTGTTAAAAATATATGATATTCTATTTGTTCTAAAATATAAGACTAAAATGAGCTTTTAATTATTTTGTTCAAACTAAACTGGTAAACTGCATTGGAAGAGCTAGCTAGCAGGTGGGCCGTGGGTGTTTGATTGTTGAAAAATTCAATAGCAGAAGCATTCGCTTAGGCCTTAGCCTAAAATATGAAAGGAAATTAAAAGCGAGCTAGTACGTTAAATTATAGAATTGTTACTTTATTCTGATAAATAAACATAATTAATATATTCAGCAAACAGAAATTAAACAATAATTTAAGATTACTCCAACAGTAATAATTTTGAAAACTAAATTACTAAACAGGAAATTTGGTCTAAGAAATTATCCACCAAAGTTTAACTAATATAAAGAATAAGTTGTCCATGTTACTACACTCGACCACTGAATTAAAAAATAAATAAAAAGGGGAAAAATCACAACAATAACAATGAATATCACAAAACCTGTAAAACTAGTAAACCACTGACCTAAGACCCATTTAGATCCCAATCAAATTAAACCATAAGAATTAAATTACCAAATTTGAAAGATATTTAGGCTAAATTAGAATTTAGAAATTAGTAAAATTAATAAAGTGGAGGCTGCCGGCTAGAGCGGTGGTCCGGTGGAGAAGTCAGCGGCGGCAGGCGGCTGGAGCAGTGAGCAGTGGCGGGAGCACTGGAGGCAGTGCCGCAGTGGAGGCGGAAGAGGGAAGCAATCAAGTAAAGGCGAAGAGTAAAGTCTGTGGACTGTGAAGAGTAAAAGAATGAAGCCCTAATAAAAAAATTAATTAACGACGTCGTTTCATGTTACTATAAAAAAAACCTGTTGCACCTTCAGATCTAGTCGGAGAAGATGTCGGAAGCAGAGGTGCTTCAGATCTGTTACTGCTCGTCGGCACTGGCGGCTGTTCCCCTCCCCGCCCCCGCCCCCGCCCCTGCTCCTGCCCCCCTATCCTGCCTGGGCTGCCACCCTACCGGGGTAAGATGCCCCCCCCCCCGCCCCCTAGTTCTGCCTCTACCGAAGATACCTAATAGGTATGGACTTATCATAGAGGATGATGATGAGGTACGCATCATAGATGATCAAGATCCATTGAATTACGAACAGGCTATGAGTAGTAAAGACTCAGAGAAGTGGCAAGAAGCCATGAAATCCAAGATGGACTCCATGTATGAAAACCAAGTATGGACTTTGGGTTCACCACCTGAAGGCATTAAGCCTATTGGGTGTAAATGGGTCTTTAAAAGAAAGACTGGAGCAGATGGCAAGGTAGAGACCTATAAGGCCCGACTGGTCGCAAAAGGTTTCAAACAAAGATAAGGAGTTGACTCTGGCGAAATCTTCTCACCAGTAGCGATGGTCAAGTTCATTCAGATTTTGCTTGCGATTGCAGCTTACCATGACTATGAAATATGGCAGATGGATGTGAAAACGACCTTCCTCAATGGGAAACTCGAGGAGGATGTGTATATGACACAGCCAGAGGGATTTGTTTCAAAGGTTGGAACAAATCAAGTCTGTAAGCTACAACGATCCATTAATGGATTGAAGCAAGCTTCTCGTAGGTAGAACATCCGTTTTGATGAGATAATCAATGAGTCTTATATCAGATATCATTGATACGTAATTCCAAGAGTTGGAGAGTACACCCCTTTTTCTATAGAGATAGAAAAAACTAGGGTTTGAGCCAATACACCCTTCTTCTTGAAAATTATTCTTCCTTGGTGGATCACCTCTAGGGGCCATACACTTGGGTAGCTAACATTGATCAAAGGAAGGAATCTACCCGAAGATTTAAGGAGATCTCGAAGAAGTAGGAGGTGAACTCATACCTGTGGAAGCTCGAATCTACAAGGGTATGATTCCATAACTTCTTGTTCTTCGTTTTAATTAATAATATGTATAAAGGATGATCCAGGTAATAGGTTTGTGAAAAATTCTAAAATCTGATTTTATTTTACTTCCGCTATTTTTTCAATTTGATTGTTACTTTGATTTTCACAAAACCTAACACTTACAACTGATCAAACAGGTCATCAATGCGAGGTAACGGGTACCTATTTTTGATGGTGACATGGTTCAACTCCCAATAGTCAATGCAAAGTCGCATATTCTCATCTTTCTTCTTTACGAATAACACAGGAGCACCCCAAGGAGATGTACTAGGACGAATGAAACCAATATCTAACAGCTCCTGTAGTTGGGTTTTTAACTCCTGAAGTTCAATAGGAGTCATTCGATATGGGGTTTTAAAAATAGGTTTTGTATCGGGTTCAAGATCAATACAAAATTGGATTTCATGCTCTCAGGGTAGGCCAGGAAGTTCTTCAAGAAATACGTCCGGAAATTCATTAACAACAGAAATACCATTCAAATCTGACGTATTTTTGTTTAAATCCTGACATGGGCTAAGAAAGCTTGACATCCGTTTTTCAATAAACGAATGGCTTTATGACTTGATATGACAGTGATTGACTTTAGTAGTTTGGCTACTTGAATTCACATAACAGGTTGGTTAGGAATATGAAAACTAATAACCTTACGAAAATAATCAATTTTAGCATGATGAGTAGTTAACCAATCAATCTCTAAAATCACATCAAATGTAAGTATCTTTAAATAGATGAGATCAACAGGTAATGTGATGGTGCTAACTTGAATCAAACATGATTTATAAACAGTGGATGTAATGAAGGTTTCTCGTAACAGAGTTTCAACAGATAAGTCAAAGTATAATTTCTCAGGTGTCAAGTTCAAACGTTGAGCACAAGCAGGAGAAATAAAAGAATGGGTAGAACCGATATCTAATAAGGTATAGACTTCTCAAGAGTTTATAATTAGCTTACCCATGATAATTTCGTTCGGGTTCCTCGCCTTTTGGGATGTTACGATAAACGCTCTCCCTTGAACCACCGACTTTATTTTGTTTGTAACCGCCTTTGGTGCCACCGTCCCAGCTGGACTTGACTTCGCTACCGGACAAAATCGGGCTATGTGACCATCCTTTCCACAACTGTAACACACCTTGGAAGGCTATGAACAGTTTGGACGTATGTGTCCCTCCTCTCCACATCTGTAGTATTTAATTGGCGGTCGTTCTCCTCCACTAGAAACTGTTGTTGTTGCTGGTGCTGCTGTCGATGTCTTTCTGTCATTGTTAAATCTTCTCTTCTTGAAATTTCTACTTAAATCATTTCTTCTATTATCTTGGCCATGATTACCACCAAAGTGGCTACCATTTTTGGCACGTTGGCTATCACTTCTTCAATAATTGCTGTCACTGGTATGACTATTCTCGTGCTGCCGGTTGCTGTCTTTTGGTTGAGCTGACTTATAATCCCGCTCCAATAACTGAGCCTTATTCACTACATCTGAATACAAGCAAAGTTTATGAGAGATAAGATGTTGACGAATTTCAGATTTCAAACCTCTTTGAAACATTCGCTTCTCGTTATCTACCAAATGAGATGCAAACTGGGATAACTTTGCAAACTTTACCTCGTATTGCTATACAGTCATATTGTTCTGCTCCAGTTTGATGAATTCCACCTCCTTCACGTGACGAATACTTTCTGGAAAGTACTCGTCGTTGAATAATTCTTGGAACCTCTCCCAAGACATCTTAAGTGCAGACAGATGAGTATGTTTTATGGATTCCCACCAGTAATCTGCCTCTTCGCGTAACATAAAGGTGGTGAATAGAACCTTTTGCTCTTCAGTGCATCCCAAAACATCAAATATCTTGGTGATCTGCTTAATCCATGCTTCTACCTTGAATGGCTCTGGCTTTCCCAAAAACTCCAGCTGTCCCAACTCCTTGAATTGCTTAGCAGTGACCAGTCATGAGTTGCCATTGTTTCCACCTGTATTTTGAACAGGAGTTTCTCTCGTTTGGTGTTGCATGAATTGCAGAAAGCTCCTAAACATCCCATCATTCATCATTTGGTCGGTGTTGTTGTTTACAGGAGGATTATTTCCGTCTTGATGCACATTATCCTGGTTGTTGATTATCGGACTCTCAATGGTCGCATGTGCTCCATTGGTCATCTCAAAATTTTCAAATGTCATTCTCAAATACTGCCATAAAACAAGGGTTAAATAAAGAAATTCACATGTCACGTATTAATCCTATATTCTGATCGACCAATAACAAATAACGAATAAGCTTAGGTAGGACACACTAGTGAAGAATTTACTCGTCACTCCCTTCCTAGTTCTAACCCCAGATCTCTATCAGAGATCATATCCCTAAGATCTGATACCAACTGTGACATCCCCAAAATAGGTCCACACAACTCATTCTGAGTCGGCAAATACATGGTACAAAAACCAAATACAAACTTCATTAATACAATTGTTATGCAAAATACGACAACACATGTGTTGTGAGTTTTAATACATATATTGTCTTGTAGACAATATCCAAACTTAAATAAAGTCCTCATTACAATTATTGATACATTATTTTACAAAATAGTGAGGACTGCTATAATAACTGTCTTGAACCATCACTCCACACCCCGACTAGTCCCAGCTATATTCTTGCCTCCTGAGAAGAACAATGGAGCAAAAAGAAAAAGGGTGGGTTCAACTAGCCCAGTAAAGAATATTATGACTAAGATAATGTAGAACAAATTATCCTTAGTCCTCAACAGGAAAAAACTGATAGAATACAATAGACAACAAGTTTTAGATCAACAACTACAGCAGAAATATCAATCTATTAGAAGAGTCAAGTAGAGCATAATATCTATTATCTTCTATGATTTAAAAGTCCATCATCAATATTTTATCCCTGTAACATCATTCAATAAATATTTCAAATCAATGAATTATCCATGCACTACGGGCCAAGGATATTCGTTCGTACCACCAATGGTCATGATCATGCCAAACACCTGTCCATCTATGCACTACGGGTCAAAGAGGATTTTCACCACAAACCTTATCTGTAATATTAAAGGTTATGACTATACCAATACACAACTCATGGTCATAATCATATTAATCAATAGTCCATCTTTGCACTAAGGCTAAAGATGACTTCCACTATAATATAAGTATGAGGATGATGACAATGATATAAAGATTCAATCAAGTGAGATAAATGATAAATATTAGAGAATTCTAATTCAATTTATTCAGAGTTCAAAAATATCCAAATCGTCAACATGATAACTTTGTGGAGTAAAATTCAAGAATGATATTCATGTATCAAAAATAATTTGGACAGAAAAGAAAATTAAATTTTGTTATGAATAGTACTCGTGAATAGTACCGTATAAATAGTACCGTATGTATGAATAGTGCCTATAAATAGTACCGTATGAATAGTATGCATACATAAAAAGTTTAAAATTTAATAAGAAAGTTCAGACCAATATTCTAGTGAAATGATATTAGATGAAGCGCAAAACTTAAGGAATTTCTAATCATTTCAGGAATTATAGAAGCAATACTTACCATAGTAAATTTAAATTTAAGAATATGAAATGAAATAATTTCCCTTTTCATAATATGGAGTATGAAAGAAAATCATATTTCTTACGAGTATTGCAAAAAAATAATATCATTTACCTTAGTAGAAACTGGATTTGACTGGAATATCGGATATTATTATGAGAAAATCTTGCACAAAAAACTATACTCAAAGTATCCTTATACTCAAGAAAAATACTCACAATACTATAGAATAAGAATTTCTGATATTGAATGTGTGTTTTAGGAAGGAGGGGTTACCCCCTATTTATAGTGCAACGGAGGGATAAAAGTTAAAAACCACTGCCTAACTTTTTTTTTCTTTCCTCCTCCGCCTAACATGCCTAACATCTCCTTTCTTTCTCTGCCTAAACACCCAATTCCAAGATTAAATGCCCACTTTTGAAAAAAAAACCAACTTTGCAAGCAAAATTAACAAGCCACCAAAAAGAAAAGAATGCGTAGAGGTGCACGGAAGGAAAAATAAAATGATAACCTTCGCTCTACTTTTATTCACATACTAAAAATTATATATTATTATAATAATATTACCATATAAATTATAAAAAAAATTATAATATTATAATAATATATTTGAATAAATATTTTATCGAAGAAGATAATTGCCAAATTTTTAACAAATAATTCATGCAAAATTCCTTCATTTATATCAAAATTGAATCAATATCCACCACATAATAATTATTCATAATTAATATTATAAGCTCACAATATTAACAACCAGATCATTTTTTGGAAATATGGGGCTTTCTGATAAGGATTTATCCTTATTGGCATGCAATTAGATAATCTAACCCCTTTCCTCGATAGAATTTTTAGATATTTCTAATAATACTAGCTAATAATATGAATAATTATGTAATATTAATTATTAATTTAATAATATAAAATATTGTGCAGATGATACTGTGACAATAATTGAATCAATAATATGAGATACTGTGCAACAATTGTTGTGGCAATTATTGAATGAAACTGAGTGACTTCTTATGTAAGAATCAATAATCCAAAAATACTGTGCAATACCGTGTGCTACTGTGCAACTATGCGTATTACTGTACTTTTTATCACTGGGTATTTCAACCGTTAATGGTAAAAGTTTTGCCGTTATTTTTATAAAAAAATTATTTCTGTCGCTTTATATATCCGACCAAACGAATGTTTTATAACCACTTGCTTACTTTGCAAAAATTACACATTTCACCTATAACTAAAGTATTATATCAAATCAACACCATATTATTCAAAATAATAATTAGAGAAATTATATTTTTATTCATAAAAAATTGGGGTCTTACATAAGGTAATAACATTAAGTTAGAAAATTGACCTTGTGAGCCCAAAAGAAATTAACAATAGTGCAGTAAGTCAGAAGCTTGTCCCACATTCATAGTCACAAAATCTCATCAGTCGCTTATAGGCCATTGGCCTAGTCTCTACATTGCGTAACTTCATAGAAGGGGAATGATAGCTGAGATAACTTTTCAGCAAATCCTTATTGCCCAATGACTCTTTCTTCTTTTTATTGGATTCAATCTTTGAGGCAAAACCATTGTCTGGGTAAGAATTTCTCTATAAATGGAAGCTCCCCCTTCTTTATTCAAGTTGCTAGAAAAATTGTTAAGTCCAAATTAGAGAGTGAGTTGCTGAATTGAGTGAGCAATCTGAATTTGGGAACAAGGATTAACATCACAGCTACAAGGAAGTAATGTCCTTATGTATGTTCTTGATTTTAAATTTGATAATTCTTAGAAATTGATATGAGCTACTTGATAATTAGTTTGGTAGTTAGTATCAAGATGTTATCTGAGTTGTGTGTATGTTTAAGATGAAATGTGGTTGATTTAAGTATGCATGTTCAATGGTTTTCATGTTTGTGTTCTAAGTTCTGCATAAAACAGAGCCCAAGTCTAATGATGTGTCAAAGTGGCGCGGTCGTTCCACTTCCTCAATACAAACCAGCTCGGCTGCGCTGGTTGCCAGTCCTTAAAAATATTTTTTGTTGCTTCTGATGTTCTGAGCATATGAGTATAACTTCGTTATGTATAGAAATAGGTCTGATATGATGTTCAAGTTACCTTGCATGAAATAAATGGATTTGACTTGGTTAATTATGAGTTTAAAAGAAAACTTGAAGTTTTGAAAACAAACCTCGATGAAACTTGTGTCGTGTGAGTTCTGACCGTTTTAGCATATATATATATATATATATATATATATATATATATATATATATATATATATGACTTAATTATGTGTATAAATGGGTATGAAATGTGATTCAAAGTTGCTTTGCATATACTAGGTTCCTTTAGCTTGGTTTAGAATGATTTTAAAAGAAAACTTGGAAGTTTTGAAAACTAATATTGATAAGTATTGTGATAATTATATTATAATCTTATGAGATAACATGCTAGTACACTTTATGCCTCTAAATATGATTGATATGCTCACTCATCTAGTTAGACACGATATGAACTACTCAAGCATGATTTATAATAAATTTCAAGAGTAAAGCTATGTTAACTTTGAATACATGAGTTGAATGACTTTAAGCATGAGAGTTAAATTTTATTAGCCTCTTTATGTGGTTTAATGGTTATCCTAGTTAGCCCCTTGTTTCATGAACTCACTTAGCCTTGATTAAATATAAGTTTCCAAATAAAACCATAATTTGTGAAAGTAAACTTGAAATAAGTCTAGGAGAGACCAAACCTAGCCCAAGATCTCTGAGCATGTGTATATGATATGTATCAGTGTCATGGTATGTTAAGAATTAATCTGTGTAATTGAAAACTCTACTCTGGTATCCCAAGTCAAAGTACAGCGTGACCGCATATGCCAGTGTTGTCTGATTATTTTAAACCGATATTTAAACCTTGAAGCATGTTTATATTGATGTCCTAAGCTACAATACATTATTAAAGTGATGTATTAAGTATTCAAGCATGTAATAACCATGTTGAATCAAGATTTCAAAAGTTCCTAGAACATTTCTAAATAAAATTTCAAAGGCAAATGCAAGGTGGATTAAACAAACTAAGTGGTTTGAATGCGTATTGAATATATGACTGAATGTATGTATATGATGTACATGATTAAGCATGTGTATAATGGATGTGTAGGATTGTTGGTGTATATATTGATTATGTATAACTAATGAATGTGTATATATACATAAATATGATACTATAGGACACTGAAGTGACATTAAGCTTAGAACTGTAATCTACGCTAAAGGCAAGTATCGTAACCTATGCATTTACTTTATGCAAGGAATCTATGATTACACAAGTTTCTTAACTGTTGTTATATCAACCATACATTTGAGCAAATGCACTTGTTGATTGCATAATCATTCTATAGAATAACTCTTGGGTTATTTAAATTCTTGGAAAATATTATTCATACTCTAAAACTTGATGTGAAATTACACTTATATTCCTTAAATCATGTTGCAAGTTTTGAACTTATAATTGTTCCTAAGTATATTGAAAAGTGGTCTAAGTCATTTGATTCGACTAGACCAATATCTATAAGTTAGAAAGTTATCCAAATCAAGTGCTTTGGTATGGACTCTTATAATCTGCTGAGATGAACAACCCTCATAGAAGGGGAAATTTTATTGTCAGGAGACCGGCATGCGCATAAACAACATGTTTAAATATTATGCATAATGTAGGGCACTTTGGGCTGATCACCTATCGTGTTTGTTTATATTGGATTATCAGTGAAATACTATTAATTCTAGCAGGAATTCTTGGTCCGTAGTGACCGCTCAGTATTAAAATCTTATCTATTGGAAAACGTTAAAACCTTTGAATTCTATTGATAATACTTTGGTCTATAATGACTATCTGTTTACAATTCAAATGATAGATTTGGAACTATTGATATTTCTTTGTTTATAACATTATCCTTTAAACTCTCGAGCTAACTTTGAAATTACTATATTGATATTTATGCATGTTCACCCTTATTATTATATTACTTGCTGGACAAATTTGTTGCTCACTCGTGCTTTCCTTAAACCTTTCAGTTAAAGCAAAACGTGGTGAAATATCAGGCAAGGGAAAGGGAAAAGGAAAGGCCATGGAGTAGTATGTTCCTATATGTTAGGATTTTATTTATCATGTTGTATTAAGACTTAAGCATGGTTTATGTATTAAGTATGTTATGTTTTAAGTTATGAAATGTGTTAGTTAAAGTTGCGAGACTTGGGACAAGAATATTTATATTATATCAATGTAAAGTATTCTATTTTTTCGCTATGAGTTAATATTAGTATGTGGTATAAGTTAGATCGTGAAACATCAGATTCAAGATAGAGGTATTTAAATTTGGGGACTTCCTCCGTTCTGAAATATAAGTAATAAACAGATTAAGTATGAATTTTCAAAGTCAATAGAAAATATTTTTAATTCAAATGGGATGTGATAATTAACTTTTGAATACAATAAATTTTGAGAATTACTTTATAAAAAGTTTTTAATTTGCATAATTAAATTGTTTAAAACTAAATAAATTAATTACGATTCTAAGATCGAAGGCTTAAAAGTCAAAACTATTTAAAAACTTTGTTTCATTTTTTTAAAACATTTTTGCTTATTCTAATTTAAATTAATATACAACTCATTTAAATTTCATGCAAACGGTACTGTAACCTATTGTTTAATTGGATTATTAAACACTACTTTTTACCCTGAATATTATTACTTAATTGCATAATTAATAAATCAAAGTTAGTCAATCACTCTCACTATCTCTCTCTCTCTCTCACTGTCTCACATATACACTGTAAGTCTGTAACACAAAAAAACATCAAAAATTGGTAAAATCAAGTTTACAATTTTAATTATATAATTGATAGTTGATGTATGTAATATACAATAGTAATTGTACAATGATTATTACTCTATTACTGAAGTCTCGATACATTGATTACTTGATTTCTCTAATCTCTATATCGATTTGACAATTTCAATAACTCATGTAAATATAAGTAACTTTATTGTATCATTCTTTAATTAATGTCAAATTATCATTGCATGATGATTAATGACTTTATTTATACATTTTATGACATGGTTATAATTTATTAAAATATTAGGGATGTAAACTATAATAATCCAACAATCATTGTTAAAAAATTTATGAAAATATTAAAATTATTTTAATTAAATTAGAATTTAGTGGTGAAGAAGTACACATTATTATTTATTAATTATTGGCAAAACTAAGGGAAATTCCACTATAGTTGACACGTTTTACTTATTACACCATTAAACTTTTAAAAATTCAAATTACCCTATTGAACTAATTAAAATTTTGAAACTACACCATTCCGTTAATAAGATTGGACGTCCGTCAAATTGGCTCAAATTCTTTTAGGTAAAACTAAGAAAACCCCACTATAGTTGACACGTTTTACTTATTACATCATTAAACTTTTAAAAATTGAAATTACCCCATTGAACTAATTAATATTTTGAAATTACACCATTCCGTTAATAAGATTAGATGTCTGTCAAATTGACTTAGATTTTTTCAGACGTGGCTAGTGAAAACATAAAAGAAAATGACATGCCATTCAACTCATCTCCCAAGCACGTCTCCAAAACTAAATAAAATACGCAGAGAGGGAAAACCTACCAAGTGTAGAAGAAGACAGTGGCAGAAGGTGAGGCAATGGTGTAGGCTCCATGTGGCGGTGACGATAGCAGAGACTCATTGTGGTGGTGGCGATGTTTGAGGCTCCTTATGGTTGCGGTAGCTCCTTTGGTATTGAAGCTTCTAACGACGATGTTGGGTGCGCTGCTAGCTGGTTCACTTCTTCTTCACTATTTTTTTATCTAGGCTATGTGGGTTGTGTTAGGTTTTGTGAAAATCAAAGTAGCAATCAAATTGCAAAAATAGCGAACAAAATCAGATTTTAAAATTTTTCACAAACCAATTACCCGGATCATCCTTTATGCATATTATTAATTAAAACGAAGAACAAGAAGTAATGGAATCATACCCTTGTAGATGCGAGCTTCCACATGTACGAGTTCACCTCTTACTTCTCCGCGATCTCCTTGAATCTCCGGGTAGATTCCTTCCTTTGATCAATGTTAGTCACCCAAGTGTATGACCTCTAAAGGTGATCTACCAAGGAAGAAGAATTTTCAAGAAGAAGAGTGTATTGGCTCAAACCCTAGTTTTTCCTATCTGTATAGAAAAAGGGGGTACACTCTCCAACAATTGGAATTACCTATATCTTAATATCTGATATAAGACTCCTCTTATAAAGATATCATGTAACCCTATTTAATTAAAATAAAGTATTATTTATTTAATTAAACTCTTTTAATTAAATTGACTCTCTAATCTTATTAGGAATAATTAATTAAACTCCTTTAACTAATTTTCTCTCCTAATCCTATTAGGAATAAATGAGAGTACTTATATTAAATTAATTCCTAAACTCTTTTAGAAATTAAAATAATAATAAATGTAATAATATTAATAAGACTCCTCTTATTAATTTATATTTAATATTTCTAAAATATTAAATAATAAATATTAAGTTATTTAATTTATTCTATCACCATAGATTAAATTAAATATACTTAACATATTATTACGATTATGCCATTAATTTCTTAAATAATTATTCTTCCTTTTATGGTGTGACCCTTTAGGTTTTCCATATTAAACCGGTTGTGAATAAATCAATTAGAACATTTCTAATCTTATTTAAATAAATAAATTAAACGATTAATTTATTTAAATAAATAATATTTATTCTACAATAGGGATAAGCCTCCCTAGTGATCAACGACTTTCCAGATAATATAGATTTTAACATTAATCATAAAAGAACCTTTGAGTTAATAGTTATCGTACAATTCAATCCTTCTACCATACAATGTCCCAATTAAATATAAGACATGGAATTACTGTTAACTCTTATTTTATTTAATTATATGTATTTCGATTCCTAAATGCACAACTCCTAATGAATGCAAATTAGAAACTACTTTCTAATTTTATTCCACCTTGGCCAAGGATTCCTGGGTTGTCATTTATGGAATCACATAGGACATTTCTCTTCTTTTACTAGAAGTGGTAGATTATTTATTAATCATTCATTATCTTCACATATAACTTATTACACCCAAGCATACCCTTTGATATACTCTAAGAGTCTTAAGGAATAAGTCAAAGTGCAATTCATTATATATAAGATACTATGATGATCTCAAGTCTAAGGATCATTTGTACTACTATCACTACAGGAATTCCTATTGACAGGCAAGTAAAACTCCATTAGGTATTCTTTAGCGAGTCACGTTTAGTAAACTTCTTCTCTAATAAGCACCTACATACTTGCTTTAGTGTCTCCCCATAAATGATCATGAGATCAATCATTCTCATCCAATGGGCAAGCAATGTATGTACCAATCTATCCGGATTCACTAATCCCCTTTTTAGTAATTCATTGATTGGGAACATTTTAGTTTTAAGTTATCTAAGAATTTAGATCTCATTAGCATGATCTCATCATGATTCTAAAAGCATTGCTTAAAACTATGGGTTTATCACATATTATTTAAAACAACACCATGTAGATAATAAATGCCTTTAATAAATAATTCTTTTATTAATAAATAAATGAGATTGATTACAAAGTATATGCTTTTTCATCATACATGATTGGCTTGTATGCATACTATTTTCAATCTCCCACTAGCACTAAAGCCAATCATCGTGGTATCTCATACCCATCTTCTCTAAGTGACGATCGAACTGCTATTGTGTTAACGCTTTAGTAAATGGATCTGCAATATTATCTTGAGAGTCCACACGCTCTAGGGTGACGTCTCCTCTTTCAATGATCTCTCTGATCAAATGAAATCGCCGCAACACGTGTTTGGATTTCTGATGAGACATGGGTTCCTTAGCCTGCGCAACAGCTCCGGTGTTGTCACAGAATAAAGGTATTGGTCCTGTAATGCTAGAAACCATACCAAGTTCGGTAATGAACTTCTTCATCCAAACAGCTTCACTTGCAGCTATGTACTCTGCCTCTGTCACTGAATCAGCAACTGTTTGCTGTTTGGAACTCTTCCAACTCACTGCGCCACCGTTTAAGGTAAACACATACCCCGAAACGGATTTACTGTCATCTTGGTATGTTTGAAAACTTGAGTCTATGAAGCCCTCTAGTTTCAATTCAGACCCACCGTAGACAAGAAATACATCCTTAGTTCTTCTTAAGTACTTTAGGATATTTTTCACTGCCTTCCAATGTTCTCCTCCTGGATTCGACTGATATCTGCTTGTTACACTAAGTGCATGAGCGACATCTGGTCTAGTACATATCATACCGTACATGATAGATCCTATTGCTGAAGCATAAGGAATCTTACTCATACGGTCTCTCTCCTCAGGTGTCTTTGGGGCCTGTTTCTTGGAGAGATGTATTTCATGGCTCATCGGCATGAGACCTCTTTTAGAATCTTCCATGCTAAACCTCTTTAGCATCGATTCAATGTACGTTTCTTGGGACAAGCCAAGCATCCTTTTAGATCTATCTCTATAGATCTTTATCCCCAAAATATAGGATACTTCTCCCAAGTCCTTCATGGATAAGTGTTTAGATAACCAGATTTTAATTGATTTTAGCATAGGAATATCATTTCCTATCAGTAATATATCATCAACATATAATACGAGGAATGAAACAGCGCTCCCACTAACCTTCTTGTACACACATGGTTCATCCTCATTTTTGATAAAATCAAACTCTTTGATTGTCTCATCAAAACGAATGTTTCATCTACGAGAAGCTTGCTTCAATCCATAAATGGATCGTTGTAGCTTACAGACTTGATTAGTTCCAACCTTTGAAATAAATCCCTCTGGCTGTGTTATATACACATCCTCCTCAAGTTTCCCATTGAGGAAGGCCGTTTTCACGTCCATCTGCCAAATTTCGTAGTTATGGTAAGCTGCAATCGCAAGAAAAATCCGAATGGACTTGAGCATTGCTACTGGTGAGAAGGTTTTGTCATAGTCAACTCCTTATCTTTGTTTGAAACCTTTTCTGACCAGTCGGGCCTTATAGGTCTCTACCTTGCCGTCTGCTCCAGTCTTTCTTTTAAAGACCCATTTACACCCAATAGGCTTAATGCCTTCAGGTGGTGAAACCAAAGTCCATACTTGGTTCTCATACATGGAGTCCATCTCGGACTTTATGGCTTCTTGCCACTTCTCTGAGTCTTTACTACTCATAGCCTGTTCGTAATTCAATGGATCATCATCATCTATGATGTGTACCTCATTGTCATCTTCTATGACAAGTCCATACCAATCAAGTATCTTTGGTACTCTTCCAGATTTACGAATAGGGTGTGGTACAGAAGGAATCTCTACTTGGATAGGTTCATCCATTTGATCTGTAGTGGTTTGTGGTTCTTAAATTTCTTCAAGATCTATTTTCCTCCCACTGACCCCTTCAAGGATAAACTCCTTTTCCAAGAAGGCAGCATGTTTGGCAACAAACACCTTTTGTTCAGTAAGATTGTAAAAATAATATCCTAAACTTTCTTTAGGATATCCCACAAAAGTATACTTATCAGATCTTGTCCCAAGCTTATCATTCTGAAACCTTTTCACATAAGCTGGACATCCCCAAATCTTAACATGCTTAAGACTAGGTTTCCTCCCTGTCCACATTTCATATGGAGTCTTAGGGACAGATTTCGAGGGACTCTTATTGAGTAGATATGTAGCCACTATGACACCCCCAAATCTAGGTACTTCATTCCCACAAGACTTGGTGTTCACTTTCCAATCATTCATATTTATCTACCCAAACATATTAAAATTAAATCATAAATCCTCCCTTTAAATAGGGTTACATCATTGATTAAAAAATCTTCCCAGGTTGTCTAACCTTAAACATCATATAAGTGCGGAAATAAAATTATTACATCACATCATTAATTTAAAAGTTTATCATCATAACATTAAATGAAATTACAAGTCTGCATCACTTGTACATGTTTCCCTTTCCTTTGCTATTTGAAGGCTCATCGACCTTCTCAAATTTAGCTGCAATAATTATTTTTATGCAAGAGTGAGCAAAACAAATGCGCACTAGATATAACAATGAATCAACAAGATAATGATAACTGCCAATGAATAGGCTCATCAAAACTGAATAGTACTCTATCAATAATAGAAAAAGACTAGAGTCAAAATATAGAATATATATATATATATATATATATATATATATATATATATATCTGAGGGTCATAAGACCGTGAACTATGTCCACAGTTGTAAGTAATCTTTCAACTTCATCTTTAACAGTCATAAAACTATAAGGACTCCTCGTACTTAGGGGGATCAGCCCTTCGTACAATGTATTGTGCACAAACATTTCAACGCTAAGCATAAATTATCCCCTAATAATAGGGTTGTTCATCACAGTATTTAGAGTACAAGTCCGCACCAAAGTAAGTTTGGTTTGGATACACTTCAAGGGTAATTTAGAGTTCAACAGTCATCAACTAAGGATTAGTTGAATACAATATTGATAACGTCATGCTATGGAATAATCATAACTGAATCGACATTATAAATTAGGATCATACTTTAGGAATCAACTAACAGCATAAACATTGAATAATCATAACGTGCCTTGTTTGAACAATATTAAGCCAAGGTTATGTAGAAGCATGTATAACAAATAGTAATTTAAACGATAAAACTTGTTCAACATTAGTATATCAGAGGATGTAAACTTTCATGCTAGATAACAAGTTAAAGACAAGAATAACTTGTTTAATATCAGAATAAGATCTAGATTTAGAAATCATAAACAAACTAGATACAAGAACTTGCTCAATAGTAAGAATAAACTTGCACAATGTAATAAATGAACTATCTCAACGAAAGTGTAGATTTAAAAAACTTGCTCAATTGTAGAAGTAGAATTAGAGAACTTGCTCAATGTAAAAAGATAAGTTTAGAAACTTGCCTCAAGTGTAAGCTATAATATTAAACTCACGTTCACCTACATATAGGTTTAGAGCCATCATCTATTAGATATACTAACATTCACGTTCCAACATAACACGCATTTCTAGTTAGACTTAATATTTTAGCATCAGTCTTAAGAAACCATGCAAATATCAGAAACTACAAGTGCTAACCTTCACAACACATGTTTACTATTCATCATGCTCACTACGTTCTAACACATCATTAGACCAACGTATGTCGCTATCTCGAAGAATGCAGCAGCAGCAGACTGCTCTGTCTCATATCAGTGTATGGCGCAGCTGCGCCATACATAGGCTTGGAACCGGTGCAACTACACAGTTTTTTAGCCTTGGCACCAATGCAGCTGCGCTGGTGCACAGACAGACGCAGAGTCGGCTATGAACAATAGCCGACTTTAGCCCAACAAACACGAATTTCACCCACTAAACAGTAATGTTAACACGCAAAATAAATATAACACTATCACAAACATGTTTGTTAACATATTCCACCAATTATAACAATTTAACAACAACTAAAACTATTTTAATTTTTCAAAATTCATATTTTCATACTAAAACTCCATTTTTGACATCTCTTGCAAAAATTATCACAGTAATCTCTATGCTTGGCCAAATTGATTCGTTCAAATTACATTGTGCTCATTTCTTAATGAACTAACATATACAAGACTCAATTTACAATTTCACATGCTAATTGACCCCTACAATTGATACTTTTCATGGACATATGAAAATACATATACTGATATTATTTTCTTTTACTGAAAAACGAAATTAGCATGAAATTTCTTGTTCTAAACATAACTCTAGCATAAACATGTATCATCACAATTACCAAGTATATAACCATAGTTCATAAATTTTGATTTCACAGAACACCAACAAACTATGCCGTGCATTCATATATATATATATATATATATATATATATATATATATATATGAAATATCAAGGTTAGATTAATTACCATAAAATAGTTTGAAATCCTTGCTAACTCTTGCAATCCTTGCTAAAATCTCTGTAAATTGATTAAGTTTCCTCACAATTCTCTGAACTCAATGTAATCTCTAGGCTAGCAAATAGAACGCGCAAAACCAACTGATAAACAAAGTAAGAAATAAAATTGATAACCCTTAATAATACTAATTGCTATTTCAGTTACTAACGTATATAACATAAATATATTATATTTATCATTTTAATAAATTCAAAATTAGAAATCCCAAAAGCCATAAGGCTTGTTTGGCAAAACCCTTTAAATTTTAAAGAAATAATATATTTAAGCCTTATTTGGCAAAAACTAAATTAAACCTTTTTTAATTTATTTTAATAAACACTTTAGTTTGTAATTTATAATCACATATTATTTATTTAGATTTTCATATTCAACATTAACCCATTAAATTAATCACATAAATTAATTATACACCACATTTTAATTAAATATACCCTTTGCACAAATAACATAAAATTATTATTTCATTATAATTTTATTTAATAATTAATATACCATTTAAATTATTAAAATCATCACAACAATATAACCTTTCATGTTATATTACACTCTCTAAATTTTAAACTAATTTAATTTAGAATATCATCTAATAATTTAGATTCATTAATATTTATTAACAATCATCGTATCGATAAAATATTTATTCCATCAATTTCAACAATAGACAAATCAAATAAATATTTATATTATTCAATAAATATTTAATATTAAAATTTAAAATTGTCCTTCCTTACAAGGATTTTGTCCCTAGAATCACAATTCAAATAATCAAATCGTCACATTCTTCCCTTCTTACAAAGATTCTGTCCCCAGAATCGAAGACACAAACTAAACAAATAACTCAGGGTAATTCTTCATCATTTCAGCTTCGAGTTCCCAAGTAGCCTCTTCGACGTTGTGGTTTCTCTATATTACCTTCACAGAAGGTATCACTTTATTCTTGAGCACTTGTTCTTTCCTATCGACTATCTGGATAGGAATCTCCTCATAAGATAAATCTTTACTGAACTGTAAATGTTCATACTCGATCACATGCTTGTAATCGGGTTTATATGGTCGCAACACCGACATATGAAAAACGTTGTGGACGTGTTCTAATTCTGGAGGTAAAGCTACCTCGTAAGCCACTTCTCCCACTCTTCGTAGTATCTCGAACTGTCCAATAAATCTTGGGTTGAGCTTTCCCCTTCCAAGGAGAAACTTTCAGGAACACAAAATTTCCTGCTTCAAATTCATGATTCTGCCTGTGTTGATTAGCATACTTTTTCTGTCGATCTTGAGCAGTTACCAATCTTGTTCTGATGAGTTTGATAACTTCAGCGGTTTGCTGTACCAGTTCTGGGCCTAACGGTTGACGTTCACCAACTTCATCCCAACATAGTGGAGTTCTGCACTTTCTACCGTATAATGCCTCATATGGCGGCATGCCAATGCTTGCATGATAACTGTTGTTGTATGCAAATTCCACCAGCGATAGATGATCATCCCAGTTTCCTTTGAAATCCATGATGCACGCTCTAAGCATATCTTCTAGCGACTGGATTGTTCGTTCGCTTTGCCCATCAGTTTGCGGATGATATGTTGTGCTCATCTTCAGTTGCGTTCCCATGCATTCTTGTAGCCTCTTCCAGAAATTTGATGTGAACCTTGGATCTCTGTCTGATACAATTGACACTAGAACTCCATGTCTTGAGACGATCTCTTTAACGTATAGCTTCGCCAGCTGATCAAGATTAAATCTAATCTTTATTAGTAAAAAGTGTGCAGATTTTGTCAATCTGTCCACTATCACCCATATCGCATCGTATCATTTCTGAGTCGTTGGAAGACCTACCACAAAATCTATTGTGATATGCTCCCACTTCCATTCCGGTATTTCCAATGGTTGAAGTAATCCGCTTGGTCTTTGATGCTCAGCCTTCACTTTCTGACGTGTTAAGCACTTTACAACGCATTCTGCAACATCTCTTTTCATGTTCGGCCACCAAAAATGACGCTGTAAATCTTGATATATTTTCGTACTTCTCGAATGAATCGAATATCTTGAGTTATACGCTTCCGTCAAGATTTCTTCTTTAATTTCTTGAACTGCTGGAACCCAAATTCGTCCCTCGAATCTTAGCATTCCCGCAGTATCGACTTGGTACTTTACTTCTTTACCCTCGACCACACTTTCTTTTATTTTTCTGCATTCGTCATCCTGTAATTGCGCGTTCTTCACTTTGTCCACCAAAGTTGGACCAGCTTCTATCTGGTATAATTTTTCATTGGTGTCTTTGGAAAATTTTATTTCCAACTCTAGCCTTGCCATTGCTGAAATGAGTTCCTCCTTATCGGTTAACAACATCAACTTCTCTCAGCCTTTCCTGCTCAAGGCATCTGCAACCACATTAAATTTTCCATGATGATAAAAGATCTCACAATCGTAATCCTTTATCAATTCCATCCATATCCTTTGCCGCATGTTCAGGTCCTTCTGTGTGAAGATATACTTCAGACTTTTATGGTCTGTGTAGATCTCACATTTTTCTCCATAGAGATAATGTCTCCATATCTTCAATACAAACACAACCTCCGCCAACTCTAAATCATGAGTCGGATACCCTTTCTCGTAGTCTTTCAGTTGCCTTGATGCATACGCAATGACTTTGTCATTCTGCATAAGGACACAACCTAATCCTTTGTGTGAAGCATCACTATACACCACAAAATTTTCTGTATTATCTAGTAACGACAACATAGGTGCCACACTTAACTTTTTTTTTAGTTCTTGAAAACTTTCCTCACACTTTTCTGTCCAAACAAATTTTACAGATTTTCTCGTCAAATTTGTCAACGGAGTAGCAATCTTGGAAAAATCTTGAATAAATCGTCTGTAATATCTTGCCAATCCCAAGAAACTTTTTACTTCTGATGGATTTCTTGGTTGTTCCCAATTTATCACCGCTTCGACTTTTGATGGATCTACGGAAATCCCATTCTTATTAATTATATGCCCAAGAAATTGTACATGTTCCAGCCAAAACTCACATTTAGAGAATTTCGCGTACAACTTTTCTTTCCTTAATGTCTCCAGCGTCAGACGTAAGTGTTCCATGTATTCCTCTTGAGTTTTGGAGTACACCAGAATATCATCGATAAACACCACCACAAACTTGTCTAAAAATGGTTTAAACACCATGTTCATCAAATCCATGAATGTTGCAGGTGTAACGTCCCCAAAATAGGTCCATTCCATCCAACCTATTCTGAGTCGCCAAATACATGGTACAGAAAACAACTACAACTTTATTACAACAATTGTCGTGCAAAATACAACAACACATATGTTGTGAGTTTGGATACAAATATATACCAAATGTGACTCATGTCCCAACCGTGGACAGCACCTCACAATGACACCTTACATAAAGATATAGTCAAAAACTATTTTAGAAATTAGAATCTTTGGAAAGTGCTCAAGGAAACCTTCGTACATGGGAGGCCATGCTTCCAGGTTATGATAGATATCATATGTCCACAGAATTATCTTTGGTTGACCTAATAGACCCCAAAGAAAAACGAGAAGATTACTATCATATTCTTCTCAATGGTGAGTCTTCTCTTGACATATCATTATGTCCACTGTCTTTAATTGAGAATTATACTTCAAACAAACACCAAGATTATATAGGTAGTGCTCGTAGATATACTCAGCAAGTGGATGTGCACAATCCTGTCTTATGATGACACGAGGTTGTATGTCATTAGGCATCTTGTACGATAGTGACAAAACACCCTTCCAACGTTGGGTTCGCCTCACCCTATTTGATTCACCAAATATAACTACTAAATGAACTTTTCTATACTGCTTCGGGAGAACTCCACAGCTAGAGACCACCGTTCTATTCCCTTGTTACCCCCGCTCGACCCAGCTACACTTTTATTACCTGAAAGGAATTGTGAAGCAAAAGGGTGAGCTCAACTAGCCCAGTAAAGAATATCATGACTAAAGATAATTAAATTATCAATAGCCTTCATCAATAATAAATTAGAGATTTAGAACATATGGTAAATGATAAAAATTTCAACTATAGTTGCAGCAGAACGAGCAATCCATTAGAAGAGTCAAATAGACTATAAAGTCTATTATCTTCTCCATGTTAAAAATCCACCATCAATGTTTTATCCCTGTAACATCAATCAATAATTCTGGTCCACAATCATATGAATAACTCATAATCATAACTGTAGTTCTAAATTCCTCTTCTCATCCAGGACGAAAATAATTTTCATCACCTGAAACATCAAAGATCATGATTACACCAAATCACATTTCCTGTTCATAATCATACTAATAACTTCATCTTTGCACTACGGCCAAAGATATTCATTTTTATCACCAGTTGGTCATGTTTATCTCAACATCTGTTCATCTTTGCACTACTGGCCAAAGATATTCAACAACATGTCATCTTTGCACTACGGGCCAAAGATATTCATTAACAATTCATCTTTGCACTACAGGCCAAAGATATTCATCAATATTTCATCTTTGCACTACAGGCCAAAGATATTCCTCAACAGTTCATATTTGCACTACGGCCAAATATATTCATCAACAGTTCATATTTGCACTACAGGCCAAATATATTAATATCTCAAAGAAATTTATAATCATTTATATAAACAATAATTATAACCATGTTGATCATTTCACCTTTGCACTTAAGCTGAAGATATTCAATTATAAATTCAATGGTCATGATCATACTAGTCAATAATTCAACTTTGCACTACTGGCCAAAGAGAACCCAAAGTCATGATCATACCAATAATCTACCCATCTTTACACTCAAGTGAAAGAGAATTTCAACATCAGGGTTATAAAAATGTTATATATGATAATAAAACCAATATGATCAACATATAGATTTAATCTCAAGAGTAATATTCATAAATTAACTATAATTTAGTTAGAAAAAGGAAACCAATTTTATCGTGAATAGTAACTCGTGAATAGTAACTCATGAATAGTAACTCGTGAATAGTAACTCGTGAATAGTAACTCATGAATAGTAACCCCGACACAAAAAGGTAGAAATTCCACAATAAAATACATACCAATATTTCGGTATAATGATATTGAAAGAATAATATTTCTTAAGCTTATAAACAATTTATTTTAATTGTTTACACTTTACTAAATAATACATTTAATCATTCTAAAATGCCAAACTCATAAGATTTTATCACCAATAACCAAAACCCTCATCAAAAATCTGCATATACCTCATATAGGATTCTCAAGTCATAAAATCCTATTTTTCAATTTTCTTACTTCACAAAACATATTTAATTCATTTACTCATAACTAGACCATTTTCATGAAAAATACCAAATCAGTTCTAAAAATATTTCTTTTCTGGGATTTAGCAGAATATAGTCCCATATTGAACATATATTTTTCTCAAAATTTTTAAAACTCATTTACTATTTTTCATATGGCCAAAACAGCCAAATATTTAGACATTTATCATAAATTATACTTTTATCCAAAAATTCCGAAATTCATAGAGTAAACTAATATTATATAGATGTACTCCCAATAAAAATTTCATCAATTTTGGAGTTAACTACAAGGAGTTATAAGCGGTTACTTTTAAAATAGTCTTTTCTCATAAAATTCATAACTCTTAATCTATACATCCAAAAATTACCATTTTTGGACACAATCAAGAAAACTCATCAAAATATCATTTCAAATTTTTCCAGAATTTTCTGAAGGTCAGAAGAATTACGAACTGAAAAACATAATAACCCTTAAAATCTCTTACTATCCCTTACAATCACTTACCTCAAAAGAGCAGCACTTCTGATCGGATATCGGATATAACGCTGAAGGAAACTTACACTGATGAATAGCAACTCACCAAGTATCTAAATACTCACAAAATATACTCAATAATCTAGAGAGAGAAAGAGAGAAAACTTGTTTCTGGTGTGATTTTTAATTCTAACTTAGCCCTCTATTTATAGGAAAATGTTAGCACGCCGAAGCAGACTTAACCTGCAACCTGATAGCTTTACCTGCTACTATTCCCACCCACCATATTTGAATAAAAATCTCAGCACATTTCTTCACCAACCAAGAGTGGGGCCCACCAATTCTAGAATTTTCCACCAAAATGATAAACTCCGAAAATTCAACAATTTCTGAACCAGTCATCTCGTAAAATTCATAACAAATCATACGTTCATTTTTAACGGTTCAAAATTTGTGGACATATACTCAACATATATATGTATAACATATCCAAATATTACCACGATCCAACGGTCGGATTAAAAATTATAACCCTCGCAACATATCTCAAAAATCCTAATTTGATTTTCAATACCTCCGTTCCGACAAAAATACAGATAAAACACCTCAACATTAACTCCTTCATTTTTAACCACAAAAATACATCCCTCATTTATATCCACATAAAATAAATATTTTCTTATCATATAAATCAATAATTAATTATTCACAAATAATATTACAGAATCACAATTATGACAACCAGACCGTTCCCAGGAAAGAGGGGGCTTTCCAATAAGAATTTTTTCTTACTGGGGCGCAATTAGATGACCAAACCTCTCCTTAGACAGAACTTTCTAGACATTGCCAATAATGCTATCTAATAATATTATTCAAATAATATGAATTATTGATCTGATAATGGGAAATATTATATAGTGACAATTATTGAATAACAATAATATAAAATTTCAACGTAGTAATTATTGAATCAATAAAATAAAATATTGAACAGTAATTACTGTAACAATTATTGAGTAGTGCCTTCTTACGTAAGAATCAATAATTTCAAAAATACTGTGCAATACCGTGTGCTACTGTGCAATAACGCGTATTACTGTATTTTAACCACCGGGTATTTCAACAGTGTTAACGGTAACAACTACGCCGTTATTTGTAAAAACTCAAATTTGTCGTTTTCTTCATCCGACAATTATTCTGTTATGGGGCCCACCAATAGCTGCGCCGTCGTACGAATATTCTCCGACAGAAAGAATATTCCACGACAAAACGAATATTCCCCGACAACAATGATTATT
The DNA here is from genome assembly GCA_016801055.1 of Panax notoginseng. Classification (NCBI taxonomy): domain Eukaryota; kingdom Viridiplantae; phylum Streptophyta; class Magnoliopsida; order Apiales; family Araliaceae; genus Panax; species Panax notoginseng. The sequence goes on along the minus strand of CM029015.1, from coordinate 154,262,790 downwards.
TTATAACCACTTGTTTATTTTGAAAACTTTTCACATTTCACCCATAACTTTAATTTTTTATCAATTTAACCATTTACTGAATTATAATTATAAGAAAAATTGAATACTTTTATTTCATAAAATTCGGGGTCTTACAGCAGGGGCGTTTGTCAAACCAAAAGACATCACCAAAAATTCGTAACGTCCATAGCGAGTTCGGAATGCCGTCTTCGGTACATCCTCCTTCCTTACTTTTAGTTGGTGATACCCACTTCTCAAATCTATTTTCGAGAAATATCTAGCACCCTTCACTTGATCAAACAAGTCATCTATTCTTAGCAACGGATATTTATTTTTAAATGTGACTTTGTTTAATTCTCTATAATCAATGCAAAGACGCATTGACCCATCCTTCTTTTTCATGAATAACATCAGCGCTCCCTACGGTGATACGCTCGGTTGAATATATGTCTTATCTAACAGTTCTTGCAGTTGTACCATCAGTTCCTTCATCTCTACCGGAGCCATTCTGTACGGGGCCTTCGATATTGGAGCGGTTATTGGCGCTAAGTCGATCACGAATTCAATTTCTCTGTCAGGCAGAAGTTCTGGCAAATCTTCCAGAAACACATCCACGAATTCCCTATCCACTGGTATCTGTTCCAATTTTACACCTTCTCCTTTTGAGTATCAACGATGTAGGCTAAATATCCTACAAAGCCTTGACTCTACAACTTTTTGGCCTGCATCATCGTCAGACATCTCATATGTCTAGGCGACTTTGTTCCATGAAAAACTACCTTTGACGGGGTCATAAGGTTTACACACTTCTTTTGATAATCAATTATTGCTCTATAATTGAATAACCAATCCATTCCCAAAATAACATCGAATTCTCTGAGTTTTATCTGGATTAAATCTACTTTCATGACATTCCCCTTAATGTTCACCCTACAGTTCTTGTATACGAACCTAACAGGAATTACTTCCATATTCGTAATTTCTATGTTCAAAGGGAAATTCAGCTCTTCACTAGACATTTCTAACCTCTCAGCAAATTCATCAGATACAAACGAGCAAGTAGCACCCGAATCAAATAATATATATGCATTTATATCATTGATTGGGATAATACCTGACACGACATCTTTTGATTGCACTGCGTCCTGCACCGTCATATTGAAGGTTCTGGCTGTGGGCTTATTTGCTAACGTTGGTCCAGCAATAGTCAATGTACCTCCACTAGCATTTCCCTTGCTTCCTGCTGTCTCACCAGACTTCTTCTTTGGACACTCGCGAGCAAAGTGATCCTTTGACCCGCAGGTGTAGCAAACATTCTTCTTGGGTTGAGTGCAATTTGGGGCGATGTGACCCTCCTGGCCACAGTTGAAGCATACTCGTTTCCCCATAAAGCACACACCCTTGTGAAACTTTCTGCATATAGCACATGCTTCGAACTTTTTCTTTTGCTGGCTTCCTTGATGATTTCCAGCTCCCACATTCGCATTCCACTTCCTCTTCAAATTGTTGCTGCCATTTCCACCGTTACCACCGCCATTCTTAGCTTCGCCCTCATTCTTCTTCTTTCTTTGCTCTTGATTGTGTTTTGTTACAGCCTCGCCTCCACTCTCAGCGAGAATTGCTTTCTCCATTATCGATGCAAACGTCTTCAGCTGGAACAGGGATACCCTACTATACAACCAGGGCTTCAGTCCCTGTTCAAACCTCTTCGCCTTGCATTCGTCTGTGCTAACTTGATATGGCGCAAACCTCGCCAACTCATTGAACTTAGCGGCATACTTAGACACCGACATCATTCCCTGCTTCAGTTCCAAAAACTGCACTTCTAGCTGACTCTTCGAACTTTCTGGAAAATAGGTCTCGAAGAATATCTCCTTAAAACTTTCCCAAGACATTACCCCTTAACCTCCTCAGGTTCTATTGGCTTGCCACCAATAACTCGCCTCTACTTTCAACATGAATGTGGCAAAAGCAGTCTTCTGATCATCCCCTACCCTATCGACATCAAATACCTTCTCTATTTCCATGATCCACGACTGTGCCTCCACGGGATTTATGGACCCACGGAATTCAGGTGGTCCAACCGCCTTGAAATCCTTAAACGTCGTACCTTGATTTTGTGGCTGATTCTGCAATGCTCCTATTAGTAACGTCACGAATTGCTTAACTGAATTAGCCTCAGCATTGTCGTTATTGTTGGTTCCTTCAGTGGTTCTCTGTCATGGTGGTTGACGTCTGGGAGGTATTTTCTATTAAAAACACACTCATTAGATTATTACTCAACTCCTTTAAGTAATTTCTACTTAACTTGCATCCTATAAAAGAAATCACCAAATAACACATAACACTTTGGATAATAACTTTTATTCATTCATAATCTTATTGAAGAACATAAGAACAATAGCATCATTGCTATCTACATTACTTTCCTGAACTATAACAGTTTCAGGACCGCATCATCATCATATCTCATAGGTTATATAACACTTGGGATTTATATTTTATTTATCATATTAATAATCTCATATTAGGTACATTCCCTACATTGTCCTACTAAGATACTGTGTAGCCTTATGACGCTCTTCCTCCATGATTTGGAACATTGTTCTGCGATCTATAATATGAATGATGGCAGCGTCTCGAACTGAATAGGATAACCCATGACCCGATCATGAGCTCGATTAATCACGGTGTTGAATATGTTGTTCATCTCCTCCATCTTCATCCTCTTTGCTTGCGCATCTCTTACTGCTATCCTGGCTCGTTGAAAAGCTTCTTCGTACGCATCTTCAGCTCTTGCCCTCTTAGTATACTCTTCTCTCAACTTGTTCTTCAGTTCTGCGATTTTCGCTGTCAATTGTTCCTTCTCTTCTTTAGTGTGAACCAGCTTCTCTTCGACATTATCAGACGTTCCTCTCGATCTAGGATCTCATCGTCCTTCTGTGCCATCGAGGTCTGTTGCTTAGCTACTATCTCCTGTAATTCCTCGACGGTATCTTGAAGTTCCACATTGCGGTCATACACTTCGTCATACATACGAGCAGCTATCGAGTTAAGTGGAAGTTCTTCCTCCTCGTCCTCCTCATCTGACTATGGTAGCTCAACAGAGTCCTCCTCATCCGTCTCTATCTCATCATCCTCATCATATGACAACCCCAAAATAGGTCCATTCCATCCAACCCATTCTGAGTCGTCAAATACATGGTACAGAAAACAACTACAACTTTATTACAACAATTGTCGTGCAAAATACAACAACACATATGCTGTGAGTTTGGATACAAATATATACCAAATGTGACATTGAACACCATCATGTATCAGCATCTCACAAAGGTACCTTACATAAAGGTACAGTCAAAAACTGTTTTAGAAACTAGAATCTTTGGGAAGTGCTCAAGGAAACCTTCGTACATGGGAGGCCACGCTTCTAGGTTATGATAGATATCATATGGCCACAGAATTATCCTTGGTTGACCCAATAGACCCCAAAGAAAAACGAGAAGATTACTATCATATTCTTCCCAATGGTGAGTCTTCTCTTGACTTATCATTATTTTCACTGTATCTAACTGAGAATTATAATTCAAACAAACACCAAGATTATATAGGTAGTGCTTGTAGATATACTCGGCAAGCGGATGTGCACAATCATGTCTTATGATGACACGAGGTTGTATGTCGTTAGACATCTTGTATGATAGTGACAAAACACCCTTCCAACGTTGGGTTCGTCTCACCCTATTTTCTTCACCAAATATAACTACTAAATGATGACCACCGTTCTATTCCCTTGTTACCCCCGCTCGACCCAGCTACACTCTTATTACCTGAAAGGAATTATGAAGCAAAAGGGTGAGCACAACTAGCTCAGTAAAGAATATCATGACTAAAGATAATTCAATTATCAATAGCCTTCATCAACAATAAATCAGAGATTTAGAACATATGGTAAATGATAAAAATTTCAACCATAGTTGCAGCGGAACGAGCAATCCATTAGAAGAGTCAAATAGACTATAAAGTCTATTATCTTCTCCATGTTAAAAATCCACCAACAATGTTTTATCCATGTAACATCACTCAACAGTTCCTTTCCACAATCATATGAATAACTCATAATCATAATTTTGACTATAAATTTTTCTTCGCACCCAGGACGAAGAATATTTTCATCACCTGTCTTTACCTGAAACATCAAAGATCATGGTTATACCAAATCACAGTTCCTGTTTATAATCATACTAACAAATCCATCTTTACACTACGGGCCAAAGATATTCATCAACAAACCATCTTTGCACTACGGGCCAAAGATATTCAACAACAGTTCATCTTTGCACTACAGGCCAAAGATATTCATCAATAATTCATCTTTGCACTACGGCCAAAGATATTCATCAACAATTCATCTTTACACTACAGACCAAAGATATTCCTCAACAGTTCATATTTGCACTACAGGTCAAATATATTCATCAACAGTTCATATTTACACTACAGACCAAATATATTAATATCTCAAAGAAATATATAATCATTTCAGAATTTATATAAACAATAATTATAACCATGTTGATCATTTCACCTTTGCACTTAAGCTAAAGATATTCAATTATAAATTCAAAGGTCATGATCATACCAGTCAACAATTCAACTTTGCACTACTGACCAAAGAGAACCCATAGTCATGATCATACCAATAATTTACCCATCTTTACACTCAAGCGAAAGAGAATTTTAACATCAAGGTTATAAAAATGTTATATATGATTATAAAAATAATATGATCAAAATATGGATTTAATTTCAAGAGCAATATTCATAAATCAACTATAATTTGGTTAGAAAAAGAAACCAATTTTGTCGTGAATAGTAACTCGTGAATAGTAACTTATGAATGGTAACTCATGAATAGTAACCCCGACACAAAAAGATAGAAATTCTATAATAAAATTCATACCAATATTTTGGTATAATGATATTGAAAGAATAACATTTCTTAAGCTTATAAATAATTTATTTTAATTGTTTACACTTTACTAAATAATGCATTTAATCATCTTAAAATGCCAAACTCATAATATTTCATCACCAATAACCAAAAACCCTCATCAAAAATCTGCATATACCTTATATAGGATTCTCAAGCCATAAAATCCTATTTTCCAATTTTCTTTCCTCACAAAACATATTTAATTCATTTACTCATAACTAGACCATTTTCATGAAAAATACCAAATCAGTTCCAAAAATATTTCTTTTCTGGGATTTAGCATAATATAGTCCCATAGTGAACATATATTTTTCTCAGAATTTTTAAAAGTCATTTACTATTTTTCATATGACCAAAATAGCCGAATATTTAGACATTTATCAAATATTATATTTTTGTCCAAAAATTATGAAATTTACAGAGTATACTTCTATCATATACATATACTCCCAATAAAAATTTCATCAATTTTGGAGTTAACCACAAGGAATTATAAGCGGTTACTTTTAAAATAGTCTTTTCTCATAAAATTCATAACTCTCAATCTATACATCTAAAAATCACCATTTTTGGACACAATCAAGAAAACTCATCAAAATATCATTTCAAATTTTTCCAGAATTTTTGAAGTTCAGAAAAATTACGAAACTGAAAAACATAACAACCCTTAAAATCCCTTACTATCCCTTACAATCCCTTACCTCAAAAGAGCAGTACTTCTGACTGGATATCGGATATGATGCTGAAGGAAACTTGCACTGATGAATAGCAACTCACCAAGTACAAAATATGCTTCATAATATAGAGAGAGAGAGAGAAAGAGAGAAAGCTTATGTTTCTGGTGTGATTTTTAATTCTAACTTAGCCCTCTATTTATAGAAAAATTTTGGTAGGTTTGACCTGCAACCTGATGGCTTTACCTGTTACTATTCCCACCCACCACATTTGAAATATAATTCAGCACATTTCTTCACCAACCACAAGTGGGGCCCACCAATTCTAGAATTTTCCACCAAAAATGATTTATAACCTGATTTCCGAATCAGCCACCTCTTAAAATTCATAACAAATCATACGTTCATTTTTAACGGTTCAAAATTTGTGGACATATACTCAACTTATATATGTATAACATATCCAAATATTACCACGATCCAACGGTCGGATTAAAAATTATAACCCTCGCAAAATATCTCAAAAACCCTAATTTTTAATACCTCCATTCCGACAAAAACACTGATTAAAATCTCAGCATTAATTCCTTCATTTTTAACCACAAAAATATATCCCTCATTTATATCCACATAAAATAAATATTTCCTTATCATATGAATCAATAATTAATTATTCACAAATAATATTACAGAATCACATTTATGACAACCAGGCCGTTCCCAGGAAAGAGGGGGCTTTCCAATAAGGATTTCTCCTTACTAGCGCGCAATTAGATGACCAAACCTCTCCTTAGACAGAACTTTCTAGACATTGCCAATAATGCTATCTAATAATATTATTCAAATAATATGAATTATTAATCTGATAAAAGAAAATACTGTGCAGCAACAATTATTGAAACAAAAATAATATAAAATATCAATGCAGCAATTATTGAATCAATAAAATAAAATATTGAACAGTAATTACTGTAACAATTATTAAGTAGTGCCTTCTTACGTAAGAATCAATAATTTCAAAAATACTATGCAATACCGTGTGCTACTGTGCAATAACGCGTATTACTATATTTTAACCACGGGGTATTCCAACAGTGTTAACGGTAACAACTACGCCGTTATTTATAAAAACTCAAATTTATCGTTTTCTTCACCCGACAGTTATTCGTTATGGGGCCCACAAATAGCTGTGCCGTCGTACGAATATTCCCCGACAGAAAGAATATTCCACGACCTAAACGAATATTCCCCGACAACAATGATTATTTTATAACCACTTGCTTATTTTGAAAAAAATTCATATTTCACCCTTAACTTTAAAATTTATCAATTTAACCATTTACTGAATAGTAATTATAAGAAAAATTGAATACTTTTATTTCATAAAATTCAGGGTCTTACACATCAGGTATTCTCTCCTGCTCAACTACTGTGACCGACGGAACTGTTTTTCGTGGCAGTAGTTGTTCCCAAATCACCTGAATATCTCGAGGCTCCTCCTCTCTAGCCTGACTGGATCCTTCTATACTAGCCATCCTGTCAACCAAATTTTAAGTTTTAATTATTAATCATTACTACTCGACACTCACGAGCACATAAGTTATAATCACATAGGCACATAAGTATTTTATTACTTCTTCCTTAACAACTCGATAAGAGTTTATCATCACTATCTTTTTCAAAGGTTACTTCCTAAGGATTTTCCCCCACCTAAGGTTCATAACCTAAAGCTTTGATACCAACTTGTGACACCCCCAAATCTAGGTACTTCATTCCCACAAGACTTGGTGTTCACTTTCCAATCATTCATATTTATCTACCCAAACATACTAAAATTAAATCATAAATCCTCCCTTTAAATAGGGTTACATCATTGATTAAAAAATCTTCCCAGGTTGTCTAACCTTAAACATCATATAAGTACAGAAATAAAATTATTACATCACATTATTAATTTAAAAGTCTATCATCATAACATTAAATGAAATTACAAGTCTGCATCACTTGTACATGTTTCCCTTTCCTTTGCTATTTGAAGGCTCATCGACCTTCTCAACTTTAGCTGTAATAATTATTTTTATGCAAGAGTGAGCAAAAAAAATGCTCAATAGATATAAAAATGAATCAACAAGATAATGATAACTGCCAATGAATAGGCTCATCAAAACTGAATAGTACTCTATCAATAATAGAAAAAGACTGGAGTCAAAATATAGAATATATATATCTGAGGGTCATAAGACCATGAACTATGTCCACAGTTGTAAGTAATCTTTCAACTTCAAATTTAACAGTCATAAGACTATAAGGACTCCTCGTACTTAAGGGGATCAGCCCTTCGTACAATGTATTGTGCACAAACATTTCAACGATAAGCGTAAATTATCCCCTAATAATAGGGTTGTTCATCTCAGTATTTAGAGTACAAGTCCGCACCAAAGTAAGTTTGGTTTGGATACACTTCAAGGGTAATTTAGAGTTCAACGGTCATCAACTAAGGATTAGTTGAATACAATATTGATAACGTCATGCTATGGAATAATCATAACTGAATCGACATTATAAATTAGGATCATGCTTTAGGAATAAACAATAGCATAAACATTGAATAATCATAATGTGCCTTGCTTGAACAATATTAAGGCAAGGTTATTTAGAAGCATGCATAACAAATAGTAATTTAAACGATAAAACTTGTTCAACATTAGTATATCAGAGGATGTAAACTTGCATGCTAGATAACAAGTTAAAGACAAGAATAACTTGTTCATTATCAGAATAAGATCTAGATTTAGAAATCATAAACAAACTAGATACAAGAACTTGCTCAATAGTAAGAATAAACTTGCACAATGTAATAAATGAACTATCTCAACGAAAGTGTAGATTTAGAAAACTTGCTCAATTGTAGAAGTAGAATTAGAGAACTTGTTCAATGTAAAAAGATAAGTTTAGAAACTTGCCTCGAGTGTAAGCTATAATATTAAACTCACGTTCACCTACATATCGGTTTTGAACCATCATCTATTAGATATACTAACATTCACGTTCCAACATAACACGTATTTCTAGTTAGACTTATTATTTTAGCACAAGTCTTAAGATACCATGCAAATATCAAAAACTACAAGTGTTAACCTTCACAACACATGTTTACTATTCATCATGCTCACTACGTTCTAACATATCATGTTCATCAATTACTAATCATTCAAACTTTGAATTTACTAACCACATAGCACGATTCTATTTTAGCTATATTATTACATGTTTATTATACTAACACATCATTAGACCAACGTATGTCGCTATCCCGAAGAATGCAGCAGCAGCAGACTGCTCTGTCTCATATCAGTGTATGGCGCAGCTGCGCCATACATAGGCTTGGAACCGGTGCAACTACACAGTTTTTTAGCCTTGGCACCAACGCAGCTGCGCTGGTGCACAGACAGACGCAGAGTCGGCTATGAACAGTAGCCGACTTTAGCCCAACAAACACGAATTTCACCCACTAAACAGTAATGTTAACACGCAAAATAAATATAACACTATCACAAACATGTTTGTTAACATATTCCACCAATTATAACAATTTAACAACAACTAAAACTATTTTAATTTTTCAAAATTCATATTTTCATACTAAAACTCCATTTTTGACATCTCTTGCAAAAATCATCACTGTAATCTCTATGCTTGGCCAAATTGCTTCGTTCAAATTACATTGTGCTCATTTCTTAATGAACTAACATATACAAGACTCAATTTACAATTTCACATCCTAATTGGCCCCTACAATTGATACTTTTCATGGACATATGAAAATACATATATTGACATTATTTTCTTTTACTGTCAAACGAAATTAGCATGAAATTTCTTGTTCTAAACATAACTCTAGCATCATAAACATGTATCATCACAATTACCAAGTATATAACCATAGTTCATAAATTTTGATTTCACAGAACACCAACAGACTATGTCGTGCATTCATATATATATATATATATATATATATATATATATATATATATATATATATATATATGAAATATCAAGGTTAGATAAATTACCATAAAATAGTTTGAAATCCTTGCTAACTCTTGCAATCCTTCCTAAAATCTCTGGAAATTGCTTAAGTTTCCTCACAATTCTCTCAACTCAATGTAATCTCTAGGCTAGCAAATAGAACGCGTAAAACCAACTGATAAACAAAGTAAGAAATAAAACTGATAACCATTAATAATACTAATTGCTATTTCAGTTACTAACGTATATAACATAAATATATTATATTTATCATTTTAATAAATTCAAAATTAGAAATCCCAAAATCCATAAGGCTTGTTTGGCAAAACCCTTTAAATTTTAAAGAATTAATATATTTAAGCCTTGTTTGGCAAAAACTAAATTAAAACATTAACCCATTAAATTAATCACATAAATTAATTATACACCACATTTTAATTAAATATACCCTTTACACAAATAACATAAAATTATAATTTTATTTAATAATTAATATACCATTTAAATTATTAAAATCATCACAACAGTATAACCTCTCATGTCATATTACACTCTCTAAATTATAAACTAATTTAATTTAGAATATCATCTAATAATTTAGATTCATTAATATTTATTAACAATCATCATATCGATAAAATATTTATTCTATCAATTTCAACAATAGACAAATCAAATAAATATTTATATTATTCAATAAATATTTAATATTAAAATTTGAAATTATGGATCGTTACAGCCGCTTCTAAGGCATATCCCCATAATGACACCGGAAGATCGATAAAACTCATCATGGAACGAACCATGTCCAACAGTGTTTGATTTCTCCTTTCAGATACACCATTCAGCTGTGGTGTCCCTGGTAGAGTCCATTATAAGATTATACCATTTTCTTTGAGACAATTGAGAAACTCACTGCTTAAGCATTCACCACCTCGATCTTATTGAAGAATCCTAATACTTTTGCCCGTTTGTTTCTCTACTTCACTTCTGAACTCTTTGAACTTTTCAAATGATTCAGATTTGTATTTCATTAAATATACATATTCAAATCTTGAGTGATCGTCAGTGAATGTAATAAAATAAGAATACCCTCCTCGTGCATTCGTTGTCATAGGTCCACATACATCTGTGTGTACCAACGCTAACAACTCTGTAACTCTTTCTCCTTTTCCACTACAAGGAGATTTAGTCATTTTTCCCATGAGACAAGATTCACAAGTTGGATATGATTCATAATCCGATAGCTCTAGGAGCCCATCTTTATACAACTTGGATAATCTTGTTTCATTAATATGACCAAGTCTACAGTGCTACATATAGGTATAATTAACATCATCTCTTTTCCTTTTCTTAGTTTGTTCAATTTGAAGTATATTTTCATGCAAGTCAAGAATGTAAAGTCTATTTCGTAAATTACCAACACCATATAAAATATTATTATTATAAGTAGAACAACTATTGTTCTTTATTATAATGTTAAAACCATCCATATCTAATACATATATTAAAATAATGTTTCTAATAAGTGACGGAACAAAATAACAATTATTTAAACTAATGGACTTGCCCGTAGACAGTGCTAAACAAAAAGTCCCTACAGCTAATGCAGCAACCTTTGCTCCATTTCCCACTCGTAGGACGACCTCATCCTTGATCAGCTTTCTACTTTTGACCAGTCCCAGCATAATATTACATATGTGAGAACCACAGCTGGTATCCAATACCCAAGTAGAAAATTGACTTTCAGAAAAATTAATTTCAATCATAAATAAATCTTGACTAGGATTTGAAGCTTCTCCAAACTTCTTCTGCTTTTGTTCCGCAAGATAATCCTTGCAATTCCTCTTCCAGTGACTCGGCTTGTTGCAATGGAAGCAAATTTCTTTGCTAGCTGGATCAGGTTTCTTTTGATCCTGCAATTTCGCCTTTCCCTTAGCCTTCTTGGATTTCTTCTTTTCAGAAGATACCTTGGGCCTCTTCCTTTTCTTGGAAGAATCATCCACCAGTAAGACATGGTTCTTCTTGGATGGGAAGTGATCTTCAGCAGTTTTCAACATGTTAAGAAATTCAGGCAAGCTGACATCTAACTTATTCATGTGAAAATTCACAACAAATTATGAGAAGGTGTCTGGGAGTGACTGCAAGACTAAATCTTTACTCAACTCCCCACCCATGACGAACCCAAGTTGTCCAAGACGTTCAATCAGATTAATCATCTTTAAGACATGAGTCTCAACGGTAGTGCCCTCGGTCATCCGAGATCGGAAGAGCTCCTTAGATATTTCATATCTAGCAGTCCTACTTTGCTCACCATACAACTCTTGAAGGTGCAGTAGCATAGTAGGTGCATCCATGTTTTCATGCTGACGCTGAAGCTCGTTACTCATGGATGCGAGCATGATGCATTGAGCCACTGATGCAACATCTTGCCACTGTTTAAAAGTAACAATCTCTTCCTCATATGCTATTTTTATAACTTTTACAGGTACAGGCGAATTTAGGACATAAGAAATCTTTTCAGCGGTGAGAACAATTCTCAAATTCCTTAACCAGTCCGTGTAATTCGGTCCGACCAGTTTGTTAACATCAAGTATGCTACGCAGTGAAATTAGTGAATGTGACATTTTCAAAATTCTGTATGTAAAAAGATAATATTTTAGCAAACATTCATTTAATTAATTACCAAAATAAATTAGCTCTTATTTTATATTGGTATCTCCCACTATTTTTTTCAAACTATATCACCCTCATGAATATAGTTCGGCAAAATCTAATTAAAGATTTGCTAGTGAGAATAAGGATCCAATTTTAATATATATATATATATATATAGCATTGTGTGTGCACAACAAACTATATATAAATAAATAGGTAGACAACTCTTGTCAATTACATCATCATGTAACTCTTTATATTTTGTCTCTTAAATCATAATAGTCAAGTGTGTGCACATCTGAACTAAAATGATTTAAGTTAAGTCATACCCATCATTTTCATATAAGTGAAGAGAAAACTACTGCCCTTGTGTGTGCACAACAAAACGATAATGTTCAATTCCTTATAAACATCAAATATAATAAAAACAACATCTCAAATATTTAATACTTGCATTGTGTGTGCACAACAAACTCATTAAATATTTAATACTCTATTATTTTTATCATGTTGGAAGGCGACTTTCGATAATCTAAATATCTTTGAACGTTACAACTTAATACAATAAAAACTTTGAGGGGTTTGTAATTATTAGTCTCATCTTGTTTAGCGCAAATACAAATATATATATATATATATATATATATATATATATATATATAAAATACGCGTCATATTATTAAACATGCGAAGCATGTTTGCATAATATATAATATATATAATACTAGCATGCACATATAGAATACTATATTCTACCCGGATTGATTATGGACTTTTATTCCAGTTTGGTTCACTAGAGCCACCAAGTGAACCAAAAGGTCAAACCCTAGGGTGCAAGAATAAACATTTAAATATAACTATTACATTTAAACCCGGGATCCATTACAAACGGGTCTTCGAGCGCTCCTTTCTCCTTAATCTTCAGTTCTTTGAAAAAATTATAACTAATCCTATTACATAAACTATTTAATTTAAATAGAAACATTGATCAGCAGTCAAGGGGAAGTACATAAGAGAGAAATAGAATTTACATCAAGAAAGAAAACTAGAAAAGACGAGGTACGTAAACTCCATTTAATAAAACTCATTCATTCAAACATCCAACCAAAATAAATCAAATCACATTGGTCAATAGTCCATAATCAATCTCATTTATTATCATACATATCATCATATGTATCAATAAATATAATCATTCCATATATATATATATATATATATATATATATATATATATGAATATCATTTAATGAGCTATTTTATGTTACATGAAATCCAATTTTAAGATTAAAATAAACTCTTTATTTTAATTATAAAATTATTAAAATATATATATATATATATATATATATATATATATATATATATATATATAAGTATAATAATCGTCGCATTAATATTAATATATGTGTGTCAATCATGTTGTTATCCCACGTAACATCCATAGTGTATATATATAAGTAATCAGGATGTAATATATATTATTATTATATATATATAATAACATCCAACAATTGAAAAGTAATAGTGATTCACGTGAACAACCAAATCATGTGAACAATTGGAATAACATCCATTCATCCTGATTCTAGGTATTTAAGGAATATGATTACACTTATATATATATATATATATATATATATATATATATAAATTACGTGGAACATGCTTCTGATGCATCAAGGAGGGTTATTCTCATATTAACCAAAGCCACGAATCACGGATAAAGACACAGCGGGAGAAAAAAATATATAGTTCGCGATTTTGATTATGAAATATGATTTCGCGAATGTTATTTTTTTTTCATAAAATAATAATTTTATACAACAAATTATGCCCAATAAATTATTCAAAATACATACTCATATATATATGGAATCAAAATAATTAATAATTCGCATAAAGTTTGGCTTTGATACCACTGTTAAGTTTTGTGAAAATCAAAATAGCAATCAAATTACAAAAATAATAGAAGCATAAAAAAATCAGATTTTAAAATTTTTCACAAACCAATTATCCGGATCATCCTTTATGCATATTATTAATTAAAACTAAGAACAAGAAGTTATGGACTCATACCCTTGTAGATGCGAGCTTCCACAGGTACGAGTTCACCTCCTACTTCTCCGCGATCTCCTTGAATCTCCGGGTAGATTCCTTCTTTTGATCAATGTTAGCCACCCAAGTGTATGGCCTCTAAAGGTGGTCCACCAAGGAAGAAGAATTTTCAAGAAGAATGGTGTATTGGCTAAAACCCTAGTTTTTCCTATCTCTATAGAAAAAGGGGGTGTACTCTCCAACAATTAGAATTACATATATCTTGATATCTGATATAAAACTCTTCTTATAAAGATATCAGATAACCCTATTTAAATAAAATAAGGTATTATTTATTTAATTAAATTTTTTTTAATTAAATGGGCTCCCTAATCTTATTATAGATAATTAATTAAACTCCTTTAACTAATTTTTTCTCCTAATTCTATTAGGAATAAATGAGAGTAATTATATTAAATTAATTCCTAAACTCTTTTAGAAATTAAAATAATAATAATTGTAATAATATTAATAAAACTCCTCTTATTAATTTATATTTAATATTTCTAAAATATTAAATAATAAATATTAAGCTATTTAATTTATTCTATCCCCATAGATTAAATTAAATATAATTAACATATTATTACGATTATGCCATTAACTTCTTAAATAATTATTCTTCCTTTTATGGTGTGACCCTTTAGGTTCTCCATATTAAACCGGTTGTGAATAAATTAATTAGAACAATTCTAATCTTATTTAAAAAAATAAATTAAACGATTAATTTATTTAAATAAATAATATTTATTCTACAATAGGGATAAGCCTCCCTAGCGATCAACGATTTTTTAGACAATATAGAGTTCAATATTAATTATAAAAGAACCTTTGAGTTAATAGTTAACGTACAATTCAATCTTTCTACCATACAATATCCTAATTAAATATAATATATGAAATTACTGTTAAGTCTTATTTTATTTAATTATATGTATTTCGATTCCTAAATGCACAACTCCTAATTAATGCAAATTAGAAACTACTTTCTAATTTTATTCCACCTTGGCCAAGGATTCCTGGGTTGTCATTTATGGAATCACATAGGACATTTCTCTTCTTTTACTAGAAGTGGTAGATTATTTATTAATCATTCATTATCTTCACATATAACTTATTACACCCAAGCATACCCTTTGATATACTCTAAGAGTATTAAGGAATAAGTCAAAGTGTAATTCATTATATATAAGATACTATGATGATCTTAAGTCTAAGGATCATTTATACTACTATCACTACAGGAATTCTTATTGACAGGCAAGTAAAACTCCATTAGGTATTCCTTAGCGAGTCACGTTCAGTGAACTTATTCTCTAATAAGCACCTACATACTTGCTTTAGTGTCTCCACACAAATGATCATCTTCATCCAATGAGCAAGCAACGTACGTACCAATCTATCCGGATTCACTAATCCCCTTTTTAGTAATCCATTGATTGGGAACATTTTAGTTTTAAGCTATCTAAGAATTTAGATCTCGTTAGCATGATCTCATCATGATTCTAAAAGCATTACTTAAAACTATGAGTTTATCACATATTATTTAAAACAACACCATGTAGATAATAAATGTCTTTAATAAATAATTCTTTTATTAATAAATAAATAAGATTAATTACAAAATATATGTTTTATCATCATACATGATTGGCTTGTATGCATACTACTTTCAGGTTGATATTGCAACGGGGTTGGTGCTAGTAATTAGGCACATAAAGGCTGATTTGGGGTGTTGGGGGCTGATAATGGGGCTATGTTTTAGAAAATTGAATTGGGATTTTGGTAGAGGCGACTAGCGTTGTAGAAGTTGTGATTGCAAAAGACAGGCGGAGGAGGATTAAGAAGAGAAAATTTGTAAAATTAATGGAGAAGAAAACATACATATTATAGTAGTTAGTGTTTTAAACCCCTTCTTTGATTTGTCTATAAAAATGGTAGTGTATATACGTTCAAATTTTATAAATTCTATCAAATTAATGATGTAATTTGAACAAGTTGAATATCAAGAAACAGAATCAAATTTGAGTATATTTAATTTTGCCAAATAACATAATTAATTTCATCAATTTGATAAATTTGAAGCAGAAATCTATGGGGTAATTTCTATTGGTTTGTAATTTTAAAGCACAAATCTAGTCACGTCTGAAAAAATCTGAGTCAATTTGACGCTCATCCAATCTTATTAACATAATGGTATAATTTCAAAATATTAATTAGTTCAATGTGGTAATTTCAATTTTTAAAAGTTTAATGGTGTAATAAGTAAAATGTGCCAACTGTAATGAGGGTTTTCCTTAGTTTTGTCTGAAAGAATATGAGCCAATTTGACGGACGTCAAATCCTATTAACGAAATTGTGAAATTTCAAAATTTTAATTAGTTCAATGGGGTAATTTGAGTTTTTAAAAGTTTAATAGTGTAATAAGAAAAACATGTCAACTACAATGAGATTTTCCTTATTTTTGCCATTAATTATTTAATGAAAATGTTTACTTGTAATCAATTATTAAAAAAATAAAAAGATGTTTCAGTAATAAAAAAAATTGTTACAAATTTAACAATTATTGATAAGACAAACTTTAGAATTTAATATGAAATAACCAATTATTTATATTCAAAAATTTAGAAAAAATTTAAACACGTAAGAAATCGAACTACTCGAACCAATCTCGAACTTATCGAATCGAAATCGAACTTATCGAACCGAAATCGAACTGAACTGAACTCGAACTGTTCACGAACAAAGACGAACCAAACCATATGGTTCGCGAACATGTTTTATCGAGCAATCGAACGTAATATTATGTGCAAACTCGACTCGACTCGACTAGACGAGCAACTCGAACTGAACCGGTTCGTGAACAGTTTGATTCGTTTGCAGCCCTATTCACAACAAATAGAATAAATAATACATGAAAAATCCAACAATAGACGTACGAAACTCGAGTGTTCCAACTCAACCACTAAATAGCCTTACTCCAATTATATATAACAATAGATATATGGAAGCACTATTTTCACATGTAGTTTTGATATTTCCATATAGTTTCTTCTCACATAAATGTTGAACTAACTGTATACTCATGTAAAAGAGAAGCATGTGGAAATATCAAAAATACATGTGAAAATATCAGTTTCCTAGGGCTATGTTTGTTTGCAATGATTACACTTGGGATATAACTATTAATTTCAAGTGACTTATTTGTTTTCAAATTTGGACACGAGACTATTAGTCCAGAAATTATAAAATGACTTAATGTAGGAAATTATTTAATACAATATTCAACCAGTTATTATAATCCCATCATTCGAGACTAAAAATTTCTGTACAAAATTAACCTCATTTACAATTTCAGTCCATTAAGTTAGGAATCAAATGATCACTAATTTAATGGTTATAAATGATACTTAAAATCAATTAGCAGAACAAAATTAAAAAGCAGATTTTAATGGTATGAGCTGAAATAAACTCACGTGAATGGCACAAGTCTTTGAACTTGAATAAATAAAATTAAAAAACAGATTTTAATGGTTTTATTTGATTGTTTGATAGAAAATTAAAAATCATACTGTGCTCTGGTTTTTTAAGGCACAAGTCTTTGAACTTGAATAAATAAAAATGTTTTTTATATATAAAGATAAATAAAATCAATAATTTGTTAAAATACTACCAAATGGTACAATTATAAAGGCATGGCATCACATGACATACTGTGCATTTGATTTTAATTTTGCAAAACCTATCTTTAATTTCACGTTGTTCAAGTTTACTAATTTAATAGTTATAAATGATACTCATTATGTTCCAAAATTAAAGATAAAATTTGATTTTTGAGGTCAAATAGCGATATATTAAATTTTAAAATTAGTATGATTTATAAAAATTTAAAATAAAATAATATATAAATATAAAATTTACTAGAGATATACAACTATACAAGTAAATATGCCCAAATAAAAAAGAGAGTAAAAGTTTACATAAAATATAAATAAACTTGCCTAACTAAGGAACAAACATATTAGTATCACTCATTCCGTGTTATTTTTGCACATACAGTAAAATATAGAATAATTCTATTTATGTGTAATATTTCATATATTTTTAAAACTTGCATGATGAAACAATGTGAACTCATTAATTTATTTCAACAATATTTACAAGTTTATAATTAATTGTTCATCATTTTTAATATATAAACAAGTTTAAATCATAATTTAAAATATGTTATTATTGGTAAGTGTTTAATAGCCCAAGCGATATTTTTTTTTATCCAATCCTTTAATTAATCCTGAAAAAAACAAGCATAATTTGTGATTATTTTAAGTTATCCCATGAATAATCTCATAAATCAAACATATGATTATGACTATTTAATCCTCGAATTAATAGTCTTAGAATTATAATCCCATAAATTATAATACTGAAATTATAATACTTGCAAACAAATATAGCCTACGTATATTACACCACTCCACCAAATGTTTATTCCACTACTCCACCAAATGGACTCAATGTTACTTACTCAATTGTTTAGGAAATAGGTTGTTGACTTAGTCATATTCTAGCCTTATGTTTTGATGATGAAATGTTCAAGTACTAAATTGTTTTATGGCATTTCAGGTATTTTGATGATAAAGAGCCTTGGTCGGATATTCAAGAAATTGAAGGATTTTTTAGGAAAACCAATGTAAGATCAATTGTATAATAATTGATTTTTCATTTAAAGGCTCTAGGACATATTATTATTGCATTATATATGTCTTAAATGAAAACTATTTTTATGAAAAATGTTTTATGAATGTTTCATGTTTTATATGCATATTATAAAATTGATATACATTGAGTTGGACTTACACGTGGATACAATATATATCAGTATGTATAGTTTGCTAAAAAGGTGGATGACTTTTAATCATGATCTCCTAGGAAATTTAAATGACGGTAGCTACTGATTTGATATTTGAGTGTTTCAAGGAGTAATTGTTATATTGGAACTCTAAAGATTTGTTGAGAAAGGAGTATGATGTCATATGTCTCTTTAGCTGTTCACGCCACTTTTTATGGAGACAAAGTCAGAGTTGTTTTTGAAAGTGGATTATCTTTAGAGGATTTTCATATTTATCCCAACGCTAAAAAGGTTTGAATTTGTTAATTGGATAAATATCTCTTTCCTACTATTAAGGATTGTTTTGTAACGTTGTGGGTAATTCTCTTAGATATCCTACCGTTTGATTAAATTAGAATAAATCCCTATTTAACGGTAATACTTTATTGGCTATAAAAACCGTGAGGCTTGCTTGAAATAAAAAAAAACTAATGAAATTAATACTTGCACTTATTATTATTATTGAGCAAATTGATTTACCGAGTGCAATTCTTGAGAAGCTAAGCAGTTTAATTTCTGATATTATTTGAGATGATATTCAGTAAGAAATTAATTGCTTATTTTGTGCTACTTGATCATTGCATATAGTTGAGCCTTTAATTGTTAAATTGATTATTCTTGCATTGATCATAGACCTCTATTTCTATATTGAGTTTCTATTTTAGACTAAGTGTAGTCTAAAGGTTTTAATCCTGGTGGATTAGAAAAGGAGGTTACAAACAGGTTTAAGGAAGCAAAGGTGCTTGAAGGGTGCATAGGTGCACAAGGAGAAAAAGAGCTCAAGGAAAATTAATTGTTAATTAATTTTTGTTAGAATCTGTTTTGTAATCTGTATTTATTTATAAAGAAATAAATAAAGTGAGTCTCCAATACTAGTTGGTATTGGACGTGGATTAGGCTATTATCATAGAGGGTAATAGTTGAACCACGTAAAAATCTTGGTGTTGATTTTATTATTTGATTTACTTTAAAATCACATAAGTCACTTAATTATCTTAGTTTGACTACTTGCTATTATATTAAGATAATTCTTTAAACATCAAGTGTTTTACTTAATAGGCTATAATTCAGTAAACTGATTTCAATCATTATAATTGTGACGTCCCCAAAATTAGGTATACATCACCCATCTTGGGTCGTCAGATACATAATACAGAATACAAATACAACTTACTAATACAACTGTCGTGTACAATACGACAAAACATAAACTGTGAGTTTGAAAACAAATATTATCTTCTAGAGAGTATTCATACTCAAAAGGAGTCCTCATTACATTTATTAACACACTATTACATAGAATAGTGAGGACTACTAACTAATACTATCATTCGAACCATCACTCCGTTCCCCGACTTGCCCCAGCTACGTTCTCATTTCCTGAAGAGAAAGGGTGAGCTCAACTAGCCCAGTAAGAAATATTATGACTAAGATAATGCAGAATAAATTATCATTAGCCTTCAACAATGTTAAACTGATAAAATATAATAGACATCAAGTTTAACTACAGCGGAACAAGTAATCCATTAAAAGAGTCAAGTAGAAAATAAACTCTACTATCTTTTATGATTTAAAAGGTTTTTCAACACTGTGATCGCTGGGACTCAGCTTAATAAAATAATCCACATTATCGAATCACCCCTGCACTACGGCCAAGGATATTCGTGTATTCATTAATGGTCATGATCATGCCAACAACTGTCCATCAATGCACTACGGGCCAATGAGGACTTTTATCACATCATTTGTAACATTACGGTCATGATTATACCGAATAATCCTTGGTCATAATCATACCAAGTCCATCTATGCACTACAGGCCACAGATGACTTTCAACATTTTATAAACATAAGGATGATGACAATGATATAAGAATTCAATAAAACAAGTTCAAGAATTAATTTATCCAAGAATTAACAACGTCCAAATTGTCAACATGATACTGTTTTGTGGAGTAAAATTCAAGAATGCTTAGAAGAATATTTTCATGAAAAGATACTGGATGAAACGCAATTATCAAGGATATTCCACAAATTTCATGGAGTATAGAAGTCAAAACTTAACCAACCGAGTATAATAAAGAATGGAATAACAAAAGAAATCACCATGCATGCGATAGACCGCACAGACAGGTTATTCCAATAGAATAATAAATAATGGAACCAGGTCCGGCGTAAACGCACAGACTGGATATTCCGACAGAATAATAAATAATGGAACCAGGTCCGGTGTAAAACACACAGACAGGATGTTCCAACAGAATAATAACAAAGACGGAACCAGGTCCGGTGTAAAACACACAGACAGGATGTTCCAACAGAATAATAACAAGACGGAACCAGGTCCGGTGTAAAACACACAGACAGGATGTTCCAACAGAATAATAATAAAAACGGAACCAAGCCCGGTGTAAAACACACAGACAGGATGTTCCAATAGAATAATAGAAGAATGTCACCAAGTATAGGGTAGACCGCGTATACAGGTTATTCCAACAGAATAATAAGAAATAGAATAACAACATTTCTCTTCATGAATAAAAAAGAATAACACCCCTTACCGTTTTAAAGAAGAGCTGAAGTAAGGAAGTAGTTAAGTAGCAGAATACTCTTCTTCTCTCTCTCTATAGTTTCTCTCTATAGTTTCTCTCTCTAGAGTTCAGTGAATTCGTAAGAAATAATGAAGGAATGAGCTGCTATTTATAGAAAAATAGAATTCATAGTAACTAATCTATGAACGGTCCAGATTGATTACTTTAATCTGACGGTCCATATTTAAAGAAATTTTTTTAAAATAAAATATAATATATTCTATTTATAGAATAACTTTAATAAAGTATTCTATTTTATATAAAAAGATGTTTCTGTTTTATTACGTTAATAATACGAATAAAACAAAATGTCATTATCGCTAAATAATTCATATTATTAACTGACAATAATTGAATCAAACTGAGTGACTTCTCACATAAGCATTAATAATCAATACCGTGTGGTACTATGCAACCACACGTATTACTGTACTTTTACTACCGGGTAGTTCAACAGTAACAATGGTAAAACTTCCGCCGTTATTTTTAATAAAATATTTTTGTCATTTTTTCAATCCGACAATAATTCCGTTGTGGGGTCCACCAATGATTGTGCCGTTGTACGAATATTCCCTGTTAAAACGAATATTCTCCGACCAATCGAATATTATATAACAACTTGCGTACTTTGCAAAATTTATAAATGTTACCCACAACTATAACATTATATCAAATTAACTCCATAATATTCGAAAACGATATTTATAGAAAATTCATCTTTATTTATAAAAGTTGGAGTCTTACAACCTCCCCTTCTTATGAAATTTCGCCCTCGAAATTAGGGTACGTACCTGGTATGTCGAAGAGGTAAGGATACCTTGATTTCATTTCAGATTCTAACTCCCAAGTCATTTTCTTAACATCGTGGTTTCTCCACAAAACTTTGACTTGAGGTATAACCTTGGAGCATAGAATATGTTCCTTCTTATCCAAGATTTGAACAGAAACTTTTTCATACGTCAAATCCTCCGCTATTTCGTCCGGTTCTAACTCAATAATATGGTTCGGGTCTTCCACATATTTGCGTAACATGGATATGTGAAAAACGTTATGAACACGAGACATACTTGGCGGTAAAGCGAGTCTATAAGTCACAGTTCCTACTCGATCGATGATTAAAAATGGACCGATGAATCGAGGATTGAGCTTTCCTCTTTTTCCAAATCTCGTAACTCCTTTCCATGGAGCAACACGTAAGAACACATGATCTCCTACATCAAATTCCACGTCCTTTCGATGAAGATCAGCATAACTCTTTTGTCGATCTTGTGACATTTTTATACGTTGTCGGATCGTTTGAATCTTTTCTGTAGTCATACATACCAACTCCGGTCCCAACAACGTTGCTTCACCCACCTCATCCCAGCATACTGGAGAATGACATTTTCTTCCATACAATGCTTCGAATGGAGCCATGCCAATACTTGCTTGATAACTGTTATTGTAGGAAAACTCTACCAATGGTAAGAACTTGTCCCAACTTCCCTTGAAGTCAAAGACACAGAGTCTTAATAGATCTTCAAGAGTTTGAATAGTCCTCTCTGATTATCCGTCCGTCTAAGGATGATATGCTGAACTAAATCGTAAATTCGTGCCCATAGCTGTTTGTAAACTAACCCAAAATCGTGAAGTGAATCTTGGGTCTCGATCAGAAACTATGGATACTGGCATACCATACAGTCTTACAATCTCGTTTATGTACATACGAGCAAGACGTTTAAGTGTATAAGTTTCTCGTATCGGTAAGAAATGAGCAGACTTGGTCAATCTATCAACAATGACCCAAATCGCATTAATACCTTGAGAAACCCTAGGAAGACCGGTAATGAAATCCATGGTAATGTGCTCCCACTTCCATTCTGGAATTTTAAGTGGTTGCAATGGACCTTTTGGTACTTGATGCTCCGCTTTGACTCGTTGACAAGTTAGACACCTTGAGATAAACAACGTTATCTCTCTCTTCATATTGCTCCACCAAAATGTATGACGAAGATCATGATACATTTTGGTACTTCCAGGATGGATTGCAAATGGTGTGTTGTGCGCCTCCATCATGATTTCATACTTTAAATCAGGGTTGTTAGGAACACAAAGTCTGGAGTTGACTCGAAGTATTCCTTCTTCATCGATTCTTGCTTCCGGCATAGCACCTTCTTGCACTTTCTTCCTCATACGCATCAGCTCCAGGTCTGTAGCTTGAGCAGCTTTAACTTTATCGATTAAAGTTGGTTCTACTCGTATATTCGCCATCATCACATGGGTCCCTAGAGTCTTTAACTCTATCTCCATCCTTTGCAAGTCACACAAAATGGGCTTTTGTGATGACAATATTGTACTCGTACTTGCATATGATCTTCTACTCAATGCGTCAGCTACCACGTTCGCTTTTCCAGGATGGTATTGAATGGTATGATCATAATCTTTCAACAGTTCAAGCCAACGTCGTTGTCGCATGTTGAGTTCCTTTTGAGTGAAGAAATATTTGAGGCTTTTATGATCCGTAAAGATCTCCACCTTCTCCCCATACAAGTAATGCCTCCAAATTTTAAGTGCAAAGACAACAGCTGCCAACTCTAGATCATGAGTAGAATAATTCCTCTCATATTCCTTGAGTTGTCTTGATGCATAGGCTATGACTTTTCCATGTTGCATGAGAACGCATCCCAACCCTTTGCTCGAAGCATCACTGTAGATGACAAATCCCTCCGAGCCAGATGGTATTGTTAGAACAGGTGCTGAAATGAGTCTCCCCTTGAGTTCTTGAAAACTCTGCTCACATTCTTCGCTCCAACTGAACTTTGTATCTTTCCGAGTCAGCTGAGTTAATGGAGTGGCGATTCGAGAAAATCCTTCCACGAATCTCCGATAATAACCAGCTAAACCAAGAAAGCTACGTACTTCGGTCACTGATTTAGGTTGCTCCTAGCTTTGAATAGCTTCAATATTTGCCGGGTCAACCGATATTCCACGACTTGATACTACGTGCCCAAGGAATGCTACCTCCTCCCCCCAGAATTCGCATTTCTTCAACTTGGCATAAAGCTTGTATTCACGAAGCTTTTAGAGTACCAGCCTCAAGTGTTGCTCATGATCTTCACGACTTTTGGAATAAATAAGGATGTCATCAATAAAGACGACCACAAAGTGATCCAAATATTCCTTGAATACCTGGTTCATCATATCCATGAAGGCAGCAGGAGCATTAGTCAATCCAAAGGACATGACTAGGAATTCATAATGCCCGTACCGAGTTCTAAAAGCCGTCTTTGGAATATCCTCAGTTCTAACCTTCAGCTGATGATATCCAGAACGAAGATCGATCTTTGAAACGAATTGTGCTCCTTGCAACTGGTCAAACAGGTCATCAATACGTGGCAATGGGTACCTGTTTTTGATGGTGACATGATTCAACTCCCGATAATCAATACAAAGTCGCATACTTCCATCTTTTTTCTTCACGAATAGCACAGGAGCACCCCAAGGAGATGTACTAGGATGAATAAAGCCAATGTCTAACAATTCCTGCAGTTGGATCTTTAACTCCTGAAGTTCAATAGGAGCCATTCGATATGGGGCTTTGGAAATGGGTTTTGTACCGGGTTCAAGGTCGATACAAAATTCAATTTCACGCTCTGGGGGTAGGCCAGGAAGTTCTTCAGGGAATACGTCAGGGAATTTATTAACAATAGAAATATCATTCAAAACTGACGTATTTTTGTTTAGATCCGTGACATGAGCTAAGAAAGCTTGACATTTGTTTTTCAATAAACGAATAGCTTTATGGCTTGAGATGACAACGATTGATTTTAATGGTTTGGTTGCTTGAATTCGCACCATAGGTCGATTAGGAATATGAAAGCTAACAACCTTACGAAAACAATCAATTTTTTGCATGATGAGTAGTTAACCAATCAATCCCTAGAATCACGTCAAATGCAAGTATTTTTAATGAAATAAGATCGACAGGTAATTTGTGGGTACCAACTTGAACCAAACAAGACTTATAAACCGTGGATGTAATGAAGGTTTCTCCCAATGGAGTTTTAACAGATAAGTCAAAGTCTAATTTCTCCGGAATCAAATTTAATCGATGAGCGCAAGTAGGAGAAATAAAAGAATGGGTAGAACCGGTATCAAATAAAGTATAGACTTCGTTAGAGTTTATGATAAGCTTACCCGTGATGACCTCATTCGGGTTCCTTGCTTTCTGGGAGGTCACAACAAACGCTCTCCCTTGCACTATCGGTTTTGACTTTTCTGGGACGGCCTTTGGTGTCTCCATCTTGACTGAACTTCTTTTTGGTAAACGACAAAATCGAGCTAAATGACCTTCTCTTCCACAATTATAACATGCTTTAGACGGCATCACGCAGTTTGGACTGATGTGCCCCTCCCCTCAGCATTTGAAACATATGATAGGTGGTCGTTCTCCTTCCTTAACAACGGGTGCTGGTGCTGACGTCTTTCCATCATTGTTGAATCTCCTCTTCTTGAAATGACCATTCTTATTGTTTTGGCCCTGATTACCACCGAAGTGGTTACCATTTCTGGCCTGTTGATTCCCTCTACGCTTGTTGTCACCGCTTCGATGACCGCTCTCACTGGTATTATCATTTTGTTGACTGCTCTCTTTTGGTTACGTTGACTCGTTATCGTGCTCCACTAACTGAGCCCTATTCACAACATCAGAATACAAACACAGTTTATGAGAAATAAGATGTTGACGTATCTCAGGTTTCAAACCTCGTAAAAACATTCGCGTCATTCGCTCTTCATTATCCACCAAGTGGGATGCAAACCGGGACAACTCAGCAAACTTGGCTTCGTACTGCGACATGGTCATGTTGTTTTGCTCCAACTTGATAAATTCCACCTCCTTCATGTGACGAATACTTTCAGGAAAGTATTTGTCGTTGAACAGCTCTTGGAACTTCTCCCAAGACATCTTCAGTGCGGCAGGTTGAGTACGCTTAATCGATTCCCACCAGTAATCTGCCTCTCCTCGCAACATAAAGGCGGCAAAGGGAACCTTTTGCTCCTCGGAGCATCCCAAGACATCAAATATCTTGGTAATCTGCTTTATCCATGTTTCCGCTATAAGTGACCGTCCGAGAGTTTTCAGTGTTTCCACCTATATTTTGGACAGGAGCCGCTCTCGCCTGCTGTTGCATGAACTGCATAAAGTTTCTGAACATTCCATCATTCATCATCTGGTCAGTGTTGTTGTTTGCATGAGGATTGTCACCTTCCTGATGCACATTATCCTGATTATTGATATGTGGTGAATCAACAGTCGCCTGTGCTCCATTGCTATTCTCAACATTCTCAGATGCCATTTTTAGATACTGCCACAAAATAAAAGTTAATTGATATGTCATATATTATCCTTATATTATGACCGACCAATTAAATATCATGCAAATAAACTTAGGTAGGTCATACTAGCGAAAGAATTCCCCGTCTCTCCCCTCCTAGTTCTATTCTCACATCTTAGCCAGGGATCATATCCCTAAACTCTGATACCAACTGTGACGTCCCCAAAATTAGGTATACATCACCCATCTTGGGTCGTCAGATACATAGTACAGAATACAAATACAACTGTCATGTACAATACGACAAAACATAAAAACTGTGAGTTTGAATACAAATATTATCTTCTAGAGAGTATTCATACTCAAAAGGAGTCCTCATTACATTTATTAACACACCATTATATAGAATAGTGAGGACTACTAACTAATACTATCATTCGAACCATCACTCCGTTCCCCGACTTGCCCCAGCTACGTTCTCATTTCCTGAAGAGAACATTGAACGAAAGGGTGAGCTCAACTAGCCCAGTAAGAAATATTATGACTAAGATAATGCAGAATAAATTAGCATTAGCCTTCAACAATGTTAAACTGATAAAATATAATAGACATCAAGTTTAACTGCAGCGGAACAAGTAATCCATTAAAAGAGTCAAGTAGAAAATAAACTCTACTATCTTTTATGATTTAAAAGGTTTTTCAACACTGTGATCGTTGGGACTCAGCTTAATAAAATAATCCACATCATCGAATCACCCCTGCACTACGGCCAAGGATATTCGTGTATTCATTAATGGTCATGATCATGCCAACAACTGTCCATCAATGCACTACGGGCCAATGAGGACTTTTACCACATCATTTGTAACATTACGGTCATGATTATACCGAATAATCCCTGGTCATAATCATACCAAGTCCATCTATGCACTATAGGCCACAGATGACTTTCAACATTTTATAAACATGAGGATGATGACAATGATATAAGAATTCAATAAAACAAGTTCAAGAATTAATTTATCCAAGAATTAACAACGTCAAAATTGTCAACATGATACTGCTTTGTGGAGTAAAATTCAAGAATGCTTAGAAGAATATTTTCATGAAAAGATATTGGATAAAACGCAATTATCAAGGATATTCCACAAATTTCATGGAGTATAGAAGTCAAAACTTAACCAACCGAGTATAATAAAGAATGGAATAACAAAAGAAATCACCATGCATGCGATAGACCGCACAGACAGGTTATTCCAACAGAATAATAAATAATGGAACCAGGTCCGGCGTAAACGCACAGACAGGATATTCCGACAGAATAATAAATAATGGAACCAGGTCCGGGGTAAAACACACAGACAGAATGTTCCAACAGAATAATAACAAAGACGGAATCAGGTCCGGTGTAAAACACACAGACATGATGTTCCAACAGAATAATAACAAGACGAAACCAGGTCCGGTGTAAAACACACAGACAGGATGTTCCAACAGAATAATAATAAAAACAGAACCAGGCCCAGTGTAAAACACACAGACAGGATGTTCCAACAGAATAATAGAAGAATGTCACCAAGTATAGGGTAGACCGCGTATACAGGTTATTCCAACAGAATAATAAGAAATGGAATAAAAACATTTCTCTTCATGAATAAGAAAGAATAACACCCCTTACCGTTTTAAAGAAGAGCTGAAGTAAGGAAGTAGTTAAGTAGCAGAATACTCTTCTTCTCTCTCTCTCTATAGTTTCTCTCTATAGTTTCTCTCTCTAGAGTTCAGTAAATTCGTAAGAAATAATGAAGGAATGAGCTGCTATTTATAGAAAAATAGAATGCATAGTAACTAATCCATGAACGGTCCAGATTGATTACTTTAATCTGACGGTTCATATTTAAAGAAAAATCTTTTAAATAAAATATAATATATTCTATTTATAGAATAACTTTAATAAAGTATTCTGTTTTATATAAAAAGATGTTTCTGTTTTATTACGTTAATAATACGAATAAAACAAAACGTCATTATCGCTAAATAATTCATATTATTAACTGACAATAATTGAATCAAACTGAGTGACTTCTCACATAAGCATTAATAATCAATACCGTGTGCTACTATGCAACCACACGTATTACTGTACTTTTACTACCGAGTAGTTCAACAGTAACAATGGTAAAACTTCCGCCGTTATTTTTAATAAAATATTTTTGTCGTTTTCTCAATCCGACAATAATTCTATTGTGGGGTCCACCAATGATTGTGTCGTTGTACGAATATTCCCTGTTAAAACGAATATTCTCCGACCAATCGAATATTATATAACAACTTGCGTACTTTGCAAAATTTATAAATGTTACCCACAACTATAACATTATATCAAATTAACTCCATAATATTCAAAAATGATATTTATAGAAAATTCATCTTTATTTATAAAAGTTGGGGTCTTACAATAATAGCCTGAAATTAATAGTTTTCAAAAGTTGGTCATAGATTGCTCCTACACTTATTCAACCCCCCCTTCTAAGTGTGCCTAGTTAAATTCCTTTTTAGTATCAGAGCTTGGCTCTACTTATCTTGGTCTTAAAAGGTGACTTGTAGGAAAAGATTCTAACATGGCACAGTTTGGAAACAACTATAAAGAAGGTCAATCTACCAATAGACCTCCTTCGTTGTTTGGCATAGAAAATTACAACTTCTGGAAATTCCGATTGAGGATCTATCTTAAAAGAGATCCTTTGGAATGGTGGGTTGTGGAGAATGGACCAGTTGTTCCACGAAGAGATGATGGGACACCAAAGATTCTGCTAGAAATGGATTCAACCGAAATCTACATGATCTCATATGATTCAAAGGCTATGAACACACTTCTCAGCGGCATGGTACAATCCGAGATAGATAAAGTCTCTTCATGCAACACAGCCAAAGAGATGTGGGATACTTTAGTGGTAAGTCATGAAGGTACTTCCAAAGTACGAGAAGTCAAGCTAAGCATGCTTATGCACGATTATGAAATGTTCAAGCTCGAAAAAGATGAAACCATCAAGCTAGCTCAAGCAAGATTTCTAGTCCTTATAAACTCCTTGAAATTGCTGGACAAAACTATTCCTCAAAGTAAGATCAACTGTAAGTTACTTCGGGCTATGCCCAAAAGGTTTGCTTCTAAAATCACTACTCTTCAAGATTCTGCTACTATTTCTTCCATGGATACTTTAACTTTGTTTGGTGAATTAGAAGAATATGAACATCAATTAAAAAGATATGATGATGAGGAGGAAACTCCTCGAAGAAAGGTCTTAGCTCTTACTGCAGATAATGAGGAAGAACTTGATGATAACTCCGATGAAGAAATAGCAATGATGTCAAGGAAACTCAAGGGGTTACTACAAAGGAAAAACAGAAGGAGAAACACTTTCAATTCAAACAAAGTCAAAGGAAAATAAACTGAAGAGACGTGCTTTGAATGTGGACGTCCTGGTCACTTCAAGAAAGACTGTTTTCAATTAAAGAATAAAGGGAAGACAAGCTTCAAAGACAACAAGAAGAACAAAGCCTTTATTACTTGAAGTGATGAAGAATCCGAAGTAGAGATCGATGCTAAAGATGAGATAGCACAAGTATGCTTCGTGGGAATTGAAGGTGAATCTAATCAGGTATCTCTTAATGAACTAAACTCTTTAGAACAAGAAAATAAGAAATTAAGAGAAAAGAATGCAAGCTTAAAAGGATTAGTTAATACACTAATGGATGAAGTATATTCACTAATAGATGAAAAGAAAGAAATTGAAAAGGAATCTACATGTAAAGAAGAAAAGGTTTTGATTGTAAAAATTGATTATTTAGACAATTATAATAAAATACTTTTCAAAAAGGTAAAATTCTTAAATAATGAAGTTCAAAAATTGACTAATGAGTTAAAAATGAGAGATGTGTGTATTGATGCATTTAGTGATAAATCTCCAGTTAAAATATTTCCTAATAATGAACTTCAAAAAGAAATAGACTCACTAAAATCATCTCTTGCTAAATTTGTTCAAGGTGAAGAAAATCTAAATGTCATATTAGGAAAACAAAGACCTAGTTTTGAAAGACAAGGAATTGGTTATGTTTCTATGCATAAAAAGAGTAATATCAAAATGTTAAAATCAAAGTCACGTTTTAGTTTAAATTATTGCTCACCTTTCACAACTTGTAAACATTGTGGTATTAAAGGTCATTTAGATATAAATTGTTTTAAGAAACGAAACAATGTTAAAAGGTATGGATTAAAAAGTGTGATTTACTTGCTACTAACATAAGTGGACCCAAAAAGATATGGGTACCAAAAGGATAAATTATTGTTTCTTGACAGGTATGTTTAAAGGCAAGAGTTCCATCTCAAAAATAGATTCTTGATAGTGGATGCTCTCGTCACATAACTGGTGATAAATCAAAGTTTATAGAACTAAGTGTCAAGAAGAAGAATGGAACAGTCACTTTTGGAGACAATAAAACCTGCGAAATAATCGGAAAAGGTAAAATCGACAACGGCAAGGTAAGTATAAATAATGTTCACCTTGTTAACGGTCTAGAATTTAATTTAATTAGTATCAGTCAATTAATGGATAATGGCCATCAAGTTAATTTTGAAAAAGATAAATGCACAATATTTCATGGTACTAACGATACTACTCTAGTTGCACGAAGAGAAGGAAATATATATACTATTGATTTTGAGCAACAGGATGAAGAGCTATGTCTTACTTCAGTACAAGATGAAGCTTATCTATGGCATAAAAGGATGGGGCATGTTCACATGGACTTAATTAAGAAATTATCCTCAAAGAATCTCGTCAAAGGGTTGCCAAAAATCAGGTTTGAAAAGAAAGGAATATGCATTCCTTGTCAACTGGGAAAACAAGTAAGAACTTCTTTTACAGCAAAGAATAGGGTATCAACCTCCTCTCCCTTGCAATTACTTCATCTTGACTTATTTGGACCGAAAAGACATTCTAGTATTAATGGTAAATTTTATGCATTTGTAATAGTTGATGATTTTTCAAGATACACATGGGTATTATTTTTAAGAACTAAGGATGAAGCATTTAAAGAGTTTGAAAAATTAATAAGGAATCTTGAAACCAAGTATAGTTATAAACTCATTAGAATTAGAAGTGATCATGGTATTGAATTTTAAAAAGATTTTATAACCTTTTGTGATCAAAGAGGTATTAGCCATGAATTTTCAGCACCAAGGACACCTCAACAAAATGGGGTGGTGGAAAGGAAGAATAGGACTCTACAAGAGACAGCAAGAACTCTATTACAAGAAAGTAAGCTTCCAAAAAAAATTTGGGCCGAAGCAGTAAGTACATCATGTTATGTTTTAAATAGAGTACTCATTCGTCCTATTATTTTGAAAACACCATATGAGCTTTTGAATAATAAAATTCCAAACATAAGTTATTTCAAAATATTTGGTTCTAAATGTTTTATCTTAAATACAAGTGATAATTTGGGAAAATTTGATGCTAAGTCATATGAAGGAATATTTATTGGCTATTCTCAAAATAGTAAGGCTTATCGTATCTTCAATATTAGAAAGTCATGTGTAGAAGAATCGGTTCATATCACTTTCAATGAGACTAATAATGATCTTCCAAAAGAAAATGAAGATGATGTAGGAAATTTGGAGACAGTCACAATTTCAGCAAACCGAAACGAACAAAACAGGAGACCGAATGAACAATTTCAGCAAACTGAAATAGATGAACAGGATGAACGTGAACCTGAAAATTTGCAGGATGCTGAAGATGAGTCTAATAATGATCAAGAAGAAGTTATGCATAATATCCAAATGCCAAGAACAACTAGATACATCAAGAATCATCCTCTAGAAAATATCATTGGAGATATCAATAAAGGTATAATCACACGAAGAGGTTTACAAAATCAATGTGCATTCTCTGCATTTTTGTCACAGGTTGAGCCAAAGAATGCAAAGGATGCTATACTTGATGAGAACTGGCTATTGGCAATGTAAGAAGAACTTCAACAATTTGAGAGATGTCAAGTGTGGGAACTTATATCTCCTCCAAAAGATGTTTCCATCATTGGTACTAAATGGGTGTTCAAGAACAAGCTTGATGAGCACGGAACAATCATTCGTAACAAAGCAAGGCTAGTAGCTCAAGGATATAACCAACAAGAGGGGATCGACTATGAAGAAACCTATGTACCAGTGGTAAGGTTGGAATCAATCCGAATTCTGTTAGCTTTTGCATGCTACAAGAAGTTTACACTCTACCAAATGGATGTAAAGAGCGCCTTTCTAAATGGATACATCAATGAAGAGGCATATGTCAAACAGCCTCCTGGATTCGGGCATGAAAAGTATCCTAATCATGTGTACAAGCTAAAGAAAGCTCTTTATGGCTTGAAACAAGCTCCAAGAGCTTGGTACGAAAGATTGAGTAAGTATCTCTTATCAAATGGGTTTGTTAGAGGTAAGATAGATTCTACATTGTTTATTAAGCATAAAAATGTCGATATTATTATTGTTCAAATATATGTAGATGATATAATATTTGGTGCTACTAATGATTTTCTTTGTGAGTGGTTTTCCAAGTGTATGCATAAAGAATTTGAC
Source organism: Panax notoginseng (assembly GCA_016801055.1). Classification (NCBI taxonomy): domain Eukaryota; kingdom Viridiplantae; phylum Streptophyta; class Magnoliopsida; order Apiales; family Araliaceae; genus Panax; species Panax notoginseng. Next base: position 154,228,908 of record CM029015.1, on the reverse strand, counting down.
ATGAGCTTGATGGGAGAGCTTAATTACTTCTTGGGATTACAAATCAAGCAAACAAAGGAAGGAATTTATATCCATCAAACCAAATATACAAAAGAACTACTCAAGAGATTTGGGTTTGAAGGATCTAACTCAAAAGGTACACCAATAAGCACATCAATAAAGCTCACCACTGATGAGAAAGGTATTGATGTTGATATAACAAAATATCGAGGTATGATTGGATGCTTACTATATTTAACCGCTTCTAGACCAGATATAATGTATAGTATTTGTCTGTGTGCAAGATTTCAGGCTAAACCAAAAGAATCTCACTTAAATGCTGTTAAAAGGATTTTAAAATATTTAAGTGGCACAATAAATTTAGGGTTGTTTTATCCATTTTTCAATCATTTTGAACTAATTGGCTATTCAGATGCTGACTATGCAGGATGTCAAATTGATAGAAAAAGTACGAGTGGTGCTTGTACTTTCTTGGGACAAAGTCTCGTTTCATGGCATAGTAAAAAGTAAACTTCAGTAGCTCTTTCAACTACTGAGGGAGAATACCTAACTGCAGGAAGTTGCTGTTCTCAGATATTATGGATGCGACAAACTTTATGTGATTTTGATATATTATGTGATTGTGTGCCTATATACTGCGATAATTCAAGTGCTATAGATATATCTAAAAATCATGTGTTACATTCACGTACAAAGCATATAGAAGTAAGGCATTATTTTTTACGTGATAATGTGTCAAAAGGTTTTATAAAATTAATTTTTATTCCTACTGAAAATTAAATTGCAGATATTTTTACTAAACCTTTGAGTGAAGATAGATTTTGCATGTTACGTAGAGAACTTGGGATGTGTATTGCTTAAATTGTTTTAATTTTGCATATTATCTTATTATGCATGTTTATCTTGATAACTGCTAAAATTTGGATAATTAATAGTTAGATTTTTCGGCTGCCCATTAAATATCATTAAAATTACACGGTATTCTAAATATATGCCATGATGATTTTTCGAAATTTGAAAAGACAAATCAAGTGTGTCTTATGAGAGACGTACGCGTATTTGATGTTTTATTTCTCTCTCTCTCTCATTATGAGGTTAAATTTTCGGCTGCTTAAATTTTGGACGCAAGACTCTAGGAGTCTCTCATAATGTTTTTGAAAAGTAAGAAGACAGGATGACGTAAAGCCTTGGGAGACGTAAAGACTTGTGAGACGTCAAGATATAGACTGCATCCATTCCTTTATATAATTTTCTGTCTCTATCTTGATTTTCTATTCTTCTCAAAATCTTTCTGACTTTGATTTGTTCATTTTCTTTTTCTCTTTTTACGTTCGTTTTCTCTTACTTTACCTTCATACATTATGAGAACTCGCACACATAAGAGATCAATGGTGGATTCTGACGACGATCAGACGCCGATTCCTCCCCAATCCACAGCCGGACCTTCTCGAAAGCAAAGAAAACTAAAAAGGGTCGTGTTTGAGGAAACAGAGTATGTAGACTCTTCATCTTCTGAGGAGTCAACCTTCAATCCCTCTCTGCCTAAATCCACTGGACCCTCTCGGCGACGACAGACAACTACTCCATCTTTTAAGCCAGAGGTTACACCTCCACCAGTTTCCATAAACCCTAATCTCTCATCTGATCTTCTTGACAACTTCTTTCGAAGTAATGCGTATGAGGTACGGTTTAGAACTGTTGTTTTTTCGAAATAATTTGTTTATGAAAAATCTATGGATCAAATCCGTTTTCATGAGTCTCCTTTGAAAACTTTGTTTGAGTCTTGTGGTATCTCTTCCATGCTCTTTCCTCCTTCTATTGCATATCCTAGATTAGTTCAACAGTTCTATACTAATTTGGAATGTCATGGAGAGTTTAATACTTCATTTGTTAAGGGAAAGTCTTTGTATTTCACTGTCATTGACTTCGGTAGCATTTTAAACATTCCATTCACTGGTGATTGTCCATTCACTCGAAAAGGGGCTGTTCATTTTCCCTTTTCTCCTTTGGAACAAGTAAAAATTGTCATGGATAATCCCTTGTTGAATGATGTTTTTACTCCAAACACTGTCGATGTCGCTCCCCTGGCTTGTGTGATTCATCATCTTGTTAGGTTTAATCTTTTGCCTCGTTTAGGTGGTAGTGCTGATTTTACTTATCAAGATTTGATCATTGTTGCCATGATTTTAATAGGTCTGTCTTTTAATTTATCTCACATGCTGCTCCATCACATGACAAGTTGTTTGAGAAAAACAAAAACCTGTTTGCCTTACAGTGCTAGTCTGACCACTATCTTCAATCACTTTAAAATATCTTTTGAAAATGAACTTTCTGTTGTTGTGAATGAGTCCTTCAGTGTCAATACTTTAAAGCTTTCTCGTATCACTCTAATTGATGGTCAATTTGTTCGTCTTACATCTGAGAATTCTGCTACTCCAATATCAATTCCCTCATCCCCTGTTCAGCCCCCTACTCAATCCACTCCTGAAGTTGTTGATTTGTTGAAAGTAATTCTTGGTAATCAAGAAAAAATGCAACTTGAAATGACTGCCCTTCATAATAGAATGTCTGTGTTGGAAAAAGCTAAGTTGCCTTTGGGTGCACCTGAAATCAATAAACTGTATCATAACATTGAAGATGAGTTTATTGATTTGCAAGCTGGTTTTGAGGTTCAAACAACTGCCTTGGCTGAGTTAATGCAACGACGTCTTAATCGAAATTCCTGTCAGTTAAGTCAGGAGATCAAGTTTGTCAGTAATCAGGTAGGAGAATTGGCTGAGTTTATGTCTACCCGTTTCAATGATGTTGGTTCTAAACTCCACATGCAGCATAAGAACTCCATTGTTATAGAATGGGTGCATTGCAACTGGTTAGCCGAGTATCAAGGGAAATTTCTAGACGTACCGTTACCTCCTGCCACATTTATTCCTCGTCCTCCTCGCTTTGCTAGTGATTTCACCCTTGCTGAAAGGATTCATCGTGCCCAACATCGTCCATAATTCACCAAAAGGGATGAACAACGTACAACAGTGGTAGAACTCGAGTGATAGCTCTTCTCTCCAATTTCCTTTTTGTTTGATGACAAAGGGGGAGAGTGTTTTTGGTTTTTGGGTTTTGGTTTGCTGCTGACAAATTTTTTAAAAAAATTTATGATTGGTTTTGGTTTGGTGTGGTTCACCAAAAAGACTTATGATTAAATTTTTTTTATATTTAATATATATTTGCAGTAAATATTTTGATATTTGATGAAATAACGATTACTGCAGGGAAAATTGAATTTCACATTTCAGTATCCTGAAATGATATTGTTGCATGGTTTTAGGAGGAGTAAATTATGTTATACATATATTCAGGGGGAGTTTATGAGAGTTAAACAATTTTGGGTTGTCATCATCAAAAAGGGGGAGAATGTTGACTTAGTCATATTCTAGCCTTATGTTTTGATGATGAAATGTTCAAGTACTAAATTATTTTATGGCATTTCAGGTATTTTGATGATAAAGAGCCTTGGTCGGATATTCAAGAAATTGAAAGATTTTTTTAGGAAAACCAATGTAAGATCAATTGCATAATAATTGATTTTTCATTTAAAGGCTCTAGGATATATTATTATTGCATTATATATGTATTAAATGAAAAATGTTTTTATGAAAAATGTTTTATGAATGTTTCATGTTTTATATGCATATTATAAAATTGATATACATTGAGTTGGACTTACACGTGGATACAATATATATCAGTATGTATAGTTTGCTAAAAAGGTGGATGACTTAATCATGATCTCCTAGGAAATTTAAATGACGGTAGCTACTGATTTGATATTTGAGTGTTTCAAGGAGTAATTGTTATATTGGAACTCTAAAGATTTGTTGAGAAAGGAGTATGATGTCATATGTCTCTTTAACTGTTCACGCCACTTTTTATGGAGACAAAGTCAGAGTTATTTTTGAAAGTGGATTATCTTTAGAGGATTTTCATATTTATCCCAACACTAAAAAGGTTTGAATTTGTTAATTGGATAAATATCTCTTTCCTACTATTAAGGATTGTTTTGTAACGTTGTGGGTAATTCTCTTAGATATCCTACCGTTTGATTAAATTAGAATAAATCCCTATTTAACGGTAATACTTTATTGGCTATAAAAATCGTGAGGCTTGCTTGAAATAAAAAAAAACTAACGAAATTAATACTTGCACTTATTATTATTATTGAGCAAATTGATTTACCGAGTGCAATTCTTGAGAAGCTAAGCAGTATAATTTCTGATATTATTTGAGGTGATATTCGGTAAGAAATTAATTGCTTATTTTGTGCTACTTGATCATTGCATATAATTGAGCCTTTAATTGTTAAATTGATTATTCTTGCATTGATCATAGACCTCTATTTCTGTATTGAGTTTCTATTTTAGACTAAGTGTAGTCTAAAGGTTTCAATCCTGATGGATTAGAAAAGGAGGTTACAAACAGGTTCAAGGAAGCAAAAGTGCTTGAAGGGTGCATAGGTGCACAAGGAGAAAAAGAGCTCAAGGGAAATTAATTGTTAATTAATTTTTGTTAGAATCTGTTGTGTAATCTGTATATATTTATAAAGAAATAAATAAAATGAGTCTCCAATACTAGTTGGTATTGGACGTGGACTAGGCTATTATCATAGAGGGTAATAGTTGAACCACGTAAAAATCTTGGTGTTGATTTTATTATTTGATTTACTTTAAAATCACATAAGTCACTTAATTATCTTAATTTGACTACTTGCTATTATATTAAGATAATTCTTTAAACATCAAGTGTTTTACTTAATAGGCTATAATTCAGTAAACTGATTTCAATCATTTTAATAGCCTGAAATTAATAATTTTCAAAAGTTGGTCATAGATTGCTCCTACACTTATTCAACCCCCTTCTAAGTGTGCCTAATTAAATTTCATAGGTCCAAAGAAAGTATGACTGGGCTGGCAAACAATCTTTATTTTTCTTTTTGTTGAAAGTAACTATGGGCCATTACGTGATTGTATTTTGTAAGGATAAAATTAGGACACAGTATGAAAATTCCAAAAATTGTCCCTAATGCAATTTTTTGTTTTAGAGCATTTATAGAAAAAATTATTATGGAGGTCAATAAACTTTTTTTGTTGTGAATTATGTGAATAATTATAGTTGATAATATTTTAATAATATATTTGATATGGTGGGCTAGCTTTATAATCCTATCAATTCCTATATATAATGTATTTATATATGACACAATCGTAATTCGGGTGAAAATTTTCGCAATACATAATCGGACTCTTTGTATTGTGTGTAAAGCGCAACATTTTTTTCTATAGGATTAAAGTTGCAATATTTGGGGCAATTTTTTTGATCTTAATCCGGTGCATGTCCCTAATTTTATCTATTTCATGAACTGTGCTCTCCCAATTCGTTTTATAAAATTTATAGTCTTATTTATAAATTTTACATATATTAAATACGATCCGGATCTTAAGTTCACCTCTTATCTAACATACCTTGTATACTCCTCTTTAGCGACGGACCGGACGACGATTCGGTTCGTTGCTATATATGAAACCGTTATCTTAGTTTTTAGCGACGGACAACGTATAGCGACAAACCGAACTTATAGCGACGGACTGAATCGTCGTCCGACCCGTCGCTAAAAGAGGTATGCAAGATATGTTAGATAAGGTTAGATAAGAGGTGGGCTTAAGATCCGTACCGATATTAAATATATATAGTTCGGATCTTAAACATACCTCTTATCCAACATACCTTACATACCCTCTTTAGCGATGGGCCAAGTGACGGTTCGGTCCGTCACTACATGTAGAACCGTCGTTTATACTGTGTCCGTCGCTATATGTTGTCCGTCGCTAAAAGCTAAGACGACGGTTCTATATATAGCGACGGATCGAACTGTCGCTAAAGAGAAATATGCAAGGTATGTTAGATAAAGAGTAAGCTTAAGATCCGGACAGAAAGTATATATATTTACGACTTTAAAAAACAAGTTTGCAAATTAATAGTGGTATATGATAACAAAATTATGAAACAAAAAGTTGACAATGAAACTCGTGTAAGGAGGGAATAGTTTTTTTAAGATATTATAGAAATTATTTCCTAAATTAATATTATTATGCTGATCACCAAACGATATTATATATATCCATTATTTAGAAAGAGTATTTGTAAACAAAATATATTAAAAACATACTGTCCAAAGTCCAAACATGGAGATCATCACTTGCAACCCGTGTGATGATGAATACAGCATTAAAAGTTAAATTATAGTACCATGCATTAATTATCTAACAAAATACATAAGGGAGATGATAATTGATAAAGTAATACCACTAATCCTAGTAGGACCGCAAACTTTCGATCGGTCTAAAGATCGGGAATTTTCTACTGGTCTAAAGATCGGTATAAAATTTATTTATTTTGTTTTGACTCTTTAAAAATATATAATATTTATTTTAATTAAAATTTTTATAACATTATTTTTTATATGTATCTAAGTTACACATAAATTATTAAATTCTGTAAAAATTTCAGTTAAAATAAATAGTATATATTTTTTGAGAGTCGAAACAAAACTTTTTTATTTTTTTTTTAACGGTCGCTAGACCCGTCAGAAGTTCTCGATCCTTCTCAAAGGAGAGTAATACTTTTGTTTTGCAATAGATTTAATTTGTTCTACAATAAAATGCAAATATTAATTTATGAAATATATTTTATCAATTTTTATTAATAAAATTTGGCACATTAACTTCAAATATATAGGTGGTTGAGTCGTTAATATTGTCAGAATAAAAATAATAATGTTAAAGCAAATATACAAATGATACTTTTATAGTTATTAAACATAGTGATACTTAATATTTTAAGTGATAAGCGATATTTATTATTCTGATAATAATATTTTTATTGTGATAATATCAATCGCCTTATTTTAGGACAGAGAAAGCTGCATGATTCTCTCAAACGCAAATCTAGAGATTTTGAAGAACAATTTGAGATGGAGTCAACTTGTTGGTTTCTTGGACGAAAAGCAACAGGCGGCTGCTTTCAGGTTTTCTTGAACGAAAGGCAATATGGTGTTGCTTCAATTCTGCTCCTACCAATATTATATTATATTTTATTTTATTATGTACTCTATTCTCTTTTTAAATTATAAAATTATTATTAATTTAAAAAAAATCAATTTTAAATATTTTCAATCTCAAATTGATATGAATTCATTTAGTTTAGGTCAATTCAATTACAAATATCGTAAAATATCTAAAAAATACGTACTACTAATTATAAAATTTATTATTTTGAAAATATAAATAAATCATGTCAATTTAAAATTTAAAATATCTCAAACTAATTTTTTGAAAATCAATATTAATTTTTATTTTAATACATCTCCTTCTCATTTAGAATAAGAGTTTATGTAAAATATAAAAGAAAATAGTCTTATAATTGAAAGGAGGGAGGGAAAGTTAACACAGTAAAATTTATTAAATAATAATTATATAAAAAAAGTTTAAATAATTCAACTTTTGTTAATTAGAAAGAAAGATAATAAAAGTCTTACTTGTTGGCTTTTCTTGAGTGGAAGAAAGGACACAGCTAGCACCTCATATAAGACTTGAGGGGGACGGGGACGGGGACGGAGTGGGCGTGGGGGCCCTTGGGTTTCATGTATGTCCCCCCTTTGGCTGTAGTTTGGCTGCTCGGCAAAGAAATATACATGCATAAAATTATAATAATTGCATGACATAGGGGTAAACATATAGTTGTGGTTGTGACATCTACTTAGTGGTAATAAACAGTTTAGTTGAGGAATTTGCTCTATCATTCTCTCGTAACAACTAATCAGGGTAATCAGGGACGACCTGTACTGGGGGCAGTGGGGTCAGGACATTTTTGAAATTTTTTGTATATATGGTTACTTATGTGCATATTTGAAAAAATACATCATAATAATTAATATTTTATTAATCTCACTAAATGAGTTTTATTTTGACTTCTTAAAGTTAATTTTCAAATAAATTTAAAACTACGAGAATTAATTTAATTTAGACAATATAATCATAAATATTACTCTCTTTATTATACAAAATGAATCTTCTTTATATATATATATATATATATATATATATATATATATATATATTATTCATTCTTGAATAATTGAGTTCTTAGTTTTATATTGATAGTATGAATTGCTAAGGTGAATTTAAGAATATGGTACAATTTTATTCTACCAATAAAAATAAAAATAGAGCTCTTTTAGGCGGACATGAAAATTAGATATGAATGTATTTAAATTTCACCTATTTATATTTTTACCCACCATTGGGGGTCAAAAAACAAATAAGTGAAATTCAAATACACTTATTTCCAATGTTCATGTCCACATAAAGTTTTTGATAAAAATGTGCAGCCCATTTAAGCAAATTAATAGTATATCTATATTTTATTTACAATATGCCTCAATTAAATTTATTATATATTAGTATTTCGTTATACGTATTGTTTTCTTTCCAAAAAAAAAAGATTTTAAAATCTACATTTTATGTATTAAAAAAGTTATTTGTTTAGAATTTGTCTCTCTATATATATGGATACTTATTTTTTTTAAATAAAATAAAATATGTGTCCTATTAAAAATAAAAACTTAACCCAACAACATATAATTTCTAGGTCAGCCACCGAGGATAACAAATAATTATAAATTTTTCCCTGAGATAATTTTTTTCTCAAAAAAGAGGGTTGATCCTGATTAAAAAGCAAAAATGCTAATAAAATACTTGTGTCACATGCAGATAGCTGGTTGTACCGGACTATTGTTATATTATATGATAACAATGTTACTGTCACAAAAAAAATAGTCATATAATGCTCAAATACACAAACATGCATTATGTGGGCCCCCGTCTGACATGCGGAGTCCGCATTATATATTTGTGTATATATGAGTATTATGTTATAATAATATTATTTTATATTATAACCATGTTATCCCTGTATGTGTGTATATATATATCCCATTTCTTGATGTGGAAGAAGATGCATGCATTTGATATATATAAATTTGCTTGATTGCTTCACCAACAAAAAAGAAAGGGGCAAAAAAAAAAGTTTACTTGAGCAATATGATTTCCTATATTTATTGATCAATACAATGGATTTACGTATCGATACTATATTAGTTAATTGATAAAAATTAACTTCATACTAACCACTTCCTTATTCGAATGTAGTTTTTCGGCCTTTTGAAATGCAATGAGTAATTTGATCCTTATTTAGTCATTCTAGAGAGTGGAGATTGGGGTCTATTGAATTTGTTCATATAATAAAGGCCTAAATATGAATTAATTAATATCTAAAATTTTATTTTATTTTTTAATTAGGGGATTAATTTTTTAATTTTTTTCACTTTGGGGATTGTCTTTTCAATTTTTTCAATTAGGGACGTCTAATTGACAGTATCACGTTAAAAATTGATGACATAATAGCGGCATGTGGGTAAAAAATGTTTATGCATAATATCGAGTCTCATTTTAACATTTATTCTATTAATTTGTTTATACCAAAAAAGATAAATATAAGACCATTATTAATTTTTTAAAGTAAATTTAATATATTACAAACTCAACTTTAAAAAATCATCAATAATCAATATAATAATAAATATTTTAAAATGTATAAATGTACTACTAACTAAAATCTTGTTATTTCATAATCATTAATAATCAATATAATGATAATTTTATCCTTTTGGTATAAAAAATTAAAGTCTAAATATAGATTAATACCCTGAACTTTAAGTTTATTTCATAATCACCAATAATCAATACAATTAATTTTTTTTATACCAAATGGGATAAAATTGTCATTAAATTTACTTTTAAAAAATTAATAATGGTCTTATATTATCTGTAAACACTCGAAATTTCACATTTCTGTTACTAACCGTGCAGGAGGACATAATAGTCTTTTATCTTCTAGAGATAACTCTGGAACTCAAAATCATCAAACCAGACCCCCGAAGACAGCACCGGGAAATCATCAAACAAGACCACCGGCGACAGTATCGGGAAATCATTAAATTACCCCCTGGGATATCAAATCAACTTTCGGAGACAACCCTGAAACATCAAATCAATCCCCAGAGCCAACTTTGAGGAAAAACAGAATCAGTTGTGATCAAACCTCGGAGACAGCTCCTAAGGACAACCAAAAGCCTGTCAACCCTAGAGACGACCCCCGGTAGGGCAAAACGGTTATTTTGACAAATCAACGCCAACAACCCCAATACAGCTGCAAAAAAGGTCACAAAGAGCCATTGCAACTCTTTCTAGTGCAAACTACACAAAACAACTCAACAAACTGACTGCGAAGACGCGAAGATGTCATTTCGGTCATGGACCTATCTTCCCGGATTCGAAAAAGGGCAAGCCTTATGTCATTGTGTAGCTCTCGGAAAGAGCTTTCCTGAATGGTATGACACATCTCCATAGGATTTCCGGATTGCAAGTTACAATCGTTTCAGCGGACTACACGTCGATTTGGATTACACGTACTTCGAGGCGGTGGGGCCCACCAGGGGACTTCCTTAGGTATACTCGCGGAAGCCGCAAGTCTACCTGCGGAAGCCCGGGTCTATATATTTTAGACCCCATCAACTTGTTGGAGAAGAGAGAAGGAAAAGGAAGAGGAAGAGAGAGAAAGGTCCAGGAGAGAGAAATCATGCCATTTGAGAGTGAAAGGCAGCTTTTCTTCCGTTCAATCTCTATAAATTTTCTTTGTAAACACTTTTATACATATATACTACAATAAATCAAGTTTTAACCGCTGAAAAACGAGTTTAGAGGCGCCAAAAGCCGTTCGATAGTCATTCTCGTGCTTAACTATAAGATCCATTCAGATCTGCTGCTTTTTCTTGCTATATATATATATATATATATATATATATATATATAGCGGTTAGTTGTGTCTGGATTGTAGATCTGTGGCTTATTCTTGTTTTAATAAATATAAGTGTATATATATATATATATATATATATATATGTATATATATTTATACTATTTAATATATATATATATATATATATATATATATATATTAAAGTCGTAAAAGGCCACAAATTTACAATCCAAGCACTATTAAATAGTATAAATATATATACATATATATATATATATATATATATATATATATATATATATATATATATAGTTAATCATTGTAATTAAATATCAGTTTTAACCGTTCATTTGATGTAAATCTGCAATATTTAAAGTTTGTTGACTAGATTTATCTAAATCTAGCCATATCTAGTTCTTAATACGTTCAAAAGTTGTGAAACTAGAACCGTTGAGCTAGAATGGCTAAGATTTATTTAAATTTGTTGGGAGATTGCATATTTAAATTTGACGTTGAAAGTAAATATTCATGATTATAAGTAAAGTCCTTCAAGGAATATATGTACAAGGACTTAGTGGTAGATCAAATCTGTTAGGTTGATCTAAGCGTTTAATGTTTTATCATTCTGTACATGAATGTATAGATGAAGAGATCAAAGCTGTTAGGTTGATTTATGTCTTGAAGTGTAATAGATAGACTTCAACAGAATCGCAGTCTATCGAGCTAATCAAGAGATTGCAGAAGCCAAGACAGAATCGTAGAGCATCGAGAATCGAAGTGTGTCTGCGTTGGAGGGCCTCTCCCGTAATCGTAGAGTGGTCCAAACGTTTGCCGAGCCAACTCAGAGATCGTAGTGTGCTCTCGGAAACGTAGAGTCTGCAAGACAAGCAAGTGAAGATCGTAGTGTGCCAGTCCTTAAGAGAAATCGTAGTGTTCTTGTTTGCTAGTATCGGGTCAAGCACCAAGGTGGCCAGACACCATGATCAGAATCGTAGAGCATCATCTGTCTGTGTTAGAAGCATCGAGCCTTGCCCATTTGTTTAAGAATAAACCCCAACAAATGTGGAATGGATTATTAACGTTGAAGCCCTCGGCAGTCCCAATGACACAACTGTCATCCTTAGTATACAACAAAGAAACATATTGAAGAAGCTAAGGAAAGTACTATGGGTCAGCAGAAAATACATTTTCAGGTGTTAGGTGAGATAGCAGTCTGCTGTGTCAGTGGGCCAGACTGCTAATCAGAAGATGTGCAGAAAGTCTCCATCAAAGCTCAGAAATGTCAAAAGCATTTAATGCTTCAACGGATACATTTCAAAGACTTCATATATGCAAAACATCAACAGATGATACAACTAAGCAAGCATTGAACAAGAACGCTGAAGAACACTCAACTGTAAGACTCCAACTTTTTATAAATGAAATTGAATTTCCTCTATTTATTATTTTGAAATAGTAAGGGTTGATTTGATTAATGTGGTAAGTTATGGGTAAAATGTGCAAATATTTTAAATAAGCAAGTGGTTATAAAATATTCATTGTTGTCGGAGAATATTTGTTTGGTCGTGGAATATTCTTGCTGTCGGGAAATATTCGTACGGCGGCGTAGCCTTTTGTGGGCCCCATAACGGAAAGCGATTGGATGAAGAAAACGACGAATATGAGTTTTTATAAATAACGGCGTAGTTGTTACCGTTAATACTATTGGAATACCCGGTAGTTAAAACACAGTAATACGCGGTGTTGCACAGTAGCACACGGTATTGCACCAATTATTGAAGAGCTTAAGAAGGCACTACTCAATAATTGTTACAGTAATTATTGTTTAATATTCTATTTTATTGATTTAATAATTACTTCGCTGATATTTTATATTATTGTTGTTTCAATAATTATCACTGCACAATATTTCCATTATCAGATTAATAAATCATATTATTTTAATAATATTATTAGATAACATTATTGGTAATGTCTAGAAAGTTCTGTCTAAGGAGAGGTTTGATCACCTAATTGCGCGCCAGTATGAAAAAATCCTTATTGAAAAGCCCCCTCTTTCCTAGGAACGGTCTGGTTGTCAGTATTGTGATTCTGTAATATTATTTGTGAATAATTATTAATTAATTTATATGATAAGAAAAATATTTATTTATGTGGATATAAATGGAGAAATTTTTAGAAAAGTGACAATTGTTGAAAATTGATATTTTATCTTTTCAGATAAAATAATTTATTTAAATATATTATTATATTTTAATAATATAATAATGGTGATATTTTTACGATGAATGTGTGATATATGAATAAATGAGGATGAAGAGTATTTTTATTGTAATAAATGATAAAAATATGTTAAACATGTCGATGGCCCAATTTTTGACTGAAATTTGACTATAGCCTGTAAAATTGTTTGTATATGGATTTCAATCAATTTCTATTTAGAATTTGGAAAAACTTAAACTTACAAAGTTGTAGAGAATTGAATTTCTTATGGAATAGATATAAGATTCGAATTTTTCTGATAAAAAGGCTATTTATTATGAATTATTAAAGTTCCGAAATATTGAGTCTAAATTGATTTTGTTACAAAAATTGTTTAAAACATGTTTTTCATGTTGACGGGCCCTACTAGCATGTGCAAAATTTTGAAATCAGATGTTTAAGGTGTGCGTAGAAATTTTTATTAAAAATATTATTATTTTATTAAATTTTCTGCTTTGGTGTTCTAAGCATTTTCTTATAAATAGGGTGCTTAGGTTAGAATTGAAAATCACACCAGAAACTGAAGTTTTCTCTCTCTATATTATCGAGCGTATTCTTGTGAGTATTTTGATACTTTAAGTGTTACTATTCGGTGCAAGTTCCTTCAACACTATATCCAGTATTCCAGTCAGAAGTACAGTCTTTTTGAGGTAAGGGATGTTATTTTTTTAATGATATTATTTCTTTCAATATCATTATTTCAGAATATTGGTAAGATTTTTCTTGTGAAATTCTTGTCTTTTTGTGTCGAAGTTACTATTCACGTATACGACACTATTCACGTATACAACACTATTCACGAATACAGTACTATTCACCGAAAAATAAAATTTTCTCTTCTTTGTCCCAGATTTCTATTTTTGTTACTATCTTTGATTGTATCCATGTTTTGATCTTTATTCTTGAATTTTACTCCACTATGGTATATTATGGGTTGTTTTTAAACATGGATAAATTGAAGTACGAATCCCTAATATTTGTTCATTTGTTTCACTGGATTCATTTTCTTTAAAATATTTTTCATCATCCTTAGTCCTAAATGATGATATTACTGAATATCTTTGGCCTGTAGTGCAAAGATGAATGATTAACTGATGAATATCTTTGGCCCGTAGTGCAAAGATGAACAAGTATTCAGATGAACATGACCAACTGGTGATACAAATGAATATCTTTGGCCTGTAGTGCAAAGATGAATATTTAATTCAAGATGTATATTGATTGATGTTACATGGATAAAATATTGATGATGAACTTTTAAATCTTAGAAGATAGTAAAATTCATTCTCTATTTAACTCTTCTAATAGATTATTATTTTCGCTGCAGTTGTTGATCTAAAATTGGTTGTCTATTATATTCTATCAGATTTTTTCCTGTTGAGGACTAACGATAATTTGTTCTATATTATCTTAGTCATAATATTCTTTACTAGGCTAGTTGAGCTCACACTTTTCCTTTTTGTTCCATTTTTCTTCTCAGGATGCGAGAATGTAGCGAGTACTAGTCGGGGTATGGAATGATGGTTCTAGAAAGTTGTTTAGTAGTCCTCACCATTTTTGTAAAATAATGTATCAATAATTGTAATAAGGACTTATTTAAGTGTGGATATTGTCTAGAAGATAATATTTGTATTTAAACTCACAGTTTATGTGTTGTCGTATTTTACACGACAATTGTATTAATAAAGTTGTAGTTATTTCTGTACCATGTTTTGGCGACTCAGAATGGGTGATGTATACCTATTTTGGGGGCGTCACAGTTGGTATCAGAGCTTAGGGATATGGTCTCTGGCGGAGATCGGGGAATAGAACTAGGAGGGGAGAGACGAGTAAATCCTTCGTTAGTGTGTCCTACCTAAGCCTATTTATTGATTGGTCAGAATATAGGGATATTATGTGATATATTAATTTTTTTAATTAACCCTTGTTTTATGGCAGTATTTGAAAATGTCAACTGAGAATGTTAACAATGGAGTAAGTGAGACCGTGGAGACACCTTTAATCACCAATCAGGAGAACGTGCAACGGGACGACAATGTTCCTCCTGTAAATAACACCACTGATCAGACGATGAACGATGGGGATGTTTAAAAGCTTTTTGCAGTTTATGCAAAATCAGACGAGAGAGACTCGTGTACACAATACGAGTGGAAATGATAACAACGCGCGGTTTGTCACAGCCAAGTAGTTCAAAGAGTTGGGACCACCAGAATTCTGGGAAAAGTCGGATCCGATTAAGGCGGAAACATGGGTCAAGCAAATTATCAAGATATTCGATGTCTTGGGATGCACGGAGGAACAGAAGGTTCCATTCGCCACCTTTATGTTCCGTGGTGAGGCAGATTACTGGTGGGAATCTATGAAGCGTACTGAGCCTGCCGCACTCAACATGTCTTGGGAAACATTTCAGAAACTGTTCAATGATAAGTACTTTCCTGAAAGTATTCGTCATATGAAGGAGGTGGAGTTTATTAGACTGGAGAAGAACAACATGACGGTGTCCCAGTACGAGGCAAAGTTCGCAGAGTTATCCAGGTTTGCACCTCACTTGGTAGAGAATGAGGAACGAATGACACGGATGTTTCTGAGAGGTCTAAAACCCGAGATTCAACAATATCTTATCTCTTATAAATTTTCTTTATATTCAGATATTGTAAACAGGGCTCAATTATTAGAGCGAGATAATGAGTATGTTCAACCGAGAGACCACAACTAGGGTCATACCGGTGACAGCAGTCATCGGAGCAATGATAACCAACGGGGAGGAAAAAATGCAGACAAAAGCAGTAACCACTCTGGTGGTAATCATGGAATTGATAATAGGAGAGGCGAGTCAAGTGGAAATTTCAAAAAGAGGAGATTCAACAATGACAATGTGAAGACATCAGCACCAGTATCAACTATTTCTAAGGGAGGAGAACGACCATCGGTCGTATACTATAAATGTAGAAAAGAGGGACACATCAGCCCAAACTATCCACAACAGTTCAAGGTATGTTATAATTGTGGAAAGGAAGGACATATTGCTCGAGATTGTACTGTAGCGAAACCAAGTCCAGCGGGGATGGTGACTCAAAAGGCTATCCTAGAAAAGTTAAAGTCAGCGGTTCCTGGAAGAGCGTTTGTCGTGACTGGTCAAAATGCGAGGAACCCAAACGAGGTGATCAAATGTAAGCTAATCATAAATTCTTGTGAAGTTTATACCTTACTAGATACCGGTTCTACCCATTCATTTATCTCTCCTGCTTGTGCTCAACATTTAAACTTGACTCCGGAGAAATTAGACTTTGACTTATCTGTGGAGACTCCATTAGGAGAAAACTTCATTACATCCACTGTTTATAAATCTTGTTTGATTCAAGTTGGCACCATCACATTACCTGTTGATCTTATCTCTTTAAAGATACTTGCTTTTGATGTGATTTTAGGGATTAATTGGCTAACTACTCATCATGTCAAAATTGATTATTTTCGTAAGGATGTTAGTTTTCATATTCCTAACCAACCTTTTATGCGAATTCAAGCAACTAAACCACTAAAATCAATCACTGTCATATCAAGCCATAAAGCCATTTGTTTATTGAAAAACGGATGTCAAGCTTTCTTAGCTTATGTCATGGACTTGAACAAAAACATGTCAGATTTGAATAATATTTCTGTTGTTAGTGAATTTCCTGACGTATTTCCTAAAGAACTTCCCGGTTTACCCCCAGAATGTGAAGTTGAATTCTTTATTGATCTTGAACCTGGTACGAAGCCCATTTCTAAAACCTCATATCGAATGGCTCCTATTGAACTTCAGGAGTTAAAGGTCCAACTACAGGAGTTGTTGGACATCGGTTTCATTCATCCTAGTACATCTCCTTAGGGTACTCCTGTTTTATTCGTAAAGAAGAAAGACGGGAGTATGCGACTTTGTATTGACTACCAGGAATTGAACCATGTCACCATCAAGAATAGGTATCCGTTACCTAGTATTGATGACCTGTTTGACCAGTTGCAAGGAGCATAATTCTTTTCAAAGATCGATCTTCGTTCTAGATATCATTAGCTGAAGATTAAAACTGAGGATATTCCAAAGACTGCTTTTAGAACTCGGTATGGGCATTATGAATTCCTAGTCATGTCTTTTGGATTGACTAATGCTCCTGCGGCTTTCATGGATATGATGAACTGTGTATTCAAGGAATATTTGGATCAGTTCGTTGTTATCTTTATTGATGACATCCTTATCTATTCCAAAAGTCGTAAAGATCATGAGCACCATTTGAAGCTAGTACTTCAAAGGCTTCGCGATAACAAGCTATATGCCAAGCTGAAGAAATGTGAGTTCTGGCTTGAGAAAGTAGCATTCCTTGGGCACGTGGTGTCAAAACATGGAGTATCTGTTGACCCTGCGAAGATTGAAGCAATACAAAGTTGGGAGCAACCGAAGTCGGTGACCGAAGTACGTAGCTTTCTGGGTGTAGCTGGTTATTATCGGAGATTCGTGGAAGGATTTTCTTGAATTGCTACTCCGTTAACTCAACTGACTCGGAAAGATACAAAATTCGTATGGAGCGAGGAATGCGAGAAGAGTTTTCAAGAGCTTAAGAGGAGACTCATTTCGGCACCTGTTTTGACAATACCATCTAGTTCGGATGGATTTCTTATCCACAGTGATGCTTCAGGTAAAGGGTTAGGATGTGTTCTCATGCAACATGGAAATGTCATAGCCTATGCCTCGCGACAACTTAAAGAATATGAGAGGAATTATCCTACTCATAATCTAGAGTTGGCAGCAATCCTTTTCGCGTTGAAAATCTGGAGGCATTATCTATATGGGGAGAAAGTGGAGATATATTCAGACCATAAAAGCCTCAAATATTTCTTCACCCAAAAGGAACTCAACATGCGGCAATGACGTTGGCTCGAGCTGTTGAAAGATTATGACCATACCATTCAATACCATCCTGATAAAGCGAACGTGGTAGCTGACGCATTGAGTAAAGATCATATGCGGGAACGAGTGCGATGCTGTCAACACAAAGACCCATTTTGTGTGATTTACAAAAGATGAAGATAGAATTCAAGACTCCAGGGACCCATGCGATGATGTCAAGTATACGCATAGAACCAACTTTAATCGATAAAGTTAAAGTTTCTCAAGCCACAGACCCGGAGCTGATGCGTATGAAGAAGAAAGTACAAGAAGGTGTTATCCCAAAAGCAAGAATCGATGAAGAAGGAGTACTTCGAGTCAACTCCAGACTTTGCGTTCCTAACGATTCTGACTTAAAACATAGAATCATAATGGAGGCACACAACACACCGTTTATAATTCACCCTGGAAGTACCAAAATGTATCGTGATCTTCGACATACATTTTGGTGGAGCAATATAAAGAGAGAGATCGCGAAGTTTATCTCAAGGTGTTTAACTTGTCAACGTGTAAAGGCAGAGCATCAAGTGCCGAAGGGTCCATTACAACCACTAGAGATTCTGAAATGGAAGTGGGAACACATTACTATGGATTTCGTTACAGGTCTTCCCAAGGTTTTTCAAGGCATAGATGCAATTTGGGTTATTATTGATAGATTAACTAAGTCTACTCATTTCTTACCGATACGGGAGACTTATTCCCTTGAACGTCTTGCTCGTATGTATGTAAATGAGATTGTGAGATTACATGGCATGCCAGTATCCATAGTTTCGGATCGTGGCCCAAGATTAACTTCACGATTTTGGGTTAGCTTGTAGAAAGCTATGGGCACAGATTTACGATTCAGTTCGGCATACCATCCTCAAACGGACAGACAATCAGAGAGGACTATTCAAACTCTTGAAGATCTATTAAGACTCTATGTCCTAGACTTCAAAGGGAGTTAGGATAAGTATTTACCATTGGTGAAATTCTTCTACAACAACAGTTACCAGGCAAGTATAGGCGTGGCTCCATTCGAAGCATTGTATGGACGAAAGTGTCGCTCTCCAGTATGTTGGGATGAGGTGGGTGAAGCAACATTGTTGGGACCAGAGTTGGTACGTATGACTACAGAAAAGATTTATTTGATTCGACAACGTATACAAATGGCACAGGATCGACAAAAGAGTTATGCGGATCTTCATCGAAAGGACGTGAAATTTAGTATTGGGGATCATGTATTGTTGCGAGTTGCTCCATAGAAGGGAGTTACAAGATTTGGGAAGAGAGGAAAGCTCAATTCACGATTTATTGGTCCATTTCAAATTCTTGACCGAGTAGGAAATGTGGCCTATAGAATCGCGTTACCTCCAAGCATATCTCGTGTTCATAATATTTTTCATATATCTGTGCTTCGTAAATATGTGAAAGACTCAAACCACATTATTGAGTTAGAACCAGACGAGATAGCCGAAGACTTAACGTACGAGGAGGTACCTGTCAAGATCTTAGATAGGAAGGAGCATGTCCTACGCACCAAGGTTATACCATAAGTTAAGGTTTTGTAGAGGAACCATGCTATTGAGAAAATGACTTGGGAGTTAAAAACGGAAATGAAAGCGATGTATCATCATCTTTTCGAAACACCAGGTACGTACGTCAATTTCGAGGACGAAATTTTATAAGGAGGGGAGGTTGTAAGACCCCAACTTTTTATAAATAAAATTAAATTTCCTCTATTTATTATTTTGAAATAGTAAGGGTTGATTTGATTAATGTGGTAAATTATGGGTAAAATGTGCAAATATTTTAAATAAGCAAGTGGTTATAAAATATTCATTGTTGTCGGGGAATATTCGTTTGGTCGTGGAATATTCTTGCTGTCGGGGAATATTCGTACGATGGCGCAGCCTTTTGTGGGCCCCATAACGGAAAGCGATTGAATGAAGAAAGCGACGAGTATGAGTTTTTATAAATAATGGCGTAGTTGTTACCATTAACACTGTTGGAATACCCGGTGGTTAAAACACAGTAATACGCAGTGTTGCACAGTAGCACACGATATTACACCAATTATTGATTCTGACGTAAGAAGGCACTACTCAATAATTATTACAGTAATTACTGTTTAATATTCTATTTTATTGATTCAATAATTGCTGCATTGATATTTTAAATTATTGTTGTTTCAAAAATTGTCATTGCACTGTATTTCCATTATCAGATCAATAAATCATATTATTTTAATAATATTATTAGATAACATTATTGGCAATGTCAATTTTTAAAAAAGTGACAATTGTTAAAAATTAATATTTTATCTTTTTAGATAAAATAATTCATTTAAATATATTATTATATTTTAATAATATAATAATGGTGATATTTTTACGATGAATATGTGATATACGAATAAATGAGGAGGAAGACTATTTTTGTTGTAATAAATGATAAAAACATGTTAAACATGTCGGTGGGCCTAATTTTTGACTGAAATTTGATAATAGCCTATAAAATCGTCCGTGTGTGGATTTCAGTCAATTTTTGCTTGGAATTTAGAAAAACTTAAACTTACAAAGTTGTAGAGAATTGAATTTCTTATGGAATGGACATAAGATTCGAATTTTTCTGATAAAAGGGCTATTTATTATGAATTATTGAAGTTCCAGGAATATTGGGTCTGAATGGATTTTATTACAAAAATTGTTTAAAACATGTTTTTCATGTTGGCGGGCCCCACTAGCATGTGCAAAATTCTGAAATCAGATGTCTAAGGTGTGCGTATGAATTTTTATTAAAAATATTATTATTTTATTAAATTTTATGCTTCGGTGTGCTAAGCATTTTCCTATAAATAGGGTGCTTAGGTTAGAATTGAAATTCACACCAGAAACTAAAGTTTACTCTCTCTATATTATCGAGCGTATTCTTATGAGTATTTTGATACTTTGAGTGTTGCTATTCGGTACAAGTTCCTTCAGCACTATATCCAGTATTTCAGTCAGAAGTACTGTCTTTTTGAGGTAAAGGATGTTATTTTTTTTAATGATATTATTTCTTTCAATATCATTATGCCGGAATATTGGTAAGATTTTTCTTGTGAAATTCTTGTCTTTTTGTGTCGGAGTTATTATTCACGTATACGACACTATTCACGTATACGACACTATTCACGAATACGGTACTATTCACCGAAAAATGAAATTTTCTCCTCTTTATCCTAGATTTCTATTTTTGTTATTATCTTTGATTGTATCCATGTTTTGATCTTTATTCCTGAATTTTGCTCCACTATGATATATTATGGGTTGTTTTTAAACATGGATAAACTAAAGTACGAATCCCTAATATTTATTTTTTTGGCTCACTGGATTCATTTTCTTAAAAATATTTTTCATCATCCTCAGTCCTAAATGATGATATTACTGAATATCTTTGGCTTGTAGTGCAAAGATGAATGATTAACTGATAAATATCTTTGGCTCGTAGTGCAAAGATGAACAGGTGTTTAGATGAACATGACCAACTGGTGATACAAATGAATATCTTTGGCCTGTAGTGCAACGATGAATATTTGATTCAAGATGTATATTGATTGATGTTACAGGGATAAATTGTAAGTCCCCGAATTTTATGAAATAAAAGTATTCAATTTTCCTATTTAGTAAATGATTAAATTGATAAAAAAAAGTTAAAGTTAAGGGTGATATATATAAAATTTTCAAAATACGCAAGTGGTTATAAAATACTCATTTCTATTGGGGAATATTCGTTTGGTCGTGGAATATTCTTGTTGTCGGGGAATATTCGTACGACAGCGCAGCCATTTGTGGGCCCCATAATAGAATAACTGTCGGATGAAGAAAACGACAAATTTGAATTTTTATAAATAACGGCGTAATCGTTACCGTTAACACTGTTGGAATACCTGGTGGTTAAAATACAGTAATACGCGTGGTTGCACAGTAGCACACGGTATTGTACAGTATTTTTGAATTATTGATTTTTACATAAGAATGTACTACTCAATAATTGTTACAGTAATTACTGTTCAATATTTTATTTTATTGGTTCAATAATTGATGCGTTGATATTTTAAATTATTGTTGTTTCAATAATTGTCACTGCACAATATTTTCTATTATCAGATCAATAATTCATATTATTTGAATAATATTATTAGATAACATTATTGGCAATGTCTAGAAAGTTCTGTCACATAAAATATTGATGATGAACTTTTAAATCTTAAAAGATAGTAGAATTCATTCTCTATTTAACTCTTCTAATGGATTATTGTTTCCGCTGCAGTTGTTGATCTAAAATTTGTTGTCTATTATATTCTATCAGATTCTTCCCTATTGAGGACTAACGATAATTTGTTCTATATTATCTTAGTTATAATATTCTTTACTGGTCTAGTTGAGCTCACCATTTTCCTTTTTGTTCCATTTTTCTTCTCAGGAGGCGAGAATGTAGCAAGTACTAGTCGGGGTATGGAATGATGGTTCTAGAAAGTTGTTTAGTAGTCCTCACCATTTTTATAAAATAATGTATCAATAATTGTAATAAGGACTTATATGAGTGTGGATATTGTCTAGACGACAATATTTGTATTTAAACTCACAGTTTATGTGTTATCGTATTTTACACGACAATTGTATTAATAAAGTTGTAGTTATTTCTGTACCTTATTTTGGCGACTCAGAATGAGTGATGTATACCTGTTTTGGGGGCGTCACATAACACTCAACTATACGATCCGAAAAGAGAAAGCTTGCTCAGCTACTCAGTTCTTTCGAACACGAGCTTAACGGCAACTGAGTAGCACCAATCAAGAACTCATCAACTACTATCAAGTGAAGTAAGAAGTTCCAAGTCAGAAGGACTTGAAGAGTTCTAAGTGAACTGTGAAGAACCAAGTCTGCTGGACTTGAAGAGTTCAAAGGTGAACTAAGAAGTGCCAAGACTGCTAGTCTTGAAAGAATCTGTGAGATTCAGAAAGTGTAAAAGATATCCATAGTGGATTTCTTACTCGAGGAGTAGAAGAGTGGACTAGGAGCTTTAAGTGCTCTGAACCACTTAAAATTACTGTGTCTCTTACATTCTTGCTATAACTGTCTCACTCTTATTGACTCACTATATCTTAAAGGGAAAACAAACAAATCTTAATTCCGCTGTGTTTAAACCATTATCAAAACTAACAAAGTATTTCAAAAAGAATTTAAAATATCTATTCAACCCCCCTTCTAGATAACTATTATGCCTCTGGAAACTAACAATTGGTATCAGAGCAGGTTCTATCAAATAGCCTACAAAGCTTAAGTAGATCCAATGGCACATCTGATAAGCAAATCAAAGACTAGAGGAGGCAGCAAGCCACCCATGTGCAACAAAGACAAATTCGCCAACTGGAAAGTTCGTATGCAAGCATACATGAATTCAATAGATGAAGATCTATTTGAAACTATTTAGAATGTGCCCTACGTTCCTACAAAGCTTGCACCAACTACAGACGACCCAAACAGAATTCAAATCAAGGTCAAAAAAGAATGGACAGACAACGAAAAGAAAGCTGTTCAACTAGACAAAAAGGCCAAGAACATTTTGTTCCAATCTTTAGAAGATGATCTGTTTGAGAATGTGGTCAATAGCAAAACAACAAAAGAGGTATGAGAAGCATTGCTAATCATGCATGAAGGAACATAAGAAGTCAGAGAAAATAAGCAATCTCTCCTGACTCAGCAATATGAGATGTTTGCACACGTTCAAGGAGAAAATGTCACTTCCACCTACGAAAGATTCAATGTACTGCTCAACTCTCTCCGAGCCTATAGAAAGATCTATCCAAATAAAGATCTAATCATAAAGTTCATGAGAGTTTTACCTAGAAAGTGGGTTGCCAAAACCACGGCCATCAGAGAGTCAAAGAATCTCCATGAAATGACTGTTCAACAGTTATATGGCAACCTTCTTACATATGAACTGGAGCTGACTCAACAAGCAGAAACTTTATCTGAAGGAAGAAAGAAGGATAAAGGGGTTGCTCTCAAAGCAACTGACAACATCTCCAAAGTCATTACTGAAAATGACTCTGACTATGATGAAGATGATGACGAGGACTTTGTAATGCTGGTGAAAAGACTCAGAAGGTTCATGCGTCAAGGCAGAATCAGCAAACCAAAGAAAGTCAACAACTACAGCAGCCAGGAGCAGATAAATGACCTATGCTACAATTGCAAGAAGCCTGGCCATTTCATTGCAAACTGCAACAAACCTCTTAGAGAAGAACTGAAGAAGAAATCACATTCAAAGAAGGAATTCAAAGGCAATAAAAGGCCTCAGAAGAAAGACAAAGGTCTTGTAGCTGGAGGATCGTGGAGTGACTCAGACAACGACTCAACTCCCAAATATGGAGATGATGAAGATCCTCAAATGGAAAATCTTTGCCAGATAGCCAAGCATGCAAAGGATAAAAAGAACTCTAACATTCATGAAGTAAGTATAGATGAGGTATTTGACTTTAACTCTCCTGATGTAGACATTGATGATTTAAGAACTACACTACATGGAATAACATCTGATCTGCATCAGTACATGAAATGGTTCAGAGTTCTGTCCAAAGATTATTCACTTCTTCAAAAGGAGAAAGAGAAAGTTCAAGAAGAACTGGAAACAGCCCTTCTAAGTACTGACTTTCTCTCCAGGTTTGAAGCTGAGAATAAGCTCTTAAAACAGACCAATGAGCTCAATGCACAAAGAGAGTCAAGTCTAACCTCTAAAATTGAGGAACTAGAAAAGACAATCTCTACATGGAATAAATCCTCTTCATCCATGGACTTCCTGATCTCTTGTTAGAGAAGTTCATCTGACAGAAGAGGTTTAGGCTTTGGGGAATCCACCTGAGAGCCATATGTGGAAAAGATAAAGGAAACTAGCCCTAGTAATGCTCCAAGTTTCAGTAGAGGCATTATATTTGTGAAATCCTCACAGAAGGAAGAACCAGTCCAACCCTGCTCTTCTGATTCAATCCATATTCCAAGGAATAAAGGATCTTATGCTGGCCTGGGTTTCAGAAAAGAGAAGAGTAACCTAGCCACTACTTTCCAACCTCGAAGGATCGTAGAGTCAAGTAAAATCAACTCCATGGACCAACTGGGAAGGAACAGTAGAGGAAAGGTACACTCCTCACAAATCATAAAACATAAGGATACATGGAAGAAGGAGAACTAATTTAAAAGAAGGATGGCTGAGAACCCACATAAGTTCAAATGGAGGAAGAATCCATATACACACACAAGCATGCATCATATTAGATGTTTTGTGTGCAATAAGGTTGGTCACAAAGCTGCAATATGCTATTATAATCCTATGCATGTGAGACCCAAAATCAAGCAGATTTGGGTTCCCAAGGGTACTAATGTTGCCTCTTTTTTAGTTCTAACAAAAGAGCTATAACTCATGCAAGCATACATGTGTCAACAAGTAATATAGAGTAAGTAAAGTATCGATCCCACAGAGAAAGTTGTCTAATTTAAATCACTATGCATCAATTAAATCACTATACTTATATGCTTAAACTAATGACTATATTGGTGAATTACTCTAATTGCAAATAATAACTAAAACAGAAATAATAATGGAATAAACCAAATCTGGAAACAATGGAATCCTAACTTCATTTAATACTTCATCTAATTACCACTATCATGCAAGAAAGGTTCACATATCACAGGAAAGTAGTCAAGAGCACTAATAGAGTCATAACCATTTTTCAATGCACTATGACCTACTTACACAACATCCACAAGCGATAGACTCCATGTAATCAACAATACAGCCAAAATCACTATATGTCTATGTGAAATTGCAATCATACTGAATTTAAGCACAAGCCCTTATTTTAACTCATACGGTGAAACAATATGTCTATCTGGTTCACGAAATACACAAGCCATATAAAACAGCCCCATATACGTATGCTATCATGATTACAATCCATACTCACATATTCATTGTCAATTCCATACAAGTACTGAAAATGAATGGTGGTCAAGCATTCATACATGCAAAACAACCATGATAGAAATCCCATGTAATCTGTAAAACAGTTCAGCATTCAAGCTTGCAATTAAACTACATACTAAAATCAGTTAGAATCCTATAATGGAGTTTAGTTCATGACTAAACCAAAAGCCATTATGGGATCAAAGCTAAACATGGCTAATAAACAAACAATTGAAAGATGAAAGATAGAAACGATCAAATCCGATTGCTGATTATCATCCACTAGTAACGTTCAAATCCTCATATAAATCCAACAAAATAATAATAATAATCCACACTGATAGAAAATCCCAAGAAGAATTAGAAAAGATGGAGTTTAGGCTTCGTTCTATGTTGGAATCTCTCTCAGCGTGTAAACCCTAGTTCCAATATGAAAATACGTTAAAAGTACTGAATGACTCTTCTGACACCAATCAGAAAATCATTTTTAATTAATTACAACCCTTAAAATTAGAAATTAAAATAAACAGCTCAGCAGCATCAGGCATCGCGCGCGGCCGCTCGCCCCCTCCTTTGCATTCCTCGCGCGGGCGCGCTACTTGCAGTGTGTTCTGCCTGTCCAGCCTGTGGCTCGCGCGGGCTCGAGTCCTCAGGCGTGTTCTGCCACGCGGCTTGCAGTCTGTACTCTGTTTTGCTGCTTCTGAGTCTGGTTCTGCATTGTTGCTGCTGCTACTGAATTGTTGAGCTGTTCATCCTCGTCATGCTTGGTTTCCTTGCTCCACTAGATCCTCAAGCCATGCATCCTATAGCCTCATGCCATTTTCATCACCAAATCAGGCCATATCCTACACTTTCACACCAAAGGAGTTTTAAGTAAATGCAATGCAACATAACACGAAATGCACTAAAAATGCATTAAAATATACTTGAGATGGGCATAGTTCGCGTGAATTAATATCCAATAAGTAGGTGTAAAACCCACTTATCAACTAACAAAGTAGGACCCATGCAAGTATGGGTACACAAATGAAAGTTTAATATTACCACAGGAACAGAGCTCCACGATCACAACCTGGTATCTGGACAGTGGATGCTCAAGGCATATGACTGGGAACAAAACCCTTCTGTCCAACTACATAGAGAAGGAGGGTCCTTCAGTCATCTTTGGAGACAATGGCTCTGGCAAGATAAGAGGATATGACTCAGCTGGGAATGGTGCAATGTCCTTCAGTAAAGTAGCCTATGTGGAAGGACTATAACACAATCTTCTAAGCATAAGCCAACTCTGCGACAATGGTCATCAAGTCACATTCCTCAACAATCAATGTCAAGTCAAAGATCTGAAGACATCCGCTATAAAGCTGACTGGAACAAGAGAAGGAAATGTCTACACTGTAAATCTTGGTCAACTAAGCTCGGACAAGACGATATGCTTTCTGGCTAAAGCATCTGAAGAAATGAGCTGGCTATGGCATTGAAGACTGTCTCATCTCAACTTCAAAAGCATGTCTAAACTGGCCTCAAAAGATCTAGTTGCAGGCTTACCCAAGTTTAGCTTCGTCAAAAAAAGGCCATGCAATGCCTGCCAGCTTGGAAAGCGGACTAGAAGCTCATTTAAGAGCAAAATTGCCAACTCAATTGACAAACCTCTGCAGCTGCTTCACATGGATCTATTTGGGTCAATTCCAACAACAAGCCTTGGAGGGAAGAGATACTCACTAGTCATAGTGGATGATTACACCAGATTCACATGGGTGTTCTTTCTAAACTCAAAAGATGAAACGAACTCCCAACTAATCAAGATGTTCAGACTAGTGATGAACGAGAAAGGGGAGAAAATCAAGGCTATCAGAGTGATCATAGCAGAGAATTTGACTTCTCTGAGATGGACCAGTTCTGCACAGACAATGACACCAGTCACAACTTCTCAGCTCCACGAACTCCTCAACAAAATAGAGTAGATGAGAGAAAGAACAGAACATTGATAGAGGCTGGAAGAACTCTGCTAGCAGTAGCTCATCTGCCTGGATACTTCTGGGCAGAAGCTGTCAACACTGCATGCTACACTCAGAATAGATCGCTGATACACTCTACGATAAAGAACACTCCCTATGAACTGTGGAAAGGAAGAAAACCAAACGTTAGCTACTTCCATGTATTCAGTTGTGCATGTTACATTCTCAACAATGGGAAACAGTATTTGACAAAGTTCCAACCCAAGTCAGACGAAGGAATCTTTCTTGAATATGCCACAGGCAGTAAGGCCTATAGAGTGTTCAACCAGACTTGGACAAAATAGTGTCTCAAGACATTACGAACGACAGTTCAGACACTATGAACGAGGTCATCGAGCTCAACAACACGATCGTAGTTCCAGACAATGAAATCGTTGAGTAAGGAAATGAGATCGTAGAGAGGTCTACGCAAGATGACAAACCTCCACATCAAGAAGCAAAAATTAATCTTGAAGGTCTCAGACAAGAAGGCATCAGGACAGATGTTCCAACAGGAAATAGATGGGCAAGAGATCACATTCAAGACTTAATCATTGGAGACCCAAATGTAAGAGTTAAAACAAGAGCCACCACCCAAAATGAGTGTTTCTATATGAGCTTTCTGTCATAAATGGAACCCAAGAGGATAGAAGATGCTATGGAAGACTCCAGCTGGATAGAAGCCATGCAGGAAGAACTAAATCAGTTTGAAAGAAGCAAAGTATGGAGATTAGTTCCAAGACCAAAGAGTCATCCTGTCATTGGAACCAAGTGGGTCTTTAGAAGCAAGATGGATGAAGATGGAGTAATAACCAAGAATAAGGCAAGACTAGTGGCCAAGGGTTACTCTTAGGAAGAAAGCATTGACTACGAAGAGACCTTTGCACCTGTTGCCAGATTAGAAGCCATCAGAATATTCCTTGCCTTTGCTGCTTACATGAAATTCACAGTCTTTCATATGGATGTCAAAAGTGCATTCCGGAATGGTGAACTTCAAGAAGAAGTATATGTAGAGCAACCTCCAAGTTTCATCAATTCATCTCTCTCTAATTATGTCTATAGATTAGACAAAGTCTTATATGGTCTTAAACAAGCACCTAGAGCATGGTATGAAACATTAACTAACTTTCTTATTGAAAATGGGTTCACTAGAGGTAGAGTAGATACAACATTATTTCTTAGAAAGCATAAAGGCAAAATATTATTAGTTCAAATATATGTTGATGACATTATCTTTGGCTCTACTGATTTAAAATTATGTAAGAGATTTGCCAATCTTATGCAGAGCAAGTTCGAAATGAGCATGATGGGTGAGCTGAACTTCTTTCTTGGATTGCAAGTAAAGCAGACTGATGAAGGAATCTTCATAAACCAAGCCAAGTACATTAAAGACTTACTCAAAAAGTATGGCATGAAATCAGCCTCTCCCATGAAAACCCCAATTGCTCTAACAACCAAGCTTGACAAAGATGAAAAAGGTAAAAGTATTGATATAACTCAATACAGAGGTATGATAGGCTCTCTTCTATATCTAATTGCCATTAGACCAGACATAATGTTTGCAACATGCATATGTGCTAGATTTCAAGCTACTCCTAAGGAATCACATTTAACTGCTGTAAAAAGAATTTTCAGGTATCTCAAAGGTACACCTCACTTGGGACTTTGATATCCCAAGGAGTCCTCATTTGAACTAACAGGATATACAGATGCTGATTATGCAGGCTACAAAATAGATAGAAAAAGTACTAGTGGCACCTGATAGCTATTGGGAAACAGACTTGTGTCCTGGTTTAGCAAGAAGCAAAACTCAGTATCTACATCAACAGCAGAAGCTGAATACATTGCTACTGGCAGCTGTTGTGCTCAAATCTTATGGATGAAAAATTAGCTAGCAGACTATGGGTTTGATTTCAAATCTATACTTGTTCACTGTGATAACACAAGTGCCATAATAATAACACATAACCCTATCATGCATTCTAGGACTAAGCATATGATCATGTGGAAAATGGAACTATATCTTTACAATATATCCCTACTGAAAATTAACTTGCTGATGTCTTTACAAACCCTCTAGATGAATCCAGATTTAATAAATTAATTAGTGAGCTAGGCATGCTTAATCTACAACCATAAAATCTATGCTCTAGTTTATGCTAACCATGCAGATATAAAGGCTATGTTCAAAATCGTAGACATGACCAAAGGAATTCCACGATCTTAGAGTTGCAGTGATATTATAGATCACGATCGTAGAACTCCATCAACAGAACAAAGAAGCAGCCTATGATAACAAAGTTCAACGAATCAAAGCAATCTCTCTGTCAAGCACCTCAGGAACAAACCTAACCCTTAATTCACTCAAAGAGGTTGGCCCTTATTGAGCTACCTTAACTCAAGAGAAATGCTAAGTCAAAAGTTCATCATAAGGACCACAACAAACTCAGCAGCGGACTCAATGATCGCAGTGCAAACTCAACGATCACAAAGACTACCTCAACGAACATAGTGCTACCTCGACGATCGTATTCCTCCAAAGGAATACACTAGCTCAGGAGGAGCTAAGGGCAATTCAGTACATTTTGCATCAGTTAAATTCGTGGAGCCATGAAGAACTTGACACATGCCCCACTTAGCAGATCGAGAGGAGGGAAGTTATAAGTACAACTTGAAAATATCTTTTTGAAATCAAAAATTCAAAAAGCTTATTCCCCGTTCTCCCTCTCTCTCTCTCTATCTCTCTCTACCAGTAGAAACCCTAGCTTTCAAAATCGCTCAACCATCCTTAGTGCAAAGAAATTAATGGCAGCTTCAAATGTCATCACTGGCTACTGACTCTGTTTCGATGAGTTCAAGACAGCTGATCCCAAATTTCATAAAACTTTATCTCTGATAAAGAAAGCTGGTCTTGGAGAGGCTCTAAGTATAAGCACATGGATCTACCCTAAGCTGATAAAAGAGTTCTTCAGAAATGGAACGTTTGAGAACGATGTCATCACCACAAAGGTCAAGAATGTGGAAATTAAACTTAAAGCTGAGGATATAAACCTAGCCCTAGGTTTCAAATCGAAAAGATTTCTATTCATACAGGGCATCAATTTTCATGAAGGTTTAAAGAAGATGCATTACAAGAAGTTTCCATCTATCAGAGGGTACCAAAAGAAAGAGTTCCCTCAAAGGTATGAATTTTTGGTTGACATTGTTGGGAAATGCATATGCTGCAAGACCTCTGGCCATGACTCTGTGAACGAAGTGCAGCTTAAGCTCATGACAGTAATCAGGTGTGGGATTTAACTCAACTATGGAGCCCTACTCATCGACTGGATTGGGAAATGGATACTCAGTTCGATGAAGTCAAAATGCTCTGGAAAGATGCTCTATGGATGATTCATAAGCATCATCCTACAGTCAGCATTGGGAGATAAGATTGGGGATGATAAAGGAGAATCCATAAATCCAAATAGAAGGATGTCCCAGCAGCTATTTGATAATTGGAAAAGAAATCCAGCAAAAAATGTCTGGATGATGTCTGAGTCAAGTGGAAGAACTGGTGATTCAAAGAAGACCGGGATTCCAGGGAATATGTCAGTTCTAAAGGAAACTAAAGAAGAAGAAGAAGAAGAAATCAACAAGGAGGAACCCATTGCTTTGGTCAGAGAAAGCAAAGGTAAGAGAAAAATGAAGGTTCAAATGGCAGAGGAACCTCAAGGTTCAACTACTGATGTACCTCAAGAGTGTTCTGGCACTGAAACTTTGAGGAACTTGAAAAGGAAAGAATAGCAGTCTGAGGAAGATGAAGACAGAGCTACCATCTCTCAGCTACTTAAGAAGAGAAAGCACAGCCACAAGTCAAAGAAGCCCTCTGTCTCTTCGATCGTAGAGTCTCTACCGATCGTAGAGACCAGACTGGACATCACTCCCAATGAAGATGCTGCAACAGCTTCTCAGGCTGATCAACCATCTAGAGCTGAAGCTAAAGAAAGTGCTGAGGCTATGGCTCAGCCTAGGAAGCTAAGAAGAAAACTGGTGAAGAAGTACATCCTTGTCAATGAAGGAGTGCTAAAAGAAGAAGATAGAAAGATAGCTGTTGAGAAAGGATTACCCGAAGCTGAGAAGGGGCTATCAGAAGCAAGTTAGAAGAACACAACTTAAGTTGAGGGGGAGCTGCCTGAAGTTCTTACTCTAGAGAATGCTTCAACTGAGGGGGAGTTGTGTGAAATGCAAATAAATGATCAAGTTGAGGGGGAGCCTTATGAAGTCCCTATGTCAGAAGAAGCTGCACCTGAGGAGGAACTTCTAAGAGATCATCATGAATCTCCCTCAGTCCCTCAAGAGATTCTAGCTTCAGAAACTGCAAAAATGGAAAGAAGTGAAGCTATGGAGGATGAGAGAGCATAAGAGCAAGGAAGTTAAGTGGAGGTAATTGATGTAGTGGTATCTTCACAAGAAGACAGAGAAGAAGAAGAGGATGATGAAGTTGAGATTATAGATGTGGGCTGTGATGGTTATAGGAGAGTCAACTACAATCAACTATTCTCCTATCTACCTATGATTGTAAGACCCCAACTTATTCATAAATAAAATCGAATTTTGTTTAATTATTATTTTGAATAATAAGGTGTTAATTTGATATAATGCTTTGGTTATGGGTGAAATGTCCAAATTTTGCAAAATAAATGGTGGGTAAAATTTAATTACACACAACACGCAAGTGTACGTGGTCAACAAGTAATATAGTAGTGAATAAAGTATTGTTCCCACGAAGACAAATTAGTAAGAATCTTAACTTAACAATTATCAATTTTCTATTAATCCAAATTCTATTAAACTATTCAATTCAATGGTTTAAAATTATAGAAACTAAATTAATAAATAAATAAACTATCACAAAACAATCACTAATATCAAAATCCAGAATTTCAAGAATTAGACTTATGATTTCACCCTAAGCTTCACTCTGATTTTCAAACCTTTATTTCAACTCAATTTAATATCCCAGTTTATTAATCAAGAACACGAACGTAGTACTAGCCACCTCTCGATGTACTAATACCATATTAACTTAATTTCACAATTAAGATAGAAGCAAGTTAAACACCTAAATTAACCAACTCACTATATCTCTATGAGAACTGAAATTAAAGAAGGTTTAAACTAAAGTTCTCTATCCGATTACATGTGATGTCAAGCATATCTCTACCTTAACAATAATCAAAAATCTGCTATTCACAAAATTCATGACACATGCTATGTTAACTAGGTCTAGATTTGAATATCCTCTCTTGATTCCATTCAAATCCACAAGGAATTGCTGATCACGCAATTCATAAGTTCACGCTTGAATTAACAAAGATAAACTGAAAATATTTTATTGAATTAGAAATCAAAGTTATAAAATCATCGTTTCACCCAAGGATCCATTACAAGTCTAATAAGCGAATTAGTTCACAACGAATGAATTAAAAACTGAATAATCTGATGAAAACATCCTTCCAATTACAAATAACAGACTAAAGAGAAGAAGAATCATGAACACCCTTCATGTAGCCTAGAATTACAACTGTCACGATAATATCTTCAAATTACTCCTCCAAAGCTCGCACCTGAATCCTGGAATTTATCTCTGAATTATGCTCCTTCTGTTATGTGAATTGTGTTTTTAACGTAAAATTAAGCTCTCCTTCTGTTTCGGCCAAAGTCTGCCTTTTGTAGAGTCCAGGTGCCTCAACAAAGTCCCACAAACCAAGTCCCAGCAAAGTTCAAACAGCAGCAAAAGTCTCCAGATTTCGGCACCCCCGCCCCGGCTGGGGGTACAATCCTAATAAGGCCCGCCCCCGGCGGGCATGGCTACTGCTAAAGAAAAATTGCGACTTCATGTGTTTTTCCACTTTCGCTCTAAAACTCCTTCTTTCTTCACCACTTGCATCCATGACCACCCTACACATAAAATAACATGAAACGAGTGAAAACGAACACAAAACAAGAAGATAACTACGAATTTAAACTTGAAATGAACATCGATTCGTGTATATTAAATCCACTTATCAAAATCCCCCAAACTTAAACCGTGCTAGTCCTCGAGCACAACAAACTACATGATATGCAATACAATGAGATGAAACTAAATTATCCAACAATATTGCAGAAACTAAATTATCCCATCGGCCTCAGAGAAAACAAGCAACTTCACAATATAAATTACCAAAACCAGTCCACAATTGCATACTAATTCTCAAATCTTGAACAATTTTCACTGATATAGTGTATGTGTGTGTTCAACATCTATGAAAACTGATACGGACTCCAATTCAACACATAAGTAATTTCTTAGAAGGACTCATACAGTGCAAACTTAAAAATGTCAAACATAGGCATATTCCAACTAAAACTAAAACTTCGCAATACTGAATTCAAGGGTTTATGCAGGGTACCGATACTTCCTTTATTTCAGTTTTTTTTCTTCACGGGGGCTTTTTGCTATTTTCCCGTTTTATTATTTCTTTTTTTTCTTTTCGGATAGTGAGTGCATTTTACGCTCCATCTCACGCCTGTGTTTATGAGGAGTGCATTTCACGTTTCTTCTCGACCCACCACAGGACTCAATTTATTCAACTCAATATCTCTCTTTTTTTTAAACATGATGTACCCCACATATACTCCCCCAAACTTAGGTTCTTGCCTAATTTTAGCCTTACTACCTATCCTTGTTATTTTCTCATTTACTCTAGCATAATCCTTTAGAACCTATTTATGTATCAATTGGAACTGATCGGTCAACAAAGATGTTATTAGTGCTAACCTTTTTATAACAGTTTCAAACAAGTCCAAGAGTCGATTCATAACAGAAATTGTATCACAGTTCTAATAATCAATACTGTATTGGTTAACTTGTTGACAATCTCATCATTGGCCCACAAATAACGTAAACTGCAACACTATTGGACATATGCAAACACAATATTTAACTAACTTTTTTACATGAAAAATAAAAATGAAAACAATGCAAAATCAAAAATAAATAACCTAGACTACAATGCAAAAACCTAATCTACTATGCAAACTAGAACGTAAACAAAAATAACAAATGCATGCAAATAAGCAATTAAATCCCCCAAACTTAAGTAACACAATGCCCTCATTGGATGAAAATAAAATTAAGTGCATGAGGACTTCCCTGCTATCGCCTAAGTTTGGGGAGGTGGTTGGTGCTCTTCATCATCAGAATGGCTTAGAGGAAATCGAGGCAGTGGTCCGGGTTGTTGATATGGATATTGAGCTGCCGGGTTGAAGCTTTGGAGTGTTGTGTTGAGTGAGGCGAACGATGCGTTCATAGCATCAAACATGTGATCTTGTCGCATCACCAATCTCCGCGTTCATAGCATCAAACATGTGATCTTGTCGCATCGCCAATCGTCGCATTTCTCGACGTGCTGCCTTGTTGTGCGCAGTCATCTAATTTTGGAACTCAAGAAACTGAGAGCTGGATATTGCCTCGATCTGCGGTACCTGCTCAGTTCCTTGATCTCTCATAGTTTCATCCTCATCCTCTGAAGTATCTTCAGCTTCAGCCTCTTCCCCCGAAACTGATGGAAAAATAAATCCTAAACCTCTAGGATACGATTCGCTGTCAGGCCACACTGAATACCCCGCTATCATTCTAGTATCTAAGAGCTGCAACGACATCAGAGTGGGTTCATCGTCAGACCAACGAACTCCGGCTTGACGACACAACCCATATATGAGAGATGGGTGTGGTAAGCCGCCAGAAAAGTTGCCCCGTAGACATCGTCGAATAGAAAAACTTATAATGGCCCCGATATCTATGATGAAGTCTTGAACAATGGCATACAAGAGGAGTGCCTTCTCCTTGGTCACATCCGAGGTGTGTGTGGATGGTAGCAATTTAGCACAAAGGAAGGTATACCAGATTTTCCCATACCGACTGTGCCTCCCTTCCGACCCTTTATCCACGTTGTACCCGGCTTAGTGTTCTAGATAACCTCCTCAAAGTTAGGGTCGAAATCCCTTATATAGGCATACTGACACTGGCGCGGCACCCTCAGCTGATAATATGTATTGATTGTATCAGCACTGAATGGGACCATGCAACCCTGCACAAAGGCATTGAACAGTGCCTTGTCCTCGATGTTCGCATAGAACTCCTTGACGACATTCATAGCGGCGGCCTCGGGCTCCTCCGTGAATTTTATCCACCCTTGCTGATATATTTGTTGCATCATCTCACCGTCATGGGCCTCGAGAGCCAACCCCCGCTCCGGTGTAAGAGCCTTGGTAACCATATAATCGTACCGGTCGGCGGCGGCGACACATCTGAATTTTTGGCGATCATATATTCATGTCGGTGGAGCGGATCTTAAACTCTCTCCCCTTTGGCGTTTGGATGTCGGTTGTGAAGCCATTGATTTCTGGATGTTAAAACTTGCTAGCACACACTACCTTCCCTTTACACTTGGTTCACTCAATTTGTCAAACACTTGGTGTGCACAGTTCGTTCTTCCCCAAAAACTTGATTGTTTCTATGGTACTTCAGTTGAGAGAAGATGAAAACTCAATATGAAGGTAACTTACACTCAATTGCTCTATGTGTAGCCCACTTCCTTGATGAAATCGTATTTATTTATTTTATTTATTTTTTAATTTTTTTTGGAGATGACTATGGGAGGTATGTGGTAGGGTTTATATAAAGGTGAGATAGGGGAGAGGAATTCGTGTGCTTGATGGTGTGGGGTAATGGAATTTGTGGGGTAAAGTGGGTGCAATTGATTTAGGTAATGGGTAGGAGTAGTTGATAGGAGTTGTCGATCGTGGTGGTGTGTAGGAGAAAGAAAACTAAGATAGCAGTAGGCATGTGTTTGGGGGAAATAAGAAAGAAACGTGCGTAACGGCTAACTTGTCTGCCCAAAATGTGATACCCCCGCCCTGGCGGGGGGTACAAGGCTATTTGAGCCCGCCCCGACGGGCATGCGCACTGACTTCAGATTTTTAACTTCAAATGTGGTGATGCAAAATTCTCCTATTTTCCTTGTTTTCTTACCCGTTATTGCTCTAACTCACTTTTGACTCCTTCTGCAACCATAAACATGCAAAATGTTAGATTATTGACGACTTGGAGTAGGATTGAGACTTTCAACAAAACTTTTATGCTATAATACCTACCTAATACTTAATAAAAGCTACATTCTAACAATTATAAATAAAACCACGAAAAATAACGAAATATTGGGTTGCCTCCCAATTAGCGCTTGATTTTAAGTCGTTCAGCCTGACTACTCCCTGTTTTACTGTGTATTGGCGAGGGTGATGTTGACGACATCCCAATTTGATTCGCCACCCTAGTAATGCTTTATCCGTTGACCATTGACCTTGAACGTCTCTAATGGATTACGACTGTAGAGTTCAACGGCGCCATGAGGGAATACTCGCTTTATAGTGAATGGTCCTGACCATCTCGACTTAAGCTTTACTGGGAACAATCGCAGTCGTGAGTTGAATAAGAGGACTAATTGATCCGGCTCGAATGTTCTATGCATAATTTTCTGGTCGTGCCATCTTTTAACCTTTTCTTTGTATAGGTTGGCGTTCTCGTATGCATGAAGTCGGAATTCGTCGAGCTCATTTAGTTGGAGTAGCCTCTTTTCTCCTACAGCGGATTGATCGAAGTTCAATTTCTGAATTGCCCAGTAGGCCTTGTGCTGTAGCTCCACCGGTAAGTGACATACTTTCCCATACATGAGTTGATATGGCGACATCCCGATTGGTGTTTTATATGTAGTCTAGTAAGCCCATAATGCGTCATCCAACCGAAGTGACCAATCTTTTCGACTCGAATTTACGACCTTTTCCAATATCTTCTTAACTTCTATGTTTGATACCTCAGCCTGTCCATTTGTTTGAGGGTGATACACTGTAGCCACCTTGTGGTTAACCCCATACTTAGCCAAAAGAGCTGTAAAAGACTTATTGCAGAAGTGACTACCTTCGTCACTGATTATTTCTCTTGGCGTGCCAAACCTCGTGAAAATGTTTTTCTGTAGGAATTTGAGGACCACCTTGGCATCGTTGGATGGTAGTGCTGCCGCTTCAACCCATTTCAAGACGTAGTCCACCGCGAGTAGAATATACTAATTATTCAAAGACGAAGGGAATGACCCCATGAAATCGATGCCCCATAAATCGAAGATTTCCACTTCAAGAATTGTTTGTAGGGGTATCTCATTTCGTTTAGAAATATTCCCCACCCTTTGACATCTATCACATGTTTTCACAAATTGGTGGGCATCTTTGAACAATGTCGGCCAATAAAAGTCGGCTTGAAGCACTTTTGCCGCGGTGCGCTCACTCCCATAATGTCCCCCATATGCCGATGAGTGGCATTCCTGCAGTATATTGTGCACTTCACTGTAGGGGATACACCTTCTAATCAACTTGTCGGCGCACTGTTTGAATAAATACGGCTCGTTCCACATGTACCACTTCACGTCATGAAGAAACTTCTTTTTCTGTTGTCGTGTAAGATCAGGGGGAAACATGTTGCTCACCAGATAATTTGTGAAGTCTGTATACCAAGGAAATTCTGTATTTACCCCAAATAGTTGCTCATCCGGGAAGGACTCATTGATTGCGCATCTATCTTCATCCTTTTTCTCCGAATTTTCCAGCCTTGATAAATGGTATGCAACTTGATTCTCCGTCCCTTTTCTATCTTTAATTTCTAAGTCAAACTCTTGAAGTAGGAGAATCCATCAAATAATGCGTGGCTTAAAATCTTTTTTCGCTATTAGGTACCGAATTGGTGAATGGTCCGTGTAGACTATCACCTTAGTCCCGATCAAGTATGCCCGAAATTTGTCAAACGCGTACACTATTGTAAGCAATTCCTTTTCCGTGGTAGTGTAATTCATTTGAGTCTCTTTGAGTGTTTTGCTTGCATAGTATATGGCGTGAAAACCTTGTCTTATCTTTGGCCTAAAACAGCCCTAACCGCATAGTCGCTCGCATCACACATAAGCTCGAATGGCATTTTCCAGTCCGGTGCGACTATCATGGGGGCTGTAGTTAATTTCTTCTTCAATAATTCAATTGCGGACTTGCATTCCGCAGTAAAACTGAAAGTAGCATCCTTCTCTAAAAGACTGTATAGAGGTTTTGCAATCTTAGAGAAGTCTTTTATGAACCTCCTATAGAACCCAGCATGCCCCAGAAAACTTCTAATACCCTTAACTGAGCTCGATGGAGGCAGTTTCTCGATCGTATCCAGCTTTGCTTTGTCCACCTCCAATCCTTGAGCCGACACCTTATGGCCCAAAATTATGCCTTCTTCAACCATGAAGTGGCATTTTTCCCAGTTGAGTATGAGGTTAGTATTCTTACATCGCTGCAATACCATGATCAGATTCCCTAGGCAAGTATCAAAGTTGTCTCCATAGACCGAGAAATCGTCCATGAAGACTTTAACATTTTTCTCCACCATATCTAAAAAAATAGCCATCATACACCGTTGGAAAGTTGCAGGTGCATTGCATAACCCGAATGACGTCCTCCTGAATGCAAATATGCCGTAAGGTCATGTAAATGTTATCTTTTCTTGATCCTCAGGAGCGATGGCGATCTGGTTATAGCCCGAGTATCCATCCAATAAACAGTAGTACTCATGTCCCGCTAATCTATCTAACATTTGATCAATAAAGGGTAGCAGGAAATGGTCTTTTCGTGTCGCCTTATTCAATTTTCTATAATCCATGCAAACCCTCCATCCTGTTACTGTTTTGGTTAGTATTAATTCATTGTCCTCATTCTGCACCACAGTCATTCCTCCCTTTTTCGGTACGCACTGGACCAGACTAACCCACTGACTGTCGAAAATTGGGTAGATGATCCTGGCATCCAACCACTTTAAAATTTTCTTCTTCACAACTTCCTTCATAATAGGGTTAAGTCGATGTTGATGCTCCACCGTTGGTCTTGCATCATCTTCCATCAGAATCTTGTGCATGTAAAATGAAGGGCTAATTCCCTTTATATCCGCAATCGTCCAACCAATCGCTGATTTATGATCCCTAAGCACCCTCATCAACTTTTCTTCATGCAATTTGTTAAGTGCAACAGAAATAATAACAGGTAAGGAATTTGAATTGCCTAAATACGCATACCTGAGGTGTTTAGGGAGTGGCTTAAGTTCCAACTTTGGTGGCTCCTCCAATGACGGTTTCAGTTTTTCTGCGGCTATCTCCTTAGTGTGCAAAGGTTTAAACGGTGCTCTGAATCGGCTAACTCGTGGCAATGAATCTAACATCTGTAAGAAGTCCACAAATTCGGGGTCATCTTTTTCTTCATCCCCTAGTAAGGTTGTTTCTAACAGATCATTGACCAAGCTCTTGCTCATATCTTCATTGATGATTTGCTCAATTAAATCCATCCGAAAGCATTCTTCCTCATTCGTAGGGAATTAAATTTGATTTCTTGATCTTGGACTCTCATAGTAAGTTCTCCTTTTTGCACATCTATGAGTGTCCTTCCCGTAGCCAGGAAAGGTCTCCCTAAGATAATTGGGATGTTCCTGTCCTCCTCAAAATCCAGAATGATAAAGTCCGCGGGGAATATAAACTTATCCACTTTAACCAGAATATTCTCTACTATGCCTCTCGGATATGTGATTGACCTATCCGCCAACTGTAATGAAATATTCGCAGGCTTTGGAGCGGGCAAACCCAATTCTATGTATACTGACAATGGCATGAGATTTGTTAAATGATATTTTCTCGATCGTGCATGGGATAGTAAAACTCCCCGGGTCTTTAAGTTTTAGTGGTAGCTTCTACTGTAACACCGCACTTCACTCCTCTGTTAGTGCCACTGTTTCAAATTCTTCACATTTCTTTTTCCTTGACAGAATTCCTTTCATGAACTTCGCGTAACTTGGCATTTGCTCTAAGGCCTCTACGAATGGGATGTTAATATGGAGTTTCTTAAACACTTCTAAAAACTTTGTGAACTGCTTATCAGATTTCTGTTTTTGAACCCTCTGCTGAAACGGTGGTGGAGGAAAAACAATTAGCTTATCGTTTAACTTTGTTTCCTCACCCTTGTTACCTTCCACCACGTTACTGTCATCAACTTTTTCCTTCGGTGTCTCCGATTTTTTTGCAATATTACCCCCGAGATGTTTTCCACTTCTCAACATAACTGCTTAACATTGCTCATGACTACCCTTCGGATTTCTCTTAGTGTCGCTTGGTAACGTTCCTTGTGGTCTATTATTCAATGATAATGCCATCTGTCCTATCTGATTTTCTAAATTCTTCATTGCCATTGCTTGATTTTTCATTGCTGCCTCATTGCTAGTTATGTACTTCGACACCATTTGCTCGAAATCTGATTTCTTTTCCTGATGTTGAACCGGTTGTTGATGACTCTGAAAACCTGGGGGATATGATGGTCGTGGAGCTTGATTTTGTTGGTTATTGCTCCATAAAAAATTTTGGTGGTTCCTATTCCCCTAGTTGTAGGTGTTTTGGTATGTATTCTGCGGAATTCTGTTATAGCTACCTATGAACTGGACGGCTGCTAGATTAATTACGCACTGATCTGTAGGATGATCACCCGCACACAATTTGCATACTACCGCAACCCGCGGTACTTGAGCCCCTGTCATAGCATCCAACTTCTTGGACAGCGCAGAAATCTGTGCTTGTATAGCTGTCACCCCATCTACTTCCAAAACCCCATTCGCCTTTGCCTGTGTCATTCTCACTGTGGGCCACTTGTAGTTATTTGCCGCCATGGTTTCAATGAAATTGTAGGCTTCCTCGTAACTCTTAGCCATGAATGCTCCACCTGACGCTGAGTCAATACTCGTTCTGACATTCCCATGTAGTCCGTTATAAAAGGTGTTCATTTGCAGCCACTTGGGAAATCCATGATGTTGGCACTTTCTAAGTAATTCCTTGTACCTCTCCCATGCCTCATATAGCGACTCCCCATTTTGCTGCTCAAACATAGTGATGTCATTCCTCATTTTTGCAGTTTTTGCCGGTGAGAAAAATTTGGCAAGGAATTTCTGAACCAAGTCTTCCCACGTAGTAATTGATCCCGGTGGCAGAGAATGTAACCAACTCTTCGCCTTGTCCCGTAGAGTGAACGAGAACAAGCGAAGTCTTACTGCCTCATTTGACACCCCATTGTACTTGAACGTGTCGCACATTTCTAGAAAACTGATTAAATGCTCGTTCGGATCGTCATTTGCCATTCCCCCAAACTGACATGAATTTTGCATCATCTGAATGGTCCCAGGCTTGATTTCAAAAGTATTCACAGCTATTGTAGGCCTAGTGATACTTTAATGCAGATCAGTCACCTTAGGTGTTGCAAAATCCCTCAACGCTTTCTGGTCTTTGGCAGCCATTGCTTCTTCCTTATTAGAATTTTTGAATTCGTTCTTTGTTTCCTTGATCCACTTACTTAACCTCTGAAATCTTCTTTCAATGTCGTCCTCCAAAGGAAGCAAGTGTGGATTTTTGGATCGTGTTTGCATAAACCAATGTCAAAAACCTGAAATAGGAAGAACAAAAACAAAAACAAAAATGTTTAAGTAAAACTGGACTAATTAAACTAACATTGTAAAAATATTAAAATCTAAGCTAAATTGTCCCCGGCAACGGCGCCAAAAACTTGTTGGGTAAAATCTAATTACACACAACACGCAAGTGTACGTGGTCAACAAGTAATATAGTAGTGAATAAAGTATGGTTCCCACGAAGACAAAATAGCAAGAATCTTAACTTCACAATTATCAATTTTCTATTAATCCAAATTCTATTAAACTATTCAATTCAATGGTTTAAAATTATAGAAACTAAATTAATAAATAAATAAACTATCACAAAACAATCACTAATATCAAAATCCGGAATTTCAAACAATTAATAGAGAATTAGACTTATGATTTCACCCTAAGCTTCACTCTGATTTTCAAACCTTTATTCCAACTCAATTTAATATCCCAGTTTATTAATCAAGAACACGAACGTAGTACTAGCCACCTCTCGATGCACTAATACCATATTAACTTAAATCCACAATTAAGATAGAAGCAAGTTAAACACCTAAATCAACCAACTCACTATATCTCTATTGTGACGCCCCCAAAATAGGTATACAATACCCATTCTGAGTCGCCAAATACATGGTACATAAAGCAAACTACAACTTCAATAATACAAACGATAATACATACTGTGAGTTTAAATACAAATATTATCTTCTAGACAATATCCACACTCAAATAAGTCCTCATTACAATTATTCAAACACTATTTTACAGAAATAGTGAGGACTGCTAAAACATCTTTCTAGAACTATTACTTCATACCCCGACTCGATCCTGCTATGTTTTCACCTCCTGAGAAGAAAAATGAAAAAAAAAGGAAAAGGGTGAGCTCAACTAGCCCAGTAAAGAATATTATGACTAAGATAATATACAACAAATTATCATTAGTCTTCAACAGAGAAAAATCTGATAAAATATAATAGACAATAAATTTTAGATCAACAACTGCAGCGGAAACAGCAAACCATTAGAAGAGTCAAGTAGAGAATGAGTTCTACTATCTTCTAAGATTTAAAAGTCCATCATCAATATTTTATCCCTGTAACAACAATCAATAACCATCTTTAATCAAATATTCATCTTTGCACTACAGGCCAAAGATATTCATTTGTATCACTAGTCGGTCATGTTCATCTCAACACCTGTTCATCTTTGCACTACGGGCCAAAGATATTCATCAGTTAATCATTTATCTTTGCACTACAGGCCAAAGATATTCAGTAATATCATCATTTAGGATTGAGGATGATGAAAAATATCTTAAAGAAAACGAATCCAGTGAGACAGAAGGACAAATAGTAGGGATTCGTATAACAGTTTATCCAAGATCAATAATACTTCATAATAATCAATTGTGAAGTAGAATTCAAAAATAAAGATCAAAACATGGATACAATCAAAGATAGTAACCATAATAGACATTTTGGACAAAAAGG
Source organism: Panax notoginseng (assembly GCA_016801055.1). NCBI lineage: Eukaryota > Viridiplantae > Streptophyta > Magnoliopsida > Apiales > Araliaceae > Panax > Panax notoginseng. The sequence goes on along the minus strand of CM029015.1, from coordinate 154,184,751 downwards.
GAAAATTTTATTTTTTGGTGAATAGTGCCGTATTCGTGAATAGTGCTGTATACGTGAATAGTGCCGTATACGTGAATAGTAACCCCAACACAAAAAGTTCCAAATTTGATAAAAACTCATATCAATATTTCAACATAATGATATTGAAGAAAATAATATCATTTAAGAAGAAAATAATATCCCTTACCTCAAAATAACTGTACTTCTGACTGAATTTTGGGTATAGTGCTGACAGAAACTTGCACCGTATAACAACACTCCAAGTATACTCACAAGAATACACTCGATAATATAGAGAGAGAAAGAGAGAAAACTTATTTCTGGTGTAATTTTCAATTCCAACTTAGCCCTCTATTTATAGGAAAATGCTAGAACGCCATAGGAGACTAAATAATAAAATAATATTATTATTAATCAAAATTCCCTACGCATGCTATATAGACCATGACCAGCCACCACCTTGGAAAAATTTCCAGCAGCCCATGTGTTTGAAAAACCAAAAGTGGGTCCCACCCATAAATTTAATAAAAATTATTTTATTTTTCGAAACTTCAACAATTCATAGAAAATAGCCCGGTTATCAGAAAAATACGAATTTTATGTCCATTCTGCCTGAAATCGAATTCTCTACAACTTTGTAGCTTTGAGTTTTTCCAAATTCCAAACTAAAAATATCTGAAATCCACAAACGGATGCTTTTTAATACTTCCCTTCCGACAAAATACTGATAAAACACCTAAGCATTAATTCTTTCATTTTTATCCACATAAAAATAAATATATCCATCATTTATATCTACATAAAATAAATATTTCCTTATCATATAAATCAATAATTAATTATTCACAAATAATATTACAGAATCACAATTATGACAACCAGGCCGTTCTCAGGAAAGAGGGGGCTTTCCAATAAGGATTTCTCCTTACTGGCGCGCAATTAGATGACCAAACCTCTCATTAGACAGAACTTTCTAGACATTGCCAATAATGCTATCTAATAATATTATTCAAATAATATGAATTATTGATCTGATAATGAAAAATACTGTGCAGTAACAATTATTGAAACAACAATAATATAAAATATCAACGCAGCAATTATTGAATCAATAAAATAAAATATTGAACAGTAACTACTGTAACAATTATTGAGTAGTGCCTTCTTACGTACGAATCAATAATTCAACTATACTGTGCAATACCGTGTGCTACTGTGCAACTACGCGTATTACTGTATTTTAACCACCGGGTATTCCAACAGTGTTAACGGTAACAATTACGCTGTTATTTATAAAAACTCAAGCTTGTCGTTTTCTTCATCCAACAGTTATTCCGTTATGGGCCCCACAATTGACTGCACCGTCGTATGGATATTCTCGACAAGAAGAATATTCCACGACCAAACGAATATTCCCCGACAACAATGATTATTTTATAACCACTTGCTTATTTTGTAAAATTTGCACATTTCACCCATAACCAAAGTATTATATCAAATTATCACCTTACTATTCCAAGATAATAAATAGGGAAATTCAAATTTATTTATAATAAGTTGGAGTCTTACATCTATGAGAACTGAAATTAAAGAATGTTTAAGCTTAAGTTCTCTATCCGATTACATATGATGTCAAGCATATCTCTACCTTAACAATAATAAAAAATATGCTATTCACAAAATTGATGACACATGCTATGTTAACTAGGTCTAGATTTGAATATCCTCTCTCGATTCCATTCAAATCCACAAGGAATTGTTGATCACGCAATTCATAAGTTCACGCTCGAATTAACAAAGATAAACTGAAAATATTTTATTGAATTGGAAATCAAAGTTATAAAATCATCGTTTCACCCAAGGATCCATCACAAGTCTAATAAGCGAATTAGTTCATAACGAATGAATTAAAAACTGAATAATCTGATGAAAACATCCTTCTAATTACAAATAACAGACTGAAGAGAAGAAGAATCATGAACACCCTTCACGTAGCCTAGAATTGCAACCGTCACGATAATATCTTGAAATTACTCCTCCAAAGCTCGCACCTGAATCATGGAATTTATCTCTGAATTATGCTCCTTCTGTTATGTGAATTGTGTTTTTAACGTAAAATTAAGCCCTCCTTTTATTTAGGCCAAAGTCTGCCTTTTTTAGAGTCCAGGCGCCTCAACAAAGTCCCACAAGCCAAGTCCCAACAAAGTTCAAACAGCAGTAGGAGTCTCCAGATTTCGGTACCCCCGCCCCGGTGGGGGGTACAAGCCTAATAAGGCCCGCCCCGGCGGTCATGGCTACTGCTAAAGAAAAATTACGACTTCATGCGTTTTTCCACTTTTGCTCCAAAACTCCTTCTTTCTTCACCACTTGCATCCATGACCACCCTACACATAAAATAACATGAAACGAGTGAAAACGAACACAAAACAAGAAGATAACTACGAATTTAAACTTGAAATGAACATCGATTCGTGTATATTAAATCCACTTATCAATAAGCAAGTGGTTATAAAATATTCATTGTTGTCGGGGAATATTCGCTTGGTCGTGGAATATTCTTGTTGTCGGGAAATATTCGTACGATGACGCAGTCATTTGTGGGCCCCATAACGGAAAACGGTCGGATGAAGAAAGTGACAAGTTTGAGTTTTTATAAATAACGGAGCAGTTGTTACCGTTAACACTGTTGGAATACCCGGAGGTTAAAATACAGTAATACGCGTGGTTGCACAATAGCACACGGTGTTGCACATTATTGTTGAATTATTGATCCTTACGTAAGAAGGCACTACTCAATAATTGTTACAGTAATTACTGTTCAATATTTTATTTTATTGATTCAATAATTGCTACGTTGATATTTTATATTATTGTTGTTTCAATAGTTGTCACTGCACAGTATTTCCCATTATCAGATCAATAATTCATATTATTTGAATAATATTATTAGATAACATTATTGGCAATGTCTAAGGAAGTTTTGTCTAAGGAGAGGTTTGATCACCTAATTGCGCTCCAGTAAGGAGAAATCCTTATCGGAAAGCCCCCTCTTTCTTGGGAATGACCTAGTTGTCATAATTATGATTCTGTAATATTATTTATGAATAATTAATTATTGATTTCTATGATAAGAAAATATTTATGTTATGTGGATATAAATGATGGATATATTTATTTTATGTGGATATAAATGAATGAGTTAATGCTGAGGTGTTTTATCAGTATTTTGTCGGAATGGAGGTATTAAAAATCTTCCGTATGTGGATTTCAGATATTTTCTGTTTGGAATTTGGAAAAACATTCTTCTACAAAGTTGTAGAGAATTAAATTTTCTATGGAAAGCATATGAGATTTGAATTTTTCTGATAAAAAGGTTATTTATTATGAATTATCATAGTTTTAGAAAATAAAATGTTTTTATTAAAATTATAAGTGGGACGCACTTTTGTTTTTTGTGAAAACATGTGCTGAGATTTTTTTTTCAAAGATGGCTGGCTAGCTTGTGTTCAAAGGTGTGTGTGACATTTGTTAAATAATAATATTATTTTATTAATTTAGTATGCTTTGGCATTCTAGCATTTTCCTATAAATAGGGTGCTTAGTTAGAATTGAATATCACAACAGAATTCATAAGTTTTCTCTCTCTATATTATCGAGCGTATTTTTGTGAGTATTTAGATACTTTGGGAGTTGTTATTCAGTGCAAGTTTCCTTCAGCCTTATACCTGATATTCAGCCGGAAGTACTGTTCTTTTGAGGTAAGGGATGTTATTTTCTTCGTAAATGATATTATTTCCATCAATATCATTATGCCAAAATATTGATATGAATTTTATTGTGGAATTTCTACCTTTTTATGTCGGGATTAGTATTCACGTATACGATACTATTCACGAATACGACACTATTCAAAGAAAAATGAAATTTTCTCTTCTTTGTCCAAGATGTCTATTATGGTTACTATCTTTGATTGTATCAATGTTTTGATCTTCATTCTTGAATTTTACTCCACTATGATTTATTACGGAGCGTTTTTGAACACGGATAAACGGTAGTACGAATCCTTAATATTTGTTCTTTTGTCTCATTGGATTCATTTTTTAAAGATATTTTTCATCATCCTCAGTCCTAAATGATGATACTACTGAATATCTTTGACTTGTAGTGCAAAGATGAATGTTTAACAAATGAATATCTTTGGCCTATAGTGCACATATGAACATGTATTTAGATGAACATGACCAACTGGTGATACAAATGAATTTCTTTGGCTTGTAGTGCAAGATGAATATTTGATTCAAGATGTACATTGATTGATGTTACAGGGATAAAATATTGATGATGGACTTTTAAATCTTAGAAGATAGTAGAATTCATTCTCTACTTGACTCTTCTAATGGATTGCTGTTTTCGCTGCAGTTGTTGATCTAAAACTTGTTGTCTATTATATTTTATCAGATTTTTTCCCTGTTGAAGACTAATGATAATTTGTTGTATATTATCTTAGTCATAATATTCTTTACTGGGATAATTGAGCTCACCCTTTTCCTTTTTGTTCTATTTTTCTCAGGAGGCGAGAATATAGCGGGAACTAGTCGGGGTATGGAGTGATGTTTCCAGTTAGTTGTGTTAGCAGTCCTCACTATTTTGTAAAATAGTGTTTCAATAATTGTATTGAGGACTTATTTGAGTGTGGATATTGTCTAGAGGACAATATTTGTATTTAAACTCACAGTTTATGTGTTGTCGTATTTTGCACGACAATTGTAGTAATGATGTTGTAGTTGTTTCTGTACCATGTATTTAGCGACTCAGAATAGGTGATGTATACCTATTTTGGGGGCGTCACAGTTGGTATCAGATCTTACGGATATGGTCTCTAACGAAGATCGGGGAATAGGACTAGGAGGGAAGAGACGAGTAAATCCTTCGCTAGTGTGTCCTACCTAAGCTTATTTGTTGGTCAGTCATAATATAGGGATATTATGTGATATGTTAATTTGATAATTAACCCTTGTTTTATGGCATTATTTGAGAATGGTAGCCGAGAATGTTAATAATGTAGTGAATGAGACCGTGGAGACAACTTTAATCACAAACTAGGAGAACGTGCAACAGGAAGGCAATATTCCTCCTGTAAACAACACTACCGAACAAATGATGAATGATGGAATGTTTAGAAGCTTTTTGCAGTTCATGCAAAATCAGACGAGGGAGACTCGTGTACAAAATACGGATGGAAATGATAGCAACGCACGGCTTGTCACAGCCAAGCAGTTGAAAGAGTTGGGACCACCAGAATTTGCGGGAAAGCCGGATCCGATTAAGGCAAAAACGTGGGTCAAGAAAATTACCAAGATATATGATGTCTTGGGATGCACGAAGGAACAGAAGGTTCCATTCGCCACATTTATGTTCCATGATGAGGCAGATTACTGGTGGAAATCTGTGAAGCGTACCTAGCCTGCCGCACTCAACATGTCTTGGGAAACGTTTCAAAAACTGTTCAATGATAAGTACTTTCCTGAAAGTATTCGTCATATGAAGGAGGTAGAGTTTATCAGACTAGAACAAAATAACATGATTGTGTCTCAGTACAAGGCGAAGTTCGCAGAGTTATCCAGGTTTGCACTTCATTTGGTAGAGAATGAGGAACGAATGACACAGATATTTCTGAGAGGTCTAAAACCCGAGATTCGGCAATATCTTATCTCTAATAAATTTTCTTTATATTCAGATGTTGTGAACATGACACAATTATTAGAGCGAGATAATAAGTATGTTTAACCGAGGGACCACAACTAGGGTCATACCGGTGGCAGCAGTCATCGGAGCAATGAAAACCAGCGGGGAGAAAAATATTCAGACAAAAGCGGTAACCACTCTGGTGGTAATCGTGGCCATGAAAATAGAAGAAGCGAATCGGAAGGAGATTTCAAGAACTGAAGGTACAACAATGATAACGTGAAGACGTCAATACAAACATCAATTGTTTTTAGGGGAGGAGAACGATCACCGGTTGCTTGTTATAAATGCGGGAAAGAGGGACATATCAGCCCAAACTGTCCACAACAATCTAAGGTGTGTTATAACTATGGAAATGAAGGTCATATAGCTAGAGATTGTCTTGTAGCAAAACCAAGTCCAGCGGGAATGGTGACTACAAAGGCTATTCTGGACAAGTCAAAGTCAGCGGTTCCTGGTAGAGCGTTTGTCGTGATTGGCCAAAACGCGAGGAACCCGAATGAGGTGATCACGGGTAAGCGAATCATAAACTCTTGTGAGATTTATACCTTATTAGATACCGGTTCTACCCATTCTTTTATCTCTCCTGCTTATGCTCAACGTTTGAACTTGACTCCGGAGAAATTAGACTTTGACTTATCTGTTGAGACTCCGTTAGGAGAAACTTTCATTACATCTACTGTTTATAAATCTTACTTGATCCAAGTTGGTACCATCACATTACTTGTCGATCATATTTCTTTGAAAATACTTGTATTTGATGTGATTTTAGGGATTGATTGGTTAACTATTCATCATGCCAAAATTGAATATTTTCGTAAGGTTGTTAGTTTTCATATTCCTAACCAACATATTATGCGAATTCAAGCTATCAAACCACTAAAGTCAATCACTGTCATATCAAGCCATAAAGCTATTCGTTTATTGAAAAACGGATGTCAAGCTTTCTTAGCCCATGTCATGGACTTGAACAAAAACACGTCAGATTTGAATAATATTTCTTTCGTTAGTGAATTTCCTGATGTATTTCCTGAAGAACTTCCCGGTCTACCCCCAGAACGTGAAGTTGAATTCTTTATTGACCTTGAACCTGGTACAAAGCCCATTTCTAAAACCCCATATCGAATGGCTCCTATTGAAATTCAGGAGTTAAAGGTCCAACTACAGGAGTTGTTAGACATTGGTTTCATTCGTCCTAGTTTATCTCCTTGGGGTGCTCCTATTTTATTCGTAAAGAAGAAAGATGGGAGTATGCGACTTTGTATTGACTACCGGGAATTGAACCATGTCACCATCAAGAATAGGTATTCGCTACCTCGCATTGATGACCTGTTTGACCAGTTGCAAGGAGCATAATTCTTTTCAAAGATAGATATTAGTTCTGGATATCATCAGCTGAAGATTAAAACTGAGGATATTCTGAAGACTGCCTTCAGAACTCGGTACTGGCATTATGAATTCTCAGTCATGTATTTTGGATTGACTAATGCTCCTGCTGCTTTCATGGATATGATAAATCGTGTGTTCAAGGAATATTTGGATCAATTCGTTGTTGTCTTTATTGATGACATCCTCATCTATTCCAAAAGCCGTGAAGATCATGAGCACCATTTGAAGCTAGTACTCCAAAGGCTTTGTGATAACAAGCTATATGCCAAGCTGAAGAAATACGAGTTCTGGCTTGAAGAAGTAGCATTCCTTGGGCACGTGGTGTCAAAACATGGAGTATCTGTTGACCCAGTGAAGATTGAAGCCATACAAAGTTGGGAGCAACCGAAGTCGGTGACCGAAGTACGTAGCTTTTTGGGCTTAACTGGTTATTATCGGAGATTCGTGGAAGGATTTTCTCGAATCGCTACTCCGTTAACTCAGCTGACTCGGAAAGATACAAAATTCGTATAGAGCGAGGAATGCGAGAAGAGTTTCCAAGAGCTCAAGAGGAGACTCATTTCGGCAGCTGTTCTGACAATACCATCTGGTTTGGATGAATTTGTTATCTACAGCGATGCTTCAGGCAAAGGGTTAGGATGTGTTCTCATGCAACATGGGAAAGTCACATCCTATGCCTCGCGACAACTCAAAGAATATGAGAGGAATTATCCTACTCATGATCTGAAGTTGGCAGCAGTTATTTTCGCGTTGAAGATCTGGAGACTCTACCTGTATGGGGGAGAAAGTGGAGATTTATATGGATCATAAGAGCCTTAAATATTTCTTCACCCAAAAGAAACTCAACATGTGGCAACGATGTTGGCTTGAGCTGTTGAAAGATTACGATCATACCATCCAATACCATCCTAGAAAAGCAAATGTAGTAGCTGACACATTGAGTAGAAGATCATATGCGGGTACGAGTGCAATGTTGTTAACACAAAGGCTCATTTTGTATAACTTGCAAAGGATGGAGTTAGAGGTAAAGGCTCCAAGTACCCACGTGATGATATCAAACATATGAATAGAACCGACTTTAATCGATAAAGTTAAAGCTGCTCAAGCTACAGACCTGGAGCTGATGCGTATGAAGAAGAAAGTACAAGAAGGTGTTATTCTAGAAGCAAGAATTGATGAAGAAGGAATATTTCGAGTCAACTCCAGACTTTGTGTTCCTAATGATTCTGACTTGAAGCATAGAATCATGATGGAGGCACACAACACACCGTTTGCAATCCATCCTGGGAGTACCAAAATGTATCATGATCTTCAACATACATTTTGGTGGAGCAATATAAAGAGAGAGATCGCGGAGTTTATCTCGAGGTGTTTAACTTGTCAACATGTAAAGGCGGAGCATCAAGTGCCAAAGGGTCCATTGCAACCACTTGAGATTCTGAAATGGAAGTGGGAACACATTACTATGGATTTCATTACGGGTCTTCCTAAGGTTTCTCAAAGCATAGATGCGATTTGGGTTATTGTTGATAGATTAACTAAGTCTGCTCATTTCTTGCCGATACGGGAGACTTATTCCCTTGAACATCTTGCTCATATATACATGAATGAGATTGTGAGATTGCATGGCATGCCAGTTTTCATAGTTTCAGATTGTGACCCAAGATTTACTTCACGATTTTGGGTTAGCTTGCAGAAAGCTATGGGCACAAATTTATGATTCAGTTCGGCATACCATCCTCAAACGGACGGGCAATCAGAAAGGACTATTCAAACTCTTGAAGATCTATTAAGACTTTGTGTCCTAGATTTCAAAGGGAGTTGGGATAAGTACCTACCATTGGTGAAATTCTCCTACAACAACAGTTATCAAGCAAGTATAGGCATGACTCCATTCAAAGCATTGTATGAACGAAAGTGTCGCTCTTCAGTATGCTGGGATGAGGTGGGAGAAGTAACGTTGTTGGGACCGGAATTGGTATGTATAACTACAGAAAAGATCTAAACAATTAGACAACGTATACAAACGGCACAGGATCGACAAAAGAGTTATGCGGACCTTCATCGAAAGGACGTGAAATTTAATATTGGGGATTATGTATTATTACGTATTGCTCCATGGAAGGGAGTTACAAGATTTGGGAAGAGAGGAAAGCTCAATCCAAGATTTGTTGGTCCATTTGAGATTCTTGACCGAATAGGAAATGTGGCCTATAGACTCGCATTACCTCCAAGCATGTCTCGTGTTCATAATGTGTTTCACATATCTGTGCTTCGTAAATATGTGAAAGACCCGAACTACATAATTGAGTTAGAACCAGACGAGATAGTCGAAGATTTAACGTACGAAGAGGTACCTGTTAAGATCTTAGATAGGAAAGAGCATGTCCTACGCACCAAGGTTATACCACAAGTTAAGATTTTGTGGAGGAACCATGCTATTAAAAAAATGACTTGGGAGTTGGAATCAAAAATGAAAGCGAGGTATCCTTACCTTTTCAAAATACCAGGTACGTACGTCAATTTCGAAGACGAAATTTCATAAGGAGGGGAGGTTGTAAGATCCTAACTTATTTATAAATAAAATCGAATTTCCTCTAATTATTATTTTGAATAATAAGGTGTTAATTTGATATAATGCTTTGGTTATGGGTGAAATGTGTAAATTTTGCAAAATAAGCAAGTGGTTATAAAATATTCATTGCTGTCGGGGAATATTCGTTTGGTCGTGAAATATTCTTGTTGTCGGGGAATATTCGTACGATGGCGCATTCATTTATAGGCCCCATAACAGAAAACGGTCGGATGAAGAAAATGACAAGTTTGAGTTGTTATAAATAATGTCGCAGTTATTACCGTTAACACTGTTGAAATACCCGGTGGTTAAAATACAGTAATACGCGTGGTTGCACAGTAGCACACGGTGTTGCACAATATTGTTAAATTATTGATCCTTACGTAAGAAGACACTACTCAATAATTGTTATAGTAATTACTATTCAATATTTTATTTTATTGATTCAATAATTGCTACGTTGATATTTTATATTATTGTTGTTTCAATAATTGTCACTGCACATTATTTTCCATTATCAGATCAATAATTCATATTATTTGAATAATATTATTAGATAACATTATTGGTAATGTCAAAGGAAGTTCTGTCTAAGGAGAGGTTTGGTCACCTAATTGCGCGCCAGTAAGGAGAAATCCTTATCGAAAAGCCCCCTCTTTCCTGGGAACGACCTGGTTGTCATAATTATGATTCTGTAATATTATTTATGAATAATTAATTATTGATTTATATGATAAGAAAATATTTATGTTATGTGGATATAAATGATGGATATATTTATTTTGTGTGGATATAAATGAAGGAGTTAATGTTGAGGTATTTTAACAGTATTTTGTCGGAATGGAGGTATTAAAAATCGTCCATATGTGGATTTTGGACAATTTCTGTTTAGAATTTGGAAAAACTTTCTTCTACAAAGTTGTAGAGAATTAAATTTCCTATGAAAAATACATGAGATTTGAATTTTTCTAATAAAAGAGCTATTTATTATGAATTATTGAAGTTTTGAAAAATAAAATATTTCTATTAAAATTATGGGTGGGATCCACTTTTGTTTTTTGTGAAAACATGTGCTGAGATTTTTTTTTCAAAGACGGTTGACTAGCTTGTGTTCAAAGGTGTACGTGACATTTGTTAAATAATAATATTATTTTATTAATCTAGTCTGTTTCGGCGTTCTAGCATTTTTCTATAAATAGGGTGCTTAGATAGAATTAAAAATCACACCAGAATTCATATGTTTTCTCTCTCTCTCTCTCTATATTATCGAGCGTATTTTTATGAGTATTTAGATACTTTGAGAGTTGTTATTCAGTGCAAGTTTCCTTCAGCCTTATACTTGATATTCAGTCGGAAGTACTGTTCTTTTGAGGTAAGGGATGTTATTTTCTTCGTAAATGATATTATTTCCTTCAATATCATTATGTCGAAATATTGATATGAATTTTATTGTGGAATTTCTACCTTTTGTGTCGGGATTACTATTCACGTATACGGCACTATTCACGAATACGACACTATTCATAGAAAAAATGAAATTTTCTCTTCTTTGTCCAAGATGTCTATTATGGTTACTATCTTTGATTGTATCCATGTGTTGATCTTCATTCTTGAATTTTACTCCACTATGGTTTATTATGGAGCGTTTTTAAACTTGGATAAACGGTAGTACGAATCCTTAATATTTGTTATTTTATCTCACTGGATTTGTTTTCTTTAAGATATTTTTCATCATCCTCAGTCCTAAATGATGATACTACTGAATATATTTGGCCTGTAGTGGAAAGATGAATGATTAACAAATGAATATCTTTGGCCTGTAGTGCAAAGATGAACATGTGTTTAGATGAACATGACCAACTGATGATACAAATGAATATCTTTGGCCTGTAGTGCAAAGATGAATATTTGATTTAAGATGTATATTGATTGATGTTACAGGGATAAAATATTGATGATGGACTTTTAAATCTTAGAAGATAGTATAATTCATTCTCTACTTGACTCTTCCAATGGATTGTTGTTTCCGCTGCAGTTGTTGATCTAAAACTTGTTGTCTATTATATTTTATCAGATTTTTTCCCTGTTGAAGACTAATGATAATTTGTTGTATATTATCTTAGTCATAATATTCTTTACTAGCTAGTTGAGCTCACCCTTTTCTTTTTTGTTTCATTTTTCTTAGGAGGCGAGAATACAGCGGGAACTAGTCGGGGTATGGAGTGATGTTTCCAATTAGTTGTGTTAGCAGTCCTCACTATTTTATAAAATAGTGTTTCAATAATTGTAATGAGGACTTATTTGAGTATGGATATTGTCTAGAAGGCAATATTTGTATTTAAACTCACAGTTTATGTGTTGTCGTAGTTTGCACGATAATTGTAGTAATGATGTTGTAGTTGTTTTTGTACCATGTATTTGGCGACTCAGAATAGGTGATGTATACCTATTTTGGGGGCGTCACAATGATGCCCTTTCACAGAGCCCAAATTCTCAACTCCTGGGATCACATGTTTTGGACCTTCAAAGCTTATCCAGCAATCTCGGTGCTAGCTCATGGATTCCTAGGCAACCTCAACTTTGCCCGAAAGTTGATCACCAATGGCCCTTCTTCAGAAAATAGGCAGGAGGTACAAACTATTCCCATCTCTTTCAGGGTTAATCACTGTCCACCATCATTTTTCAACCAATTCTATGAATTAACAAGATGGTTGGAAGTGATTCTTCATCCACTCAATCAATTCCCAGTTACAGAATCCCAACATTTTGTAATTGATGAACCAAATGTGCCCAACTTTATTTTGATACGATCTCCTTTCATCTCTCACTCTACGATTACTGATACAAGCCCAATCGTAGAGTCACATGCTTAAGTCATCGAGTCATCTCCTCCTAAAGTTCAACCCCACACACCAGCCCCTCCATCAGATATGCCATCCTCATCCGCTAATGAGTATTTCAATCTTGACCTTGCTCTCTTCACTATGCAAAATCAATATACAAGAGCCCTTCCTCCAAACAGTTCGCAACTCCTTGAGCTCATATCAGATCTTCCCACCGAAACAGAGTTGTCAGAAGCATCTAAGAAAGTGACCAAGGACATAGAAGAAAGTCTTGAAGTTCATTCTGAACTTGTTCACATGAGGTTGACTAATTTGATTAATGCTGACAACGCTCTCCCAAGCACCCTAAGTTCTGAGCTCTCAAAGAAGCTTAAGGAGATCATAAAGGAGATGCTTCAGAGCATAAATGAACGGGATCAAATCCACTTTCAAGCTACTAAGAAACACAGGGATGCTGTTCTTATTTTACAGAACACTCAGGAATCCCAGAACAACCTTATGATGGAAAGTCTCACGAGTCTACTAACTGTAATGAAAGAATTCCAAGGATTCTCCATGGGCCAAATGAAACAGACAGAAAAAGTCCTGGCCATTCTCCAAAAGAGGGAAGCTCGAACTGATTCTCTAATTAAAGAGAACCGTGAAGACATTGGTCAATCCCAGAATCAGCTCAACGAGCTTGTCCAAGGCATGACTCGCCTATCTAAAGACATTCGAGCCCTTGATGCTGACATAAAGGGGGAGAATAAAGGAAAAGGATAAAAAGGCAAGGGCAGAGGCACATTCATCACTCAATCATCAAGGAGCCCTCCTACAAGACATCCCCATCATCAGACTCCACGATCTGATGTGCTGTAAATTATAATGGCAAAACCACTAAGGAGTCAAGGGCCTTCTCCCAGCTCACAAGAGGTGACCACCACAGGCCTAAGAATGCCAATTTGAGATCCTGTATTCATGAATATGCACGATCATCATGAAAGACTAAGTCAAAGCGAGCTGGAAGATATAGCATGGAGAGACGAAGTGAGCAGAAAAGGAAGAGCTAAGGAATATGCAAATCCTCCAAGGAACAAAAGGCAAAAGAAATAGAGATAAGTTGAAACTCAATTCTTATTGATGTAACTAAGCTTAATTATAATATCTGTCTTTACAAATATCAATAAATTCATGCTTATTCTCTAGAGATTTCAGTTGCTCACTGAAACACTAAGTTATATTTACTTTCTAGCCACTACATCTAGAAATTGATAATCATGGCACAAATCTCCTTGGTTATGTCAACATCAAATAGGGGGAGATTGCATTTTTAAATTTGATGTTGAAAGTAAATATTCATGATTATATGTCAAGTCCTTCAAGGAATATATGTACAAGGATTTAGTGGTAGATCAAATCTGTTAGGTTGATCTAAGCGTTTAATATTTTATCATTTTATAAATGAATGTATAGATGAAGAGATCAAAGCTGCTAGATTGATCTATGTCTTGAAGTGTAATAGATAGGCTTCAACAGAATCGCAGTCTATCGAGCTAATCAAGAGATTACAGAAGCCAAGGTAGAATCATAGAGCATCGAGAATCGAAGTGTGTCTGCTTTGGAGGGCCTCTCCCGTAATCGTAGAGTGGTCCAAACGTTTACCGAGCCAACTCAGAGATCGTAGTGTGCTCTCGAAAATGTAGAGTCTGCAAGACAAGCAAGTAAAGATCATAGTGTGCCAGTCCTTAAGAGAAATCGTAGTGTTCTCATTTGCTAGTATCGGATCAAGCACCAAGGTGGCTAGACACCACGATCAGAATCGTAGAGCATCATCTGTCTGTGTCAGAAGCATCGAGCCTTGCCCATTTGTTTAAGAATAAACCCCAAAAAATGTGGAATGGATTATTAACGTTGAAGCCCTTGGTAGTCCCAATGACACAACTGTCATCCTTAGTATACAACAAAGAAACGTATTGAAGAAGCTAAGGAAAGTACTATGGGTCAGCAGAAAACACCTTTTCAGGTGTTAGGTGAGATAGCAGTCTGCTGCATCAGTGGGCCAGACTGCTAATAAGAAGATGTGTAGAAAGTCTCCATCAAAGCTCAGAAATGTCAAAAGAATTTAATGCTTCAATGGATGTCTTCAGCGGATACATTTCAAAGACTTCATATATGTAAAACATCAGCAGATGATACAACTAAGCAAGCATTGAATAAGAACGCTGAAGAACACTCAACGCTCAACTCTACGATCCGAAAAGAGAAAGCTTGCTCAGCTACTCAGTTCTTTCGAACACGAGATTAACGGCAACTGAGTAGCACCAATCAAGAACTCATCAAGTACTATCAAGTAAGAAGTTCCAAGTCATATGGACTTGAAGAGTTCTAAGTGAACTGTGAAGAACCAGGTCTACTGGACTTAAAGAGTTCAAAAGTAAACTAAGAAGTTCCAAGACTGCTGGTCTTGAAGGAATCTGTGAGATTCAGAAAGTGTAAAAGATATCCATAGTGGATTTCCTACTCGAGGAGTAGAAGAGTGGACTAGGAGCTTTAAGTGCTCTGAACCACTTAAAATTGTTGTGTCTCTTACATTCTTGCTATAACTGTCATAACTGTCTCACTCTTATTGACTCACTATATCTTAAAGGGAAAACAAACAAATTTTAATTCCGCTGTGTTTAAACCATTATCAAAACTAACAAAGTATTTCAAAAAAAATTTAAAATATCTATTCAACCCCCCTTCTAGATAACTATTGTGCCTCTGGAAACTAACAAAATCTAGTTTTCTTTCTAACTTTTAAATAATATTCTATGAGCCTAGGAATCACAAAGGGTTGATGATTCAACTAATGGATCTAGATTCGGTTCCGAAAATGGACTTGTTTCAGTTGTACAACTAGCTTGCAAATTTTGTACTTGTAAATATAGGACGTTAAAACGGTTATCTGAATTTAAGGTCCTCGTAATAGTGAAAATCTTATGTATGGTGCTTGGGCATACTTCGATGGTTTTTATGCCCAGAACGAGCCCGACATATATATATATATATATATATATATATATATATATATATAATATTTTGTCGAAGATGCTTCACATCTCGAGAATAAAATCAGAATAAGCCGAATACGGAATAAAATGGAAGTATCAAAGGCCTCAATTACTATGTGAGCATAAGGGTTTGAAAATATATTTTCAAAATATCATTTTATATATATATTTTATTAAAATTAAACTTTTATACAAGTCAAACCCTTTGTATATAGGTACAAAAGAGGCATAACACTACTTCCAAATAAAGCACTTAGGGCCAATTAACTGCAATACACACACATAAATTAGGGAACAAAAAGCGCGATAATCGTGTTTCACGGAAGTCAAGGGGTGCCTAAGACCTTCCCCCTGCTTAATCAAGCCGCTAAACTTTATGAAATCTCATTTTCCAAGACCAATTAAACATAGTCCAATAATTGGGACATATTGCAAAACCTTTCAAAATTCGGTTGAGTTGGTACAACCATTTAACTCATACCAACCGGCAGCTTTGTCTAATTCGGACCAATAAAATTAAATCTTTTCAAATTATCGATATTGTATGTCGGTCTTTTCCTAAAAATCTCTGTAACATTCTATAATTTTAAAGTGTTATAATAAATATTTATTGATTTATATAAATATTTAATGGATAGGTTTATTGATTAAATAATTAATTGTTCAATTTGAGTGATGTGGTGTATTTAATTATTTGTTGAATAAATAATCAGATAAATAATTAAATAGTAAATATTAAATATTTATTGGCAATATTAAATATTTATTTAATTATATGGCAAGTTGAATTGATGTGATTTAATTAATTATTTGTTGTGTAATTAATTAAGGAGCTAAATAAATTAGTTGTTATGAGATTTTATAATAATTATTAATTTAATAAGCTAGAGTGCTTATAATGATTTTAAATAAATAATAATATTTTAAATGAGAAATTGTAGTTTAAAATATTAGTTGATTAAATGAAGTTATAATTGTAAAAGAAATTATAATTGTTTATGTGTTAAAGTAATTTAATAGATTAATGTTTAATTGATTTATTAATTTAATAAAGGTGTGACTAATAACCTTGCTATAAAGGAGTTATTAAAATAAATAAAAAAATAGTTTAATTTAGTTTTGCCAAACATGCCTTATTGCATAATAAGTCTTTAATCTAATAGTGTTTTAGCAAACAAGGTATAAGGATTAATCTATTTATTTTTATTCAATTTACCAAACAAGGTGTAAGGATTAAATAGTTATTTTTATTGTGTTAGCCAAACAAGCCTTATGGCTTTTGATTTTTAAAACTTATATAACTGACATAAGTTATATCAGTACTTATATTATATCATTAATATATATTATTACAATATACGTTATATTCTATTACGTATACTAAGAAGACTCAGAAGAAGAAAAGAGAGAGGAAGAAGAAGAACACAGAGAGAAAACTAGAGAGAATTGAGAGAATTCTTAACATGTTTTGGAGAAAAGATTTGGAGAAAAGAGATAGCATTATCATCTTCATAATCCAAGGTAGGAGCCATCTTCTTCTTTTGTAAACTCTATTTTTCTTCTTCCCAAAAAGTCTCTGTGAAAATTTTATAAAAGAAATTTTATTGTTATGATTATAACTTTGTATGATTATCGATTATATATGTGTTTCATGAGTTATGTATGATCATAGAGAATTTAATTCATGTATGTATGTAATTTATGAAGAAAATATTTTACAAAGAGTTTTTATGTATGAATATGACTTTAGTTAAAATAGAAATTAAGGTTTAATTAGTTGTTGTATTGATAATTTGATTTTTAGAATTGCTAGAGTATGTAGAATCATAATCATGATGTTTGGAAATTTCTATTTTGATTGAATAACAAAGTCACAGTGTTGATTTTCATGAAAGATATCAAAAATGGAGTTTTTGCCAAAAACAATGAAATTGGGTGTTGTATATTTGATGTTTGTGCTCAATTATGAATAGAAACATGTTAGGAGTTGTCACAATGTGTTTATATGAAGTTTAGATTCGAGCTTTTTGGCCAATTTGGCTTTTTCTATGTAGCTGTCGAGGCTGTCTGCCGAGGACTGCAGCGCGGCGCCGTGGCGCGAGCGTGTAGTACCTTTGTGGTGCCGCAGTGCCATGACCACGCCGCAGCGCGAGCCTGTAGCCTTGAGCTCGGCGCTGCAGCGCCATGACCACGCCGCAGCGCGAGCCACAGTACAAACTGTGGCGCCGCGGTGCGACTTGGCAGAACTGTCTGACAGTTTTGTTGAAATGTACAAAACTTAAAAATTAATGTTATGTGTTTATTATAATAATGTTAAATGATAATTTCAGTATTATTAGACTATGAAATATCATGTTATTAAGTATTATCTACTTGAAATATAATTGATTATGTGAATGAGTAATTCAACCCATATGATGAATGTAATTGTTTATATAAATGTACAATGTTGGTTAGGACTAATTATGTCAATATGACATATGTTTAGGGTATCAATTCAAGTGGTAAAAGTGTAGCTTGTGCTAAAGGCAAGTTTCCTAAACCTACCCTTTACATTGAGCAAGTTTCTAAGTCTTAACTTTTGATATTTAGCAAGTTCTTTATTGTATAAGTTTTCTAATCATTGGTGTTATTGAACTAATTATTGTTTCAATTTCGATTATCATATAATGGTGTAAATTTATTTGGAGCAAGTTATTCTTGTACTTAACTTGTGGTTTAGCATGTACAATTATATACATGTTGTGGATGTTTATTATTCAATTAACCTTGTCTTATTGTTGTTCAAGCAAGGTAGGTTATAATTATTCAAATTGTATGCTATTAGATTATCCCTAAAGCATGATGTCAATTTATAAACATCAATTAAACTATGATTATTCCATAGTATACAGTTATGTCGTTTGTAATCAACTAAACCTTAGTTGATTACCGTTGAATTCTAAATTACCCCATGATGTATCCAAACCAAACTCACTTTGGTACGGACTTGTATTCTAAATACTGAGAAGAACAACTCTTTTATAAGAGGTTACGCTTAGCGTTGAAATGATTGTGCACAATACATTGTACGAAGGGTTGATCCCCCTAAGTACGTGAAGTCCTTATAGTCTTATGACTGTTAAAGTTTAAGTTGAAAAATTACTTATAACTGTGGACATGATTCGCGGTCATTAGACCCTCAGCAAAGGTTAAAGCTTTCCAAAAGTCAATAGAATATATTGTTAAATTCTATTGAGCTTAATGTTGACAAATGATGTAAAAGTTTAATGATTTAATTATTGTTATTTCAAGTGGGTCTTGTTTGCTCACTCTTGCCTGTAAACTTTCTTACAGCTAAGGTTGAAACTGGTGATGTACCTAGCACCAGTAAAGGGAAAGGAAAGATGAAGCAATGCTGAAGACGTGTAATAGATTGAATAGTTTATTTTCAGACTTGTTTAAAGATTGTAATGAATGTTATTTTAATTATTCCGCATGAATGAATGAATGTTTGTAAAGGTTAGATAACCTGGGAGATTTATTTAAATTTAATCCTGTATGGGCAGGTTTTATTTATTCAATTTTATTATAATTGGGTAGTTAGAAATGAATGTTTTGATTACGTGAACACTAAATCTTGAGGAAATGGAGTACCAGGATTTGGGGGTGTCACAATCTCACCCTTCAGATCAAACAAATTCACATAGAAAACATAAAGGGTTAGAGACAACATTAGGAAGAGGGAGATAAAAATATTTCTGGCGTCGACAAGTGGCGACTTCGTTTGGGATAGTAGAGGGCTTAAGCTGCATTTCAATCTTTTTGATTTCTTTCTTTGTACATGTGTGTGAAATGACGTCTTTACATTGAATGGATGTGAATGTCTCTTTACCAAACTTTATATTAATGCTTCGCATAATGTCATCATTTTACATGCGGTGAGGCGCGATGAATGTATGTTGTGTGGTCCCTCCATTAGGAAGCAATCCTGTCGGTTGCTCATTACTGGACTCAAGAGGAGACTAATCCCACGAGGCTCAGGAAAGGCATCACTCAGATTCGATCCAATTGAAAGATCGAATTAAATTCTCATCAAGTAGATTGCGATGATCTGGGAACCTTCATGCCAAAAATCCCGTGAGATTAACCCTAAGATAGGTCAACCTCTGATAAACTAAACGCAAAGGAAATTCTCTTCATGCCTTTCCCTTTCAATTCAATGTAAAGAGTTTGCCCTTTTATAATAAAAAATTAAACTGTTGTAAACTACCGGTAGGGTAGGCTTTGAGATCATCCGATGAGGTAAACCTTTGCAAACTACCGATAGGGCAGGCATCGAGATCATCTGATGAGGTAAACCTTTGTAAACTACCGGCAGGGTAGGCATCGAGATTATCTGATGATGTAAGCCTTTGTAAACTACCGGTAGGGTAGGCATTAAGATTATTCAATGATGTCAGCCTTTGTAAACTATCGTCAGGGTAAGTATCGAGATGGTCCGATGATGTAAGCGTTTGTAAACTACCGACAGGGTAGGCATCGAGATTATTTGATGATGTAAGCCTTTGTAAGCTACCATCAAGGTAGGCATTGAGATCGTCCTATGATTTAAACCGTTGGAGTCAGCCCCAGCATAAACATCGGCATCAACTTGATGAAAATCAAACCGTTGAAGTCAACACCTGTGTAGGCATCAACAACATTGATGGAAATGAAATCGTTAGATCAACCCCAGCGCAAGCATCGACATCACCGATCGAAATCAAACTATTGGAATCAACACAAGCGTAGGCATTAGCAGCACATATGTGCGAAGTGTAATTTATAAAGGGCGATGTGCAAAGTGCGATATGCAAAGTGCGATGTGCAAAGTGCAATTTGCGAAAGCATGTTAACATTCACCATACTATTCATTCCATTGCATTGCATCATTAAATTTATCTTGTCATATTTCAATTATCTAGTAGTCTTTATCATGCTCATTATATTGCATTGCATAAACATGATAAGGAGGGGCATCTGTAGACACTCAAAATTTTGTTTTCCTTTTACTAACCTTATAGGAGGGCAAAAACATCTTTTTCCACTCCGGAGACAACCCCGAGGGACAACAACAGCCATTTCAACCCTGGAGACAACCTCGATGGAGGGTAAAAATATCATTTTGCTAAACACAACATATAAAACAATCATCCAACTATGGATAAAGTCATAAGAGCCACCATAGCAATCCCGAGTGCAAACTGCACAAGACAGATCAACGGACTACCTACGAAGACTTGAAGATGCTATTCTGTTCATGGACCAATCTTAATGGATTTAGAAATGGTCAAGCCCAATGGAATTACATAGCCCTTTGAAATAACTTTCAAGAATGGTATGACACATCTCCCAACTATTTCCGAATTGAAAGGAGCAAGCTTCCCAGCTCACATCAAGGCGAATGGCTAGCTGTCATCTACCTAGGGATGGTTTTACCCTTTTTCTGTACCTTGTTGAACTTATAATTGGGTGAATAATATAGAATTGTGAAGCTATCAAAAAGAGCTTTCCGGATTGATATTGTGCATCTCCTAATTCCTCCTGGATTGAGAGTTATGGCTGTTTCAATGGATAACACAAAAATTGACTTCGCAGCACAAAACTGAGCAAATGGGGCCCACTTTAGGGCTGCCACAGGCCTACCTGTGGCTACCTCGAGTATACCTCTGGCTCCAACCATTTTCCTCTTTAAATACACGAATTTTAGTTTATTTGTAAAAGAAGAAGAAGCTAGAGAGAAAGAGAGTATTCTAGAGAGAGTTCAGTTTTAGAGAGTAAAAGAGGCTAGATCTTGATTCTAAACACTGTAAATATCTGTTATAAACATTTATATACATATAAATTTCATTATATCAAGTTTCTACAGTTGAAATCAAGTTTTGAAATCTTCTAGCCGTTCGTTGTGCAGTTTTAGCGCCATACTATAAGATCTTCTCGGATCTGTCCTTATTTACTACTTTAGTATATATATAAAGGCTATATATATATATTTATATATATACTGCTTGGTTGTGCATAGATCTAAGCTTTAACCGTTCATTTTGTGTAAATACTAAATATTTAAAGTGTATTGCCTAGATCTATCCTAGATCTAGCCAGATCTAGCATTTAATCGGTCCAAAAGTTTAATAGCTTGACCCAATGAGCTAGATTGGCTAAGATCTAGGTAGATCTAGTTTACTTTCTAGTATTATAAATATGTAGCAACCATGTGACCGTAGATCTGTATCTAGAGGAAATAGGAAGCTTGTTTACTCGCGTACAAGGATTTGATCAATAAATTCCTTGTTTAGCAAAGTTTTAAGTTAGATGTACCTAGTATGTTTAAATATGCATCTGAAAAGCTTTTAACTGATGTCATGTGAGCCTAGGATCCATATGGTCTACGATTCAATCAGTGAATCTAGATCCGGTTCCCGTGATAGACTTTTTAAGTTATACAGCTAGCTTGCAATCCATTGTAAATGTAAATCTAGGGCCTTAAAACAGTATCCGAATTTTAAGTCCTCAATATAGTGAAAAATCATGTATGTGGTGCTCGGGTTTACTTCGATGGCTTTCATGCTCATAAGGAGCTCGTCCCTTGTAGATATTTATTTCAATATTGTCAAAGAAGCCTCGCATCTTAAATAAAATCAAATCAAGCCGAATCTAGAATAAAATTGGAAGAATTACATGCCTTAATTCCTATTTGAGTAAAAGGGTTTGAAAACCAGATTTCAAAACCTCACTTTTATATGTTTTATCTGTTAAAAATGAATTTTTCTATAAATCAAACCCTTTGTACATAGTTTCAATGAGGCACATCATTACTTTCAAAATAAAGCACTCCAGCACTTTTATTAAAGTTCCACGCACACACACTCACACACACAATGTTTAAGGAATAAAAAAGTCGCGATAACCGTGTTTCACGGAAGTCAGGGGGTGTCTAACACATTCCCCTCGCTTAAGCAAGCCCTCGAACTATATGAATCTCGAGTTCTAGACAAATTAAATGAAGTCACGTTGTAAGACCCCAACTTTTATGAATAAAAATTTATTTTTCTCTAAATATTATTTTGAATAGTAAGGTGTTGATTTGATATAATGTTATACTTATGGGTGATATGTGTAAATTTTGTAAAGTAAGCAAGTGGTCATAAACTATTCATTTGGTCAGAGAATATTCTTTTTGCCGGGGAATATCCGTACGACGGTGCAATCATTGGTGGATCACATAACAGAATGATTGTCGGATATAGAAATTAGCGACAGAAATAACCTTTTTATAAAATAACAGCAAGACTTTTACCTTTAAACTGTTGAAATACCTGGTAATAAAAGTACAGTAATACGCGTTGTTTCACAGTAGCACACGGTATTACACAATATCTCTTATTATTGATGCTTACGTAAGAAGTCACTCAATTTTATTCAATAATTGCCACAGTAGTTACTGCATAGTATCTCATATTAATGATTCAATTATTGTCACAGTATTATCTACACAATATTTTATATTATTAAATCAATAATTTAGATGACACAGTTATTCATATTATTATTTGCATTATTGACAATGTCTAGAAAATTCTGTCGAGGAAAGGGGTTTGGTTATTTAATTGCGCGTCAGTAAGGAGAAATCCTTATCGGAAAGCCTCCTCTTTCTTGGGAATGATCTGGTTGTCAATATTGTGAGTTATAATACTAAATGATGAATAATTGTTGAAAGATTAAAAATGTGTTGATTGAAGATAAGTGATTTGTGGTAAATATTTATTCAATTTTTGATATAAATAGAGGGATTTGTCATGAGGCGTTTGTTGTAAGTTTGATTTATTATTCCATGGGGAGATGTGTTAATTTTTTAGACCGCCATTTGAAGTTATAATAATAAATCAATATGGACCGTCGATTGAAGTTATAATAGTAAATCAATATGGACCACTGGTTGAAGTTATAATAGTAAATCAATATGGACCGTTGGTTGAAGTTTTAATAGTAAATCAATATGAACCGTCCGTTTAATAGTAAATTAATATGGACCATTCGTGAATCAGCTATTATTTAGTCCATTTTCCTATAAATAGAAGCTCATTACTTCATACTCATATGTGTATTATTTCTTTCGTATTCGTAAAGGATGTTATTTATTTCATACTCATAAGGGTTGTCATTCTATTCCTTATTAATCTGCGGGAGTAACCTGTCTACGCGGATTACCGCATGCATGGTGAATAACCCTTCGTATTCATTCTTTATTAATCTGCGGGAATAACCTGTCTATGCGAATTACCGCATGCATGGTGAATAACCCTTCATATTCATTCTTTATTAATCTGCGGGAGTAACCTGTCTACGCGAATTACCGTATGCATGGTGAATAACCTTTCATATTCATTCTTTATTAATATGTGGGAGTAACATGTCTACGCGGATTACCGCATGCATGGTGAATAACCCTTCGTATTCACTCTTTATTAAATTATGGAAATGATCTGTCTATGCAAATTACCGCATGACGGGTGAAAATCCATTTGCAGTTTCGTATATTCTTTTATACTCGTATGAGATATCATTTCTTTTGTACTCATCAAGGGATATCGTCTTCTTTCATATTTCTCCATTTGTGGTACGAATTTATTGTTTCTTTCCATAACCTTATTATTAAATGGCGAAAACCCTTGAAATTAGTGGAATATTCTTAATAGTTTGTGCTTCATCTATTATCATTTCACTATTGGTCTGAACTTTATTATTGAAATTGTAATATTTTCATGGCGGGATACTATTTATGTCGGAGTACTATTCATTTGGAATACTATTCATTCGGGGTACTTTTCATTCGAGTACTATTAATTCGGGATATTATTCACGGGGAACTATTCATGACAAAATTGATTTCTTTTCTGTCCAAATTATTTTTGATACATGAATATGATTCTTGAATTTTACTCCACAATTAGTTATCGTGTTGGCAATTTGGACATTCTTGAACTCTAGATAAATTAAATTATAAATCTCTAGTATTTATCCTTGATCTCACTTGATTGATTCCTTATATCATTGTCATCATCCTAATCTTTATAATGTGTTGAAAGTCATCTTTGGCCCGTAGTGCATAGATGGACTGTTTATTGGTATGATTATAACTAGGAATTGTGTATTGGTATAATCATGACATGTAATGTTACAGACAAATGTTGTGGTGAAAGTCCTCTTTGGCCTGTAGTGCATAGATGGACAGTTGTTTGGCATGATCATGACCACTGGTGATACTAACAAATACCTTTGACCCGTAGTCCATGGATAATTCGTTGATTTGAAATTTTTATTGATTAGTGTTGCAGGGATAAAATAATGATGATGGACTTTTAAATCATAGAAGATAGTAGACATCATGTTCTACTTGACTCTTCTAATGGATTGCTATTTTCGCTGCAATTATTGATGTGACGCCCCCAGAATAGGTCCACACGACCCATCCTGGGTCGCCAGATACATGCTACTGAATTCAAATACAAATTTCATTTATACAACTATTAATTGTCGTGTAAAATACGACAAAACATACGTTGTGAGTTTCAATACAAATATTGTCGTATAGACAATATCTAAACTCAAATAAAGTCCTCATTATAATTATTATCACACTATTTTACAAAATATTGAGAACTGCTATAAAAACCATCTTGAACTATTACTCCACTTCCCGACTAGTCCCAACTATATTCTCGCCTCCTGAGAAGAACAATGGAACCAAAAAGAAAAGGGTGAGCTCAACTAGCCCAGTAAAAATATTATGACTAAGATAATATAGAACAAATTATCATTAGTCCTTAACAGGGAAAAATATGATAGAATACAATAGATAACAAGTTTTAGATCAACAACTGCAGCAGAAACAGTAATCCATTACAAAAGTCAAGTAGAGAATAATGTCTACTATCTTCTATGATTCAAAAATCCATCATCAATATTTTATCCCTGTAATACCAATCAATAAACATTTCACATCATCGAATTATCCATGCACTACGGGCCAAGGATATTCGTTAGTATCACATCAACAAATTATCCATGCACTACAGACAAATGATATTTGTTAGTATCACCAGTGGTCATTATCATGCCAAACAACTGTCCATCTATGCACTACGGGCCGAAGAGGACTTTTACCACATCATTTGTCTGTAACATTACAGGTCATGATTATACCAATACAAATTTTTCTGGTCATAATCATACCAATCAACAGTCCATCTATGCATTATGGGCCAAAGACGACTTTTACCACATCATTTGTCTGTAACATTACAGGTCATGATTATACCAATACACAATTCTTGGTCATAATCATACCAATCAACAGTCCATCTTTGCACTACGGGTCAAAGATGACTTTTACCATAATATAAGCATGAGAATGGTGACAATAATATAAATAATCAATCAAGTGAGATCAAGGATAAACATTAGAGATTTATAATTCAATTTATCCAGAGTTCAAGAATATCCAAATTGTCAACATGATAATTTATTTGTGGAGTAAAATTTAAGAATGATATTCATGTATCAAAAATAATTTAGACAAAAAAGTAATCACTTTTATCGTGAATAGTATCCAGATGAATAGTACCAAATGAATAGTACCCTGTCATGCAAAATATCCCGAATAAATAGTATCCTGAGTGAATAGTAACCAGTTATGCAAAGTACCCAGAAATAAATATTACCCCGAGTGAATAGTACCTGAGTAAATAGTAATAAATAAATAGTAACCAGTCATGCAAAGTACCCCGAATAAATAGATATTCATGTTTCAAAAATAATTTAGACAGAAAAGAAATCATTTTTGTCATGAATAGTACCCCCAAATGAATAATACCTGAGTGAATAGTATCCCGAGTGAATAGTACCAAATGAATAGTATCCCGTCATGCAAAGTAGCCCGAATAAATAGTACTCCCGAGTGAATAATATTCGAGTGAATAGTACCCTGTGAATAGTACCTTTGAGTGAATAATATCTGAGTGAATAGTATTTCATGAATAGTACCCTCGAGTGAATAGTACCCCCGAGTGAATAATACTCGAGTAAATAGTACCCTGAATGAAAATATTAAAATTTAATAAGAAAGTTCAGACCAATATTCCAATGAAACGATACTAGATGAAGCGCAAAACTCAATGATATTCTACTAATTTCAGATATTATAGAACAAATACTTACCATAGTAAGTTTAGATTTAAGAATATGAAAAGAAATAATACCCCTTACGAATATAAAAGAAATAACGCCCCTTACCATACGAAAATAACATCACTTACCTTAGTAGAAGACTGGATACTGCAATAGTGAAGTAGCAGAATATTCTTCTTCTTTCTATCTATAGTTTCTCTTGTGAGTCTTAGTGAATTGGTGAGAATGAAAGAAGAATTAAGCTTCTATTTATATGGGAATAGACTAAATAGTAACTGATTTACGGACGGTCCAGATTGATTTACTATTAAAACGGACGGTCCATATTGATTTACTATTAAAACCACAACCGACGGTCTATATTGATTTACTATTAAAATCACAACCAACGGTCCAGATTGATTTACTATTAAAATCACCACCGACAGTCTAGATTGATTTACTATTAAAACTACCACCGACAGTCCAGATTGATAAACTTATTACACTTTGGTACCCCTAAAGTTTTTCAAGTTTGCATTATTCTCCTTTAACTTTTGTAATTCACTTATCTTCAATAAATACATTTTTAATATTTTAACAATTATTCATCATTAATATTATAACTTGTAATATTGACAATTAGATCATTCTTAGGAAAGAGGGGGCTTTCTGAAAAAGATTTCTCCTTATTGGCGCGCAATTAGATGTCCTAACCCCTTTCCTCTACATAACTTTCTAGACATTGTCAATAATACAAATAATAATATGAATAATTGTGTTGTCTCAATTATTGATTTAATAATACAAAATATTACAGATGATACTGTGATAATAATTAAATTAATAATATGAGATACTATGCAGTAACTACTGCGACAATTATTAAATAAAACTAAGTGACTTCTTACGTAAGCATTAATAATCAGAGATACTGCGCAATACCATGTGCTACTGTGCAACAACGCGTATTACTGTACTTTTATCACCGGATATTTCAAAAGTTTAATAGTAAAAGTTTTGCCGTTATTTTTATAAAAAAGTTATTTATGTCGCTTTCTATATCTAACAGTTATTCCGTTCTGCAATGATTGTGTTGTCGTACGGATATTTCCCGATAAAAAGAATATTTCCCGACCAAAAGAATATTTTATGACCACTTGCTTACTTTATAAAATTTTCAAATATCACCCTTAACTTTAACCTTTTATCAATTTAACCATTTACTGAATAGAAAAATTGAATACTTTCATTTCATAAAATTCGGAGTCTTACAGTTGATCTAAAACTTGTTGTCTATTATATTTTATCAGATTTTTCCCTGTTGAGGACTAAGGATAATTTGTTCTACATTATCTTAGTCATAATATTCTTTATTAGGCTAGTTGAGCTCACCCTTTTCCTTTTGGTTCCATTGTTCTTCTCAGGAGGCGAGAATATAGTTGGGACTAATCGAGGAGTTGAGTAATGGTCCAAGATGGTTATTTTAGTAATCCTCACTATTTTGAAATATAGTGTGTCAATAATTGTAATGAGAATTTTATTTGAGTTTGGATATTATCTACGAGACAATATTTGTATTAAAACTCACAGCGTATATTTTGTCGTATCTTACGCGACAATTAATGGTTGTATAAATAAAGTTTGGGTTGTGTGGACCTATTTTGGGGGCGCCACAGTTGGTATCAGAGCTTAGGGATATGATCTTTGGCGGAGATCTGAGGTTATAACTAGGAGGGGAGAGACAAGTAAAATCTTCGCTAGTGTGTCCTACCTAAGCTTATTTGTTATTTAATTGGTCGATCAGAATATAGGGATAATATATGACATGTGTAAGACCCCGAATTTTATGAAATAAAAGTATTCTATTTTTCTATTTAGTAAATGGTTAAATTGATAAAAAGTTAAAGTTATGGGTGAAATGTGAAAACTTTTCAAAATACGCAAGTGGTTATAAAATAATCATTGTTGTCGGGGAATATTCGTTTGGTCGTGGAATATTCTTTCTGTCGGGGAATATTCGTACGACGGCGCAGCTATTTGTGGGCCCCATAACGAATAACTGTCGGGTGAAGAAAACGACAAATTTGAGTTTTTACAAATAACGACGTAGTTGTTACCGTTAACACTGTTGGAATACCCGGTGGTTAAAATACAGTAATACGCGTTATTGCACAGTAGCACACGTTATTGCATAGTATTTTTGAAATTATTGATTCTTACGTAAGAAGGCACTACTCAATAATTGTTACAGTAATTACTGTTCAATATTTTATTTTATTGATTCAATAATTGCTACGTTGAAATTTTGTATTATTGTTGTTCAATAATTGTTGCTGCACAGTATTTCCCATTATCAGATCAATAATTCATATTATTTGAATATTATTATTAGATAGCATTATTGGCAATGTCTAGAAAGTTCTGTCTAAGGAGAGGTTTGGTCATCTAATTGCGCGCCAGTAAGGAAAAATTCTTATTGGAAAGCCCCCTCTTTCCTGGGAACGGTCTGGTTGTCATAAATGTGATTCTGTAATATTATTTGTGAATAATTAATTATTGATTCATATGATAAGGAAATATTTATTTTATGTGGATATAAATGAGGGATATATTTTTGTGGTTAAAAATGAAGGAGTTAATGTTGAGGTTTTTATCAGTATTTTTGTAGGAATGGAGGTATTAAAAATCAGGGTTTTTGAGATATTTTGCGGGGGTTATAATTTTTAATCCGACCGTTGGATCGTGGTAATTTTTGGATATGTTATACATATATAAGTTGAGTATATGTCCACAAATTTTGAACCGTTAAAAATGAACGTATGATTTATTATAAATTTTACGAGATGACTGGTTCAGAAATTGTTGAATTTTCGGAGTTTATCATTTTGGTGGAAAATTATAGAATTGGTGGGCCCCACTTGTGGTTGGTGAAGAAATGTGCTGAATTATATTTCAAATGTGGTGGGTGGAAATAGTAGCAGGTAAAGCCATCAGGTTGCAGGTCAAACCTACCAAAATTTTTCTATAAATAGAGGGCTAAGTTAGAATTGAAAATCACACCAGAAACATAAGCTTTCTCTCTTTCTCCCTCTAGATTATTGAGTTTATTTTGTAAGTATTTAGATACTTGGTGAGTTGGTATTCATCAGTGCAAGTTTCCTTTAGCGTCATATCCGATATCCAGTCAGAAGTGCTGCTCTTTTGAGGTAAGCGATAGTAAGGGATAGTAAGAAATTTTAAGGGTTGTTATGTTTTTCAGTTTCGTAATTTTTCTGACCTTCAAAAATTCTGGAAAAATTTAAAATGATATTTTGATGAGTTTTCTTGATTGTGTCCAAAAATGGTGATTTTTGGATGTATAGATTGAGAGTTATGAATTTTTTGAGAAAAGACTATTTTAAAAGTAATCGCTTATAATTCCTTGTGGTTAACTCCAAAATTGATGAAATTTTTATTGGGAGTACATGTATATGATAGGAGTATACTCTGTGAATTTTAGAATTTTTAGACAAAGGTACAATTTTTGATAAATGTCTAAATATTCGGCGGTTTTGGCTATATGAAAAATAGTAAATTAATTTTAAAAATTCTGAGAAAAATATATGTTCACTATGGAACTATATTATGCTAAATCCCAGAAAAGAAATATTGTTGGAACTGATTGGTATTTTTCATAAAAATGATCTAGTTATGAGTAAATGAATTAAATATGTTTTGTGAAGTAAGAAAATTAGAAAATATGATTTTATGGCTTGAGAATCATATATGAGTTATATGCAGATTTTTGATGAGGATTTTTGGTTATTGGTGATGAAATATTATGAGTTTGACATTTTAAGATGATTAAATATATTATTTAGTAAAGTGTAAACAATTAAAATAAATTGTTTATAAGCTTAAGAAATGTTATTCTTTCAATATCATTATACCGAAATATTGGTATGAATTTTATTGTGAAATTTCTACCTTTTTGTGTCGGGGTTACTATTCATGAGTTACTATTCACGAGTTACTATTCATGAGTTACTATTCACGAGTTACTATTCACGACAAAATTGGTTTTTTTTTCTGACCAAATTATAGTTGAGTTATGAATATTACTCTTGAGATTAAATCTATATGTTGATCATATTGTTTTTATTATCATATATAACATTTTTATAACCTTGATGTTGAAATTCTCTTTGACTTGAGTGTAAAGATGGGTAGATTTTTGGTATGATCATGACTATGGGTTATCTTTGGCCAGTAGTGCAAAGTTGAATCGTTGATTGGTATGATCATGACCATTGAATTTATAAGTGAATATCTTTAGCTTAAGTGCAAAGGTGAATTGATCAACATGGTTATAATTATTGTTTATATAAATTCTGAAATGATTATATATTTCTTTGAGATATTAATATATTTGGCCTGTAGTGCAAATATGAACTGTTGATGAATATATTTGGCCTGTAGTGCAAATATGAATTGTTGATGAATATCTTTGGCCCGTAGTGCAAAGATGAACTGTTGTTGAATATCTTTGGCCTGTAGTGCAAAGATGAACTGTTGTTGAATATCTTTGGCCTGTAGTGCAAAGATGGTTTGTTGATGAATATCTTTGGCCCGTAGTGCGAAGATGGATTTGTTAGTATGATTATAAACAGGAACTGTGATTTGGTATAACCATGATCTTTAATGTTTCAGGTAAAGACAGGTGATGAAAATATTATTCGTCCTGGGTGCGAAGAAAAATTTAGAGTCACAATTATGATTATGAGTTATTTATATGATTGTGGACCAGAACTGTTGATTGATGTTACAGGGATAAAACATTATTGGTGGATTTTTAATATGGAGAAGATAATAGACTTTATGGTCTATTTGACTCTTCTAATGGATTGCTCATTCCGCTGCAACTATGGTTGAAATTTTTATCATTTACCATATGTTCTAAATCTCTGATTTATTATTGATGAAGGCTATTGATAATTTAATTATCTTTAGTCATGATATTCTTTACTGAGCTAGTTGTGCTCACCCTTTTGCTTCACAATTCCTTTCAGGTAATAAGAGTGTAGCTGGGTCGAGCGGGGGTAACAAGGGAATAGAACGGTGGTCATCATTTAGTAGTTATATTTGGTGAAGAAAATAGGGTGAGGCGAACCCAACGTTGGAAGGGTGTTTTGTCACTATCATACAAGATGTCTAATGACATACAATCTCGTGTCATCATAAGACAGGGTTGTGCTCATCCACTTGCTGAGTATATCTATGGGCACTACCTATATAATCTTGGTGTTTGTTTGAAGTATAATTCTCAATTAGAGACAGTGGAGATAATGATAAGTCAAGAGAAGACTCACCATTGGGAAGAATATGATAGTAATCTTCTCATTTTTCTTTGGGGTCTATTGGGTCAACCAAGGATAATTCTGTGGCCATATGATATCTATCATAACCTAGACGCGTGGCCTCCCATGTACGAAGGTTTCCTTGAGCACTTCCCAAAGATTCTAATTTCTAAAACAGTTTTTGACTATACCTTTATGTAAGGTGTTATTGTGAGGTGATGTCCACAGTTGGAACATGAGTCACATTTGGTATATATTTGTAATCAAACTCACAGCATATGTGCTGCTGTATTTTGCACGACAATTGTTGTAATAAAATTGTAGTTGTTTTCTGTACCATGTATTTGACGACTCAGAATGGGTTGGGTGGAATGGACCTATTTTGGGGTTGTCACAGGTGGTATCAGAGCTTAGGGATATGATCTCTGGCGGAGATCGGGGAATATAACTAGGAGGGGAGAGATGAGTAAATCCTTCGCTAGTGTGTCCTACCTAAGCTTATTTGTTGGTCAGTCATAATATCGGGATATTATGTGATATGTTAATTTGTTAAATTAACCCTTGTTTTTGAAGCTGTATTCTAGAATGATATCTGAAATACAGGAGATGAGCAATGGAAAAATCATGATCACAGGAAAGATGGAATCTGAAATGAAAGCAAGGTATTCTCAACTCTTCGAAATACCAGGTACGTAAATTTCGGGGACGAAATTTCATAAGGAGGGGAGATTGTAAGACCCCGAATTTTATGAAATAAAAGTATTCAATTTTTCTATTTAGTAAATGGTTAAATTGATAAAAAGTTAAAGTTATGGGTGAAATGTGAAAACTTTTCAAAATACGCAAGTGGTTATAAAATAATCATTGTTGTCGGGGAATATTCGTTTGGTCGTGGAATATTCTTTCTGTCGGGGAATATTCGTACGACGGCGCAGCTATTTGTGGGCCCCATAACGAATAACTGTCGGGTGAAGAAAACGACAAATTTGAGTTTTTACAAATAACGGCGTAGTTGTTACCGTTAACACTGTTGGAATACCCGGTGGTTAAAATACAGTAATACGCGTTATTGCACAGTAGTACACGTTATTGCATAGTATTTTTGAAATTATTGATTCTTACGTAAGAAGGCACTACTCAATAATTGTTACAGTAATTACTGTTCAATATTTTATTTTATTGATTCAATAATTGCTACGTTGAAATTTTGTATTATTGTTGTTCAATAATTGTTGCTGCACAGTATTTCCCATTATCAGATCAATAATTCATATTATTTGAATAGTATTATTAGATAGCATTATTGGCAATGTCTAGAAAGTTCTGTCTAAGGAGAGGTTTGGTCATCTAATTGCGCGCCAGTAAGGAAAAATTCTTATTGGAAAGCCCCCTCTTTTCTGGGAACGGCCTGGTTGTCATAAATGTGATTCTGTAATATTATTTGTGAATAATTAATTATTGATTCATATGATAAGGAAATATTTATTTTATGTGGATATAAATGAGGGATATATTTTTGTGGTTAAAAATGAAGGAGTTAATGTTGAGGTTTTTATCAGTATTTTTGTAGGAATGGAGGTATTAAAAATCAGGGTTTTTGAGATATTTTGCGGGGGTTATAATTTTTAATCCGACCGTTGGATCGTGGTAATTTTTGGATATGTTATACATATATAAGTTGAGTATATGTCCACAAATTTTGAACCGTTAAAAATGAATGTATGATTTATTATGAATTTTACGAGATGACTGGTTCAGAAATTGTTGAATTTTCGGAGTTTATCATTTTGGTGGAAAATTATAGAATTGGTGGGCCCCACTTGTGGTTGGTGAAGAAATGTGCTGAATTATATTTCAAATGTGGTGGGTGGGAATAGTAGCAGGTAAAGCCATCAGGTTGCAGGTCAAACCTACCAAAATTTTCCTATAAATAGAGGGCTAAGTTAGAATTGAAAATCACACCAGAAACATAAGCTTTCTCTCTTTCTCCCTCTAGATTATTGAGTTTATTTTGTAAGTATTTAGATACTTGGTGAGTTGGTATTCATCAGTGCAAGTTTCCTTTAGCGTCATATCCGATATCCAGTCAGAAGTGCTGCTCTTTTGAGGTAAGGGATAGTAAGGGATAGTAAGAAATTTTAAGGGTTGTTATGTTTTTCAGTTTCGTAATTTTTCTGACCTTCAAAAATTCTGGAAAAATTTGAAATGATATTTTGATGAGTTTTCTTGACTGTGTCCAAAAATGGTGATTTTTGGATGTATAGATTGAGAGTTATGAATTTTATGAGAAAAGACTATTTTAAAAGTAATCGCTTATAATTCCTTGTGGTTAACTCCAAAATTGATGAAATTTTTATTGGGAGTACATGTATATGATATGAGTATACTCTGTGAATTTCAGAATTTTTAGACAAAGGTACAATTTTTGATAAATGTCTAAATATTCGGCGGTTTTGGCTATATGAAAAATAGTAAATTAATTTTAAAATTTCTGAGAAAAATATATGTTCACTATGGGACTATATTATGCTAAATCCCAGAAAAAAAATATTGTTGGAACTGATTTGGTATTTTTCATAAAAATGGTCTAGTTATGAGTAAATAAATTAAATATGTTTTGTGAAGTAAGAAAATTAGAAAATATGATTTTATGGCTTGAGAATCATATATGAGTTATATGCAGATTTTTGATGAGGATTTTTGGTTATTGGTGATGAAATATTATGAGTTTGACATTTTAAGATGATTAAATATATTATTTAGTAAAGTGTAAACAATTAAAATAAATTGTTTATAAGCTTAAGAAATGTTATTCTTTCAATATCATTATACCGAAATATTGGTATGAATTTTATTGTGAAATTTCTACCTTTTTGTGTCGGGGTTACTATTCATGAGTTACTATTCACGAGTTACTATTCATGAGTTACTATTCACGAGTTACTATTCATGAGTTACTATTTCTACCTTTTTGTCACATGAAGGAAGTGAAATTTATTAAACTGGAACATAACAACATGACTGTATCGCAATACGAGGCAAGGTTTGCAGAGTTATCCCAGTTTGCATCCCATTTGGTAGATAATGAAGAGCAAATGACACGAATGTTTATGTGAGGTTTGAAGCCTGAAATTCGTCAATACCTCATTTCTCACAAACTTTATTTGTATTCAGATGTTGTGAATAGGGCTCAGTTATTGGAGCGCGATAATGAATCAGCTCAACCAAAAGACAACAACCAACAACACGATGATAATCGTACCGGTGGCAACGGCCATCGGAACAATGATAACCATCGTGGAGGAAATTATCATGCTAGAAATGGTAACCACTTCGGTGGTAATCATGGCCAAGATAATAGGAGAGGTGAACTAAGATAATAGGAGAGGCGTCACACACGTATTGGGACATATTACGAAAACCTTTCTAAAACCCGGATGAGTTGGCACATCCTTTTGAACTCATACCAAGTGGCGACTCTGTTTAATTCGATCAAATCATTAAAATCAATCTTTTCAAATCGTTGACATTTTTGTCAATATTTTCCTAAAATCTCATCCTTTAAATAAATAAATAATATAATAAAAGATAAAGGGTATAGCAACTTAGGATTGAAACTCCCGCCGTCGACAAATTGTTTAAGAAATTATAAAGTTCATACCACGAACACATATTTCTTTAAGTTTGCCACTAATAATTCAAATGTTCCTTTTCAAATTCTATAGTTAAACATTATTTTACACTCTTAAAAATATTTTACTAAAGCCTATATAGTTAAAAATATTTTATCTCACGACGCTATAAGTCGGCCATGCATATAGACACTTGTAATACAAAAATTAGAGATATGATTGACTTTTGTTTACTACTTTCTTCTTTTCAAAATTAGAGATACAATTTGACTTTTAAAATTAAATGACGACATATTAAACTTTAAAATTGATATAACTCATAAAAGTTTAGAATAAAATAAATTTTGTGATTAATAGTTTTTGCTATATACTATACAATTATAATAATTGTATCAATTAAAATTAAATAAATTAATATCAATTTAATATGCCGTTATTTAACCTTAAACGTTAAATTATATTTCTAATTTTAGAAGCAATTTTGTAGGCACAATCTTCCTCGGCCAAATTATATTCTTATTAATACCAACTAATAGAAAAAAAAGGCATCTCAATAAGGTAGGAAAATTAATATTTTTATATAATATGATATTCTTAACCAAGGATCTTAAAACCGGATCGTTCATCGAATCGAAAAAAGTAGCGGGTGGATGGATCACAGGTCCAACCAGTGGTCGAACCGTTACTAACTTAGTGACGTCATTAATATATAAAAATATATAGTATTAGTAATTAATATATAAAATTTTTAAAAATCTCATTTTTCATAAACTAAAACATAATAAAGATGAGTTACAATATTAATAAAAGTGGTTAGTTTTAATATTAAAAAAATTTTGGTAAAAAAAATTAAAATTTAAAAATCAGGTCAACTGGGTTAAGTAACCGGGCTTACCGGTTGGACCGGTAGTCAACGAGTCAACCCGAGTTTTGACCAAAACCGGGTCATTGGGCCAAATCGGACCAAAAGGCGGACCGGTTCTGATTTTTACCAGTTCGGCTGCCGGTCCGGTTTGGGTTTTAAAACATTGTTCTTAACCATTCATCCATTAAGGTAACTCAAGTCATATCATCTCAATTATTGATTTCAATAAGAAATTTTTTGTGCAATGTCCATCTTTTACAATTTTAAGTAAAACATTCAGAAATAAGTAATTAAAAATTTCGTTTACAATCTTTGACTTATTTTAAAATCTTTTGTGTTAATATTTAATTGACTGTTATATGGGTAGTTATCATTTTAAAATAAAAATAATTATACCACTTACTTATTTTAGTAGCAACACTTTTTTAGTGTTTGTGGCACATATAAGAAATGAACACAAAATATATATTTTGAAAGGAAAGTGATCCAATTACAACGTTTTAAAAAAGTCTTTATCCTTATAACAAATTCAGATCGTTCATCCGGATATCTAACGACCTATGTTGCTCCCGTCCGCAGTTAAATTTCCAGTATTCTGCAGTTTAATCATGCGGACAGGGCAAATGATGTGACGCTCCCAAAATAGGTCCATACAAATCATTTTGAGTCGCCAAATACATGGTACAAAACACAACTGCAACTTCATTATTACAATTGTCGTGTAAAATGCGACAACTTATATGCTATTAGTTTAAATACAAATATTGTCATATAGACAGTATTCAAACTCAAATAAGTCCTCATTACAATTATTGATACACTATTTTATAAAATGGTGAGGACTGCTAAAATATCTGTCTGGATCCATCATTATGACTAAAATAATATAGAATAAATTATCGTCAGCCTTCAACAAATCAAATAAAATATAATAAACAACAAGTTTTAGATCAATATTTGCAACGGAAATAACAATTCATTAAAAGAGTTAAGTAAAGAATGAAATCTACTATCATCTATGAATTTAAAAGTTCATCATCAATATTTTATCCCTGTAACATCAATCAATATACATCTTGAATCAAATATTCATCTTTGCACTACGGGCTAAAGATATTCATTTGTATCACCAGTTAGTCATGTTCATCTCAACACCTGTTCATCTTTGCACTACGGGCCAAAGATATTCATCAGGTAATCATTCATCTTTACACTACAGGCCAAAGATATTCAGTTGTGTCATCATTTAGGACTGAGGATGACGAAAAGTATTTTAAAGAAATGAATCTAGTGAGATAAAATGACAAAGATTAGGTATTCGTACTTTATGTAATCCAAGTTCAAAAATACTCCATAATAAATCATTGCGGAATAAAATTCAAGAATGAAGATCAAAACATGGATACAATCAAAGATAGTAACCATAATATACATCTTGGACAAAGAAGAGAAAATTTTATTTTTCTGTGAATAGTGTCGTATTCGTGAATAGTGTCGTATACGTGAATAGTAACCCCAACATGAAAAGGTAAAAATTTCACAATAAAATTTATACCAATATTTCGGGATAATGATAGTGAAAGAAATAATATAATTTACGAAGAAAATAATATCATTTACCTCAAAAGAACAGTATTTCTGACTAGAATATCGGTTATAACGCTGAAAAAAACTTGCACTGCTTAACAACTCTCAAAGTATTTAAATACTCACAAAAATACACTCAATATTATAGAGAGAGAGAACTTCTGATTCTGGTATGATTTTCAATTCTAACATAAGCACCCTACTTATAGGAAAATGCTAGAACGCCAAAACAAACTTAACCTGGTACTTGATGGCTTTACCTGCTACCATTCAAGCACGCCACACTTGAAATTCAACAAATTTTCCACAACAACCAAAAGTGGGACCCACATGTTTTTAATAAAAATATTTATTTTCAAAACTTTAATAATTCATAATAAATAGTCCTTTTATCAGAAAAATACGAATTTTATGTCCATTCCATAGAAAATTTAATTCTCTACAACTTTGTAGAAGAAAGTTTTTCCAAATTCTAAACAGAAAGTGCCCGAAATCCACATACGGGCGATTTTTAATACTTTCATTCCGACAAAATACTAATAAAATACCTCAACATTAATTCCTTCATTTATATCCACATAAAAATAAATATTTCCTTATCATATAAATTAATAATTAATTATTCACAAATAATATTATAAAATCACAATTATGACAACTAGGTCGTTCCCAGGAAAGAGAGGGCTTTTCGATAAGGATTTCTCTTTACTGGCGCGTAATTAGGTGACCAAACTCTTTTTCTGGACAGAACTTCCTTAGACATTGCCAATAATGCTATCTAATAATATTATTCAAATAATATGAATTATTGATCTGATAATGGGAAATACTGTGCAGTGATAATTATTGAATCAACAATAATATAAAATATCAATGTAGCAATTATTGAATCAATAAAATAAATTATTAAACAGTAATCATTGTAACAATTATTGAGTAGTGCCTTCTTACGTAAGAATCAATAATTCAAAAATACTGTGCAATACCGTGTGCTACTGTGCAACCACGCGTATTACTGTATTTTAACCACCGAGTATTCCAACAGTGTTAACGGTAACAACTACGCCGTTATTTGTAAAAACTCAAACTTGTCGTTTTCTTCATCTGACATTTTTTCGTTATGGGGCCCAAAAATGGCTGCGTCGTCGTACGAATATTCCACGACCAAACGAATATTCCCCGACAACAATGAATATTTTATAACCACTTACTTATTTTGCAAAATTTGCACATTTCACCCATAACCAAAGCATTATATCAAATTAACACCTTATTATTCAAAATAATAATTAGAGGAAATTCAATTTTATTTATAAAAAGTTGGGGTCTTACAACCTTCCCTCCTTATGAAATTTCGTCCTCGTAATTGACGTGCGTACCTGGTATCTCGAAAAGGTGAGGGTACCTCGCTTTCATTTTCGATTCTAACTCCCAGGTTATTTTCTCAATAGCATGGTTCCTCCACAAAATCTTAACTTGTGGTATAACCTTTGTGTGTAGGACATGCTCTTTCCTATCTAAGATTTACGAAGCATAGTTATGTGAAAAATATTATGAACACGAGACATGCTTAGAGATAATGCGAGTCTATAGGCCACATTTCTAATTCAGTCAAGAATCTCAAATGGACCAACAAATCGTGGATTGAGCTTTCCTCTCTTTTTGAATCTTGTAACTCCCTTCCATGGAGCAATACGTAACAATACATGATCCCCAATATTAAATTTCACATCCTTTCGATGAAGATCTGCATAACTTTTTTGTCGATCCTGTGCCATTTGTATACGTTATCTAATCATTTAGATCTTTTCTATAGTCATGCGTACTAATTCTGGTCCCAACAACGTTGCTTCTCCCACCTCATCCCAGCGTACTGGAGAGTGGCACTTTCGTCCATACAATGCTTCGAATGGAGTCACACCTATACTTGCTTGATAATTGTTGTTGTAGGAGAATTCCACTAATGGTAGGTACTTATCCCAACTCCCTTTGAAATCTTGAACACACAGTCTTAATAGATCTTCAAGAGTTTGAATAGTCCTTTCTGATTGCCTGTCCGTTTGAGGATGGTATGTCGAACGGAATCGTAAATCCGTGCCCATAGCTTCCTGCAAACTAACCCAAAATCATGAAGTGAATCTTGGGTCATGATTCGAAACTATGGATACTGGCATACTATGCAATTTCACAATCTCAGTCATGTATATACGAGCAAGACGTTCAAAGAAATAAGTCTCCCGTATCGGCAAGAAATGAGCATACTTGGTTAATCTATCAACAATAACCCAAATCGCATCTATGTCTTGAGAAACCTTGTGAAGACCCGTAACGAAATCCATGGTAATATGTTCCCACTTCCATTTCAGAATCTCAAGTGGTTGCAATGGACCCTTTGGCACTTGATGCTCCGCCTTTACACGTTGACAAGTTAAACACCTCGAGATAAACTCTGCGATCTCTCTCTTCATATTGTTTCACCAAAATGTATATCGAAGATTATGATACATTTTGGTACTCTCAGGATAGATTACAAATGGTGTGTTGTGTGCCTCCATCATAATTCTATGCTTCAAGTCAGAATCGTTAGGAACATAAAGTCTGGAGTTGACTCGAAGTATTCCTTCTTCATCGATTCTTGCTTCTGGAATAACACTTTCTTACAATTTCTTCTTCATACGTATCATTTCTGGGTCTATAGCTTGAGTAGCTTTAACTTTATCGATTAAAGTCGGCTCTACTCCTATGTTTGATATCATCACGTGGGTACTTGGAGCCTTAACTCTATCTCCATCCTTTGTAAGTCGTACGAAATGGGTCATTGTGTTAACAATATCGCACACGTACCCGCATACGATCTTATACTCAATGCGTCAGCTACCACGTTCTCTTTTCCAGGATGATATTGAATGGTATGATCGTATTCTTTCAACAGCTCGAGCCAACGTCGTTGCCGTATATTGAGTTCCTTTTGGGTGAAGAAATATTTAAGGCTCTTATGATCCATATAAATCTCCACTTTCTCCCCATACAGGTAGTGTCTCCAGATCTTCAACGCGAAAACAACTGCTGCCAACTCCAGATCATGAGTAGGATAATTCCTCTCATATTCTTTGAGTTATCGCGAGGCATAGGCTATAACTTTCTCATGTTGCATGAGAACACATCTTAACCCTTTGATAAA
Organism: Panax notoginseng; assembly: GCA_016801055.1. Classification (NCBI taxonomy): domain Eukaryota; kingdom Viridiplantae; phylum Streptophyta; class Magnoliopsida; order Apiales; family Araliaceae; genus Panax; species Panax notoginseng. The sequence goes on along the minus strand of CM029015.1, from coordinate 154,143,376 downwards.
AAATCCATCCGAACCATATGGAATTGTCAGAACAGGTGCCGAAATGAGTCTCCTCTTGAGCTCTTAGAAACTCTTCTCGCATTCCTCGCTCCATACGAATTTTGTATCTTTCCGAGTCAGCTGAGTTAATAGAGAAGCGATTCGAGAAAATCGTTCCACAAATCTCCGATAATAATCAGCTAAGCCCAGAAAGCTACATACTTCGATCACCGACTTCGGTTGATCCAAACTTTGTATTGCTTCAATCTTCGTCGGGTCAATAGATACTCTATATTTTGATACCACGTGCCCAAGGAATGCTACTTCCTCAAGCCTAAACTCGCATTTTTTCAGCTTGGCATATAGCTTATTATCACAAAGCCTTTGAAGTTCCAGCTTCAAATGGCGCTCATGATCTTCACGGCTTTTGGAATAGATGAGGATGTCATCAATAAAGATAACAACGAACTGATCCAAATATTCCTTGAACACACGGTTCATCATATCCATAAAAGCAGTAGGAGCATTAGTCAATCCAAAAGACATGACTAAGAATTCATAATGCCCGTATCGAGTTCTGAAGGCAGTCTTTGGAATATCCTCAGTTTTAATCTTTAGTTGATGATATCCAGAACGAAGATCAATTTTTGAGAAGAATTGTGGTCCTTACAACTGGTCAAATAGGTAATCAATGCGAGGTAGCGGATACCTATTCTTAATTGTGACATGGTTCAGTTCCCGATAGCCAATACAAAGTCGCATACTCCCATCTTTCTTCTTTACGAATAAAACAGGAGCACCCTAAGGAGATGTACTAGGACGAATGAAACCGATGTCTAACAACTCCTGTAGTTGGACCTTTAACTCCTGAAGTTCAATAGGAGCCATTCGATATGGGGTTTTAGAAATGAGTTTTGTCCCAAGTTCAAGGTCAATAAAGAATTCAACTTCACGTTCTGGGGGTAAACCGGGAAGTTCTTCAGGAAATACTTCAGGAAATTCACTAACAATAGAAATATTATTCAAATCTGACGTATTTTTGTTCAAGTCCATGACATGGGCTAAGAAAGCTTGACATCCATTTTTCAATAAACAAATGGCTTTATGGCTTGATATGACAGTGATTGACTTTAGTGGTTTGGTTGCTTGAATTCACATAACAGGTTGGTTAGGAATATGAAAACTAACAACCTTACGAAAATAATCAATTTTGGCATGATGAGTGGTTAACCAATCAATCCCTAAAATCACATCAAATGCAAGTATTTTCAAAGAAATGAGATCAACAGGTAGTGTGATGGTCCCAATTTAAATCAAACAAGATTTATAAACAGTGGATGTAGTGAAAGTTTCCCCTAACGGAGTCTCAACAGATAAGTCAAAGTCTAATTTCTTCGGAGTCAAGTTTAAATGTTGAGCACAAACAGGAGAGATAAATAAATGGGTAGAACCAGTATCTAATAAGGTATAAACTTCACAAGAATTTATGATTAAATAATCCGTGATAACTTTATTCGGTTCCTCGCATTTTGGGAAGTTACGAAAAGTGCTCTCACTTGAACCACCAATTTTGACTTGTCTAGGACAGCCTTTAGTGTCATCATAGGGCATATTCTACCCTCAACTGCTTCGTCGTACTCCTGTTTTATGATTTGAATCATTAATCTTCGATCCATATCGAATTGGGGTTGACCGCAATGTACAGGGTAATTCAAAACTCGATGTTGGGTTCTCCCAATTGCTGTCCAAAAAGAAAAATACATATCATCTATTTTAGCCTTCTTGGAACGGACTTCTCTTTCCATAGTTATAACATACCTTGGATTGGTGTGGGCATTTTGGGTTGATGTGTCCCTCTTTCCCGCATTTATAACATACGACCGGTGGTCGTTCTCCTCCCCTAGGAATAGTTGATGCTGGTGCTGACGTCTTCACGTTGTCATTGTTGTACCTTCTCTTTTTGAAATATCCTCCCGACTCGCTTCTTCTATTACCATGGCCATGATTACCACCAGAGTGGTTACCGCTTTTGTTCGGATGTTTTCCTTCTCGCTGGTTGTCATTACTCCGATGACTACTGCCACCAGTATGACCCTGGTTGTGGTCCCTCGGTTGAACATACTCATTATCTCGCTCTAATAATTGAGCCATGTTCACAACATATGAATATAGAAAAAAATTGTGAGAGATAAGGTATTGACGAATTTCGGGTTTTAGACCTCTCAGAAACATCCGCATCATACGTTCCTCATTCTCTGCCAAATGAGGTACAAACCTGGATAACTCCGCGAACTTAGCCTCGTATTAGGACACAATCATGTTGCTTTGTTCCAGTCTGATAAACTCTTCCTCCTTCATATGACGAATACTTTTAGAAAAGTTCTTGTTATTGAATAGTTTCTAAAACGTTTTCCAAGACATATTGAGTGTAGCTTGCTGGGTACGTTTCACAGACTCCTACCCATAGTCTGCCTCACTACGAAACATAAAGGTGGCGAATGGAACCTTCTGTTCCTCCGTACATCCCAAGAAATCAAATATCTTGGTAATTTGCTTAACCCACGTTTTTGCCTTGATCGGATCCGGCTTTCCCAAAAATTCTGGTGGTCCCAACTCTTTGAACTGCTTGGCTGTGACAAGCTGTGCGTTGCTATCATTTCCACCTATATTCTGTACACGAGTCTCCCTCTTCTGATTTTGCATGAACTGTAAAAAGATTCTAAACATTCCATCATTCATCGTTTGTTCGGTAGTGTTGTTTACAGGAGGAATATTGCCTTCCTGTTGCACGTTCCCCTAGTTGGTGATTAAAGGTGTCTCCACGGTCTCATTCACTCCATTATTAACATTTTCAGCTGCCATTCTCAAATACTTCCACAAAACAAGGGTTAATTAAAGAAATTAACATACCACATAATACCCCTATATTCTGACCGACCAACAAATAAGCTTAGGTAGAACACACTAGCGAATGATTTACTCGTTTCTCCCCTCCTAGTTCTATTCCCCGATCTCTGCCAGAGACCATATCCGTAAGCTCTGATACCAACTGTGACGCCCCCAAAATAGGTATACATCACCTTTTCTGATCGTCCATCCGGATATCTAACGACCTATGTTGCTCCCGTCCGTAGTTTAAATTCCAGTATTATGCAATTTAATCATGCGAACAGGATAAATGACCTAAATGCCCCTCTTTGTATAAGTCTCTCGTTCGCAGTATTAAACTGCGGATGCTAACTCCCTTAGGATATGAGTCAAAATCTCTCGTCCGCAGTTTAATACTGTGTACGATGTTTTAATTATAAAACGATGCCTTTTTTAATAAAAAAAATTATTAACTCTCGTCCACAATTTAATATTAAAAAACATAAGTCCAAAGTGGAGATAAAACGATGACGCTTTATTATTACTCCAATCCACATTTGAATACTGCTGACTCTAGAGTTATTTAGTAAAATGGCGCCATTTGAAGTTAATACTAGTCCGCAGAACTAAATTGCGGATTCTTATTCCACTAAATCAAATCTGTAACCAACAGTTGGGGCTTCTTGTGCATTTGAGATTTAAGAAACCAATAGTTAGGGCTTCTTGCTGCGATATATGAGAATAGCAACCAAGCAAACGAAGATCGAATTAAAAGTAGTATGCACACAAGCCAATCATGTTGATGATAAAGTATATACTTTGTAACAATATTATTTATTTATTAATAAAAGTATTCATTTACTAAAGGCTTTAATTTATCTACACGGTACTATTTTTATAATATGTGATAAACTTATAGTTTTAAGTAATGCTTTTAGAATCATGATGAGATAATGCAAATGAGATCTAAATTCTTAGATAGCTTAAAACTAAAGTTGTCCCCAATCGTAGGATTACTAAAAAGGAGATTAGTGAATCTGGATAGATTGGTACATACGTTGCTTGCTCATTGGATGAGGATGATTGATCTCATGATCATTTGTGTGGAGACACTAAAGCAAGTATGTAGGTGCTTATTGGAGAATAAGTTCACTGAACGTGGCTCGTTAAAGAATACCTAATAGAGTTTTACTTGTCTGTCAATAGGAATTTTTGAAGTGATAGTAGTACAAGTGATCCTTAGACTTGAGATCATCATAGTATTTTGTGTATGATGAATTATACTTTGACATATTACTTAAGAACCTTAAGTATATCAAATGGTATGCTTGGGTGTAATAAGTTGTACATAGAGATAATGAATGATCAACAAGAATCTACCGCTTCTAATAAAAGAAGAGAATGTTCTATGTGATTCGATAAATGACAACCCAATAGTCTTTGGCCAAGGCAGAATGAAATTAGAAAGGAGTTTCTAATTTGTATTATTTAGAGTTGTGCATTTAAGAATCGAAATACATATAATTAAATAAAATAAGACGTGACAGTTATTCTTTGTCTTATATTTAATTGGGACATTGTATAGTGGAAGGATTGAATTGTACGATAACTATTTACTCAAAGGTTCTTTTATGATTAATGTTGAAATTTATATTATCTAGAAAGCTGTTGATCGCTAAGGAGGCTTATCCTTATTGTAGAATAAATTTTATTTATTAAAATAAATAAATTAATTAATTTATTTATTTAAATAAGATTAGGATTATTCTAATTAATTTATTCACAACCGGTTTAATATGGAGAACCTAAATGGTCACACCATAAAAGAAAGAATATTTATTTAAGAAACAAATGACATAATCGTAATAATAAGTTAAGTGTATTTAATTTAGTCTATGGTGATAGAATAAAATAAATAGCTTAATATTTATTATTTAATATTTTAGAAATATTAAATATAAATTAATAAGAGAATTCTTATTATTATTACTATTATTATTATTTAATTCCTAAAGATGTTTGAGAATTAATTAATAAAAGTATTCTCATATATTCCTAATAAGATTAGAAGTCTAATTAATTAAAAGAGTTTAATTAATTATCCTTAATAAGATTATGAGCCTAATTAATTAAGGGAGTTTAATTAACTAAAATAAAACTCAATTCCTTAATTGTTAAGGAGGGTTGCCTATATCTATAAATAAGAGGAGTCTTATTATGGGTGAGGGTTGATGTTTTTCACAACACACGTGAATGATTTTTGTAAGAGTTGAGAGAGTACGCATTTTCTATAAAGATAAAAAAAAATAGGGTTTTGCCAAAGACACATCTTCTTGAATATTTATTCTTCCTTGGTGGATCATCTCTAGAGGCAAAACACTTGGATGATTAACGTTGATCAAAAGAAGGAATCAAACCTAGTGAATTCAAGTTGAATGTGAAAAGGAATTGGAGGTGAACTAATACGTAAAAAGGGTATGAGTTTGATCTTCTTCTCTTTTCTATTGATTGATAATTATGTGTTAGTTCTCAGTAGGCACACAATAGATCTAGAAGGGGGGTTGAATAGATCCTTTTTCAATTTCAAATACTTTTCATGTTTATTTTATATTGCTAATGAATTAGAATATGACAACCATAAGAATCTTTTCAAGCACAGCGGAATAAGCAAAAGATCCCCTTCATTGATATATTCATGATTATACATGCATTGTTCGTGGAGTTAATTAAGTTGTAAGTAGTTAAAACATACATAGCATTTATAGCACTTAGGTACATAATGTAAATGACAGAAAGTAAATGATTGAATGTAAAAGACACAAGGGATTTTAAGTGGTTCAAAGACTCAAGCTCCTAATCCACTCTTCTGCTTCAACAAGCAGGAATTCTACTAAGGAAGGGCATCACCCTGAATCATTAAGATTCCTTCAAAGCCAGCAGCCTTGGAACTTTAATTCACTAAGAACACTTCAAGCCCAACAGGCTTGAAACTTCTCTAGTTCACTAAGAACTCTTCAAGCCCAGCAGGCTTTTAACTTCATTTAGTCCCTCCGGACAAGAACCCCTCAGGCCCTGGCTACTTATTGTTGTTATAGTTGTTGTTGGTGCTGAGCTGCTAAGATGTCTTGAAGCTTTAGCATCTTTTGTACTTAGCAGCTTGACGTGGTCCTATTTGCATTTTCTGTAGAGTCTGGACCACCTCTTCTCTGGTGCAACTGATCTTCATATTGTTCATCTCATCTCCATTTGATGTTAGATGTGCACCATTTAGGTTTGCTAAGTCTCTGAGTTTTTGGTAGACTTCATCTAGCACTTAGCATTCTCTGAACCCTTCTTGAATGGTCTGCAGACATAGTTCTGCATCTGTTCTATTTCAACTTTTGGTTCATGGTGATTCTTAGAGTGGCTCTCCGGATCTTCTTTGTGCTCTTCCATTTTTTTGAATGTAGCCTTCTCGGCTCTCAGCTTAGCTGCCATCTTTAATGGTATTCTCATCCTTGTTGAGTGAAGCTTTAGTCTATTTAAGTCCTTCTTTAAATCTGCTTCACTTCCACCTTCGTAGTCTCACTACCACTGAGACTTGTTCTGTTCATCTCTGGCGGAACTCGTAGAGTCAACAATATAGCATTTCAACAACTCAACAATTTTGTAACTCAGCAACTCTCGATCTTTGAAGCTCTAGCTGATATATACTCCTCCACAATCTTCTCGTTGGAATATAGCCGTTGGGAGCTATTTGAATTTCTTTGCAGATCTCGAGTTATTTGGTGCAGACTGTAAATATGACATGACATCCCATTTTTCACCTTTCTGACACTACAGTCTACTACCTTAGCTACCTCCTCAGAGTTGCCATCTTTCTGTGTTAGGTTGGTAGTCATCTTTATTTCTTCTTTTTGACTTCTCGATTAAAGTATCAGAAATTGTCCTTTTGCATCGATGCTCTCAATTAGCAACGTTCGAATATCAGTCTTCAGATTAAACTGTTGCCAATGCTTCAATCTTTAGATGACCGAACTCTACTATTCTGATACAGATGTTCTTGGACCAGATCGTAGTGTGTCTTATTGAATGTTGCTCAGACTGGTTGAGACAACACTATGATTCTGAAGAGTGTTCATTGGATCTTCAATGTAGAACATCTCTTCCTTCTCTTGTGCAGTGCTTCAACACTTCTGTTTGCCTTAACTGATCTCAGGAACTGATAGCTTGACTTCTTGTTTTGGTCTCTTCTGAAAAGCAAGACACATCAGATTTGTGACATGCCCAGCTCTCTTTCTCTTTGTGACCTCCCGTTCACTTATCATCAATGGTTTAACCCATGCTTAATCACTTTTTCCTTGTTCTTCAGAAGCTAGCCAGTATCTCTGTGTAAACTGCATCGGTTCCTGCTTTGTTTAGAAAACACTACGATCCTGGTTAATCACAAGATCGTTGTCTTGTTCTTTTGACAGCTACTGCACTTGTTGGCTTTCTTTAGATAGTCACTTTTACTGAAGTCTTCTTCTGACCGGCTTGTGGATGACTTCATCTTGAATGGCTTCATAACTCAATCTGTGTGTTGATTGGGTTGGTGCTTAGATCTTCTATTAGCTTACATGCCATTCGTTGAGTACTCTCTGGTTTCCTTCAGGTGAAATGTATCTTTGCAACTCAAACCAGAGGCTTCATACTTTGGATATTTTGGGAGTGCTTATTTGTTGAGAATCGTGTTAACTCTACAATTCTGCCTTTGGCGTTGTGAGCACATCTGTTGAAACCTTAGTTCTGCAGACTATGATTTAGCTTTGGTTTTGCAGACACTACGATCCCGAGATCAAATCTTGATAGACTACGATTTCTGTCTTTATGCTTGTTGTCTTCGTCTGATCTGGCTCGACTATGATTTCTGCCTCTGATATGATCAGTAGACTTCACTACTTCAAGTATGGCCTACGATTCTTGACTTGGCTCTGGCAGATGCTCGGTCGGCTCTTAGTTAAGCTGTCTCTACGATTCTGAACATGACTTCCTCAGCAGACTACGGCTCTGAGAAAGTTCTTCTCGACACACTACGATCCTTCCTCGTCTCTCCTGGCAGACTACGATGCCGGTGCAGTATTCGACAATCAGACAAGCCTATCTATTACATTATAAGATCAACCTAACAAGCTTAATCTTTCTATATTTATAGTCATTGCACATCATTTCTTTTTAAGAACTTTACAAAGCTGTTTTGTTTATGTAGGATCAACCTAACATATTTGATCAATTCATTCTAAGTCCTTTTACATATATACCAATTATCTATCAATGGACTTTACAGCTTTCCTTAATGCAAGCATACTTGCATATTCATTCATTTATATCATAATCAAATCATATATAAATATGAATAACATTCTCATGTATATTCCTAACAATCTCCCCCTATTTGATTATTACAAAAATAATTAGTGCATATGCATGAGATGAATGAATCTTATATACAGTGAGAAGATGTATTTTTAAAATAGATAAGCATGAATGTCATTGATGATTATATGAAATTACAGTAATTATGACACTTTACATCCTAGATCCAGAACATACCTAACTAGATAGAGATTTACCTTTTTGGCTCCATGTATGTCTCCAAGATGTCTGTTTATCAGCTACTCTGCTACGCATCTTTCTTTTCTTCTTTTTCTTCTTTACACTGCTCCCCTTCAGATTCATGCTCCATTGCTTCATCTTGCTCTTAGTTTGGTTCTGGTGCATGCACTTCTTCTTTGTCTGGCTCCCCCTCAGACTCTGTGTTCATGGGATTATTGTAACATTCCATATTTTTTTAAAATGTAAGTTATAAATATTTATTGATTTATATAAATATTTATTGGATGCGTTTATTATTGAATAGGTAATTGTTCAATTTGATTGAGTTTATTTAGTTAATTATTTATTTGCTAAATAATTAATGTAATTAGTTAATTATTTATTTGTTAAAATGTAAGTTATAAATATTTATTGATTTATATAAATATTTATTGGATGCGTTTATTATTGAATAAGTAATTGTTCAATTTGATTGAGTTTATTTAGTTAATTATTTATTTGCTAAATAATTATTGTAATTAGTTAATTATTTATTTGTTAAATAATTAATGTGTTACGTGGATTGAGTTATGTGATTAAGTAATTTATTTAATTGTTATTATATAAAATTTGACAAATAACTATGTTATAAAGAGTTATTAAATTAAATTAAAGTAATTTTAATTTAGTGTTGCCAAACAAGGTGTAAGTATATTAATCTTTTATTTTATAAAAGGGTTTCCAAACAAGGCCTTATGGCTTTTGAAATTCTTGTTAATTTTAAATTATATTACTAATAGAATAAAATAAATATATAAATAAAATATATTTATATTTATAAGATTATACGTTATATGTTTGGTAACTGATAAGAGTAAATAGGCTTATTATTGCCATAACAGTTATTTTACGTGTATGATTTATCAGTTTTACGCTCAGTGTTAATACCTAGTCTATTGCTGAGAGAATTAAGAAAAGAGAAAGGAAAAGTTCAGAGAGTTTGAGAAGAAGTCAAGTGCGTGATTTTTCAAAACAGATTTTGTTAACAAGGTTTTCTTAACAACAAAAGGTACGTGTTTATAACCTTAATATATATTTTACGGTATATTGTCTCTTTGAATTTGATAGTCGGTGTTCTTCAACTTCACTGTGTATAAGTTTTTACAAAATTCTTGTAATCTATGTGTTGGTTATTGTTATACGAGCATATATATATATATATATATATATATATATATATATATATATATATATATATATATTTGTAAATAATTGTATGCTTAATATATAAATATGATGGTATGCTAAATTACGTATTCAAGAAATTGTTTTTTTTATAGTGAAAACATGTGAGTACGAACTTGAGTGTAGAATTTATCAAAGGTATATATATATATATATATATATATATATATATATATATATATATATATATATATATATATATTTGTATACTAACTGAGAAATTGGACTATACATGGTAATTGGTATATATATTGGTATACTTGTATTTCAAAGGAATCAAAATTGGTTGATAACAGTGTAAATTTACATCCACTGTAAATTTATATTTCATCAATGGAGTATAATTTTTAAAACATGTTTTCAAAGAATTAGTCTATGATAATGTTAATTAGTGGTTGGTAATTGGTATATGGATGATTGTTAACTTTTATGTGTAATTTTTATGAAGTTATACATGTTGTTAGATGTCATTGGTTGTTAAAAATAAATTAGACAGTAGCTTTGCTCTGTCTTTCAGGTTTGGTTCTGTGAGTTTCGGCGCCCCAGCGTCAAAATTCACGCCCCAGCGCCAAATTTCGCGCCCTGGCTCCAAGGTTCGCGCCCCAACGCCAAAATGGGCCAGTAGCTCGCGCCCCGGCGCCGAAAAAGTGTCCTAGTTGGGCAATTTTGACCTCTTGTAGTAAAACGGCCATAACGTTTTCATACGAACTCCGATTGAGGTAATTCAAGATGATTCGTAAAAGGGACGAGTAGACCTACAACTTTCATGCTTTAAGGTTTTTAATTTGAGGTCTGTAACAGTAGTCAAAATGGCCATCTTTAGGACTGTTATTTATTTAGAGCCAATCCGAGGGCGTTGGGATGCACGAATGCAAGTGCAACCCTTTGGGTATTAGTATAACTTAATGATAACATGTTGGACATGTATTAGGATGTTGTATCAAGTTATTAATGTACATGTGGTGCAATGACATGATCACTTAAGTAGTTGTAATAAAGCTAAAAAGCAATATTCATGAAAAGATGTGTTGTTGTTTAAACTTAAACTTAGTTAGTAGCTATACTAAGAGTAATAAAGGAACTCATAAAGGTAATGTTAGTGTAACTAATGTGTATTGTCAATACATATGGTATGTGTAGGACTTGGGGTGAACGTGAATAGTAATTGTTTAACCTACGCACGAGGCAAGTTCCCTAACCTTTGCTACTTTATTATTCAGCAAGGTTACTTTTCACTGTTATGTTATACTTATGCAAGTTCTCTAACTCTACTTTTATAATTGTGCAAGTTTTCTTAACTCTAAACTAGTTATATTAGCATGCAAGTACCTTTAGTTTATCGTTCAAGTTATTATTTGTTGTGCATGCTTGACATTAAATTCTAAAATGTAACCTTAGCTTAACGTTGTTCAAAGCAAGGTATGATAAATTATTCAATTGTTATGCTATTAGATTATTCCTAAAGCATGAACTTAGAACGAAATATTTATTCTGTATGATCGTTCAATAACATAGTGTTATTATCTTGTATTCAACTAATCCTTAGTTGATGTCCGTTGAACTCCAAATTACCTTGAAAGCTTATCCAAACCAAACTTACTTTGGTGCGGACTTGTATTCTAAATACTAAGATGAACAACTCTTTTAATAGATGTTTACGCTTAGCGTTGAAATGGTTGTGCACAATACATTGTACGAAGGGTTGATCCCCCTAAGTACGTGGAGTCCTTATAGTCTTATGACTGTTAAAGTTAAAGTTGAAAGATTACTTATAACTGTGGACATGATTCGTGGTCATTAGACCCTCAGTGAATGTTATAATTTTTAGAAAGTTAATAGAATATATTGTTCAGTTCTATTGAGCCTAATATTGGCAATTGATGTGAAAGTTTAAAGATTTACTTATTGTTATTTCAAGTGGGCCTTGTTTGCTCACTCTTTCCTGTAAAATTTCTTACAGCTAAAGTTGAAACGGGTGACGTACCTAGCACCAGTAAGGGAAAAGAAAAGATAAATAAATACTGAAGACTTGTAATAGTTTTGATAGTTTACTTTCAGAATTTGATTTAAAGATTATAATGAAATTATTTAATTTTCCGCAATTGAATGATTGTTGTTAAAGGTTGGATAACCTGGGAAATTTCTTTTATTTAAGTTTAATCCTGTATGGGCAGGTTTTCTTTTATTATTCAATTCTATTATGATTGGGTAGTTAGAAATAAATGTTTTTGATTACGTGAACACCAAATCTTGAGGTAATGAAGTACCGGGATTTGGGGGTGTCACAGGTTGGTATCAAAGCTTTAGGTTATGAACCTTAGGTGGGGGAAAAGCCCTAGGAAGTAACCTTTGAAAAGATAGTGGAGATAACTCTTATCGAGTTTCAAGGAAGAAGTAATAAAACACTTATGTGCTTATGTGTTTATAGCTTATGTGCTCGCGAGTGTCGAGTAGAATGATTAATAACTAAAACTTTAAAATTTTGTTGTCAGGATGACTAATGTCGGAGAATCTAGTCAGACTAGGGAGGAGGGACCTCAAATGCCTATAGAGGAGGAGCCTCGCGACATTCAGGTAGTTTGGGAACAACTACTGCCACTGGAGTCAGCCCCGTTGGTCACAGTGGTTGAAGATGAGAATGATGATGTGGAGACGGATGAGGAGGATCCCGTGGAGTTGCCACAGGAGGATGAAGATAACGAGGACGAGGAAGAGGAGACTCCACTAACCTCGATGGCTGCTCGTATGTATGATGAGGTCTACGACCGTAACGTGGAACTTCAGGACACAGTTAAGGAGTTGCAGGAGATAATAGATGAACAACAGACTGCAATGACACAGAAGGACGCCGACATCCGGGATCGAGATGAACGTCTAACTAATGCTGAAGAGAAGCTGATGCAGACTGAAGGAGAAAAGGAACAACTAATCGAGACGGTCGTGGAACTGAAGAAAAAACTGAATGAAGAAGCTACCAAGAGGGCGAGAGTTGAAGACGCATACGAGGAAGCTTATCAACGAACTGGAAGAGCAGTAAGGGACACACAAGCAAAGAGGATGAAGATGGAAGAGATGGATAAAGTATTCAATACCGTGATCAATCGAGCTCAAGACCGGGTCATGGGTTATCCAATTCAGTTCGAGACTCTGCCATCATACGTGTTAGATTGCCGAACCATGTTCCGTGTTATGGAAGAAGAGCGTCAAAAGGCGACTGATTATCTTAATAGATCATCGTAGGAAATTTGTCTGTTTTGCAAGTAATAAGTGTTAAATAATGTGTAAATCCCGAGTGTTAAGTAACCATGGGATATGAGAATGATGATGTTGTCCTGTAACTTTTGTAGTTCAGGAAAGGAATGTAAATGGCAGTGATGCTATTATTGTTATGTTTTTTCGAAGTTATGATGAATAAATAAAAAGCTATTATTTTATTCAAAAGTATTATGTGGTTATTTTTTATGGAGACAAGTTAATTAGAAAATACTTAAAGAAGTTGGGTAATAGTCTAATAGATGTTTTTTTTTCTTTTTCTAACAGAAAATGCCTCCCAGACGTGAACCACCCCGTCAGAGAACCAATGCGAGAACTAACAATAACGATGTTGAGGATAATCCCGTTCAACAACTAGTGACATTACTAGCAGGAGCGTTGCATAATATGAAAAACCACTAAAATCAGTCACTGTCATATCAAGCCACAAAGCTATTCGTTTATTGAAAAACGGATGTCAAACTTTCTTAGCCCATGTTATGGATTTGAACAAAGACAAGTCAGATTTGAATAATATTTCTATTGTTAGAGAATTTCCCGATGTATTTCTTGAAGAACTTCCTGGTCTACCCCCAGAACGTGAAGCTGAATTCTTTATTGACCTTGAACCCAGTACAAAGCCCATTTCTAAAACTCCATATCGAATGGCTCCTATTGAACTTCAGGAGTTAAAAGTCCAACTACAGGAGTTGTTGGACATCGGTTTTATTCGTCCTAGTACGTCTCCTTGGGGTGCTCCTGTTTTATTCGTAAAGAAGAAAGACGGGAGTATGCGACTTTGTATTGACTATCGAGAATTGAACCATGTCACCATCAAGAATAGGTATCCGGTACCTCGCATTGATGACCTGTTCGACCAGTTACAAGGAACACAATTCTTTTCAAAGATCGAACTTCGTTCTGGATATCATCAGCTGAAGATTAAAACTGAGGATATTCCAAAGACTGCCTTCAGAACTCGGTACGGGCATTATGAATTCTTAGTCATGTCTTTTAGATTGACTAATGCTCCTGCTGCCTTTATGGATATGATGAACCGTGTATTCAAAGAATATTTGGATCAGTTCGTTGTTGTCTTTATTGATGACATCCTCATCTATTCCAAAAGCCGTGAAGATCATGAGCGCCATTTGAAGCTGGTACTGCAAAGGCTTCGTGAAAATAAGCTATATGCCAAATTGAAGAAATGCGATTTCTGGCTTGAGGAAGTAGCATTCCTTGGGCACGTGGTATCAAAACATGGAGTATCTGTCGACCTGGCGAAGATTGAAGCCATACAAAGTTGGGAGCAACCGAAGTCGGTAACCGAAGTACGTAGCTTTCTGGGCTTAGCTGGTTATTATCGGAGATTTGTGGAAGGATTTTCTCGAATCGCTACTCTGTTAACTCAGCTGACTCGGAAAGATACAAAATTCGTATGGAGTGAGGAATGCGAGAAGAGTTTCCAAGAACTCAAGAGGAGACTCATTTCGGCACCTGTTCTGACAATACCATCTGGTTCGGATGGATTTGTTATCTACAGCGATGCTTCAGGAAAAGGGTTAGGATGTGTTCTCATGCAACATGGGAAAGTCATAGCCTATGCCTCACGACAACTCAAAGAATATGAGAGGAATTATCCTACTCATGATTTGGAGTTGGCAGCAGTCGTTTTTGCGTTGAAGATCTGGAGACACTACCTGTATGGGGAGAAAGTGGAGATCTATACAGATCATAAAAGCCTCAAATATTTCTTCACCCAAAAGGAACTCAACATGCGGCAGCGACGTTGGCTCGAGCTGTTGAAAGATTACGATCATACCATCCAATATCATCCTGGAAAAGCAAACGTAGTAGCTGACGCATTGAGTAGAAGATCATATGCGGGTACGAGTGCAATGTTGTTAACACAAAGGCCCATTTTGTATGACTTGCAAAGGATGGAGATAGAGATGAAGGCTCCAAGTACCCACATGATGATATCAAATATACGAGTAGAACCGACTTTAATCGATAAAGTTAAAGCTGCTCAAGCTACGGACATGGAGCTGATGCGTATGAAGAAGAAAGTGCAAGAAGGTGTTATTCCAGAAGCAAGAATCGATGAAGAAGGAATACTTCGAGTCAACTTCAGACTTTGTGTTCCTAACGATTTTGACTTGAAGCATAGAATAATGATGGAGGCATACAACACACCGTTTGCAATCCATCCTGGGAGTACCAAAATGTATCACGATCTTCGGCATACATTTTGGTGGAGCAATATGAAAAGAGAGATCGCGGAGTTTATCTCAAGATGTTTAACTTGTCAATGTGTAAAAGCGGAGCATCAAGTACCAAAGGGTCCATTGCAACCACTTGAGATTCCGAAATGAAAGTGGGAACACATTACTATGGATTTTGTTACGGGTCTTCCCAAGGTTTCTCAAGGCATAGATGCGATTTGGGTTATTGTTGATAGATTAACCAAGTCCACTCATTTCTTGCCGATACGTGAGACTTATTCCCTTGAACATCTTGCTAGTATGTACGTGAACGAGATTGTGAGATTGCATGGCATGCCAGTATCCATAGTTTCGGATCGTGACCCAAGATTCACTTCACGATTTTGGGTTAGCTTGCAGAAAGCTATGGGCACGGATTTACGATTCAGTTCGGCATACCATCCTCAAACGGACGGACAATCAGAAAGGACTATTCAAACTCTTGAAGATCTATTAAGACTTTGTGTCCTAGATCTCAAAGGGAGTTGGGATAAGTACCTACCATTGGTGGAATTCTCCTACAACAATAGTTATCAGGCGAGCATAGGTGTGGCTCCATTTGAGGCGTTGTATGGAAGAAAATGTCGTTCTCCAGTATGCTGGGATGAGGTGGGTGAAGCAACATTGTTGGGACCAGAGTTGGTACGCATTACTACAGAGAAGATCCAAACGATTCGACAACGTATACAAACGACATAGGATCGACAAAAGAGTTATGCGAATCTTCATCGGAAGGATGTGGAATTTAATATTGGGGATCATGTATTATTACGTGTTGCACCATGGAAGGGAGTTACAAGATTTGAGAAGAGAGGAAAGCTCAATCCAAGATTTGTTGGTCCATTTGAGATTCTTGAGCGAATAGGAAATGTGGCATATAGACTCGCATTACCTCCAAGCATGTCTCGTGTTCATAATGTTTTTCACATATCTATGCTTCGTAAATATGTTAAAGACCCGAACCACATTATTGAGTTAGAAACAAACGAGATAGCTGAAGATTTAACGTACGAGGAGGTACCTGTTAAGATCTTGGATAGGAAAGAGCATGTCCCACGCACGAAGGTTATACCACAAGTTAAGGTTTTGTGGAGAAACCATGTTATTAAAGAAATGACCTGGGAGTTTGAATCAGAAATGAAAGCGAGGTATCCTTACCTTTTTGAAACATCAGGTACGTACGTCAATTTCGAGGACGAAATTTCATAAGGAGGGGAGGTTGTAAGACCCCAACTTATTAATGAATAAAATCAAATTTTCTCTAAATATTATTGTGAATAATAAGGGGTTAATTTGATATAATACTTTAGTTAAGGGTGCAATGTGCAAATTTTGTAAAATAAGCAAGTGGTTATAAAATATTCATTTTGTCGGGGAATATTCGTTTGGTCGTGGAATATTCTTGCTGTCGGGGAATATTCGTACGACGGCGCAGCCTTGTGTGGGCCCCATAACGGAAAGCGATTGGATGAAGAAAACGACAAGTATAAGTTATTTATAAATAACGGCGTAGTTGTTACCGTTAATACTGTTGGAATACCCGGTGGTTAAAATACAGTAGCACACGGTATTGCACCAATTATTGATTCTTACGTAAGAAGGCACTACTCAATAATTGTTACAGTAGTTATTGTTCAATATTTTATTTTATTGATTCAATAATTGTTGCGTTGATATTTTATATTATTGTTGTTTCAATAATTGTTGCTGCACAGTATTTTCCATTATCAGATCAATAATTCATATTATTTGAATAATATTATTAGATAACATTATTGGCAATGTCTAGAAAGTTCTTTCTAAGGAGATGTTTGGTCATCTAATTGCACGCCAGTAAGGAGAAATCCTTATTGAAAAGCCCCCTCTTTCCTGGGAACGGCGTGGTTGTCATAAATGTGATTCTGTAATATTATTTGTGAATAATTAATTATTGATTCATATGATAAGGAAATATTTATTTTATGTGGATATAAATGAGGAATATATTTTTGTGGTTAAAAATGAAGGAGTTAATGTTGAGGTTTTTATCAGTATTTTTGTCGAAATGGAGGTATTAAAAATCAGGATTTTTGAGATATTTTGCGGGGGTTATAATTTTTAATCCGACCGTTGGATCGTGGTAATTTTTGGATATGTTATATATATATAAGTTGAGTATATGTCCACAAATTTTGAACCGTTAAAAATGAACGTATGATTTATTATGAATTTTACGAGATGACTGGTTCAGAAATTGTTGAATTTTTGGAGTTTATCATTTTGATGGAAAATTCTAGAATTGGTGGGCCCCACTCTTGGTTGGTGAAGAAATGTGCTGAGATTTTTATTCAAATGTGGTGGGTGGAAATAGTAGCAGGTAAAGCCATCAGGTTGCAGGTTAAGTCTGCTTCGGCGTGCTAACATTTTCCTATAAATAGAGGGCTAAGTTAGAATTGAAAATCACACCAGAAACAAGTTTTCTCTCTCTAGATTATTGAGTGTATTTTGTGAGTATTTAGATACTTTGAGAGTTTCTATTCATCAGAGCAAGTTTCTTTCAGCCTTATACTGGTATTCCAACCAGAAGTACTGATATTTTGAGGTAAGAGATATTATTTTCTTCTTAATGATATTATTTTCTTCAATATCATTATGCTGAAATATTGATATGAGTTTTTATCAAATTTGGAACTTTTTGTGTCGGGGTTACTATTCACGTATACGGCACTATTCACGTATACGATACTATTCACGAATACGGCACTATTCACCGAAAAATAAAAAATTTTCCCTTTTTGTCCAAGATGTCTATTATGGTTACTATCTTTGATTGTATCCATGTTTTGATCTTTATTTTTGAATTCTGCTTTACAATTGATTATTATGAAGTATTATTGATCTTGGATAAACTGTTATACGAATCCCTAATATTTGTCCTTCTGTCTCACTGGATTCGTTCTCTTTAAGATATTTTTCATCATCCGCAGTCCTAAATGATTATATTACTGAATATCTTTGGCCTGTAGTGCAAAGATGTATGATTACTTGATGAATATCTTTGGCCTGTAGTGCAAAGATGAACATGTGTTGAGATGAACATGACTGACAGGTGATACAAATGAATATCTTTGGGTTGTAGTGCAAAGATGAATATTTGGATAAAGATGATTATTAATTGATGTTACAGGGATAAAATATTGATGATGAACTTTTAAATCTTAGAAGATAGTAGAATTCTTTCTCTACTTGACTCTTCTAATGGTTTGCTGTTTCCGCTGCAGTTGTTGATCTAAAACTTATTGTCGATTATATTCTATCAAATTTTTCCCTGTTGAAGACTAACGATAATTTGTTGTATATTATCTTAGTCATAATATTCTTTACTGGGCTAGTTGAGCTCACCCTTTTCCTTTTTGTTCCATTTTTTCTTCTCAGGAGGTGAGAACATAGCTGGATCTAGTCAGAGTATGGAGTGATGGTTCTAGAAAGATGTTTTAGCAGTCCTCACTATTTCTGTAAAATAGTGTTTGAATAATTGTAATGAGGATTTATTTGAGTGTGGATATTTTCCAGAAGACAATATTTGTATTTAAACTCACAGTATGTGTTGTCGTATTTTGCACGACAATTGTATTATTGAAGTTGTAGTTTGCTTTTTGTACCATGTATTTGGCGACTCAGAATGGGTGTTGTATACCTATTTTGGGGGCGTCACAGTTGTTGAGTCAAGGTTGTGTGGCCTATTTAGCATACATAGTCGATACTCAGAAGAAGGGTGTAAAACTGAAGGAGATACCAGTGGCTAGAGAATTCGTTGATGTATTTCCGGAGGATTTTCCAGGACTACCGCCTGATAGAGAGATTGAGTTCGTAATCGATTTAGTGCCCGGAACAGCACCGATATCGAAGGCCCCGTACAGAATGGCTCCGGTAGAAATAAAGGAACTCGTGGTGCAACTGCAAGAACTACTGGACAAGAAGTATATTCAACCAAGCGTGTCACCGTGGGGAGCGCCGGTATTATTTGTGAAGAAGAAGGACGGATCAATGCGTCTTTGCATTGATTATAGGGAGTTAAACAAGGTCACTATTAAGAATAGGTATCCGTTACCTAAAATAGATGACTTGTTTGATCAGTTGAAGGGTGCTAAATACTTCTCGAAAATAGATTTGAGAAGTGGGTATCACCAATTGAAGGTAAGAAAGGAGGATGTACCTAGAATGGCATTCAGAACTCGGTACGGACATTACGAGTTTCTGGTGATGTCTCTTGGTTTAACAAATGCCCCTGCAACGTTCATGGATTTGATGAACAGAGTATTTAAACCATTTCTAGACAAGTTCGTAGCGGTGTTTATCGACGACATTCTGGTGTATTCTAAAACTCAAGAAGAACACGTGGAATATTTACGTCTGACATTGGAGACACTAAAAAAGGAAAAGTTGTACGTGAAGTTCTCTAAATGTGAATTTTGGCTCAATCGTGAACAATTTTTGGGTCATGTGATTGACAAAGATGGGATTTCAGTAGATCCATCGAAAGTGGAAGCTGTAATCAATTGGGAATAACCAAGAACACCTTCAGAGGTGAGGAGTTTCTTGTGGCTGGCCGGTTATTATAGAAGATTTATACAAGATTTTTCTAAGATAGCCACTCCGTTAACAAATTTGACACGAAAAGCTGTGAAATTCGTTTGGACGGAAAAGTGTGAAGAGAGCTTCCAAGATTTGAAGAAGAAGCTAAGTATGGCACCTGTGTTAACCCTGCCAGATAATACAGGAAAATTTGTGGTGTATAGTGATGCCTCACACAAAGGATTGGGTTGTGTTCTTATGCAAAACGGCAAAGTTATTGCCTATGCATCAAGACAACTGAAGGATTATGAGAAAGGTTACCCGACTCATGATTTAGAATTGGCTGCAGTGGTATTTGCTCTCAAGATATGGAGACATTATATGTATGGAGAGAAATGTGAGATCTACACAGACCACAAAAGTTTAAAGTACATTTTCAATCAGAATGACCTGAACATGCATCAGAGGAGATGGATGGAATTGATAAAGGATTACGATTGTGAGATCTTTTATCATCCGGGCAAAGCGAATGTGGTTGCAGATGCTTTAAGCAGGAAAGGTCAGGAAAAATTAATGCTGATAACAACTCAGGAGGAGCTCATTTCAGCAATGACAAAGTTAAAACTGGAAATCAAATTTCCACAGGAAACCGACGAACGACTATTTCATCTAGAAGCAGGTCCAACTTTACTGGACAAGGTGAAAAACGCTCAGTTACAAGATGAAGAATGTGGAAAGATAAAAGAGAATATGGTTGATGGTAACAATACGAAATACAAGGTCGATACCGAAGGATTACTACGGTACGAGGGAAGAATCTGGGTTCCAGCAAAGCCAGAACTGAAAAACGAAATCCTGACCGAAGCTCATAACTCAAGATATTCGATTCATCCAGGAAGCATGAAGATGTATCAAGATTTACGCCCATATTTTTGGTTGCCGAATATGAAAAGGGATGTTGCAGAATACGTGGCTAAATGTTTGACATGTCAAAGAGTAAAAGCCGAACATCAAAGACCCAGCGAATTACTTCAACCGTTGGAAATACCGGAATGGAAATGGGAGCATATCACGATGGATTTTGTGGTGGGTCTTCCAACTACTCAGAAAGGATACGATGCAATTTGGGTAATAGTAGACAGACTGACAAAATCTGCACACTTTTTGCCAATAAAGATTAGATTCAATCTTGATCAGCTGGCAAAACTATATATTAAAGAGATCGTTGCAAGACATGGAGTTCCAGTGTCAATTGTGTCAGACAGAGATCCGAGGTTCACATCAAACTTCTGGAAGAGACTACAAGAATGTATGGGAACACAGTTGCGAATGAGTACGGCATATCATCCGCAAATAGATGGCCAAAGCGAATGAACGATCCAGACATTGGAAGATATGTTGAGAGCATGTGTCATGGATTTTAAAGGAAGCTGGGAAGAGCAATTACCGTTGGTGGAATTCGCCTACAATAATAGTTATCACGCGAGCATCGGCATGCCGCCTTACGAAGCGTTATACGGCAGAAAGTGCAGAACTCCACTGTACTGGGATGAAGTTGGTGAACGTCAACTGTTAGGACCAGAATTGGTGCAACAAACTGCTGACGTTGTTAAACTCATCAGGACAAGATTAGTAGCAGCACAAGACAGACATAAAAAATATGCTGATCAACACAGACAAGATCGTGCATTCGACGTAGGAACTTTTGTATTCCTAAAAGTTTCTCCTTGGAAGGGGAAAATTCGTTTCGGTAAGAAGGGAAAACTAAGCTCGAGGTTTATTGGACCCTTTGAAGTGCTGCGAAAAGTTGGAGAGGTAGCTTATGAGGTAGCTTTACCTCCAAAGTTGGAAAACATTCATAATATTTTTCATATTTCTGTGTTACGACCATATAAACCCGATTACAATCACGTGATCGAGTACGAACCGTTGCAGTTCGAGAAAGATTTGTCTTATGAAGAGGTTCCTATCCAGATAGTCGACAGGAAAGAACAAGTGCTCAGGAATAAAGTGATACCTTTTGTGAAGGTGATTTGGAGAAACCACAACGCTGAAGAAGCTACGTGAGAACTCGAAGAGAAAATGTTGAAAGAGTACCCTGAGTTATTTGTTTAATCCGTGTCTTCGATTCTGGAGACAGAATCTTTATAAGTAGGGAAGAATGTAACGAATGTGTTGTTTGAGTTGTGATTCTGGGGACAAAATCCTTTTAAGAGGAGAATGATGTAACATTCCATATTTTTTTAAAATGTAAGTTATAAATATTTATTGATTTATATAAATATTTATTGGATGTGTTTATTATTGAATAAGTAATTGTTCAATTTGATTGAGTTTATTTAGTTAATTATTTATTTGCTAAATAATTAATGTAATTAGTTAATTATTTATTTGTTAAAATGTAAGTTATAAATATTTATTGATTTATATAAATATTTATTGGATGTGTTTATTATTGAATAAGTAATTGTTCAATTTAATTGAGTTTATTTAGTTAATTATTTATTTACTAAATAATTAATGTAATTAGTTAATTATTTATTTGTTAAATAATTAATGTGTTACGTGGATTGAGTTATGTGATTAAGTAATTTATTTAATTATTATTACATAAAGTTTGACAAATAACTATGTTATAAAGAGCTATTAAATTAAATTAAAGTAATTTTAATTTAGTGTTGCCAAACAAGGTGTAAGTATATTAATCTTTTATTTTATAAATGGGTTGCCAAACAAGGCCTTATGGCTTTTGAAATTCTTGTTAATTTTAAATTATATTACTAATAGAATAAAACAAATATATAAATAAAATATATTTATATTTATAAGATTATACGTTATATATTTGGTAACTGATAAGAGTAAATAGGCTTATTATTGCCATAACAGTTATTTTACGTGTATGATTTATCAGTTTTACGCTTAGTGTTAATACCTAGTCTATTGCTGAGAGAATTAAGAAAAGAGAAAGGAAAAGTTCAGAGAGTTTGAGAAGAAGTCAAGTGCGTGATTTTTCAAAATAGATTTTGTTAACAAGGTTTTCTTAACAACAAAAGGTACGTGTTTATAACCTTAATATATATTTTACGGTATATTGTCTCTTTGAATTTGATAGTCGGTATTCTTCAACTTCACTGTGTATAAGTTTTTACAAAATTCTTGTAATCTATGTGTTGGTTATTGTTATACTAGCATATATATATTTGTATATAATTATATGCTTAATATATAAATATGATGGTATGCTAAATTATGTATTCAAGAAATTGTTTTTTTTATAGTGAAAACATGTGAGTACGAACTTGTGTGTATAATTTATCAAAGGTTATATATATATATATATATATATATATATATATATATATATATATATATATATATATTTGTATACTAACTGAGAAATTGGACTATACATGGTAATTGGTATATATATTGGTATACTTGTATTTCAAAGGAATCAAAATTGGTTGATAACAGTGTAAATTTATATTTCGTCAATGGAGTTTAATTTTTAAAACACAGTGTTTTCAAAGAATTAGTCTATGATAATGTTAATTAGTGGTTGGTAATTGGTATATGGATGATTGTTAACTTTTATGTGTAATTTTCATGAAATTATACATGTTGTTAGATGTCATTGGTTGTTAAAAATAAATTAGACAGTAGCTTTGCTCTGTCTTTCGGGTTTGGTTCTGTGAGTTTCGGCGCCCCAGCGTCAAAATTCACGCCCCAGCGCCAAATTTCGCGCCCTAGCGCCAAGGTTCGCGCCCCAGCGCCAAAATGGGCCAGTAGCTCGCGCCACAACGCCGTAGCTCGCGCCCCAGCGCCACTGTTCCGCGCCCCTGCGACGGAAAAGTGTCCTAGTTGGGAAGTTTTGACCTCCTATAGTAAAACGGCCATAACGTTTTCATACGAACTCCGATTGAGGTAATTCAAGATGATTCGGAAAGAGGAAGAGTAGACCTACAACTTTCATGCTTTAAGGTTTTTAATTTGAGGTCTATAACAGTAGTAAAAATGGCCATCTTTAGGACTGTTGTGTATTTAGAGCCAATCAGAGGGCGTCGGGATGCACGAATGCAAGTGTAACCCTTTGGGTATTAGTATAACTTAATGATAACATGTTTGACATGTATTAGGATGTTATATCAAGTTGTTAATGTACATGTGGTGCAATGACATGATCACTTAAGTAGTTGTAATAAAGCTAAAAAGTAATGTTCATAAAAAGATGTGTTGTTGTTTAAACTTAAACTTAGTTAGTAGCTATACTAAGAGTAATAAAGGAACTCATAAAGGTAATGTTAGTGTAACTAATGTGTATTGTCAATATATATGGTATGTGTAGGACTTGGGGTGAACGTGAATAGTAATTATTTAACCTACACACGAGGTAAGTTCCCTAACCTTTGCTACTTTATTATTCAGCAATGTTACTTTTCACTGTTATGTTATACTTATGCAAGTTCTCTAACTCTACTTTTATAATTGTGCAAGTTTTCTTAACGCTAAACTAGTTATATTAGCATGCAAGTACCTTTAGTTTATCGTTCAAGTTATTATTTGTTGTGCATGCTTGATATTAAATTCTAAAGTGTAACCTTAGCTTAACGTTGTTCAAAGCAAGGTATGATAAATTATTCAATTGTTATGCTATTAGATTATTCCTAAAGCATGAACTTAGAACGAAATGTTTATTCAGTATGATCGTTCAATAACATAGTGTTATTATCTTGTATTCAACTAATCCTTAGTTGATGTCCGTTGAACTCTAAATTACCTTGAAAGCTTATCCAAACCAAACTTACTTTGGTGCGAGCTTGTATTCTAAATACTGAGATGAACAACTCTTTTAATAGAGGTTTACGCTTAGCGTTGAAATGGTTGTGCACAATACATTGTACGAAGGGTTGATCCCCCTAAGTACGTGGAGTCCTTATAGTCTTATGACTGTTAAAGTTAAAGTTGAAAGATTACTTATAAATGTGGACATGATTCGTGGTCATTAGACCCTCAGTGAATGATATATTTTTCAGAAAGTTAATAGAATATATTGTTCAGTTCTATTGAGCCTAATATTGGCAATTGATGTGAAAGTTTAAAGATTTACTTATTGCTATTTCAAGTGGGCCTTGTTTGGTCACTCTTGCCTGTAAAATTTCTTACAGCTAAAGTTGAAACGGGTGACGTACCTAGCACCAGTAAGGGAAAAGGAAAGATGAATAAATACTGAAGACTTGTAATAGTTTTGATAGTTTACTTTCAGAATTTTATTTAAAGATTGTAATGAAGTTATTTAATTTTCCGCATTTGAATGATTGTTGTTAAAGGTTGGATAACCTGGGAGATTTCTTTTATTTAAGTTTAATCCTGTATGGGCAGGTTTTCTTTTATTATTCAATTCTATTATGATTGGGTAGTTAGAAATGAATGTTTTTGATTACATGAACACTAAATCTTGACGTAATGAAGTACCGGGATTTGGGGGTGTCACAATTATTATCCTTTGGCTCCCCCTTAGATGATGATTCTGTTTCTGCTGCTTCTGTCTCCTTCTTTGCCTTTCTGCTTTTGGCCTTCTCTTCTTCCTTCATTCTTTTCGCCTTACTCCTCCTTGAGTGCCTCTTTCTATGTCTCTTTTTCTCCCCCTTTTTGTCATTAATCACTTATGAGAGCTGCTCCACATTTGACATAAGATGCTCCATCAGGTAAGATGAGTTACAAACCTCAATCTTGAGTTCTTGTTGGCTTAGCTCAAGTTGTAGGGAAAGAGACTAATTCAAATTGTCAATCTTGTCAAAGAGAGATAAAATTTGTTCTTCATTAGCCTTCTGTGCTCGTAGAGCTTCTTCTTTCTGATCATTCATAACCTTCAGAAAAACTTGATCCCTTAGTTGAAGCTTGGGAGATATGTTTGAGAGTCTGTCACCAAGCCTTTAGGATAGCTCATTGTCTTCTCCTGTTGATATGTCCTTGACTTCTGCACCAATTAGAGAGATATCCTCAATTAATTCTTCAGAATTCTTTAGCAACTATTGTTCCTTAGGAGTTTAGTCATTTGGTTGGGGCAGACTCCTATTGAATACCAGATTGGACTCCACGATTTTCATTCTTGGACAGTTTTTCGAAAGCTGTGAGAATCTGATAAATCGTTAAGTGCCAATCACTGTTAGAGGGTGAAGAAATATCAGACACTTCTGCTTGAGCAGTGTAGAGCTTCTCAATCTGTGTTTGATCATCTTCAATTGTAGAGTGGATGGACTCTACGATCACGAACTTGGGTATAATCCGTCTGCCATCTGAACCTGCTCTATGATAAGTAGGTTTTATACCTACTTATCTAATATCTGTTACTTGAATTGGTTGCTCAAACTCATGTTTTTTAGTTACTTTTCATGCATTTTGTGTTCATTTTGTAGATTATATGCTTGGGTATGAAAAGAAAAGAAAAAGGCGACTATTGGCATGAAAAAGCAAGGGAAAGCAATTCGGACATCTTTTAGACCAAAATACGCAATCAAATACAAGAAGGGAAGATTGAAGGACTTTTAACACCAAGTTGGATGCATGTTTTTGGCTTGGAACTTGGAGTTATTGCAGATCTACTTCTTAGCTTTTCGGAACATCTTGAACTGTCCCAATCGGAGTTCGGATGCAAGACTTATGGCCTTTTCATCAACAAAGATCAAAGCTAAAAGTTGTCATGCTTGCCATTTACATAGCATCTACTTCAAGCCCAATTTTCACCATGATCCAATCCGATTCTGTCAATTCTCAAAGAATGAAAGATATAGATCTCGTTGATATATTCGATTTGATAGGTGGCGGGGCTCGTAACTCCTCCTGGATCAAAAGTTATGGTCGTTTTACCAAAGAACACTTCAACAGAAAAAGGACCCCCGCCGGGGTAGGCTTTCTCTTCATAAAACCCGCACCGGGGCGGGGGTACTAGCTATAAAATAGAACCCTAGCCCACTGGGGCGGGCCTATTTAGTGTATAAACCCCCGCGGGGGCGGGGGTACGCGCAGAAAAGTCATTTTTTGTCCGAATTTGAGTTCGAGAAAGATTGGTTCGATCCGATTGACTCAAGAACTTCCAAGAGGACTTAAAGACATAAAAAGAGACTTATAAAAGGAGGAGAATCACAAGGATTAGAGGCTACTTTTGGAGGATTCCATTAGATTAGATTACAGTAGATTAGATCAAAACCCTAGTTCTTATTAGATTTGGAGATTGAAGTAACTTGGAGACCATTGAAGATTCAAAGTAGGAGCAAGGAGGGAGCTTCAAATCTACAGACAATAGATTCTATCTTCTCGTCTTCTTCTATCTTTGTATTTTATTATTTATTCAATTGTGGATTCTTAGTTTTAATTCAATAATCATGAACTAATTCTTTGTTTGAGATTACAATGGATCTTATTGTGTAGTTTATTTTAATATGCTTTGCTATCAATTATTATGTTCTATTGTGAGGATTGTCTATTGTGATTTGAACTTAATTGCTTAATTGCCTAACTAACAATTACCGTGATAATCTATAAGAACTCGAGAGATGAAGTATAGATTTAGATCTGATCATGATAGCATGTGTTTGTGATTTCTGCATAGATGGAATTCATAATTCGTGTTTAGGATACATATATGTCTTTACGCTATATGTAATCTTATAGAGAACTTGTGCTTTAAATTCTTTTTACTTGTAATTCACATAGAGATATAGTGGATTAGTTAATTAGAGTGTCTTGCTTAATTCTATCATCTGTGGATTTAAGTGAGTATGAGTATTATGCATCGAGAGGTGATTTTATCTGCTTTAGTGTTCTTGATTAACAATTCAGAATAGAAAGTAATTGATGAGAAGTGTGTTAACTTAAATGAAGCAATAAGTGAAGTTGTGATCTTAAATCTCCGTAATCTGATTTTTAATTAGTAGTAATTAGAATTAGTGTAATTAAATAATTTAATTTATATAATTTGAAATTCATTCGTTTAAATAAGATTGAGTTGGTGACGGGTTAGTACTTGGTAATTTTTATTAAACAATTCCTCGTTGGAACGATACTCCACTTTCACTTTATTACTAGTTGACCATGTATACTTGCGTGTTGTGCGTAACTAGATTTTACCCAACAAGTTTTTTGCGTCGCTGCCAAGGAATTAGTTTAATATTTTTTTTGCCAATATTAGCTTCAATCAAATTAGTCTTAATTTAAACATTTTTTTTATTTTTAATTCTCTTCCTATATTTCTCTCTTTTCAGGTACCATGGATGACTTTGCGTATCAATGGCCTTATTCGAATATGACTCTGCCAAGGGACACATGAATTGATGGACTCAATGCCTTTTCTGCATTATCAGCACAACTTGAGACACTTTCGAGGCGGTTGGACGTTGTTGTAGCCCAACGTATTCGAAAGATAGCAGTTACGTGTAATTATTGTGTTGGTAATCATCTGAGTCATCAATGCACCATCAGTTTTGGGTCGGTCCAGTATGGGGGTAATTACCTCAACCAGTATGCATATGATAATTATCATCAAGTTTGGGGGTATCACCCGGATTGTTCATGGAGATACAACTATCAAGACCAATACTACGCTCCAAATCCAACATACACACCAGAATTCTCATATCCACATCCATTGCCACAAGAAGAAAAGTCAAATTTGGAGGAATTATTGTCAAAGCTCATAGCAAACCAAGAGGAAAGGATGATGAGTCAAGAAATATCAAGCCATAATTTTCAGAACCAAATGGAACAACTCATCATTACTTCAACCCATGGTCCTCAATACATGGATTCCAAAACTGAGACAGATAATTCAAGGTTAGAGGAATTGTTGTCCAAGTTCATAGTATCAAATGAGGAGAGGAGGATTAATCAAGAGCGGTCAATTCAGAATCAAGAGATATCAATTCAAAATCTGTAGAACTAGATAGATCAAATGCTCAAAGCCTTGAACAACTGTCCTCAAAACAATTGGTGTTATGACGAAGATTTCGAGATTGATGAAGTGCCCGAGCCAAATCTATAACTGGAAGAGACACGAGATGTTGAAAAAAAGGAGACAAGTGGGGATAATGAAAATAAGGCCAGTGAAGAACTAACTATGAGTACCAACGAGGATGAGCCGATGTTATTAGTGCCCCAAGTTCCTTCTCCGCCAAAGATCAAGGGTCCAGTTACATTTGCAAAATCGTGCCCGCTTGGTAGCCATGTCGTCGGCAAGGCTCTTTATGACATGAGAGCTAGTACAAATGTAAAGCCATGGTGGGATGAAGAGGAGAAGATAGACGAAGAACCCATGGTGTGTGACAAACTTTCATTCCCCAAAGTGATCACATACACAATGGAGAAAACACCTAGCTGTGGGACGTTCTTGATTGAGATCATACCAAATCAGAGAATGCTAGGTGACTTTGATGCATTGGCCATCACAAATGGGAACCTACCAAAAGCTATATTATCTCCAATGGATGGAGGGTTCCTTAATTATCGAAGAGGAATTGGATAGCATTGACCTGACAAAGTCAGGCTGAAAGACTGTAATTCAATCGCTAACTGGGAGGCAACCCAGGAATTTTTATATTTATATGCTTTACTAGTTTATTTAGTAGATAGGAATTAATTTGCTGATTAAGTTCTCTTACCAATCCAAGTGCTATTATAATCCATGTTGTCTTTCTTAATTGTAGGTATTGGAGGTTCAATGGACATGCAAAAGATTTTGAAAAGGTTATTCAAGTCAAATTCAAGTGTGGTGCCCAATTTGTTCCATGTGCCTAACCTATTCTCCAAACTTAGCAGACAAGGAGGAGGATTGATATATTTTTAGGGAAGTCCTCTGCTTTACTTTTTTTTATTTTAGCCATTGAGGACAATTTCTAGTTTAAGTTTGGGGGGGGGGGCATTTTAGTGTCATATTGCATATAGTTAGTTACTTATATTGTAGTTCGTATAGTTACATTTAGTTTTTACATTTAGTTTCTTGATTTTTTTTAAAAAAAAATTGAAAAATTAGTAGTTAGTTTACTATGTTTATATAACATTTAGTACATCTTGCATGAGTCCAGCTGTTTGATATTTACAGTTTATTTTGGCCAATGATGATATTGGAATTGGGTAGACAAGTATAGTACTAACTATTAGAGTTTTGATGTGATTTCTTTTTCTGAATTGAGTCTTTTTCTGTTTGAAACTAGTATAATAAGGATATCACAGTAAAAACAACTTGTTGATTGATTGAGTTTAAATTGATACATAATGGGATTCTAAAGGATAATGCTAGTTTGAATGAAAGAATGACAACAATAAGTAGTGATGACTAAAGTTAGACAAGAACCTAAGTTTGGGGGAATATTTGGGGTATATAAGCTATAAAAAATAAGAAAAAGAAAAAGAAAAAGTATAAATAAACACCGTGGCGTGCTTGTCTAGTTTTGTAGCCTTTGTTACTTGAGTAAGTAAGCCCGAGGGGATTGTCTTTACACCTAGCACCCTAAGGTCTCAATGGTCTGGGAGTCGTTGGTCAAAAGCTCGTTCAGGTAGCATTGAAAAGCCTAAGGGAATAAGACATTGCATAGCTATGTGTATAAAAAAAATGAATAAAACGGGAAATAAGAACAAAAAGCCCTCGTAGATGAAAAATAAAGCACAAGTATCCCATGTTGACCCTCGATATTAGTAATTGTTTGATTTTAGTTGGATCTAGCTTATTTTTGGATTTCTTGAGTTTACACTGTATGATGCCTTCGAAGACACTTGTTATGTGTTAAATTTGATTTTATATCAGTTAACATTGTTGTGGAGCATACATGCACTATATTAATGATAACAGTCTAAGATTTGATGATTGATTGGGAAGTTAATGATTTGTTTTGATATGATGTATTATCGTGTTTACTTGATTTTTCTAAGGCCGGTTGAATAGACTTATTTCTGTCATTACTGCTGGATTCGTAGGCATGTAGATTAGTTACATTGCATAGCATTGTTGTTTTATGTTTTTACTTGAGGACAAGCAAATGTTTAAGTTTGGGGGTATTTGATAAGTAAGTTTTATACCTACTTATCCGGTATCTATTACTTAAATTAGTTGCTCAAACTCATGTTTCTTAGTTACTTTTCATGCATTTTGTGTTCATTTTGTAGATTATATGCTTGGGTATGAAAATGAAATAAAAAGGCGACTATTGGCATGAAAAACCAAGGGAAAGCAATTCGGACATCTTTTGAACCAAAATACGCAAGTAAATACAAGAAGGGGAGATGGAAGGACTTTTAACACTAAGTTGGATGCATGTTATTGGCTTGGAACTGGGAGTTTATTGTAGATCTACTTCTTAACTTTTCGAAACATCTTGAAACGTCCCAATCGGAGTTCGGATGCGAGAGTTATGGCCTTTTCATCAACAAAGATCAAAGTTAAGAGTTGTCATGCTTGCCATTTACATAGCATCTACTTCAAGCCCGATTTTCACCTTGATATAATTCGAATTTGTCAATTCTCAAAGAATGCAAGTTGTAGATCTCGTTAATATCTTCGATTTGATAGGTGGCGGGTCTTGTAAATCCTCCTAGATCAAAAGTTATGGCCCTTATACCAGAGGACACTTCAGCAGAAAAAGGACCCCTGCCTGGGCGGGCTTTCTCTTCACAAAACCCCCGCCGGGGTGGGGGTATCAGCTATAAAACAGAAACCTAGCCCGTCAAGGTGTGACTATTTAGTGTATATACCCCCGCGGGGGCGGGGGTACGCGCAGAAAAGTCATTTTTTGTCCGAATTTGAGTTTGAGAAGGATTGGTTCTATTCGATTGACTCAAAGACTTCCAAGAGGACTTAAAGACATAAAAAGAGACTTATAAAAGGAGGAGAATCACAAGGATTAGAGGCTAGTTTTGGAGGATTCTATTAAATTAGATTAGAGTAGATTAGATCAAAACCCTAGTTCTTATTAGATTTGGAGATTGAAGCAACTTGGAGACCATTGAAGATTCAAAGTAGGACCAAGGAGGGAGCT
The DNA here is from genome assembly GCA_016801055.1 of Panax notoginseng. Classification (NCBI taxonomy): domain Eukaryota; kingdom Viridiplantae; phylum Streptophyta; class Magnoliopsida; order Apiales; family Araliaceae; genus Panax; species Panax notoginseng. The sequence goes on along the minus strand of CM029015.1, from coordinate 154,111,635 downwards.
TCAAATCTACAGACAATAGATTCTATCTTCTCATCTTCTTCTATCTTTGTCTTTTATTGTTTATTCTATTGTGGATTCTTAGTTTTAATTCAATAATCATGAACTAATTCTTTGTTTGAGATTACAATGGATCTTATTGTATAGTTTATTTTAATATGCTTCGCTATCAATTATTATGTTCTATTGTGTGGATTGTCTATTGTGATTTGGACTTAATTGCTTAATTACCTAGCTAACAATTATCGTGATAATCTATATGAACTCGAGAGATGAAGTATAGATTTAGATCTGATCATGATAGCGTGTGTTTGTGATTTCTGCATAGATGGAATTCATGATTCGTTTTTAGGATAGAGATATGCCTTTACGCCATATGTAATCTTATAGAGAACTTGTGCTTTAAATCTATTTTAATTGTAATTCACATAGAGATATAGTAGATTAGTTAATTAGGGTGTCTTGCTTAATTCTATCATATGTGGATTTAAGCGAGTATGGGTATTATGCATCGAGAGGAAGTTTTATCTGCTTTAGTGTTCTTGATTAACAATTAAGAATAGAAAATAATTGATGAAAAGTGTGTTAACTTAAATAAAACAATAAGTGAAGTTATGATCTTAAATCTCCATAATCTAATTTTTAATTAGTGGTAATTAGAATTAGTGTAATTAAATAATTTAATTTATATAATTTGAAATTCATTCGTTTAAATAAGATTGAGTTGGTTACAGGTTAGTACTTGGTGATTTTTATTAAATAATTCCTCGAGGGAACGATATTCTACTTTCACTTTATTACTTGTTGATCACGTATACTTGCGTGTTGTGCGTAACTAGATTTTACCCAACACTCTACAATCGTATGGAATATATTGGTTACCAGAATGTCGATAGATTTTGAAATGAGATTGTTCTTTGATCAGCTTTATTGAAAACTTATTTACTCTTGGAAAGTTTTGAGACACCAACTTTAAGTTTGGAAACTGTGAGTAACACCAGCTAAAGTAACTCTCATCTTTATCAGTATATACCTTTAACTAGGGCATCCATGGGAAGAACCATCTCATCAGAAGATTATCAGGATTGTACAATATTGTAGTGCAATCTAACTCCATGTTTTTCAAGTTGTTAAACACATCATATGTAGTCATCCTTACAAATTTGAGTTGTTCGTTTCCATAGCTTATCCATCTTTCTGGTGGTACATCTGGTGGTTCATCAAAGACTTCCACCACTATTCTTCTGCGAACTCTTGCTGGAGAGAGAACATGATAGTATGTTGATCCCTCCGATTCCTGATCTGTAGAACTAGAATCCTTTTCCATCTCTTTACCTTCTGAGCTTGAATTGGAGTTAGACCTGTGTAGACTTCCTTCAACGGACTCATCAGTTTGTTCTTTTATTTGATCATCATGCTTTTTATCAGGGCTGGTCTTTGCAGACTTACTAGCCTCTTATGGCTCTACAGTTTTGAGCCTTTTACTGCTAGCCTTTGCTGATATGTTCTTCCTTTTTCTCTTAGCATCTTCTTCCTTAGATTCAGCCTCATCATCACAGATCTAAATTATCTTTGGAAACATTTCTCCCCTTTTTGAAACTTTTTAAGCAATCAGTCTGTTGCTCTTCTTTCTTCTTGGGGGTTCAGCTTCAGGAGTTTTAGACTCTTCTTCTTCCTCAAATTTTGAAGCCTCTGAATCATCAGATGAACTTCTTTAATGTTCAGCGACAGTAGGAGCAGATCCTTCTTCATTAGACTCAACGTCTTTTGAACCATCAGATGAACTTGTTGGGACTTTAGCAGTAGGAGATGCAGTTGTTTTAGCTTTCAAACTTTCTTCATCAGTAGAGTTGCTACTCTGAGTGTTAGCCATAGGACTTGTACATTCTTCTTCATCACCAGATGTAGCTATTCCTTTCATAGATTCAGCTTTCTCCTTCTTGGATTCAACTTCTTCTTCATTGCTTGACTTGCTCCTTGAGGGTTCATCCTTGAAGCTCTCAGTTCCCTTCTCATTTTCTGACTCTACGTTTTCTCTTTCTTCTTGAGTAGATAAACTTCTTTGTGGAATTGGTTTGGATTTCTTCATCACCTTAGTTTTCTTCCTTGGTGGCCTCACAGATTTGGACTCAGGGATGTCTGAATCTTTAGTGAATGATAACTCCTCCTTTTTCATAGCACTTGCCTTCCTTTTCTTCGCAGTGTTTTTGCTAGTGCTGCCATACATTGTCAGCTTTTTGTTCTCCATTGGATTCTTCTTCCAATTTGCAAATAGCTGAGTAGTCATCACTTTATGGCTATTAAGGGCTTCACCTTCATCCTCCTTAATTTTATTCTTTAGCTTCTTCTTCAAAATGATACTCAATAGCCTTCCATGGAAAACCTTTGTGAGGGGTCCTATTAACCTTTTCTTCTATTCCTTATCCAGCCATTTGGACATTTGGTCAAGTAGGACAACTCTAAAATTGATACGCTTCTTCAGAACTATTGCAGACATGATCTTTAGCTATTGATCACTCACAGTGTCATGTGCAGTGTCTTTGCATAGGATACATTTGCCCACTATCTCTGCAAGGAACTCAAATTCTTCAGGAAACTCCTTTTTCTTCATGTCCTTCAGACTGAGATTTCTTTTGTACTTCATACTCTTCTTCGCTTGTTCAGTGTTGATATCACCAAGGCTTTTCAGACCTAGGTCAGGAAAACCTAAACATTGATTGATGTCAGAAGATTTCAGCTTCAGAATCTGACCTTTGACCTTGGTAGAAAGGGTTCCAAAATTTATGGTTGCGTTGGAGTGAAATTCTTTAGCCAGGTTAACATATATTCGAGTGTTTGACTCAAGACATTCTGAGAATCCAGCCTTCTTCACAAGTTCAAGAATATTACTGAACTTCTTCTCAGATTTCTCAAACGTCTTGGTTTCGAGGTTAATGCGAGTGATTACTCGCCAATCTGCCATTTGAAGAGTTCAAAGTATATGGGTATTTAACTTCAGGAGTCTTATGAGAGATAGTTGAATGCAATTTGGGCGAAGCATGATGTTTAATGGATTCAGGCTTTGAAGAGGATTTTAGGGTTTGAAAAAGAAAAGGAGGGAGAGAGATTCGATAGCTTCTGATAACTATTTGGAGATTTTGAATTTGTCTTTATGACAGTGCCTTTCAACTCTGCATAACCTGTGATGTGTCAACCAACCATTGGTTGCACGATGCCCAGTAAGAATGTGACATCCCCAAATCCAGGTACTTCCATTCCCACATGGTTTGGTGTTCACTATACAAACAACAAATATCTATCTACGCATAATAAATGCAAACCATGCAATAGGTAGAAAAAAATCCTCCCCTTATGGGGTTATAACATCTGAATAATAAATACAATCTCAGGTCATACTAACCTTAAACATCTGTGCGGCAACGTAAATAAATAATAAGTCTTAAACAACATTAACATAAGTCTTAACACATAAATTCAACATCACATAAACAACGAGTCTTCATCACTTATTAATCTTGCCCTTGCCTTTGCTAGTAGAAGGTTCGTCTGTTCTTTCGTTCTTAACTGCAATGTTATTATTCGTAAGAGTGAGCACAATTGCCCATAAGTATAATAATGAAAGTAACTATATAATAACATGCGAGTGAATCAAGACGTCTGAAATAAAGCTCAACTTTTGAATCAAGAATGAATAACAAGAATCAAAAGAAATCTGAGGGTCATAAGACCTTGAACTATGTCCTAGGTTATCAAGGGTTATACTTGAAACCTTTAACAATCATAAGACTATGGACTCTTCTTCTCGTACTTAGGGGGATCAGCCCTCAGTACCATACTGTGCACAATATCTTAACGCTAACGCATAAGTAATCCCCTATACAGGGTTGTTCATCTCAATTTGACATTAGAGTCCGCACCAAAGGAAGTTTGGTTTGGATAATTCATCAAGGGTTCTGAAATTTAGAACGCTCATCAACTATGGACTAGTCGAATCAATAAGGGTTCGCTAGTTTAACAAGGTTCAACAATAAATGGTATTTAAATTGAATAACAATCTCAAGAGGTATACAATAGAACAAGTATTGTGTAAGACCCCAACTTTTATAAATAAAGATGAATTTTCTATAATTATCATTTTTGAATATTATGGAGTTAATTTGATATAATGTTATAGTTGTGGGTAATATTTATAAATTTTACAAAGTACGCAAGTTGTTATATAATATTCGATTGGTCGGGGAATATTCGTTTTAACATTGAATATTCGTACAATGGCACAATCATTGGTGGACCCCACAACGGAATTATTGTCGGATTGAGAAAACGACAAAAATATTTAATTAAAAATAACGGCGGAAGTTTTACTATTGATACTGTTGAACTACTCGGTAGTAAAAGTACAGTAATATGTGTGGTTGTATAGTAGCACACGGTATTGATTATTAATGCTTATGTGAGAAGTCACTCAGTTTGATTCAATTATTGTCAGTTAATAATATGAATTATTTAGCGATAATGAAGTTTTGTTTTATTCGTATTATTAACGTAATAAAATAGAAACATCTTTTTTATATAAAACAGAATACTTTATTAAAGTTATTCTATAAATAGAATATATTATATTTTATTTAAAAGATTTTTCTTTAATTATGGACCGTCAGATTAAAGTAAATCAATCTGGACCGTTCATGGATTAGTTACTATGCAGTCCATTCTTCTATAAATAGCAGCTCATTCCTTCATTATTTCTTACAAATTCACTGAACTCTAGAGAGAGAAACTATAGAGAGAGAGAAGAAAAGTATTCTGCTACTTAACTACTTCCTTATTTCAGTTCTTCTTTAAAACGGTAAGGGGTGTTTTTCTTTCTTATTCATGAAGAGAATTTTTGTTATTCTATTTCTTATTATTCTGTTGGAATAACCTGTATACGCGGTCTACCCTATACTTGGTGACATTCTTCTATTATTCTGTTGTAACATCATGTCTGTGTGTTTTACACCGGACCTGGTTCTGTTTTTATTATTATTCTATTGGAACATCCTGTCTGTGTGTTTTACACCGGACCTGGTTCCATTATTTATTATTCTGTCAGAATATCCTGTCTGTGCGTTTACGCCGGACCTGGTTCCATTATTTATTATTCTGTTAGAATAACATGTCTGTGCAGTCTATCGCATGCCGGGTGATTTCTTTTGTTATTTCATTCTTTATTATACTCAGTTGGTTAAGTTTTAACTTCTATACTCCATGAAATTAGTGGAATAACCTTGATAATTTCGTTTCATCCAGTATCTTTTCATGAAAATATTATTCTAAGCATTCTTGAATTTTACTCCACAAAGAAGTATCATGTTGACAATTTGGACGTTGTTAATTCTTGGATAAATTAATTCTTGAAATTGTTTTATTGAATTCTTATATCATTGTCATCATCCTCATGTTTATAAAATGCTGAAAGTCATCTGTGGCCTGTAGTGCATAGATGGACTTGGTATGATTATGACCAGGGATTATTCGGTATAATCATGACCGTAATGTTACAAATGATGCGGTAAAAGTCCTCATTGGCCCGTAGTGCATTGATGGACAGTTGTTGGCATGATCATGACCATTAATGAGTACACAAATATTCTTGACCCGTAGTGCATGGATAATTATGGTCGTGATACTAAAGAATATCCTTAGCCGTAGTGCAGGGGTGATTCGATGATGTGGATTATTTTATTAAGCTGAGCCCCAGCGATAACAGTGTTGAAAAACCTTTTAAATCATAGAAGATAGTAAATTTTATTCTCTACTTGACTCTTTTAATGGATTGCTTGTTCCGCTGCAGTTAAACTTGATGTTCGTTATATTTTATCAGTTTAACACTGTTGAAGGCTAATGATAATTTATTCTGCATTATCTTAGTCAAAATATTTCTTACTGGGCTAGTTGAGCTCACTCTTTCTTTCACTGTTCTCTTCAGGAAATGAGAATATAGCTAGGACAAGTCAGGGAACAGAGTGATGGACCAGATGATAGTATTAGTAGTCCTCACTATTCTGTTAAATAGTGTGACAATAATTGTAATGAGGACTCCTTTTGAGTTTGTATAGTCTCTAGTAGACAATAATTGTATTCAAACTCATAGTTATGTTTTGTCGTATTGTACACGACAGTTGTATTAGTAAGTTATATTTGTATTCTGTACCATGTATCTGACGACCCAAGATGGGTGATGTATACCTAATTTTGGGGGCGTCACAGTTGGTAGCAGAGCTTAAGGATATGATCCTTGGCTAAGATGTGAGAATAGAACTAGGAGGGGAGAGACGGGGAATTTCTTCGCTAGTATGACCTAGCTAAGTTTATTTACATGGTATTTAATTGGTCGGTCAGAATATAATGATAATATATGACATATCAATTAACTTTTATGGCAGGATCTGAAAATGGCATCTGAGAATGTTGAGAATAGCACTGGAGCACATGCGACTGTTGATTCACCACATATCAATAATCAGGATAATGTGCATCAGGAAGGTGACAATCCTCATGCAAACAACAACACTGACCAGATGATGAATGATGGAATGTTCAGAAGCTTTATGCAGTTCATGCAACAGCATGCGAGAGCGGCTCCTGTCCAAAATGTAGGTGAAAACACTGAAAACTCTCGGACGGTCACCGCTAAATAGTTCAAGGAGCTGGGACCACCGGAGTTTAAGGGAGAGCCAAAACCACTTATAGCGGAAATATGGATAAAGCAGATCACCAAGATATTTGATGTCTTGGGATGCTCTGAGGAGCAAAAGGTTCCCTTTGCCGCCTTTATGTTGCGAGGAGAGGTAGATTACTGGTGGGAATCGATTAAGCGTACTTAACCTGCCGCACTGAAGATGTCTTGGGAGAAGTTCCAAGAGCTGTTCAATGACAAATACTTTCCCGAAAGTGTTCGTCACATGAAGGAGGTGGAGTTCATCAAATTAGAGCAGAATAATATGACCGTGTCGCAGTATGAGGCTAAATTTACTGAGTTGTCCCGGTTTGCGTCTCACTTGGTGGATAATGAAGAGCGAATGACGCGAATGTTTTTGCGAGGTTTGAAACCTGAGATACCTCAACGTCTTATTTCTCATAAACTGTGTTTGTATTCAGATATTGTGAATAGGGCTCAGTTAGTGGAGCGCGATAATGAGTCAACGCAACCAAAAGAGAGTAGTCGGCAAAATGATAATACTAGTGAAAGCAGTCATCGAAGCGGTGACAACAAGCGTGGAGGGAATCAATAGGCCAGAAATGGTAACCACTTCGGTGGTAATCAGGGCCAAAACAATAAGAATGGTCATTTCAAGAAGAGGAGATTCAACAATGATGGAAAGACGTCAGCACCAGCACCCGTTGTTAAGGAAGGAGAACGACTACCTATCATATATTTCAAATGCGGAGGGGAAGGGAACATCAGTCCAAACTGCGCGATGCCATCTAAAGCATGTTATAATTGTGGAAGAGAATGTCATTTAGCTCGATTTTGTCATTTACCAAAAACAAGTTCAGCTAGGATGGAGACACCAAAGGCCGTCCCAGAAAAGTCAAAACCGATAGTGCAAGGGAGAGCGTTTGTTGTGACCTCCCAGAAAGTAAGGAACCCGAATGAGGTTATCACGAATAAGCTTATCATAAACTCTATCGAAGTCTATACTTTATTTGATACCTGTTCTACCCTTTCTTTTATTTCTCCTACTTGCGCTCATCGATTAAATTTGACTCCGGAGAAATTAGACTTTGACTTATCCGTTAAAACTCCATTGGGAGAAACCTTCATTACATCTACGGTTTATAAGTCTTGTTTGGTTCAAGTTGGTACCCACACATTACCTGTCGATCTTATTTCATTAAAAATACTTGCATTTGACGTGATTCTAGAGATTGATTGGTTAACTACTCATCATGCAAAAATTGATTATTTTCGTAAGGTTGTTAGCTTTCATATTCCTAATCGACCTATTATGCGAATTCAAGCAACCAAACCATTAAAATCAATCGTTGTCATCTCAAGCCATAAAGCTATTCGTTTATTAAAAAATGAATGTCAAGCTTTCTTAGCTCATATCACGGATCTAAACAAAAATACGTCAGTTTTGAATGATATTTCTATTGTTAATAAATTCCCTGACGTATTCCCTGAAGAACTTCCTGGCCTACCCCCAGAGCGTGAAATTAAATTTTGTATCGACCTTGAACCCGGTACAAAACCCATTTCCAAAGCCCCATATCGAATGGATCCTATTGAACTTCAGGAGTTAAAGATTCAACTATAAGAATTGTTAGACATTGGCTTTATTCGTCCTAGTACTTCTCCTTGGGGTGCTCCTGTTCTATTCGTGAAGAAGAAAGATGGAAGTATGCGACTTTGTATTGATTATCGAGAGTTGAATCATGTCACCATCAAAAATAGGTACCCATTGCCACGTATTGATGACCTGTTTGACCAATTGCAAGGAGCACAATTCTTTTCAAAGATCGATCTTCGTTCTGGATATCATCAGCTGAAGGTTAGAACTGAGGATATTCCAAAGACGGCTTTCAGAACTCGGTACGGGCGTTATGAATTTATAGTCATATCCTTCGGATTGACTAATGCTCCTGCTGCCTTCATAGATATGATGAACCGGGTATTCAAGAAATATTTGGATCACTTTGTGGTCGTATTTATTGATGACATCCTTATTTATTCCAAAAGCCATGAAGATCATGAGCAACACTTGAGGCTGGTACTCCAAAAGCTTCGTGAATACAAGCTTTATGCCAAGTTGAAGAAATGCGAGTTCTGGCTAGAGGAGGTAGCATTCCTTGGGCACGTAGTATCAAGTCGTGGAATATCTGTTGACCCGGCAAAGATTGAAGCTATTCAAAGCTAGGAGCAACCCAAATCAGTGACCGAAGTACGTAGCTTTCTTGATTTAGCTGGTTATTATCGGAGATTCGTGGAAGGATTTTCTCGAATCGCTACTCCATTAACTCAGCTGATTCAGAAAGATACAAAGTTCGGTTGGAGCGAAGAATGTGAGAAGAGTTTTTAAGAACTCAAGCGGAGACTCATTTCATTACATGTTCTAACAATACCATCTGGTTCGGAGGGATTTGTCATCTACAGTGATGCTTCGAGCAAAGGGTTGGGATGCATTCTCATGCAACATAGAAAAGTCATAGCCTATGCAACAAGACAACTCAAGAAATATGAGAGGAATTATCCTACTCATGATCTAGAGTTGGCAGCTGTTGTCTTTGCACTTAAAATTTGGAGGCATTACTTGTATGGGGAGAAGGTGAAGATCTTTACGGATCATAAAAGCCTCAAATATTTCTTTACTCAAAAGGAACTCAACATACGACAACGACGTTGGCTTGAACTATTGAAAGATTATGATCATACCATTCAATACCATCCTGAGAAAGCGAACGTGGTAGCTGACACATTGAGTAGAAGATCATATGCAAGTACGAGTGCGATATTGTCAACACAAAGGCCCATTTTGTGTGACTTACAAAGGATGGAGATAGAGTTAAAGACTCCAGGGACCCATGTGATGATGGTGAATATACGAGTAGAACCAACTTTAATCGATAAAGTTAAAGCTGCTCAAGCTACAGACCTGGAGCTGATGCGTATGAGGAAGAAAGTTCAAGAAGGTGCTATGCCAAAAGCAAGAATCGATGAAGAATGAATACTTTGATTCAACTCCAGACTTTGTGTTCCTAACAACCCTGATTTAAAGTATGAAATCATGATGGAGGCGCACAACACACCGTTTGCAATCCATCCTGGAAGTACCAAAATGTATCATGATCTTCGTCATACATTTTGGTGGAGCAATATGAAGAGAGAGATAGCGCTGTTTATCTCGAGGTGTCTAACTTGTCAACGAGTCAAAGTGGAGCATCAAGTACGAAAAGGTCCATTACAACCACTTAAAATTCCAGAATGGAAGTGGGAGCACAATACCATGGATTTTGTTACCGGTCTTCCTAAGGTTTCTCAAGGTATAGATGCGATTTGGGTCATTGTTGATAGATTGACCAAGTCTGCTCATTTCTTACCGATACGAGAAACTTATACACTTGAACGTCTTGCTCGTATGTACATAAACGAGATTGTAAGACTGCATGGTATGCCAGTATCCATAGTTTCTGATCAAGACCCAAGATTCACTTCACGATTTTGGGTTAGTTTACAAAAAGCTATGGGCACGGATTTACGATATAGTTCGGCATATCATCCTCAGACGGACGGACAATCAGAGAGGATTATTCAAACTCTAGAAGATTTATTAAGACTCTGTGTCCTTGACTTCAAGGGAAGTTGGGACAAGTTCTTACCATTGGTGGAGTTTTCCTACAACAACAGTTATCAAGCAAGTATTGGCATGGCTCCATTCGAAGCATTGTATGGAAGAAAATGTCGTTCTCCAGTATGTTGGGATGAAGTGGGTGAAGCAACGTTGTTGGGATCGGAGTTGGTACGTATGACTATAGAAAAGATTCAAACGATCCAACAACGTATAAAAACCTCACAAGATCGATAAAAGAGTTATGCTGATCTTCATCGAAAGGACGTGAAATTTGATATAGGAGATCATGTGTTCTTACGTGTTGCTCCATGGAAAGGAGTTACGAGATTTGGAAAGAGAGGAAAGCTCAATCCTCGATTCATCGGTCCATTTTTAATCCTCGATCGAGTAGGAACTGTGGCTTATAGACTCGCTTTACCGCCAAGTATGTCTCGTGTTCATAACATTTTTCACATATCCATGTTACGTAAATATGTGGAAGACCGGAACCACATTATTGAGTTAGAACCGGACGAAATAGCGGAGGATTTGACGTATGAAGAAGTTCCTGTTCAAATCTTGGATAAGAAGGAACATATTCTACGCTCCAAGGTTATACCTCAAGTCAAAGTTTTGTGGAGAAACCACGATGTTGAGAAAATGACTTGGGAGTTAGAATCTGAAATGAAATCAAGGTATCCTTACCTCTTCGACATACCAGGTACGTACCCTAATTTCGAGGGCAAAATTTCTTAAGAAGGGGAGGTTGTAAGACCCCAACTTTTATAAATAAAGATAAATTTTCTATAATTATCATTTTTGAATATTGTGGAGTTAACTTGATATAATGTTATAGTTCTGGGTAATATTTATAAATTTTACAAAGTACGCAAGTTGTTATATAATATTCGATTGGTTGGGGAATATTCGTTTTAACAGGGAATATTCGTACAACGGCACAATCATTGGTGGACCCCACAACAGAATTATTGTCGGATTGAGAAAACGACAAAAATATTTTATTAAAAATAACGGCGGAAGTTTTACCATTGATACTGTTGAACTACTCGGTAGTAAAAGTACAGTAATACGTGTGGTTGCATAGTAGCACACAGTATTGATTATTAATGCTTATGTGAGAAGTCACTCAGTTTGATTCAATTATTGTCAGTTAATAATATGAATTATTTAGCGATAATGAAGTTTTGTTTTATTCGTATTATTAACGTAATAAAATAGAAACATCTTTTTATATAAAATAGAATACTTTATTAAAGTTATTCTATAAATAGAATATATTTTATTTTATTTAAAAGATTTTTCTTTAATTATGGACCGTCAAATTAAAGTAAATCAATCTGGACCATTCATGGATTAGTTACTATGCAGTCCATTCTTCTATAAATAGCAGCTCATTCTTTTATTATTTCTTACGAATTCACTGAACTCTAGAGAGAGAAACTATAGAGAGAGAGAAGAAAAGTATTCTGCTACTTAACTACTTCTTTATTTTAGTTCTTCTTTAAAACGGTAAGGGGTGTTATTCTTTCTTATTCATGAAGAGAACTTTTGTTATTCCATTTCTTATTATTCTGTTGGAATAACCTGTATACGCAGTCTACCCTATACTTGGTGACATTCTTCTATTATTCTGTTGGAACATCATGTCTGTGTGTTTTACACCGGACCTGGTTTTGTTTTTATTATTATTCTATTGAAACATCCTGTCTATGTGTTTTACACCGGACCTGGTTCCATTATTTATTATTCTGTTGGAATATCATGTCTGTGCGTTTACGCCGGACCTGGTTCCATTATTTATTATTCTGTCAGAATATCCTGTCTGTGCGTTTACGCCGGACCTGGTTCCATTATTTATTATTCTGTCGGAATATCCTGTCTGTGCGTTTACGCCAGACCTGGTTCCATTATTTATTATTCTGTTAGAATAACCTGTCTGTGCGGTCTATCGCATGCCAGATGATTTCTTTTGTTATTCTATTCTTTATTATACTCAGTTGGTTAAGTTTTAACTTCTATACTCTATGAAATTAGTGGAATATCCTTGATAATTGCGTTTCATCCAGTATCTTTTCATGAAAATATTATTTTAAGTATTCTTGAATTTTACTCCACAAAGCAGTATCATGTTGACAATTTGGACGTTGTTAATTATTGGATAAATTAATTCTTGAACTTGTTTTATTGAATTCTTATATCATTGTCATCATTATCATGTTTATAAAATGTTGAAAGTCATCTGTGGCCTGTAGTGCATAGATGGACTTGGTATGATTATGACCAGGGATTATTCGGTATAATCATGACCGTAATGTTACAAATGATGTGGTAAAAGTCCTCATTGGCCCGTAGTGCATTGATGGACAGTTGTTGGCATGATCATGACCATTAATGAGTACACAGATATTCTTGGCCCGTAGTGCATGGATAATTGTGGTCGTAATACTAAAGAATATCCTTGGCCGTAGTGCAGGGGTGATTCGATGATGTGGATTATTTTATGAAGCTGAGTCCCAGCGATAACAGTGTTGAAAAACCTTTTAAATCATAGAAGATAGTAGATTTTATTCTCTACTTGACTCTTTTAATGGATTGCTTGTTCCGCTGCAGTTAAACTTGATGTTCGTTATATTTTATCAGTTTAACACTGTTGAAGGCTAATGATAATTTATTCTGCATTATCTTAGTCAAAATATTTCTTACTGGGCTAGTTGAGCTCACTCTTTCTTTCACTGTTCTCTTCAGGAAATGAGAATATAGCTGGGACGAGTCGGGGAACGGAGTGATGGACCAGATGATAGTATTAGTAGTCCTCACTATTCTGTTAAATAGTGTGACAATAATTGTAATGAGGACTCCTTTTGAGTTTTTATAGTCTCTAGTAGACAATAATTGTATTCAAACTCACAGTTATGTTTTGTCGTATTGTACACGACAGTTGTATTAGTAAATTGTATTTGTATTCTGTACCATGTATCTGACGAGCCAAGATAGGTGATATATACCTAATTTTGGGGGCGTAACATATTGTATAACAGATTCATACTTTGAAAAGATAATTACTCTTTAATATAACAAATCAAACTTGATTTAATAATGACAAGAATTGCTTGAAGTAATTTACAAACTTGAATAATGATAACAAGTAGGGTTGGGATACTTGCCTCGTGCGCAGATTACACTTTAATTAAACTCGTTCCTTGATTTAAATCCTACATATCATTTACATTTATAATACCAGTCAATTATAACGTACTAATCATCATAAGTTTATTCTTTTGTCTAAGTCGAATTTATGGCTATACTTAGTCAATTACTACACTTATTGTCAAAATTAAGACTTTACGAACAATAAGCTAACTAAACATTCAATCGTTCAATTCACACGTAATTGTGTTATGGACGTGTTAAGAATTTACTTTAACATCTCATTATATGTTTAACCTAATTTTATATTCATTAGGTTGAGTTACTATTACATTTCTATACTTGAACACTTAAAAGTTTGCATTTTTGGACATTCTGGAGAGTGGCGCTGCAACGCCACTTTTATACTTGTACTCGGCGCTGTGGCGCGATGGCGCTGTGGCCGGACTCTTGGCACTGCGGTGCGGGACTTCAGTTCTGGAGTTGGCGCCGCGGCGCGAAACTCCAGATTTTGATTCTCAGTTCGCGAAGAACACAGAGTTCAGCGAAATAAACACTACATGGTCATTAATTTCACCAATTTAACATACCCACATGCTAGAATTCGTATATAATCATTACCCAACATTTATAGAATGATTTTAACCCATTAAAACACATAATGACAGAATTAAATTATGTAAATTTCATTGTTCTTGATGTTCTTGAAGGTTTTGAACATAAATCATACAAATTAACACTGTGGATTCGTTATAACACCGAATCCGTTTATTTAAAGTTTGGTCTCTTCGTATCAACATGCATAATAACATACAAGTATAAATTTTATAAAACAATTTATGTTTGACGCATTAAAATCACGTATAAGGCCATATGGCCATATAACATACTCTGTAACTTTTGAAGCCATAATCATACGTTATAATATTATGAAATTGATGATATGGAAATATACAATATATATATATATATAACATGCTATACTACTCGAATCATTACACATATCCCTATAACACCATTTCCCAATTTAAAGAGACTTACAGAATGTAAGAAAGACATTTTTTTTATAAAAACTAAATGACGTAAACTATGAAAATTGGGTTGGAGAGAATTACCCAAAGCTTAGAGTGAGTTAATAGGAGATGAGTTCCTTCTCAACCCTTCTTTAATCACAATTCTCCCTCAAAACTTCTTAATCTCTCTCTGAATCTCTCTCTGTTTCCACGTTTCTAGACTTAGGCAATAATAAAAATGAAAGAGAAGACATATACTAAATAATTGAACTAACGCGTTGTGGTCATTTATCCAGTCATGGTTAACTGCCCTCAACTCCCATTAAGGCCATGTTTGGTTAGCAAGAATAGGTTTCAAAAACCATTTACTTTAATAAAACTTTTTATCATATAGTTTAAATAATGTCACACCCATTATAAATAAATCCAATATTTTATTTAATTTAATTTAAATAAAATATGATAATTTCTCATTAATTCACATAATCAAATAATTAAATTCTCATTTATTAATAATGTCAAATTATTAGATCTCTAATTAATTATTAATTTAATTAAAATAATATTAGGCTTATTAATTATTTCTTTTAATTCAATAAGCTCACATAAATACATACTTGAATAATAAATATTCTCCACATAAATATAACACATATAATTAAATTAATCTACCACAACTGCATCCATTAATTATTTAATCTAATAATTAATTCATCGAAAAATATTTATTTAATTCAATAAATATTAAAATTAAATTACAAAATTTTGTTTGTCAGAAAGAAATTGTAACTCCCCATAAACTGAATAGTTTTTCAGTTTTAATTTTCTTTTAAGAAAATAAGCATTACTGACGTAGATTGACAGTTGACTTTTTCAGTACATAGAGTAGCTTGATGAGGTAGCTATAGACTCTACGCTTTTCTTTGTCAACTCAACGATCGTCTTCTGAGAGATGCTTTAGCTAGTAATCTGTCACTAATCCTCATCTTGGAGTTGTATGGCTTAACCACTGATGTGTCCCAAGAGAGTTCGGGCATTGACATTTTGAGCTGACTTTTCACAATGTCTTTTCGAACGGTATTTGTAACTTCCCTCCACACGATCTGAATAGTGGGACACATATTGAGTTCTCTTGAGCTCCATAATCTTAAATGGTGTGGAAAATACTGATATGCTTTTAGCTCCCCATGAGCTAATGTATTCTTTAGAAAGACTGTGATCGTTGAGGCTGTTCTACGATCGTTGAGTTTACTACTGATCATACTCTACGATTATTGTTTATCCTGGTCCTTGTGATGAACTTTGACTTTGTATTCCTTCTAGGTTAAGGTAGCTTAGGAAGGGCCAACCTCTTAGATTGAAGTAAGGGTCAGGTTTGTCCGTGAGGCACTTATCAGAAGGATTGTATATACTTGGTGGTAACAATGACATCACATTGGTCTTCTTTGCTTAAGAGTTTACTTACCAACTCTGGACATTCTTTGGTGTTGGTATTTGTTTAGGCGGCAATCGTGGTGTCATCATGCTCTTACACTACGATTACTGAGACTGATCGAAAGTGCTCCACAATTTGGGTGGTTGGTTGATATGGTTATCAGTAGCACGTTTTGAGACGTTACTACTGACTATGGATCTTCATTTGGTTCATCAGTCACAGAGTTTTGGGACTCTTTAACTGGAACATTTCTATTTGGATAATTCATCATGAAGGATTCAACTTCAATGTGTTCCTGATTAGTTTTGGCATTGCTAGACTTCAGCATGTTGTTGCTCCCATAGTTGATACCTCCGTCTTGAACTGGCTTCTGCATATCTATCCTTACAAGGTCACCTTTGTACTTTTCCTTCTAACTGGAACCTTTTGAACTGATCTGGTATTTTTATGATTAAATCAATTTCATTTGATTCGTAGAGTACTTTCGAACTGGTCACTCTACTGTCTGCTGATCAGTTGCTACGAACGTAGGTTCTATCATTCAGATCTCTAGGATGTTCCCTTTGGAATGATAAGCTTTGCATGGATATAACCAGTAGATTTCTTTTTCCTTGTCATCAAGTAGTCGTTGCAGCATTCACCTTTGTTGGGTTAGCAAATCTGAACTCTACGATTGGTAGTGACTCTACAATCGAGATGAGTAAAGACTTCTTGATTTGTGGCTGCATTTTCCCTTCTTAGGCAATTGACCTTGCAGTTGTTTGAACCCTTGTGATTGAAGCTATCTGCTTTAGCATTCCTTGTGTGGTCAGATAGACCAAGTACCAGCAGGTTGGATAAAATTCTATTTTTGATACCCATGGTTAAATGGGTTCTGCTAGGTTAGTTTTCAAAATCCCTATTCCTCATATATTTAAATTTTCATCACATTGATCATCAACAATCATATTTATGCATGTATCCAATTTACATATGACATTTAATCATGCATGATGATGAGTGTGTGTAAGATTAATCACTTTAATAAGACACTCTTTTTCTTTGATGGTTTCATCATTTGCTTGGTTATGTTCACAGATTTTAAATGTTCACAGAGTGAGAATCAACTCTATCACTTATTTGTATCTGGCTGATTCATGGAGATGATCAGTTTCTACGAATCTTCAAGATACTCTTGTGGAACTGATCATACTCTATGTATTATCAAAAACCTAGAACATTGGTTTGTATATGCATACTAACCTTTCAGCAAGGATTACTCCACTTACGATTAATTAAATCTTGATATGCTTATGACCTATTTCAGACTTCTTTCAAGATGTTATCTTCAACCTAAAGCTTGGATGGAGAGAAAGTTTGTTAACAGTTGAGTTTCCAACCTTAGTGTACTTTCTATCTTCCCCTTTTTAGAAAGAGTATAATCTCTTGATAAAATACTATTATAGTACATAAGGTGATGCAACATGATGTACATATTTATATTAATGAGAAACTGTACCTTTCCACGGTCAGTTTCTTAACAGTCATTTATCTTGATATAATTAGGTTAGGTATTGATGTGCATATTTTTACATTCATTTTTGACAGCTTGTTGCTCCAATTTTCCTTCGATCAATCAGTCATAGTCTTGAAGATGTAAGCTAGAAAAATCTTGGCATCCTTAGTTCTTTGATAACCTTGAACCTCAAGGTTCATATCCAGCTACTGGTTAGCCAAGTACATATTTGAGAAATTCTTCTTTCTCCTTTGGATCTTAGCATATATGGCCTTTTATCTTTCAGATTGGTGGACGCTTGACTCTTTCCTGTTGATGCTTTTTCACCTCGCTTCTCTGGTCTTTAGACTATGAGATTGACTGTGGACAAGGATTGGTCTTGTTGCTATGGCATGGACCAATCTGAGCAGCTTCAGGTGTATATAAACATTTACCTGTACACATTATTTTCAACGTGTGAGCTCATCTATATTTACAAGTGACTTACTACTAAACTAAGTTTAGAACAATGTTTGTGCCTATGATCAGACTCAAAGCGATTAGCTTTTGAATATAGCATGAGAACCTGCTCTGATACCAATTGTTAGTTCCCATTAGGCACACAATAGATCTAGAAGGGGGGTTGAATATATCCTTTTTCAATTTCAAATACTTTTCATGTTTATTTTGTATTGCTAATGAATTAGCATATGACAACCATAAGAATCTTTTCAAGCACAACGGAATAAGCAAAAGATCCCCTTCATTAATATATTCATGATTATACATATATTGTTCGTAGAGTTAGTTAAGTTGTAAGTAGTTAAAACATACATAGCATTTATAGCAGTTAGGTACATAATGTAAATGACAGAAAGTAAATGACTGAATGTAAAAGACACAAGGGATTTTAAGTGGTTCAGAGACTCAAGCTCCTAATCCACTCTTTTACTTCAACAAGCAGGAATTCCACTAAGGTAGGGCATCACCCTGAATCACTAAGATTCCTTCAAAGCTAGTAGCCTTGGAACTTCAGTTCACTAAGAACTCTTCAAGCCCAACAGGCTTAGAACTTCTCTAGTTCACTAAGAACTCTTCAAGCCCAGCAAGCTTTGAACTTCATTTAGTCCCTCCAGACAAGACCCCTCAGGCCCTGGCTACTTGTTGTTGTTGGTGGTGGTGGTGGTGCTGAGCTGCTAAGATGTCTTGAAGCTTTAACATCTTTTGTACTTAACAGCTTGACGTTGTCCTCTTTGCATTTTTCGTAGAGTCTGGACCACCTCTTCTCTGGTGCAGCTGATCTTCATATTGTTCATCTCATCTCCATTCGATGTTAGATGTGCACCATTTAGGTTTGCTAAGTCTCTGAGCTTTTGGTAGACTTCGTCTGGCACTTAGCATTCTCTGAACCCTTCTTGAATGGTCTACAGAGATAGTTCTGCATCTGTTATGTTTCAACTTTTGGTTCATGGTGATTCGTAGAGTGGCTCTCTAGATCTTCTTTGTGCTCTTCCACTTTTCTGAATGCTATCTTCTTAGCCTTCTCGAATCTCAGCTTAGCTGACATCTTCAGTCGTATTCTCATCCTTATTGAGTGAAGCTTTAATCTGTTCAAGTCCTTCTTCAAATCTGCTTCACTTCCTCCTTCATAGTCTCATTGCCACTGAGACTTGTTCTGTTCAGCTCTGGTGGAACTCATAGAGTCAACAATATAGCATTCCAACAACTCAATGATTTTGTAACTCAACAACTCTTAATCTTTGAAGCTCTAGCTGATATATACTCCTCCACAATCTTTCCATTAGAATATAGCTATTGGGAGCTATTTGAATTTCTTCACATATCTCGAGTTATTTGGTGCAGACTGCAGATGTGACATGACATCCCCTTTTTCACCTTTCTGACACTGCAGTCTACTACCTTACCTACTGCCTCAGAGTTGTCACCTTTCTGTGTCAGGCTGGTAGTCATATTTATTTCTTCTTTCTGACTTCTCGATTAGAGTATCAAAAATTATCCTTTTGCATCGATGCTCTCAATTAAAAACGTTCGAATATCAGTCTTTAGATTAAACCGTTGCCAATGCTTCAATCTTCAAATGACCAAACTCTACGATTCTGATGCAGATGTTCTTGGACCAGATCGTAGTGTGTCTTGTTGAATGTTGCTCAGACTGGTTGAGACAACACTACGATTTTGAAGAGTGTTCATTGGATCTTCAATGTAGAACATCTCTTCCTTCTCTTGTGCAGTGCATCAACACTTCTGTTTGCCTTAACTGATTTCAGGAACTAATAGCTTGACTTCTTGTTCTGGCCTCTTCTGAATAGCAAGACACATCATATTTGTGGCATGCCCAGCTCTCTTTCTCCTTGTGATCTCCCTCTCACTTATCATCAATGGTCTGACCCATGCTTACTCACTTTCACCTTGTTCTTCAGAAGCTGGCCAGTATCTCTGTGTAAACTGCATCGGTTCCTGCTTTGTTTGGAAAACACTACGATCCTGGTTAATCACAAGATCGCTGTCTTATTCTTTTGACAGCTACTGCACTTGCTGACTTTCTTTAGTCAGTTACTTTTACTGAAGTCTTCTTCTGACCGGCTTGTGGAAGACTTTATCTCGAATGGCTTCAAAACTCAATCTGGGTGTTGATTGGGTTGGCTCTTAGATCTTCTATTAGCTTGCATGCCATTCGTTGAGTACTCTCTGGTTTCCTTCAGGTGGAATGTATCTTTGCAACTCAAACCAGAGGCTTCATAATTTGGATATTCTGGGAGTGCTCATTTGTTGAGAATCGCGTTGACTCTACGATTCTGCCTTAGCGTTATGAGCACCTCTGTTGAAACCTTAGTTTTGCATACTACGATTTAGCTTTAGTTCTACAGACACTACGATCCCGAGATCAGATCTTGACAGACTACGATTTCTGTCTTTATGCTTGTTGTTCTCGTCTGATCTGGCTCGACTACGATTTCTGCCTCTGATATGATCATTAGACTCCACTACTTCAAGTGTGGCCTACGATTCTTGACTTGGCTCTTGCAGATGCTCAGTCGACTCTTAGACATGCTGTCTCTACGATTCTGAACATGACTTCCTCAGCAGACTACGGCTCTGAGAAAGTTCTTCTCGACACACTACGATCCTTCCTCGGCTCTCCTGGCAGACTACGATGTTGGTGCAGTGTTCGACGATCAGACTAACTTATCTATTACATTATAAGATCAACCTAACAAGCTTGATCTTTCGATATTTATAGTCCTTGTACATAATTTTTTAAGGACATTACAAAGCAATTTTGCTTATGTAGGATCAACCTAACATATTTGATCAATTCATTCTAAGTCCTTGTACATATATTCCTATTATCTATCAATGGACTTTACAGCTTTCCTTAATGCAAGCATTCTTGCATATTCATTCGTTTATATCATAATCAAATCATATATAAATAGTAATAACATTCTCATGTATATTCCTAACATTATGCATAAAGTATGATCATGGTGATGGTTTGTATGAAACATTTTAAATTCCTATTTTATCGCGCTTCCGTTTTATGTTATTTGATTGCATTATCGCGCTATATACAAACGTAATAGTGGTATTAGAGCCTAACTTTGTGCTTAATATCGATCTTGATGATTCCATGTATGTATGGTATGCGATTTGATCAAAATTTTTGGGGAAAAATTTTTCCTGGTCTATCTGCAATGCAACGCAGCTTCGCCGTCTCCAATTCATTTTGGAGCGCAGTTGCGCCATAGTCGATAAAATATTTTATGGGCTAGCTACGCTGTATCCCAGTGTATTCTGGGTGCAGCTGCGCCTGACAGTAGATTCTAAATTTTTTTTTATTTTTAATATTTATTTCAATTAAGATAAAATGTTTATTTTAAATTGGAATATGATTAAAATAAAAGTTTTATATTAACTTGGAATTGGATTCCATGCTCACTTGAATAAAATAGTTTATTCTTATATGAAATATAATTCCATGTTTCCTAGAATAAAGGAGTTTATTCACATATAGAATAGGATTCCATGTTTCCTAAAATTAAAATGTTTAATTTTGATAAGGAATATGATTCAACATATTTTATTTTTCCAGCAATTTTAAGTTAAAATAATGGAGTTTATTTTGTACTTAAAATTTGATTCCTTGTTAATTAAAATAAAGGAGTTTATTTTTATTCAGAATTTGATTCAAAATAAAGGAGTTTATTTTTATTCAAAATTATATAAAATAAAATAAAGAAATTTATTATGATTTAATTTTTGATTAAATTAAAGGAGTTTATTTTATTTCAAAATTGGATTTTAATAAATTTGAAATTGCCCATTAAATTGATAGTGATGCATATATGGAATGGATTTATTAATCATGAGATGAATGTTATTTATTGATGCATATGGTGATATGTATGATAATAAATGGGATTGATTATGGACTATTGACCAATGTGATTAGATTTTATTTTAGTTAGATGCATGAATGTATCGGTTTTATTAAATGGGGTCTGTGTACCTCGTCTTCTCTAATTTTTCTTAATGTAAATTATATCTCCCTTCTATGTACTTTTCCTTGACTGTTGATCAAGGCTTCTATTTATTTAAAATAGTTTTGTAATAGGAATAGTTAGAATTAATTTTGAAAAATTGGAGATCAATGAGCGCATGAAGACTTGTTTGTAATGGAGTCTGGGATTTAAATGTAATAGTTATATTTAAATTTTATTCTTGCACCCTAGGTTTGACCTTTTGGTTCACTTGGTGGCTCTAGTGAACCAAACTAGAATAAAGTCCATTATCAATCCGGGTAGAATATAGTATTATATATGTACATGCTTATATATATATAATGCAAACATGCTTCGCATGTGGATCCGGTTAACATGAAGTTTATTTGTTGGTAAGTTGGTCAATTGGCCAATAGAATGCTAACACACATAGAATCTCGCTTGCGTGTCAGCACTCTATTGGTCAATTGACCAACTTATCCAAAAATAAACTTCATACTAACCACTTCCTTCGCATGTTAATTAGTATGACACATATTTTTTATATATATATATGCATACGCGCTAAACAAGATGAGACAAATAATAACAAATCCCTCAAATAAATTTTATTAATTTGTAACGTTCAAAGATATTTAGAATATCGAACATCGCCTTCTAGCATGATAAAACAATAAAGTATTAAATATTTAATATAAGTTTGTTGTGCACACACAAGGCAAGTATTAAATATTTAAGATATTTTTTAATCACATTTAATGCTTATAAATAGACTAATCGATGTTGTTTTGTTGTGCACACACAAGGACAGTGTTTTTCTTTTGAAAATATAGAATTGTTAGATATGAATTAACTTAGATCATTTTAGTTCGAATGTGCACACACTTGACTATTATGATCTAAGAGGAAAAATACTTGTCTACCTATTTATTTATATATAATTTGTTGTGCACACACAAGGCTGTAAGACTCCAACTTTTATGAATAAAGATTTAATTTTCTCTAAATATTATTTTGAATAATAAGGTGTGGATTTGATATAATGTTGTAGTTGTAGGTAATATTTACAAATTTTGCAAAGTAAGCAATTTGTCATAAAATATTCATTTGGTCGGGAAATATTCGTTTTATCAGGGAATATTCGTACGACGGCACAAATATTGGTGGACCCCACAACGGAATTAATGTCGGAGTTAGAAAATGACATAAATAACTTTTTATAAAAATAACAGCAAAACTTTTACCGTTAACTGTTAAAATACCCAGTGATAAAAGTATAGTAATACGCGTAGTTGCATAGTAGCACACGAAATTGATTATTGATGCTTACGTGAGAAGTCACTCAGTTTTATTTAATAATTTCCACAGTAATTATTGCATAGTATCTCATATTATTGATTCAATTATTGTTACAGTATCATCTTTACAATATTTATATTATTAAATCAATAATTGAGACGACAAAGTTATTCATATTATTATTTGCATTATTGACGATGTCTAGAAAGTTCTATCGAGGAAAGGGTTTGGTCACCTAATTACGCACCAATAAGGAGATGTCTTTATCGGAAAGTCCCCTCTTTTTTGGGAATGATCTGGTTGTGACGCCCCCAAAATTAGGTATACATCACCCATCTTGGGTCGTCAGATACATGGTACAGAATACAAATACAACTTACTAATACAACTGTCGTGTACAATACGACAAAACATAACTGTGAGTTTGAATACAATTATTGTCTACTAGAGACTATACAAACTCAAAAGGAGTCCTCATTACAATTATTGTCACACTATTTAACAGAATAGTGAGGACTACTAATACTATCATCTGGTCTATCACTCTGTTTCTCAACTAGTCCTACCTATATTCTCATTTCCTGAAGAGAAAAGTGAAAGAAAGGGTGAGTTCAACTAGCCCAGTAAAAAATATTATGACTAAGATAATGCAGAATAAATTATCATTAGCCTTCAACAGTGTTTAACTGATAAAATATAACGAACATCAAGTTTAACTGCAGCGGAACAAGCAATCCCTTAAAAGAGTCAAGTAGAAAATAAAATCTACTATCTTCTATGATTTAAAAGGTTTTTCAACACTATTATCGATGGGACTCAGCTTAACAAAATAATCCACATCATCGAATTACCCCTGCACTACGGTCAAGGATATTCTTTAGTATCACGACCACAATTATCCATGCACTACGGGCCAAGAATATTTGTATACTCATTAATGGTCATGATCATGCCAACAACTGTCCATCAATGCACTACGGGCCAATGAGGACTTTTACCACATCATTTGTAACATTACGGTCATGATTATACCGAATAATCCCTTGTCATAATCATATCAAGTCCATCTATACACTACAGGCCACAGATGACTTTCAACATTTTATAAACATGAGGATGATGACAATGATATAAGAATTCAATAAAACAAGTTCAAGAATTAATTTATCCAAGAATTAACAACGTCCAAATTGTCAACATGATACTGCTTTGTGGAGTAAAATTCAAAAATACTTAGAAGAATATTTTCATAAAAAGATACTGGATGAAACGCAATTGTCAAAGATATTCCATAAATTTCATGGAGTATAGAAGTCAAAACTTAACCAACTGAGTATAATAAAGAATGGAATAACAAAAGAAATCACCATGCATGCGATAGACCGCACAGACAGGTTATTCCAACAGAATAATAAATAATGGAACCAGGTTCGGCGTAAAACGCACAGACAGGATATTCCAACAGAATAATAATAAAGACGGAACCAGGTCTGGCGTAAAACGCGCAGACAGGATATTTCAACAGAATAATAATAAAGACGGAACCAGGTCCGGTGTAAAACACACAGACAGGATGTTCCAACAGAATAATAATAAAGACGGAACTAGGCCTGGTGTAAAACACACAGACAGGATGTTCCAACAGAATAATAATAAAGACGGAACCAGGTCCGGTGTAAAACACACAGACAGGATGTTCCAACAGAATAATAGAAGAATGTCACCAAGTATAGGGTAGACCGCATATACAGGTTATTCCAATAGAATAATAAGAAATGGAATAACAACAGTTTTCTTCATGAATAAGAAAGAATAACACCCCTTACTTTTTTAAAGAAGAACTGAAATAAGGAAGTAGTTAAGTAGCAGAATACTTTTCTTCTCTCTCTCTATAGTTTCTCTCTCTAGAGTTCAGTGAATTCGTAAGAAATAATGAAGGAATGAGCTGCTATTTATAGAAAAATAGAATGCATAGTAACTAATCCATGAACGGTCCTGATTGATTACTTTAATCTGACGGTCCATATTTAAAGAAAAATCTTTTAAATAAAATATAATATATTCTATTTATAGAATAACTTTAATAAAATATTCTGTTTTGTATAAAAAGATGTTTCTGTTTTATTACGTTAATAACACGAATAAAACAAAACTTCATTATCGCTAAATAATTCATATTATTAACTGACAATAATTGAATCAAACTGAGTGACTTCTCACATAAGCATTAATAATCAATACCGTGTGCTACTATGCAACCACACGTATTACTGTATTTTTACTACCGAGTAGTTCAACAGTATCAATGGTAAAACTTCTGCCGTTATTTTTAATAAAATATTTTTGTCATTTTCTCAATCCGAAAATAATTCCGTTGTGGGGTCTACCAATGATTGTGCCGTTGTACGAATATTTCCTGTTAAAACGAATATTCCCTGACCAATCGAATATTATATAACAACTTGCGTACTTTGCAAAATTTGTAAATATTACCCACAACTATAACATTATATCAAATTAACTCCATAATATTCAAAAATGATATTTATAAAAAATTCATCTTTATTTATAAAAGTTGGGGTCTTACAACCTCCCCTTCTTATGAAATTTCGCCCTCGAAATTAGGGTGCGTACCTGGTATGTCGAAGAGGTAAGGATACCTTGACTTCATTTCAGATTCTAACTCCCAAGTCATTTCCTCAACATCGTGATTTCTCCACAAAACTTTGACTTGAGGTATAACCTTGGAGCGTAGAATATGTTCCTTCTTATCCAAGATTTGAACAGGAACTTCTTCATACGTCAAATCCTCCGCTATTTCGTCCGGTTCTAACTCAATAATGCGGTTCCGGTCTTCCACATATTTACGTAACATGGATATGTGAAAAATGTTATGAACACGAGACATACTTGGCGGTAAAGCGAGTCTATAAGCCACAGTTCCTACTCGATCGAGGATTAAAAATGGACCGATGAATCGAGGATTGAGCTTTCCTCTCTTTCCAAATCTCGTAACTCCTTTCCATGGAGCAACACGTAAGAACACATGATCTCCTATATCAAATTCCACGTCCTTTCGATGAAGATCAGCATAACTCTTTTATCGATCTTGTGAGGTTTTTATACGTTGTCGGATCGCTTGAATCTTTTCTGTAGTCATACGTACCAACTCTGGTCCCAACAACGTTGCTTCACCCACCTCATCCTAGCATACTGGAGAACGACATTTTCTTCCATACAATACTTCGAATGGAGCCATGCCAATACTTGCTTGATAACTGTTTTGTAGGAAAACTCCACCAATGGTAAGAACTTGTCCCAACTTCCCTTGAAGTTAAGGACACAGAGTCTTAATAAATCTTCTAGAGTTTGAATAGTCCTCTCTGATTGTCCGTCTGTCTGAGGATGATATGCCGAACTAAATCGTAAATCCGTGCCCATAGCTTTTTGTAAACTAACCCAAAATCGTGAAGTGAATCTTGGGTCTCGATCAGAAACTATGGATACTAGCATACCATGCAGTCTTACAATCTCATTTATGTACATACGAGCAAGACGTTTAAGTGTATAAGTTTCTCGTATCAGTAAAAAATGTGCAGACTTGGTCAATCTATCAACAATGACCCAAATCGCATCAATACCTTGAGAAACCTTAGGAAGATCGGTAACGAAATACATGGTAATGTGCTCCCACTTCCATTTGGAAATTTTAAGTGGTTGTAATGGACCTTTTGGTACTTGATGCTCCGCCTTGACTCGTTGACAAGTTAGACACCTTGAGATAAACAGCGCTATCTCTCGCTTCATATTGCTCCACCAAAATGTATGACGAAGATCATGATACATTTTGGTACTCCCAAGATGGATTGTAAACGGTGTGTTGTGCGCCTCCATCATAATTTCATACTTTAAATCAGGTTCGTTAGAAACACAAAGTCTGGAGTTGACTCGAAGTATTCCTTCTTCATCGATTCTTGCTTCCGGCATAGCACCTTCTTGCACTTTCTTCCTCATACGCATCAGCTTCAGGTCTGTAGCTTGAGCAGCTTTAACTTTATCGATTAAAGTCAGTTTTACTCGTATATTCGCCATCATCACATGGGTCCCTGGAGTCTTTAACTCTATCTCCATCCTTTGCAAGTCACACAAAATGGGCCTTTGTGTTGACAATATCGCACTCGTACTTGCATATGATCTTCTACTCAATGTGTCAGCTACCACGTTCGCTTTTCCAGTATGGTATTGAATGGTATGATCATAATCTTTTAACAGTTCAAGCCAACGTCATTGTCGCATGTTGAGTTCCTTTTGAGTGAAAAAATATTTGAGGCTTTTATGATCCGTAAAGATCTCCACCTTCTCCCCATACAAGTAATGCCTCTAAATTTTAAGTGCAAAGACAACAGCTGTCAACTTTAGATCATGAGTAGGATAATTCCTCTCATATTCCTTGAGTTGTCTTGATGCATAGGCTATGACTTTTCCATGTTGCATGAGAACAC
Organism: Panax notoginseng; assembly: GCA_016801055.1. Lineage (NCBI taxonomy): Eukaryota > Viridiplantae > Streptophyta > Magnoliopsida > Apiales > Araliaceae > Panax > Panax notoginseng. Next base: position 154,083,908 of record CM029015.1, on the reverse strand, counting down.
ATCCCAACCCTTTGCTCGAAGCATCACTGCAGATGACAAATCCCCCCAAGCCAGATGGTATTGTTAGAACAGGTGATGAAATGAGTCTCCTCTTGAGTTCTTGAAAACTCTTATCACATTCTTCGCTCCAACCGAACTTTGTATCTTTCTGAGTCAGCTGAGTTAGTGGAGTAGCGATTCGAGAAAATCCTTCCACGAATCTCCGATAATAACCAGCTAAACTGAGAAAGCTACGTACTTCGGTTACTGATTTAGGTTGCTCCCAGCTTTAAATAGCTTCAATCTTTGTCGGGTCAACAGATATTCCACGACTTGATACTACGTGCCCAAGGAATGCTACCTCCTCCAGCCAAAACTCGCATTTCTTCAACTTGGCATAAAGCTTGTATTCACGAAGCTTTTGGAGTACCAGCCTCAAGTGTTGCTCATGATCTTCACGGCTTTTGGAATAAATAAGGATGTCATCAATAAAGACGACCACAAAAGTGATCCAAATATTTCTTGAATACCCGGTTCATCATATCCATGAAGGCAGCAGGAGCATTAGTCAATCCAAAGGACATGACTAGGAATTCATAATGCCCGTACCGAGTTCTGAAAGTCGTCTTTGGAATATCCTCAGTTCTAACCTTCAGCTGATGATATCTAGAACGAAGATCGATCTTTGAAAAGAATTGTGCTCCTTGCAACTGGTCAAACAGGTCATCAATACGTGGCAATGGGTACCTGTTTTTGATTGTGACATGATTCTACTCCCGATAATCAATACAAAGTCGCATAGTTCCATCTTTCTTCTTCACGAATAGAACAGGAGCACCCCAAGGAGAAGTACTAGGATGAATAAAGCCAATGTCTAACAATTCCTGTAGTTGGATCTTTAACTCCTGAAGTTCAATAGGAGCCATTCGATATGGGGCTTTGGAAATGGGTTTTGTACCGGGTTCAAGGTCGATACAAAATTCAATTTCAAGCTCTGGGGGTAGGCCAGGAACTTCTTCAGGGAATAAGTCAGGGAGTTTATTAACAATAAAAATATCATTCAAAACTGACGTATTTTTGTTTAGATCCGTGACATGAGCTAAGAAAGCTTGACATCTATTTTTCAATAAACGAATAGCTTTATGGTTTGAGATGATAGCGATTGATTTTAATGGTTTGGTTGCTTGAATTCACATAATAGGTCGATTAGGAATATGAAAGCTAACAACCTTACGAAAATAATCAATTTTTGCATGATGAGTAGTTAATCAATCAATCCCTAGAATCACGTCAAATGCAAGTATTTTTAATGAAATAAGATCGACAGGTAATGTGTGGGTACCAATTTGAACCAAACAAGACTTATAAACCGTGGATGTAATGAAAGTTTCTCTCAATGGAGTTTCAACAGATAAGTCAAAGTCTAATTTCTCCGGAGTCAAATTTAATCGATGAGCGCAAGTAGGAGAAATAAAAGAATGGGTAGAACCGGTATCAAATAAAGTATAGACTTCGTTAGAGTTTATGATAAGCTTACCCGTGATGACCTCATTCGGGTTCCTTGCTTTCTGGGAGGTCACAACAAACGCTCTCCCATGCACTACCGATTTTAACTTTTCTGGGACGGCCTTTGGTGCCTCCATCCTGGCTGAACTTGTTTTTGGTAAACGACAAAATCGTGCTAAATGACCTTCTCTTCCATAATTATAACATGCTTTAGACGGCATCACGCAGTTTGGACTGATGTGCCCCTCCCCTCCGCATTTGAAACATATGATAGGTGGTCGTTCTCCTTCTTTAACAACGGGTGCTGGTGCTGACGTCTTTCTATCATTGTTGAATCTCCTCTTCTTAAAATGACCATTCTTATTGTTTTGGCCCTGATTACCATCGAAGTGGTTACCATTTCTAGCCTGTTGATTCCCACCACGCTTGTTGTCACCGCTTCGATGACTGCTCTCACTGGTATTATCATTTTACCGACTGCTCTCTTTTGGTTGTGTTAACTCGTTATCGCTCTCCACTAACTGAGCCCTATTCACAACATCTGAATACAAACACAGTTTATGAGAAATAAGATGTTGACGTATCTCAGGTTTCAAACCTCACAAAAATATTCACGTCATTCGCTCTTCATTATCCACCAAGTGGGACGCAAAACGGGACAACTCAGCAAATTTAGCCTCATACTGCGACACGATCATATTATTCTGCTCCAATTTGATGAACTCCACCTCCTTCATGTATCGAACACTTTCGAGAAAGTATTTGTCATTGAACAGCTCTTGGAACTTCTCCCAAGACATCTTCAGTGCGGCAGGTTGAGTACGCTTAATCGATTTCCACCAGTAATCTGCCTCTCCTCGCAACATAAAGGCGGCAAAGGGAACCTTTTGCTCCTCGGAGCATCCCAAGACATCAAATATCTTGGTGATCTGCTTTATCCATGTTTCCACTATAAGTGGTTTTGGCTCTCCCTTAAACTCCGGGGGTCCCAGCTCCTTGAACTGTTTAGCGGTGACCGTCCAAGAGTTTTCAGTGTTTCCACCTACATTTTGAACAGGAGCCACTCTCGCCTGCTGTTGCATGAACTGCATAAAGCTTCTGAACATTTCATCATTCATAATTTGGTCAGCATTGTTGTTTGCATGAGGATTGTCGCCTTCCTGATGCACATTATCTCGATTATTGATATGTGGTGAATCAACAGGCGCCTGTACTCCATTACTATTCTCAACATTCTCGGATGCCATTTTCAGATACTGCCACAAAAAAAAAGTTAATTGATATGTCATATATTATCCTTATATTCTGACCGACTAATTAAATACCATGCAAATAAACTTAGGTAGGTCATACTAGCGAAGGAATTCCCCGTCTCTCCCCTCCTAGTTCTATTCTCACATCTTAGCCAGATATCATATCCCTAAGCTCTGATACAAACTGTGACGCCCCCAAAATTAGGTATACATCACCCATCTTGGGTCGTCAGATACATGGTACAAAATACAAATACAACTTACTAATACAACTGTCGTGTACAATACGACAAAATATAACTGTGAGTTTGAATACAATTATTGTCTACTAGAGACTATACAAACTCAAAAGGAGTCCTCATTACAATTATTATCACACTATTTAACAGAATAGTGAGGACTACTAATACTATCATCTGGTCCATCACTCCGTTCCCCGACTCTTCCCAGCTATATTCTCATTTCCTGTAGAGAAAAGTGAAAGAAAGGGTGAGTTCAACTAGCCCAGTAAGAAATATTATGACTAAGATAATGTAGAATAAATTATCATTAGCCTTCAACAGTGTTAAACTGATAAAATATAACGAATATCAAGTTTAACTGTAGCGGAACAAGCAATCCCTTAAAAGAGTCAAGTAGAAAATAAAATCTACTATCTTCTATGATTTAAAAGGTTTTTCAACACTGTTATCGCTGGGACTCAGCTTAATAAAATAATCCATATCATCAAATCACCCCTACACTACGGACAAGGATATTAGTGTATTAATTAATGGTCATGGTCATGCCAACAACTGTCCATCAATGCACTACGGGCCAATAAGGACTTTTACCACATCATTTGTAACATTACGGTCATGATTATACCGAATAATCCCTAGTCATAATCATACCAAGTCCATCTATGCACTACAGGCCACAGATGACTTTCAACATTTTATAAACATGAGGATGATGACAATGATATAAGAATTCAATAAAACAAGTTCAAGAATTAATTTATCCAAGAATTAACAACGTCCAAATTGTCAACATGATACTGCTTTGTGGAGTAAAATTCAAAAATACTTAGAAGAATATTTTCATAAAAAGATACTGGATGAAACGCAATTGTCAAAGATATTCCATAAATTTCATGGAGTATAGAAGTCAAAACTTAACCAACTGAGTATAATAAAGAATGGAATAACAAAAGAAATCACCATGCATGCGATAGACCGCACAGACAGGTTATTCCAACAGAATAATAAATAATGGAACCAGGTTCGGCGTAAAACGCACAGACGGGATATTCCAACAGAATAATAATAAAGACGGAACTAGGTCCGGCATAAAACGCGCAGACAGGATATTTCAACAGAATAATAATAAAGACGGAACCAGGTCCGGTGTAAAACACACAGACAGGATGTTCCAACAGAATAATAATAAAGACGAAACCAGGTCTGGTGTAAAACACACAGATAGGATGTTCCAACAGAATAATAATAAAGACGGAACCAGGTCCGGTGTAAAACACACAGACAGGATGTTCCAACAGAATAATAGAAGAATGTCATCAAGTATAGGGTAGACCGCGTATACAGGTTATTCCAACACAATAATAAGAAATGGAATAACAACAATTTTCTTCATGAATAAGAAAGAATAACACCCCTTACCGTTTTAAAGAAGAACTGAAATATGGAAGTAGTTAAGTAGCAGAATACTTTTCTTCTCTCTCTCTCTATAGTTTCTCTCTCTAGAGTTCAGTGAATTTGTAAGAAATAATGAAGGAATGAGCTGCTATTTATAAAAAATTTGAATTCATAGTAACTAATCCATGAACGGTCCAGATTGATTACTTTAATCTGATGGTCCATATTTAAAGAAAAATCTTTTAAATAAAATATAATATATTATATTTATAGAATAACTTTAATAAAGTATTCTATTTTATATAAAAAGATGTTTCTGCTTTATTACGTTAATAATACAAATAAAACAAAACTTAAATATCGCTAAATAATTCATATTATTAACTGACAATAACTGAATCAAACTGAGTGACTTCTCACATAAGCATTAATAATCAATACCGTGTGCTACTATGCAACCACACGTATTACTGTACTTTTACTACCGAGTAGTTCAACAGTATCAATGGTAAAACTTTCGCCTTTATTTTTAATAAAATATTTTTGTCGTTTTCTCAATCCGACAATAATTCTGTTGTGGGGTCTACCAATGATTGTGCCGTTGTACGAATATTCCCTGTTAAAACGAATATTTCCCGATCAATCGAATATTATATAACAACTTGCGTACTTTGCAAAATTTATAAATATTACCTACAACTATAACATTATATCAAATTAACTCCATAATATTCAAAAATGATATTTATAGAAAATTCATCTTTATTTATAAAAGTTAGGGTCTTACACTGGTTGTTAATATTATGAGTTATAAATGATGAATAAATGTTATTAAAAATGTATTTAGTGAAGCCAAGTGTATTAAGATAAATAGAGGGTTTTTTATGAATTACTTGTTGTAAATTTGGCTTATTACATGGACCCCCACTTACTCATTTTTTAAAATCGTCGGTAGAAAGTTATCTCAGTTTTGTTTTATTACTTATATATATATAAAAGTATATGTGTGTGTGTGTGTCGTGTGTATGAGTGTGTGTGTTATATATATATATATATATATATATATATATATATATATATATAATTATAATTATAATTTTTGTTTTTTATATAAAATAAAATATATTATATTTTATTATTTGCATAGTACTGCATAGTGCTGTATAGTAGAATCAAAAAAAATTCAGTCGGTGCGCCCGTGAATTCGTTCGAATCTTACTGTGTAGTCCGTGATTATTTTTCTTAAATAGTTCCCTGCCATTCTCCTATAAATAAGATGCTTAGTTTGGAAATAAAAATCACACAAGAATCAGAGAATTCTTCTTCTATAATATTGAGCGTATTTCTTTGGAGTTTAAGGAAGCTTTGAGTATAGAAAATAGTACAAGTTTTCTTCAAGAATATCCATGTCATACCAGTCAGAAATAATCTCCTTTTAAGGTAAGGGATATTTTTTTAAATTCAATATTCGTAAGAAATAATAGTTTCTTCCATACTCTGTAGTATGTAAGTAATATTATTTCGTTTCATATTCCTAATTCTACACTTATGTTGATAAGTATTGTTTCTATACTCCTTGAAATTATTAGAATATCCTTGAAATTTGCGTTTCATCTAGTATCTTTTCACGAAAATATTCTTCTGAACATCCTTGTTAATTTTTAATCTTTTCATCCCGAGGTACTATTCACGGGATACTATTCACAAAGTACTATTCACGGGGTACTATTCACTCGGGTATTATTCACCCGGGGTACTATTCACGATAAAAATTAATTTCTTTTTCGTCCAAATTATTTTTGATACATGAATATTATTCTTAAATTTTACTCCACAAAGCAGTTATCATGTTGACAATTTGGACATTTTTAAACTCTGGTTATATTAAAAATCTTTAATATTTATCCTTGATTTCGTTTGATTGATGCTTATATCATTGTCATCATCCACATGCTTATATTGTGATGAAAGTCATCTTTGGCCCGTAGTATACAGATAGACTGTTGATTGGTATAATTATGATCAGGAATTATGTATCGGTATAATCATAACTTGTAATGTTACAAATGATGTGATAAAAGTCCTCATTGGCCCGTAGTGCATTAATGGACAGTTATTGGCATGATCATGACCATTGGTGATAATAGCGAATATCCTTAGCCCGTAGTGTATGGATAATTCGTGGATGTGATACTAACGAATATCATTGGCCCGTAGTGCATGGATAATTCGATTATGTGGATTATTTATTGAGTTGTGTTACAACGATAAAATATTGATGATGAACTTTTAAATCATAGAAGATAGTAGATATTATGCTCTATTTAACTCTTCTAATGGATTGCTTGTTCTACTGCAGTTAAACTTGTTGTCAATTGTATTCTATCAGTTTTACACTGTTGAAGGCTAATGATAATTTATTCTGCATTATCTTAGGCATAATATTCTTTACTGGGCTAGTTGAGCTCACCCTTTGCTTTTATTGTTCTCTTCAGGAAATGAGAACATAGCTGGGACTAGTCGGGGAATGGAGTGACGGTCCAAGATGGTGGCTGTAGTAGTCCTCACTATTTTATAAAATAGTGTGATAATAATTGTAATAAGGACTCCATTTGAGTTTGAACATTGTCTACGAGACAATATTCGTGTTAAAACTCTCAGCTTATGTTTTGTCGTATTTTACACGACGGTTGTATAATTAAGTTTGTATTTGAATTCTGTACCATGTATTTGGCGACTCAGAATGGGTTGTGTATACCTATTTTGGGGGCGTCATAGTTGGTACCAAAACTTAAGGATATAATTCCTGGCTAAGATTTGAGGCTAGAACTAGGAGGGGAGAGGCGGATAAATCCTTCGCTAGTATGACCTACCTAAGCTTATTTGGTATTTAATTAGTAGGTCATAATATAGGGATAATATGTGGCATGTCAATTAACCATTATTTTGTGGTAGTGTTTGATAATGGCATTTGAAAATATTGAGATAAGCTATGGAGCACATGAGACCGTTGAGTCACCCATGATCAATAACCAGGATAATGTGCATCAGGAAGGCAATAATCCTCAGGTAAACAACAACACCGACCAAATGATGAACGACGGGATGTTTAGAAGCTTTCTACAATTCATGCAACATCAGGAGAGAGAGACTCCTGTTCAAAATGCAGGTGGAAACACTGGTAACTCACGGCTGGTCACCGCTAAGCAATTCAAGGAGTTGGGACCACCAGAGTTTTTGGGAAAGCCAGAGCCACTTAAGGTAGAGATGTGGATTAAGCAGATCACCAAGATATTTGATATCTTGGGATGTTTCGAGGAGCAAAAGGTTCTATTTGCGACCTTCATGTTGCGAGGAGAGGCAGATTATTGGTGAAAATCTGTCAAATATACTCAACCTTTCGCACTAAAGATGTCTTGGGAAAAGTTCAAAGAATTGTTCAACGACAAGTACTTTCCTGAAAGTATTCGTCACATGAAGGAGGTAGAATTTATCAAGTTAGAACAAAATAATATGACCATATTGCAATACGAGGCTAAATTTACGGAGTTATCCTGGTTTGCATCCCATTTAGTAAATAATGAGGAGCGTATGACACGAATGTTTCTACGAGGTTTGAAACCCGAAATACGTCAATACCTTATTTCTCACAAACTTTATTTTTATTTAGATATTGTGAATAGGGCTCAGTTATTGGAGCACGATAATGAGTCAGCCCAACCAAAAGATAGCAACTGGCAAAATAATAATTCTAGTGGTAGCAGTCATCGAAGCGGTGACAACAAACGTTAAGGAAATCATCATGCCAGAAATGGTAACCACTTCGGTGGTAATCCTGGCCAAGATAATAGAAGTTGAAATTTCAAAAAGAAGAGATTCAACAATGATGGAAAGACAGCAACACCAGCACCCATTTTCAAGGAAAGAGAACGACCACCGGTCATATGCTACAAATACGGACAGGAAGGACACATCAGTCCAAACTATACGCAACAACCCAAAGAGTGCTACAATTACGGAAGAGAAGGTCACCTAGCCCAATTTTATCGTGTAGTGAAGTCAATTCCAGCTGGGTTGGAGACACCAAAGGCCGTCCCAGACAAGTCAAAGCCGGTAGTTCAAGGGAGAGCATTTTTTATGACCTCTCAAAAAGCGAGGAACCCGAACAAAGTTATCACGGGTAAGCTAATCATAAACTCTTGCGAAGTCTATACCTTATTTGATACCGGTTCTACCCATTTTTTTATTTCACCTACTTGTGCTCAACGTTTAAATTTGACTCTAGAGAAATTAGACTTTGACTTATCTGTTGAAACTCTGTTGGGAGAAACCTTCATTACATCCACTATTTATAAATCTTGTTTGATTCAAATCGGCACCCTCACATTACCTGTCGATCTTATCTCTTTAAAAATACTTGCATTTGATGTGATTTTAAGGATTGATTGGTTAACTACTCATCATTCTAAAATTGATTATTTCGTAAGGTTGTTAGCTTTCATATTCCTAACCAACCTATTATGCGAATTCAAGCAACCAAACCACTAAAGTCAATCACTGTCATATCAAGCCATAAAGCCATTCGTTTATTGAAAAATGGATATCAAGATTTTTTAGCCCATGTCATGGATTTAAACAAAAATACGTCAGATTTGAATGATATTTCTATTGTTAATAAATTTTCTGACGTATTCCCTGAAGAACTTCCTGGCCTAACCCCATAGTGTGAAATCGAGTTTTGTATTGACCTTGAACCCGGTACAAAACTCATTTTCAAAACCCTTTATCGAATGGCTCCTATTGAACTTCAGGAGTTAAAAACCCAACTACAGGAATTGTTAGACACCAGTTTCATTCGTCCTAGTGCGTCTCCTTGGGGTGCTCCTATTTTATTCATAAAGAAGAAAGATGGGAGTATGCGACTTTGTATTGATTATCGGGAGTTGAATCATGTCACTATCAAAAATAAGTACCCGTTGCCTAGCATTGATGACCTATTTGACCAGATGCAAGGTGCCAAATTCTTTTCAAAGATCGATCTTCGTTCCGCTATCATCAGTTATAAATTAAAACTAATGACATTCCAAAGATTGCTTTTAGAACTCGGTACGGGAATTATGAATTCCTAGTCATGTCTTTTGGATTGACTAATGCTCCTGCTACCTTCATAGATATGATGAACCGAGTATTCAAGGAATATTTGGATCATTTTGTGGTCGTCTTTATTGATGACATCCTCATATACTCCAAAAACCGTGAAGATCATGAGCAACACTTGAGGCTGATACTCCAAAAGCTTCGTGAAAACAAGTTATATGCCAAGTTAAAGAAATGCGAGTTCTGGCTTGAGAAAGTAGCATTTCTTGGGCATGTGATATCAAATCACAGAATATTTGTTGACCCAACAAAGATTGAAGTAATATAAAGTTGGGAGCAACCTAAGTCAGTAACCAAAGTACGTAGCTTTTTAGACTTAGCTGGTTATTATCAGAGATTCGTGGAAGGGTTTTCTCGAATTGCTACTCCATTAACTCAGCTGACTCGAAAAGATACAAAATTTGATTGGAGCGAGGAATATGAGAAGAGTTTTCAAGAACTCAAGAGGAGACTCATTTCCGCATCTGTTCTGACAATACCATCTGGTTCGGAGGGATTTGTCATCTACAGCGATATTTCAGGTAGAGAGTTAGGATGTGTTCTTATGCAACATGGGAAAGTCATAGCCTATGCCTCACGACAACTCAAAGAATATGCGAGGAATTATCCTACTCATGATCTAGAGTTGGCAGCTGTCATTTTCGCGCTTAAAATCTAGAGACATTACCTGTATGGGGAGAAAGTGGAGATCTATATGGATCATAAAAGCCTCAAATATTTCTTAACCCAAAAAGAACTCAACGTGTGGCAACAACGTTGGCTCAAGCTGTTGAATAATTACGATCATACCATTTAATACCATCCTGAAAAAGCGAACGTGGTAGCTGACGCGTTGAGCAGAAGATCATATGCGGGTACGAGTGCGATATTGTCAACGTAAAGGCCCATTTTATATGACTTACAAAGGATGGAGATAGAGTTAAAGACTTCGGAGACCCACATGATGATGTCAAATATACAAGTAGAATCGACTTTAATCGATAAATTTAAAGTTGCTCAAGCTACAGACCTGGAGCTGATGCGTATGAGGAAGAAAGTACAAGAAGGTGCTATTTCGAAAGCAAGAATCGATGAAGAAGGAATACTTCGAGTCAACTCCAGACTTTGTGTTCCTAACGACTCTGATATGAAGTATAAAATCATGATGGAGGCGCACAACACACTATTTGCAATCCATCCTGGGGAGTACCAAAATGTATCGTACATTTTGGTGGAGCAATATGAAAAGAGGGATCATAGAGTTTATCTCAAGGTGTCTAACTTGTCAACGTGTCAAGGCGGAGCATCAAGTGCCAAAAGGTCCATTGCAACCACTTGAAATTCTAGAATGGAAGTGGGACCATATTACCATGGATTTTGTTACTGGTCTTCCCAAGGTTTCTCAAGGCATAGATGCAATTTGGGTCATTGTCAATAGATTAACCAAGTCTGCTCATTTCTTACCTATACGAGAAACTTATTCACTTGAACGTCTTGCTCGTATATACATAAATGAGATTGTAAGACTGCATGGTATGCCAGTATCCCTAGTTTCTGATCGAGACCTAAGATTCACTTCACGATTTTGGGTTAGTTTACAGAAAGCTATGGGCACGAATTTATGATTCAGTTCACCATATCATCCTCAGACGGACGGGCAGTCAGAAAGGACTATTCAAACTCTTGAAGATCTATTAAGACTCTGTGTCCTTAACTTCAAAGGAAGTTGGGACAAGTTCTTGACATTAGTAGAATTCTCCTACAACAACAGTTATCAAATAAGTATAGACATGGCTCCATTCGAGGCGTTGTATGGACACAAGTGTCGTTCTCTAGTATGATGGGACGAGGTGGGTGAAGCAACGTTGTTGGGATCGAAATTGGTACGCATGACTACGAAAAAGATTTAAATGATCCGACAACATATAAAAACCTCACAAGATCGACAAAAGAGTTATGTTAATCTTCATCGAAGGGACGAGGAATTCAATGTTGGAGATCATGTGTTGTTACGTGTTGTTCCATGGAAGGGAGTTACGAGATTTGAAAAGAGAGGAAAGCTCAATCCTCGATTCATTGGCCCATTTGAAATCCTCAATCGAGTAGGAACTGTGGCCTATAGACTCGCTTTATCGCCAAGTATGTCTCGTGTTCAAAATATTTTTCACATATCTATATTACGTAAATATGTGGAAGACTCGAACCAAATTATTGAATTAGAACCAGACGAGATAGCGGAAGATTTAACGTGTGAAGAGGTACCTGTTAAAATCTTGGATAAGAAGAAACATATTCTACGCTAAAAGGTTATACTTCAAGTCAAAGTTTTGTGGAGAAACCACGATATTTAGGAAATGACCTGGGAGTTAGAATCTGAATGGAAAACAAGGTATCCTCACCTCTTCGACATACCAGGTACGTACACCAAATTCGAGAACGAAATTTCATAAGAAGGGGAGGTTGTAAAACCCCAACTTTTATGAATAAAGATTTAATTTTCTCTAAATATTATTTTGAATAATAAGGTGTAGGTTTGATATAATGTTATAGTTGTGAGTAATATTTACAAATTTTACAAAGTAAACAAGTTGTCATAAAATATTCGTTTAGTCGGGGAATATTCATTTTATCAGGGAATATTCGTAAGATGACACAATCATTGGTGGACCCCACAATAGAATTACTGCCGGAGTTAGAAAACGACAAAAATAACTTTTTATAAAAATAACGGCAAAACTTTTACCGTTAACTATTGAAATACCCGGTGATAAAAGTACAGTAATGCGCATGGTTGCATAGTATCACACGGTATTAATTATTGATGCTTACGTGAGAAGTCACTCAGTTTTGTTCAATAATTGTCACAGTAATTGATACATAGTATCTCATATTATTGATTCAATTATTGTCACAGTATCATCTGCACAATATTTTATATTATTAAATCAATAATTAAGACGACAAAGTTATTCATATTGTTATTTGCATTATTGACGATGGCTATAAAGTTCTGTCGAGGAAAAGGGTTTGGTCACCTAATTGCGCGCCAATAAGGAGAAGTCTATAATCAATCCGGGTAGAATATAGTATTCTATATGTGCATGCTTATATTATATATATATATATATATATATATATATATATATATATATATATATATATATATATATATATATATATCTGTGTGTGTGTGTGCGCGCGCGCGCGCGCGCGCGTGCGTGTGTGTGTGTGCGCGCGCGCGCGCGTGTGTGTGTGTGTGCGCGTATGTGTGTGTGTGTGTGCGTGCGTGCTAAACAAGATGAGACAAATAATAACAAACCCCTCAAATAAATTATATTAAGTTGTAATGTTTAAATATATTTGGAATATCGAACGTCGGCATAGTAAAATAATAGAGCATTAAATATTTAATATGAGTTTGTTGTGCACACACAAGGCAAATATTAAATATTTAAGATGTTATTTTATCACATTTAATGCATATAAATAGACTGAATGATACTATTTTGTTGTGCACACATAAGGAGAATGTTTTTCTTTTGAATATATAGAAGTACTAGGTATAACTTAACTTAGATAATTTTAGTTCGGATGTGCACACACTTGACCATTATGATCTAAGAGGTAAAATACAATGAGTTGCATAGTTGATGTAATTGACAAGAGTTGTCTACCTATTTATTCATATATGGTTTGTTGTGCACACACATGGCTATATACATTTGAAATGGGATCTTTATTCTCACTAGCATATCTTTAATTAGATATTGCCGAACTATATATATTGAGGGTAATATAGTTTGAAAAAAATAGTGGGTGATACCAATTTAAAACAAGACCTAATTTATTTTGGTAATTAATAAAAGAATGTATGCTAAAATATTGTTAATTATAAATTCATTTACAGAATTTTACAATGTCTAAATTACTATCACTGCGAAACATATTAGATGTTATTTAACTGAATCTAATTAAATGGATTGGTTAAGGAAATTGAGAATAGTTCTCACGGTTGAAAAGCTATTTTATATCCTTAATATACCTATCCTTGCAATGGTTGCATATAATGCCTCTGAGAAAGAGATTGCTACTTTTAGAAAGTGGTAAGATGATGCATAGTTGGTTCAATGCATCATGCTCACATCCATGATGCACATTGTTGTGGGGTCAACCAAACCACATCTCAACAGCCGTATGAAACAATCCCCATTACACTAGGTCATTAAGAACTGATGAGAGTGGAAGATGTTTGGAACTGTGGGTTTTAAGTGATACCCAAAAAGATTTATCTAGGGTTTTGGGTTATTTACAAACACTAATGTCTGTAATCAAATAGATGCTTTATTGATAGAAGTATTAGTGGAACGTTGGCGTAGTGAGACCAATACATTTCACTTCCCCATCGGTGAAATGACAATAACACTTGAATATATACATTTCATTTTAGGGTTACCAATTATCGGGGATCCTATAACATGTACATTAATATAAAATCCTAAACAACTGTTTAATAATAGTGTATTTAGTAAATATATTTTGGAGGATGACAAGGTGTATAGTAGAGGGGGCATTATGTTGTCGTGGTTAGGCAACAGATTTTATCAAGTTCCTCTAGATGTTGATTGGGAAACGGTGGTGACGTACACCAAAGCGTATGTATTGTTTATATTGGGGAATATAATATTTGCATCGGTAAATCGCGACGTCATGCTAGGTATCTTATATTTTTAGAAGATATTAACAAAGTTCATGATTATGCATAGGGAGCTACGGTATTGGCTTGTTTGTACCTCAGTTTACATAAAGCAACCCGCCTTTATCCGGGTGTTTAACACTTCTTTAGGAATTTTATTGTCTGTATAGTTTGTTGTTTATTTAAATTGATATTGATTTAAATACTGTATGACTGAGTTCTAACTCAATCATATATGACACAAGTGTGGACCTTTGAACGCCTGTCAATCAGTAGGCCAAATTATGCAAGAGGGGTCGAGCATTGGTTTCCCCGCGCAAGAGCCTGGGCCTATCGAAGAAATAAAGATATGGTGAAAGAGTCAAGGAGGCTATACCCCCGTCACAACCAAATATTTTACCAGGGGGAATTTGATGGGATTACTGGTGCCATTGTACGGTGGATGCCGTATGTAAGGTTCGATCATCTAGTGGCCCAAGAGTACCAGGAAGCACTGTATAGTGGAGCCTCGCATATTCCCCTCATTTGGCTTAACGTGGTAGAATTCCAAATGCCTGATCGTGTCTTGAGACAATTAGGGGAAGCGCAACTTGTAAAAGGTGTAGCCTTGTTTTGGGTTGTCGGACATTAGATTTATACTAGATATTATCCGAAGTACATAGGGATGTTTTCTAAGGTTAAACGCTAGAGAGCGATTAATTACTGTCCATGCGGTGTTGTTTTATCTAGAGCAACATTTTTTTTGGCACTCCACCGTAACATGAGAATTGTACCTCATGTGCAAAAGAAGCGACATACAGAAGAGTGATGTCGTGGATCCCTATCCAATCACTGTGTCCTATATCATGAAACAAAGACTTTGTGTTGCTACTCTAGTTTGTATTACTAAGTTCACATTATGAGGTTCCATGGGTACTTGTTTGGGAAAGTATCAAAGTTAATGACGATTGACATGAGAGTTTAGGGAAGACACTTGTCTGACATCACATTCAGTCGTTGGTTATGCTATGCGCGCGCAACTATTTTAAACTTTATGTATTATACTATATGTATATGTTTTTTAAAGGTTAGCATACCAAGGAAAATGGGTTTGAGTGATTTTCTAAAATGTAATTAATGAGGGATTCGAAATACTCAACAGAATGTGATTGACTGGTATAGGACATGACGAGTTTTTTTTTGAGATACTTCATATTAGTTATGATGGAAACTTAGTATGTGAGCTCTCGCCCTTGATATCATTTATTTCTCGTCAGTCGCACGCCAAGGCACCTGTACGAGGAAATCTTGAGATTATTGATTTGAGATGAGTATGTACCTTTATAACCCAAGTGTTTGAGTGGGAGATGTTAGTAATTGATTCGGGTCGGACCCGTGGATCATGAACATTCACTTGGGTAATGATATTGGATAACCCAATAAGGATTGGAAGAGTCCCATAATACTTGGAAGTATTTTAAATAATACTTGATATGGTTAGGACTCCATATGAGATATGTGACGTCCCCAAAATAGGTATACATCACCCATTCTGAGTCGCCAAATACATTGTACAGAATACAAATACAAACTTAAATATACAACATGAGCTGTGAGTTTTAATACAAATATTGTCTTCTAGACAGTATTCAAACTCAAAATAAGTCCTCAATACATTTATTATCACACTATTTCACAGAATAGTGAGGACTACTAATGCAACATCTGGATCGTCACTACGTTCCCCAACTAGTCCCAGCTATATTCTCATTTTCTGAAGAGAACAATGAAAGAAAAGGGGTGAGCTCAACTAGCCCAGTAAGAAATATTATGACTAAGATAATACAGAATAAATTATCGTTAGCCTTCAACAGTGTTAAACTGATAAAATACAATAGACATCAAGTTTAATTGCAGCGGAACAAGTAATCCATTAGAAGAGTCATGTAGAGCATGATATCTACTATCTTCTATGATTTAAAAGAATTTATCATCAATTTTATCGCTGAGACTCAGCTAAAAAAATAATCCACAGCATCCCTGCACTACGGCCAAGGATATTCATTAGTATTACGACAACAAATTATCCATGCACTACGGGCCAAGGATATTTGTGTTTTCATCAATGGTCATGATTATACCAAATAATCTCTGATCATAATCAAGCCAACAACTGTCCATCAATGCACTACGGGCCAATGAGGACTTTTAGCACATCATTTGTAACATTACGGTCATGATTATACCGAATAATCTCTGGTCATAATCATACCAAGTCCATCTATACACTACAGCCACAGATGACTTTCAACATAATATAAGCATGAGGATGATGACAATGATATAAGAATTCAATTAAAAGAAAGTAAAGGATAAATTTTTAAAGATTTATAATTTAATTTATCCAGAATTCAATAATGTTCAAATTGTCAACATGATACTGTTTTGTAGAGTAACATTCAAGAATAATATTGTATCAAAAATAATTTGGACAGAAAAGAAATCAATTTTTATCATGAATAGTACCCAGGTGAATAGTACCCCGTGAATAGTACTTCGAGAATAGTAACCCCGTGAATAGTACTCCAGTATGAAAAAGTTAAAACTTATCAAGAATGCTCAGAATACTATTTTCATGAAAAGATACTGGATGAAGCGCAAATATCAAGAATATTCTACTATTTCATGGAGTATAGAAGCCAAAACTTTAACAAAATGACTATAGAATTCAGGATCTGAAACGAAATAATATTACTTACATACTACAGAGTATGGAAGAAAATATTATTTCTTACGAATATTGAACAAAAATAATATCTCTTACCTTAAAAAGAAGAGTATTCTGACTAGTAGGGCGGGGAAATTCTTGAAGAAAACTTTCACTGTTTTCTACGCTCAAAGCTTTTTAAAACTCGAAAGAAATACGCTCAATATTATAGAAGAAGAATTCTCTAATTCTGGTGTGATTTTCAATTCTAACTAAGCATCCTATTTATAGAAGAATAGAAGGGGCATTGTTAAGAATTTTTTCACGGACGAAATAATTGCGATTCACGGACGTCTTACCAACATTGCAGGCAATTAAATTTCAAAGCAAATTCAAGTAAAAACTAAAAAACTAAAATATAATATATATATATATATATATATATATATATATATATATATATATATATATATATATATATATGTTTATAACATGTGTTTTTATATATATATAATACTAATTCCCTCCCGAATACGTTTCCTCCCCCCACCCCATTTTCATTTCATCCATTTCTTCCATACGTGGCCCCCACATGTGGCCCCCAAATTTATTATAAAGAATAAATTTCTACCGATTATTTTGAAAAATGGGTAAATGGGGGTCCAAATAATACGTCAATACTTGCAACAAATACTTCATAAAATTCCCTCAATATTTTTAACTACATTTATTTATCACTATTATTGTAAGACCCCAACTTTTATAAATAAAAATGAATTTTCTATAAATATCATTTTTGAATATTATGGAGTTAATTTGATATAATGTTATAGATGTGGGTAATATTTATAAATTTTACAAAAGTACGTAAGTTGTTATATAATATTCGATTGGTCGGGGAATATTTGTTTTAATAGGGAATATTCGTACAACGGCACAATCATTGGTGGACCCCACAATGGAATTATTGTCGGATTGAGAAAACGACAAAAATATTTTATTAAAAATAACGGCGAAAGTTTTACCATTGATACTGTTGAACTACTCGGTAGTAAAAGTACAGTAATACGTGTGGTTGCATAGTAGCACACGGTATTGATTATTAATGCTTATGTGAGAAGTCACTCAGTTTGATTCAATTATTGTCAGTTAATAATATGAATTATTTAGCGATAATAACGTTTCGTTTTATTCGTATTATTAACGTAATAAAACAGAAACATCTTTTTATATAAAACAGAATACTTTATTAAAGTTATTCTATAAATAGAATATATTATATTTTATTTAAAAGATTTTTCTTTAAATATGGACCGTCAGATTAAAGTAATCAATCTGGACCGTTCATGGATTAGTTACTATGCATTCTATTTTTCTATAAATAGCAGCTCATTCCTTCATTATTTCTTACGAATTCACTGAACTCTAGAAATAGAAACTATAGAGAGAAACTATAGAGAGAGAGAAGAAGGGTATTCTGCTACTTAACTACTTCTTTATTTCAGCTCTTCTTTGAAACGGTAAGGGGTGTTATTCTTTCTTATTCATGAAGAGAACTGTTATTGTTCCATTTCTTATTATTCTGTTGGAATAACCTGTATACGCGGTCTACCCTATACTTGGTGACATTCTTCTATTATTCTGTTGGAACATCCTGTCTGTCTGTTTTACACCGGACCTGGTTCCGTCTTTATTATTATTCTGTTAGAACATCCTGTCTGTCTGTTTTACACCGGACCTGGTTTCGTCTTTATTATTATTCTGTTGGAACATCCTGTCTGTGTGTTTTACACCGGACCTGGTTCCGTCTTTATTATTATTCTGTTGGAACATCATGTCTGTGTGTTTTACGCCGGGTCTGGTTCCGTCTTTATTATTATTTTGTTGGAATATCCTGTCTGTGCATTTTACGCCGGACCTGGTTCCATTATTTATTATTCTGTTGGAATAACCTGTTTGTGCGGTCTATCGCATGCATGGTGATTTCTTTTGTTATTCCATTCTTTATTATACTCAGTTGGTTAAGTTTTGACTTCTATACTCCATGAAATTTGTGAAATATCCTTGATAATTGCGGATCATCCAGTATCTTTTCATGAAAATATTCTTCTAAGCATTCTTAAATTTTACTCCACAAAGCAGTATCATGTTGACAATTTGGACGTTGTTAATTCTTGGATAAATTAATTCTTGAACTTGTTTTATTGAATTCTTATATCATTGTCATCATCCTCATGTTTATAAAATGTTAAAAGTCATCTGTGACCTGTAGTGCAGAGATGGACTTGGTATGATTATGACCAGGGATTATTCGGTATAATCATGACCGTAATATTACAAATGATATGGTAAAAGTCATCATTGGCCCGTAGTGCATTGATGGACAGTTGTTGGCATGATCATGACCATTAATGAATACACGAATATCCTTGGCCGTAGTGCAGGGGTGATTCGATGATGTGGATTATTTTATTAAGCTGAGTCCCAGCGATCACAATGTTGAAAAACCTTTTAAATCATAAAAGATAGTAGAGTTTATTTTCTACTTGACTCTTTTAATGGATTGCTTGTTCCGCTGCAGTTAAACTTGATGTCTATTATATTTTATCAGTTTAACATTGTTGAAGGCTAATGATAATTTATTCTGCATTATCTTAGTCATAATATTTCTTACTGGGCTAGTTGAGCTCACTCTTTCTTTCACTGTTCTCTTCAGGAAATGAGAACGTAGCTGGGGAAAGTCGGGGAACGGAGTGATGGTCCGAATGATAGTATTAGTTAGAAGTCCTCACTATTCTATGTAATGGTGTGTTAATAAATGTAATGAGGACTCCTTTTGAGTATGAATACTCTCTAGAAGATAATATTTGTATTCAAACTTACAGTTTATGTTTTGTCGTATTGTACACGACAGTTGTATTAGTAAGTTGTATTTATATTCTGTACTATGTATCTGACGACCCAAGATGGGTGATGTATACCTAATTTTGGGGGCGTCACAATTATTATTCGCAATATTTAACAACCATATCGTTTTCAAGAAAGAGGGGACTTTCCGATAAGGATTTCTCCCTATTGGCGCGCAATTAGGTGACCAAACCTCTTCTCGACAGAACCTTCTAGACATCGTCAATATTACAAATAATAATATGAATAACTGTATCGTCTCAATTATTGATTTAATAATATATAAAATGTAAGACCCTAACTTTTTATAAATGAAATTGAATTTTCTCTATTTATTATTTTGAAACAGTAAGGGTTGATTTGATTAATGTGATTAGTTATGGGTAAAATACGTAAATATTTTAATTAAGCAAGTGATTATAAAATATTCATTGTTGTCGGGGCATATTCGTTTGGTCGTGGAATATTCTTACTGTCGGGAAATATTCATACGACGGCGCAGCCTTGTGTAGGCCCCATAATAGAAAGCGATTGGATGAAAAAAACAACAAGTATAAGTTTTTATAAATAACGACGTAATTGTTACCGTTAACACTGTTGGAATACCCGGTGGTTAAAAATACAGTAATACGCGGTGTTGCACAGTAGCACACGGTATTACACCAATTATTGATTCTTACGTAAGAAGGCACTACTCAATAATTGTTACAGTAATTACTATTTAATATTTTATTTTATTGATTCAATAATTGTTACGTTGACATTTTATATTATTGTTATTTCAATAATTGTCACTACACAGTATTTTTTATTATCAGATCAATAATTCATATTATTTTAATAATATTATTAGATAGCATTATTGATAATGTCTAAAAAGTTCTATCTAAGGAGAGATTTCGTCACCTAATTGCGCGTCAGTAAGAAAAAATCCTTATTGGAAATCCCCCTCTTTCCTGAGAACGGCCTGGTTGTTAGTATTATGATTCTGTAATATTATTTGTGAATAATTAATTATTGATTTATATTATAAGGAAAATATTCATTTTATGTGGATATAGATGGAGAAAATTTTAATGTGACAATTGTTAAAAATTGATATTTTATCTTTTCTGATAAAATAATTTATTTAAATATATTATTATATTATAATCATATAATAATGGTGATATTTTTACAGTGAATGTGTGATATATGAATAAATGAGGAGAAAGAATATTTTTGTTGTAATAAATGATAAAAACATGTTAAACATGACGGTGTGCCCAATTTTTGACTGAAATTTGACTATAGCATGTAAAATCGTCTGTATATGGATTTCAGTCAATTTTTGTTTGGAATTTGGAAAAACTTAAACTTACAAAGTTGTAGAGAATTGAATTTCCTATGGAATGGACATAAGATTCGAATTTTTTTGATAAAAGGGCTATTTATTATGAATTATTGAAGTTCCGGAATATTGGGTCTGAAATGATTTTGTTACAAAAATTGTTTAAAACATATTTTTCATGTTAGCGGGCCCCACTAGCTTGTGCAAAATTCTGAAATCAGATCTCTAAGGTGTGCGTTGGAATTTTTATTAAAAATATTATTATTTTATTAAATTTTCTACTTAGGTATTCTAAGCATTTTTCTATAAATAGGGTGCTTAGGTTAGAATTAAAAATCACACCAGAAACTAAAGTTTTCTCTCTCTATATTATCGAGCGTATTCTTGTGAGTATTTTGATATTTTGAGTGTTACTATTTGGTGCAAGTTCCTTCAGCACTATATCCAGTATTCCAATCAGACGTACTGTCTTTTTGAGGTAAGGGATGTTATTTTTTTTAATGATATTATTTCTTTCAATATCATTATACCGGAATATTGGTAAGATTTTTCTTGTGAAATTCTTGTCTTTTTATGTCGAAATTACTATTCACGTATACGGCACTATTCACTAATACGGTACTATTCACCGAAAAATAAAATTTTCTCTTTTTTATCCCAGATTTCTATTTTTGTTACTATCTTTGATTGTATCCATGTTTTGATCTTTATTCTTAAATTTTACTCCACTATGGTATATTATGGGTTATTTTTAAACATGGATAAATCGAAGTACGAATCCCTAATATTTTTTCTTTTGTCTCACTGGATTCGTTTTCTTTAAAATATTTTTCATCATTCTCAGTCCTAAATGATGATATTACTGAATATCTTTGGCATGTAACGATGAATGATTAACTGATGAATATATTTGGCCCGTAGTGCAAAGATGAACAGGTGTTTAGATGAACATGACCAACTAGTGATACAAATGAATATCTTTGGCCTGTAGTGCAAAGATGAATATTTGATTCAAGATGTATATTGATTGATGTTATAGGGATAAAATATTGATGATGGACTTTTAAATCTTAGAAGATAGTAGAATTCATTCTCTATTTAACTCTTCTAATGGATTGTTGTTTCCGCTGCAGTTGTTGATCTAAAATTTGTTGTCTATTATATTCTATCAGATTTTTCTCTGTTGAGTACTAACGATAATTTGTTCTATATTATCTTAGTCATAATATTCTTTACTGGGCTAGTTGAGATCACCCTTTTCCTTTTTGTTCTATTTTTCTTCTTAGGAGGCGAGAATGTAGCGAGTACTAGTCGGGGTATAGAATGATGGTTCTAGAAAGTTGTTTAGTAGTCCTCACCATTTTTATAAAATAATGTATCAATAATTGTAATAAGGACTTATTTGAGTGTGGATATTGTCTAGAAGACAATATTTGTATTTAAACTCACAGTTTATGTGTTGTCGTATTTTACACGACAATTGTATTAATAAAGTTGTAGTTGTTTCTGTACCATGTTTTGGCGACTCAGAATGGGTGATGTATACCTGTTTTAGGGGCATCACAGTTGGAATCAAAGCTTAGGGATATGATCTCTGGCGGATATCGGGGAATAGAACTAGGAGGGGAGAGACGAGTAAATCCTTCGCTAGTGTGTCCTACCTAAGCTTATTTGTTGGTTGGTCAGAATATAGGAATATTATGTGATATGTTAATTTCTTTAATTAACCCTTGTTTTATGGCAGTATTTGAGAATGGCAACTGAGAATGTTAACAGCGGGATAAATGAGACCGTGGAGACACCTTTACTCACCAATGAGGAGAACGTGCAACAGGCCGGCAATGTTCTTCCTGTAAACAATATCACTGAGCAGACGATGAACAATGAGATGTTTAGAAGCTTTTTGCGGTTCATGCAAAACCAGACGAAGGAGACTCCTATTCAAAATACAGGTAGAAACAATGGCAAAGCACAACTGGTCACAACCAAGTAGTTCAAAGAGTTGGGACCACCAGAATTCTGGGGAAAGCCAGATCCGATTAAGGCGGAAACATGGGTCAAGCAAATTACCAAGATATTCGATGTCTTGGGATGCACAGAGGAACAGAAGGTTCTATTCGCCACCTTTATGTTCCGTGGTGAGACAGATTACTGGTAAGAATCTGTGAAGCGTGCCCAGCCTGTCGCACTCAACATGTCTTGGAAAATGTTTCAGAAACTGTTCAATGATAAGTACTTTCCTGAAAGTATTTGTCATATGAAGGAGGTCGAGTTTATTAGACTAGAGCAGAACAACATGACGGTATCCCAGTACGAGGTGAAGTTTGCAGAGTTATCCAGATTTGCACCTCATTTGGTAGAGAATGAGGAACAAATGACACGGATGTTTTTGAGAGGTCTAAAACTCGAGATTCGGCAATATTTTATCTCTCATAAATTTTCTTTATATTCAGATGTTGTAAACAGGGCTCAATTATTAGAACGAGATAATGAGTATGTTTAACCGACGGACCACAACCAGGGTCATACCGGTGACAGCAATCATCGGAGCAATGATAACCAACGGGGAGGGAAAAATACAGACAAAAGCGGTAACCACTCTGGTGGTAATTATGACCATGATAATAGGATAGGCGAGTCAAGTGGAAATTTCAAAAAGAGGAGATTCAACAATGACAATGTGAAGACTCCAGCACCAGTATCAACTGTTTCTAAGGGAGGAGAACGACCACCGGTCGTATGCTATAAATGTAGAAAAGAGGGACACATCAGCCTAAACTGTCCACAACAGTTCAAGGTATGTTATAATTATGGAAAGGAAGGACATATCGCTCGAGATTGTACAGTAGCGAAACCAAGTCCAACGAGGATGGTGACTCAAAAGGTTATCCCAGAAAGTCAAAGTCAACGGTTCCTGGAAGAGCGTTTGTTGTGACTGTTCAAAATGTAAGGAACCAAAACGAGGTGATCACGGGTAAGCTAATCATAAATTCTAGCGAAGTTTATACATTACTAGAT
This sequence comes from Panax notoginseng, assembly GCA_016801055.1. Classification (NCBI taxonomy): domain Eukaryota; kingdom Viridiplantae; phylum Streptophyta; class Magnoliopsida; order Apiales; family Araliaceae; genus Panax; species Panax notoginseng. The sequence goes on along the minus strand of CM029015.1, from coordinate 154,059,763 downwards.
ACCGGTTCTACCCATTCATTTATTTCTCCTACTTGTGCTCAACGTTTAAACTTGACTCCGGAGAAATTAGACTTTGACCTATCTATAGAGACTCTGTTAGGAGAAACTTTCATTACATCCATTGTTTATAAATCTTATTTGATTCAAGTTGACACCATCACATTACCTGTTGATCTTATCTCTTTAAAGATACATGCTTTTGATGTGATTTTAGGGATTGGTTGGTTAACTACTCATCATGCCAAAATTGATTGTTTTCGTAAGGTTGTTAGTTTTCATATTCCTAACCAACCTGTTATGCAAATTCAAGTAACTAAACCACTAAAATCAATCACTGTCATATCAAGCCATAAAGCCATTCCTTTATTGAAAAACGGATGTCAAGCTTTCTTAGCCCATGTCATGGACTTGAACAAATACACCTCAGATTTGAATAATATTTCTGTTGTTAGTGAATTTCCTGACGTATTTCCTGAAGAACTTCCCGGTCTACCCCCAGAACGTGAAGTTGAATTCTTTATTGATCTTGAACCTGGTACGAAGCCCATTTCTAAAACTCCATATCGAATGGCTCCTATTGAACTTCAGGAGTTAAAGGTCCAACTACAGGAGTTGTTGGACATCGGTTTCATTCATCCTAGTACATCTCCATGGGGTGCTCTTGTTTTATTTGTATAGAAGAAAGACAGGAGTATGCGACTTTGTATTGACTATCGAGAATTGAACCATGTCACCATCAAGAATAGGTATCCGCTACCTCGTATTGATGACCTGTTTGACCAGTTGTAAGGAGCACAATTCTTTTCAAAGATCGATCTTCGTTCTGGATATCATCAGCTGAAGATTAAAACTGAGGATATTTCGAAGACTGCTTTTAGAACTCGGTATGGGCAGTATGAATTCCTAGTCATGTCTTTTGGATTGACTAATGCTCCTGCGTCTTTCATGGATATGATGAACCGTGTATTCAAGGAATATTTGGATCAGTTCGTTGTTGTCTTTATTGATGACATCCTTATCTATTCCAACAGCCATGAAGATCGTGAGTGTAGACACTCGAAATTTTTTGTACACCTGTCACTAACATTGCAGGAGAACAGATTCGTCTTTTAAGAGGGAACCTGAAAGACGATCCGTATCCATGCCGGATACTACCGGAAGTTCAGCATCAACCCCGGATCGCAATATGGGAGTAACAATTCCAATCTCAGAGATAACCCCGAGGCATGCAGATCAATACCGGAACACACACCGGAGAAGACCGATTAATCTCGTAGATAACCCCGAGGTATCCAGTTTCAGTCCCAACCATGGGAATAGCCACCAACCTTGGTGATAACCCCAAGGAATGCAATTTCGGCAATAACCCCGGAAATACTTGTTACAAATGCAACCAGCTTCAATCTCGACGCTCACAATGAGATACACTGTACCAGCCCGGCGATAACATCAGGAAGATAGACACACCTCAAAGATGACAATAAGGACCTTCAACCAATTACAGCAGTCCAATCCTAGCGAAGCTGAGCAACGTCTGGTTTATCAGCCCAATCCAGCAATAACACCGGTGAGGGGCAACATCGTCATCTGACCAACACGATGCCACGCCACATCGTCTCAACGTCTCTACACAACAGTGTCCCACAAGACTAATCAGTCCCGAGTGACCATTGTGCGGGGTAACGGATGAAAGTTGAAGGTTGAAGATCGGAGGGCACCGTCCCATCTTCAATGACTTCGCACAAACTCTAATCCCATGCCATCGTACAACTCTCGATAACGGCGGTCCGAAATAGGTCCTGTATACCTCAAACGGATGCCCGGATTGCACTTCTGAAAGTTTGAGTGGACATTACAGTGCCTGAGTGCACGTACTTCGAGACGACTCGAGCCAAAAATCCCAGGCCAACCTGGGTTGCCTATGGTACACATGCGGCTCAGCCGCAGGTACACATGCGGCTCCACCCTCTATAAATAGAGGGCTTGGGGTGGCCATTTTGTAAGAAAAAACAGCGAGGAAGCCCTGCCCAATTTGCTCTGTACTCACCCCAGACTGAGTGCTTTCTCATTTTAAACATGTGTGAGCTCACATATAGCTTATTTTATACCTACAAAAGCCAGTGTTTACCCACTTTAAAGATATTGAAGTCTTCTTTGGCAGCCCACTGTAAGCCTTCTTTCACACTTTAAAGTTTTTCTCTTCATCTTTGCACACACCCTTCTACACGTTGAGAGTCGTGTTGCACACTTTTGCCCGGACTTCGGTCCGTGGTTTATTTTTAGTTTGTATATACGTATATATATATTTATATATATATATATATGGACTAACATTACCGAGTTATGCCTCGATTGAGCCTAGACTTCGGTCTGGAGCGTTTAATTGTTTTTGTATATATATATACATTTATATATATGAACTGCGTGTCGAACTCTGATCGATGAGCCTAGACTTATGTCTGGTGCGTTTAATGACTTTCTTATACATATAATTATATATATGAACTGCTATCGAACTCTGTTCAGTGAGCCTGGATTTAACATCCAGTGCGTTTACTGCTTTAATATATATATACTTATATATATATATATATTAACTATTGTTGGACTTTGTCCGATGAGCCTGGATTTTATATCCGGTGTGTTTATATGCTTTTTTTTATATATATATATATACATTTCGTCCCACCTGGAGTTTACTTCGTGGTGGTTGACAGTTTTTATAGCTTTCTGTACATTTCATCCCACCTGGAGTTTACTTCGTGGTGGTTGACCGTTTTTATAGCTTTCTGTACATTTCATCCCGCCTGGAGTTTCCTCCGTGGCTGTTGATAGCTTTTATAGCTTTATTTATATTTCTGATCCCCCATGGAGGTGCTTCATGGTTGGTGATCATGTATGTATATATATATATATTTACAGTTTTTATATATACACCTGTTTACTGTGTTTATATCAATTGCGGCATCATGTGAGCCTAGGAATCATGTGATCACAGATTCAGTCCCCTGAATCTAGATTCGGTTCCCGTGATGGACCTTTTCAGCTATAAACAGCTTGTAAATATATATGTGATGTTTGGATTTCCTCAGATGGTTTTCATACCCACGAGGAATTCAGCACCTTTTGGTACAATATTTTCGTATGGTTGCTTCGCATCTGTCAAAAAAAAATCAATCCAGCCGAATACGAAATAAAATGGGAGTGTAAAAGGCCTCAATTACTATTGAGCATCAGGGTTTGAGAAACCTCTTTTATAAAACATCACTGCCATATCTTGCTTAAAATTGAATTTTTACATAAAATTCAAACCCTGTGTATATAGGTGCGAACGAGGCCTCGCACTACTTCCAAATAACAGCACATTGACCCACACACACACACATTCAGATAACAGTTTCTTGAAAAGAGGCGGTCACCGTGGTAACACGGATGTCTGGGGGTGCCTAACACCTTCCCTCCGCATAACCAAGTCCCCGGACCCTAATGAATCTCGGTTTCACCGACCCGTTTAGCAGTGTCACATCACTGGGTCAATGTGCAAACCTTTTCTCGGTTGTGTTGGTACAACTATTTAAAAAACCAACTGGCGACTCTTATAGTCCAATCGTCGACATTATACATGTCGGACCTTTTTCACTTGTTTTTTCAAACAAATCTCACCTAAAATGAGAACACCAAAGAACAAGTAACGGAAAAGGACAATTAAAAATCCCGACGTCGACAGGTAGCGACTCTGCTGGGGACTCCAGTAAGAGGACTTAAGCCGCTATTACAATTTTTTCAAAATTGTTATCTGCTTGTGTGTGGATGTTGCATTTACATTTTATGATGAATGTGTACGAATGCATTTCCTTACTTAGTCCTTCCATGACAGAATCAGAGATGGTCATGACTTTCATAGATATACAAGAAGCACCTTTCTATGAAAGAGTTTTAGCCGGCATCGGCAAACCATTTTCTAAAATGGTCAAACATAGGGAGATGGCTGAAATGGGATTGAAATTCGGAAAGATTCAAGACCTAGCTGCACTCAAAGCTGTTGTTGATCACATCCAATCTGGAAATTATGGGAACAACCCCCGGAGGGTCCATAAAAAGAAAGAAGAGGATGTTTCCCTGATACTACAGGGTCAAAAAGGCAGTCAAAACATGCCTATCCAGAGGAGAAATTACACTCCCTTTCAAGCACAGTCTTCAAACCATCCAGTACCAAAAGGTGGAGAAGTCAAACGACCTCGACTATTCACACCCTTAGGGGACACCCTCGAGAACATTCTCAATCTTCTAACAACACAGAAGAAAATTACGCATCTTCTTCCACCAGCCAGCCCTAATGGACGGGGTTTTAATGCTGCTCGGAAATGTGCTTATCATGCCGGGGCACCTGGACATGATACTCAGGATTGTTAGGCCTTGAAACACAAAATCCAAGACCTAATAGACAACGGTGAAATCGTGGTCACCAAACCCGATCAGCCTCACGTTCAAGACAACCCTCTTCCTCAACACAAGGAAGAAGAGGTCAACATGATCAATTGGAGCAGCGGACAGAGTTCCAATTTCAGCTATGAATCCTCCCAGACCCCCAAAGATGGTGATGACAGATGGGATTATGCTAAGTTCCAATTCACAATGGAACGAAAGATGAAAGCTCTCTGTAAACAAATTGAGCAATTGGCGGAACTGGTGACTTATCAGCATCAAGTGACTCGTCAGCTAATCAGCCAGGAGCATGCCAATCTCCTACCTATTGTCATGAATATTCCCTCTTCACTTTTAAAAAATGAAATGTTGGAAGACAAAGTGACGAAGAGAGCAAATGCTAAGGCCCGTCGGGATTTTGCCAACAAAAGGGAATTCACATATTTGGGCCAACCTATGGAGGAAATTCTTCATATGTTAATCAATGAAGGAAGGATTAGTTCCCTTCTACCTCCAATCAACCCTCGTTCAGGACGATATAACTCTGAGGGAGGATGTCAATATCATTCTCAATCTCGTGGTCACAGCACAGAAGAATGTTGGGCACTCCGCCACCTTATTCAAAATTTAATCGACAGTGGTGTACTGCGTCTGGTAGATAACGACACTGTGTTACGAACAAGTGAGGATTCGTATCCTACTAAGTGGAAGAGTGTAGTAGCAGTCATATCCGCTGAAAATGATGGGATTAACAAATCACTTGTCATGCCAATCATTCAACTCAAGGGAATCAACAATCCTTTGAAAATGGCCGCTCCCGAGCCAATCAACTTGTTGTGCAGAGCACAATATCCTATTGTTAGCTTGCGCGCAGTTCCATGGAATTATGGAGAAGGTGAAGGATCCACCTCGCATATAACTGCTGCAGTGTCGAAGGAAAATCCACTATATCTTCCCCAACGGGTAATGAAGCATGTCATCAAGTCTAAGGGGAAAGTACCCATTGAGAAGATTGAAAATTTCCTCCGTACTATGGGTCATAACGAAGCCAAGGTGGCTTTAAGCTTGAAAGAAGCTCCACAACAGATATCAATCTTGGACTTGGTCCTGACTTCCGAGAATCACCGGAAGGTCTTGTTAAAGGCTTTAAAAGAAGCCTATCTACCGACATCAGTTGATACGGAAAAGTTTCAACATCTGGTTGATCACATTTTCAACAACAATGTGATATCCTTCACTGATGATGACATACCGCCCGAAGGGACCGGTCATTGCAAACCGTTGCACATTGTAGTCTTGTCCTCCAGATATATGGTGGCGGGAGTTTTAATAGATGGAGGTTCCTCTCTGAATATCTGCCCATACGCTACCTTGGTGAAGATGAATATCAATCTCAATCGAATTTGGAGTAGCCATACCATCATCAAAGCTTTTAATAGAGCCCGCCGTAATTCGGTCGGAGTAGTTGAGCTGTCAATTGAGATTGGTCCTTATACATTCTGTGTATCCTTCCATGTGCTCAAGATAGATTCGGGATACAACTTGCTCTTGGGACGACCATGGATTCACATGGCAGGGGCAGTCCCCTCCGCTCTTCACCAATAGTTGAAATACATTATCAACAATAGCCTGGTTACAGTCAACGCTAAACCGGAGATTCCTCAGCATGGGGACATGCCACTCATCAATGCCAATAAGGATGTTGAGCCAATTAGTTTTCATGCTTTGAAATAAGCAATACCCAATACCATGCTATTGGAACGCCACTACCCGAACCCCAGATTTATGCCGAGGTAATGTCGGCCACACAAGAAATGATGTCGTTGGGTCATAAACCGGGACAAGGGTTGGGTAAAGATTGCCAGGGTATCAAGTACCCTATTCGCTTAACTAAGCAAATTGGGACAGCTGGACTAGGCTATTCTACCAGCTCTAGTCACAGGAATCCTCATAAGCATCAGCATATTCCTTCAACTTCGACCATGCGGCGTTTAGCTTCGCCTTTAAGCTCCGAGTCCGCACAACCTCCCGTAAAGGTGCTAGCCAATATAATGGCAATGTTATTTCCCAAGCCGGTACCGGTAAAGGAGAAAGAAATCTTTGTTCCAGATCCCGCAGTGGAGGAAGAGGAATGAAGAATCAAGCAAGACGTCATGCGGATGATGTCCGGCATACGCATCATCGTTCATGATGAGCATACCAACAGATACACCCCAGACGATGATTGCCCAGACGTAATGGCTATCATTCGGGACAGGAAAGATGATGATAATCTCTCTATCACTGCGGTTCACCCGGAATTTGCTTTTGCCAATTGGAACAGCATTCCTTGCATTGGTCGTCAAGGGTAAAGCGGGCGGAAACTCTTTCTGCCCAGTATATATAATAACTGCTTACTTTTCTGTACAGTATTAGCGGTTTATTTTGCCAGTATATGCTAACACTGTGTATGATCAACACATTTCATATATACTAAGTGAAAGCATATTTTGTTTCAAGACTTTGAATTTAGATGTGTCTGTGCTTGCTGATACGGTGCCTCTTCTCCACAAGGATTATACCTTTGATGTAGAGATGAATTCAGCCTTGGTGGATATACAGGATGACATTGAGGTGCCTCCAGAAATTCAAGAATGGGTCAAAGACAAACTCAAACCCAATCTTGATCAAACCACTCCTTTCAATCTCGGAACCTTAAAAAACCCTAAGTTAATCCAGATTGGTTCAGACCTTACCCCAAACCGACGGAATGACATGGTTACACTATTAACCCAGTTCCAGGATGTGTTTGCATGGTCTCATGAGGATATGGTGGGTTTGTCCACTGACATTATCCTTCATCGCATTCCCATTAAAGAGGGATTTAAGCCAGTCAAGCAAAAGCTCCGGCGATTGAAACCTGAATGGAGTTTAAAGGTGAAAGAAGAAATTGTGAAACAGTTTCAAGCTGGCATCATAATGGTGTCTACATATCCTGAGTGGATATCCAACATCGTGCCCGTACCTAAACCTAGAGGGAAGGTGCGAGTTTGCATGGATTACCGTGACTTGAACAAAGCTTGCTTAAAAGATAGCTTTCCCGTGCCATTTATCCACATTCTCATTGACAATACTGCGCAATACGACATATACTCCTTTGCAGATTGCTTTGCGAGATATCATCAGATCATGGTTACCGAGGAAGATCGTGAAAAAAACTACTTTCATCACTCCTTGGGGAACTTTTTGTTATAGACGGTTGTCATTCGGCCTCATCAATGCTGGAGCTACCTATCAACGAGCTATGATGGCTCTTTTCCACGACTTAATGCAAAAAGAGATTGAGATCTACGTGGATGACATTATTGTCAAATCCCGGAAGGAGGATGACCATATAGACCATCTCAGGAAATTGTTTAACAGGTTGCGTAAGTACAACTTGAAGTTGAATCCAGCTAAGTGCGCCTTTGGCGTTAAATCAGGCAAGTTGCTAGGATTTCTAGTCAACCACAAAGGGATAGAGCTGGATCTTGCCAAAACCCAAGCCATCACGGAAATGCCCATTCCTTAGACAGAAAAGGAAATACGGGAATTTTTGGGAAGGATCAACTTCATTAGCAGATTTATCTCCCAACTCACAGCAACTTGTGAGCCAATCTTCAAGCTGTTAAGGAATAACTCCTCCATGAAATGGAATGAGGAGTGCCAGAATGCCTTCCTTACAATCAAGAAATAGTTAATCAAAGCTCCCATCTTGGTACCACCCAGGGATGATGTTCCCCTGTTTATGTATCTGTCCGGAAGTGACAATGACATGGGCTGCATGCTGGGACAGAAGGACGATAGAGGACTAGAATGAGCTATCTATTACCTCAGCAAAAGATTCAGCAGCAGTGAACACAAGTACACTCTGATCGAAAAGACGTGTTGTGCTTTAGCATGGGCTGCCATGAGGTTACAACATTACCTCCATGGGCACACAACCCATCTCATATCCCGTGTGGATCCTCTCAAGTACGTGTTCAATAAACCCATACTGAATTGTCGGCTGTCCAGATGGCAGTTGATCCTAAAACAATTTGACATCGTATATGTGACTCAAAAGTCCATCAAAGGTAAAGGAATTGCGGATCAATTGGCCACCGCACCATCCGGGGATTTCAAACCCTTGGAGACATATTTCCCTGATGAAGGAGTAATGATAATTCAGTAACACCATCAGTACGATACACGCCAAATGTGGAAGATGTATTTCGATGGAGCTGTCAATATGGAAGGTTCTGGAGCTGGAGCAGTTCTAGTATCTGATACGGGGGAGCAGTATCCCGTCGCCGTCAAATTACAGTTTGTCAGCACCAATAATACGGCTAAGTATGAAGGCTGTCTTATGGGGCTAAAACTTTCCCATTCAATGGCCATCAGGCGGTTAACTGTCCTTGGAGATTCGGAGTTGGTAATCAGACAATCCACCGAAATCTATCAAACCAAGGAACTACATTTGCTGCCTTACCATCGGCAGGTTTTAAAGATGGCTTTAGGGTTCGAAGAAATATCCTTTCTACACATTCCTCGTAATAGGAATGATTTCGCGAACGCGTTAGCAACTTTGGCCTCCTTGATTTGCATATCAGACAAGGAACACTTGCCAAGCGTCACAATTTCCCTGCACAAGGTCCCAGCCTATGGGAATTACGTTAAAGAAGTATCGGATGAGCTACCTCCCGTCCAAAATCCTTGGTATCAGCATATCAAGGAATATCTGCGAGATGGATCTACACCCGCTGAGGCGAGCCCGACTGAGAAAAGGCGGATCCATCGACTTGCTATGAAATTCTACTTGAGTGGAGATGCACTCTACAAAAGAGATGCATGATTAGGTCTCCTCAGATGTTTAGACAAAGATCAATGCCAAAGGCTTATGGATGAAATCCATGGCGGAGTCTGTGGCCCCCACATGAGTGGCCCCCTCCTTGTCAAGAAAGTCCTCAGGACGGGACATTATTGGCTATCTCTCAAAGCTGATTGCAATGACCATGTCAGGAGATGCTATCAGTGCCAGATTCATGGGAATGATATACACTCCCCTCCACTGGAACTTCACAATATGAGTTCACCTTGGCCCTTCTTAATGTGGGGAATGGACGTTATCGGGCCCATTGAGCCTAAAGCCAGTAATGGTCATCGATTTATCTTCACCATGATCGACTACTTCACCAAGTGGGTAGAAGCAGCCTCCTTCCCCAGGGTTACTAAAGAAGTCATCATTGCTTTCATCAGAAACAATGTCATTTGTCGATATGGACAACCAGAGGTGATTGTGTCTGACAATGCCAAGAACCTCAACAACAAAATGATGGAAGAATTATGCAGTAAATTCCACATCAAACATCTCAACTCAGTCATCTATCGTCCGAAGATGAATGGTGTTGTTGAAGCGGTTAACAAGAACATCAAGAAGATTATGCAAAAGATGTCCACCAATCACAAAAATTGGCCTGACCAATTGCCTCTAACTCTGTTAGCCTACAGAATCTCAATGCACACTTCCACTGGGGCAACCCCCTACGCATTGACCTATGGGATGGAAGCAGTGCTCCCCATAGAAGTTGTGATGGAATCCCTCAGAGTATTGATAGACGCTCAGTTGGATGAAGACAAATGGGTACAAGATAGGTATCACCAACTGTCTCTAATAGACGAAAGGTGAACCGCGGCTATCTTCCATGGTCAGTTATATCAGCAAAGGATCGCCCGATCCTACAACAAAAAAGTCCGGCTACGGTAATTCAGACAACATGACTTGGTTTTGAAGAAAATCCTGGACAACCAAGATCATGATAAGGGAAAATTAGCTCCTAACTGGGAAGGCCCATTTATTGTCAAGGAAGTATTGACAGGAGGCGCTCTCAGGTTGCAAGAAATGGACGGCGATGAATTTCTGCAACTCATCAACTCAGACGCCGTGAAACGATACTATGTCTGAAGTTACCATCAACTAAACATCCTGGTGGTAGACCATCAGATCACCAGTCATTCCGGTTCTTTAAACCTTTACCACAAATAACTTTTCTAGACTTTGCCCCTCAGGGAAACATACCTTTCAAGCCAGCAGCCTGGCTTTCTCCTTTGCGTTCCTACAACTTAGGTCATCCCACCGTGGATTGAACCTCTTGCGTATACAGTTTGGCTACCCAAACCTGGGATCAAACTTTTCACCTACAGTTTATCCTCAACCTAGGATTAAACTTTTTCTTCCCTGCACTCTGACCTGCACATGGGATTACGCTTTTCATCTCTCCTTAAGGGGCGAACTACGTCGACCTGATCTCCTCTTCAATAGGAGTACGTAGGCAACCATTTCATATGGCCCGGTCGCAATAAAACAAAAACAACAAAAACATTTCCACCCTTTTCCTTACAAAAAAAAACAAAAACAAAAACATTCCTACACCATTTCTGCCACATACAGCGTTGAACCTCTTACACCAGGTTCGAACTACGTAGACCTGATCTCCTCTTCAATAGGAGTACGTAGGTAGCCATTCATGGTGCGGTCTCACCCCCTACAAAAACACAAACCCTTGTCAGTTGGTACTGGGATCATCCTTCAATCCACTACGTTTCATTCGGCTTCAGACCAAAGGGATGGAATTACCTGAACTCCTCCCAAATAGGAGATTCGGCGACCATCTAAGTGGCGGTTGTACCTCGAAGAGCAACACCAATCCATAAGAGATGGAATTAACTAGGCTACTCCTGAATAGAAGTGCTAGCGACCATCTGTGGTGCGGTCAATCTCAGAGAGGAAAGCCACACTCCTCTCCTCATGTCCATATAGAAACCAGTCCCAAGACACCGAGAGATGGTAGGGATACATACAGATCGATGATCCATTTTGAACTATCCAGAGACAACTCGATGTCCATCCACCAAGAAGGAATTCAAAATACATCAAGATCACAAGCCCTGAAGCAGCAGGCAAAATATCAAGCAAGTAACAAAGAATATCTAAAAGGGAAGTGACCAAAAATATATTTCTCTATCATATATATAATGCTGTTTGATATACACAATGTAAATTGTACATGACAAAATGGCTAAGCTAGTATGTGCAGAAAAATACAAGATCATCTACAAGTCAGGATACATGCGAACTAACAAGCCCAACATGACGTCCCTCTCAAAAGATGGAGGTAAAGCTGTGGTCTCCTGTATGAGAATATCCACACGACCCAACAGATCTGTAGCCATCTGCATGGTGACCATATGATCATCAATATATGTGCTCATCTCTACGATCATGCCAGTGGTAAGGGACCTCACTGCAGTACTATATGTGACGGCTACATCCCGGCCAGATATGGCGATATCCCCGCTCAACTATCACTGCATCTCTGGCTGATATAGCCTCATCCCGCTCAATGACGGCGGCATCTCTACGAGCCAATGACTCGTCTCTCTCCAATAGAGCAGCCTCCCTCCCATCAAGAGTAGTCGACATCATAGATCGAATCCGATCTCTCTCAAAGATCATCAGATGAAGACTCTGTTCTAAGAACTGTGACGAACGCTGAATCACAACAGTACTGGTACTAGGAGAATCCGGAAGAAATGATGGAAACTCAACAGTGGGCTCCTCCTTGATATAGGTATCATTGTCCTCCATGGGCTCTACATCACCTAACTCGCGCTCCGGTACTGCAAATACTTCTGCAGCCGATAAAATCTATGTCTCCATCCACGCGGAATACTCTGCGGAATAACCAGGATGACGGACAGAAAAATCCGCTATCTCGCGCTTATCCCAGCAGGCGTATACCCGAGATCAGTCCTCTGCTGAAAGGTACCGAGAAGCTAAACGCTGACCCGTCGCCCCCTCAAAAGGATGAAAATCCTAGAACTGGTCGAACTGTGACATCACGGCCAATGGGTGATAAGTGGTCACTCCCCTCAAACCAGCCAGAGGAAGATAGTCCATGCCCAGAGTATGAGCAATGAAGCTGTATGGTGAGCTAAGCCCCGAACACGGCAATATGCTGAATGGATCTCTGATATCTGCCAAGAATGTGGACCAGGACAGAGCATCTATACACTCTGATGGCTGAAATGAGTATGACATAGCTACATCATGGGTGAAGCAGTACCCATGTCGTCTAAGAGTGCCAATCGGTCTCAAGTGTGGCATGAACCATACATATAGCATGACTGAACTCCCAGTGAATACTCATGTCGGATAATTGCAGCATTAGGATGCCGACCATAGGGTCTCTGATACAATCATAGGTATAATGGTACGAGCCTCCCTGAGAGCTCTCACGGCCATGACAACGCCTATATCTATCTCATCCATATACCGCAGCATATACACATATGACAATACACATAGCATCAGTACGTCAACTTTGGCCAAACGCCAATGATCCTCCGATGCGATGAAATCCCCGGAATGTCATGAATAGCTATCCTCCGAGCCAAATCTGTCGTACAGAAAACACTGGGATATCACGTGGCCAGATGTCAACTCATCCTGTACCACTCTGCTCCTCAATCCTGTGAGAGTCATGAATCGTCTGCTCATGCCTCCCAAAGCCAGATGCACGCAAGGTCTGTCTAAAGGCGGCATCGTCAAACGTGCATACTCCTCCAGAGTAGGAGTCAACTCATGGGTGCCAAATCAAAATACCTGCCTATCCGGTAGCTAATGCTCTATCATCCCGTCCACAAATCTTGTGGGAACCTGAAAAGTCAAAAAGGTCATGGTATGCTGTAATAAATGATCTACAGTCACCTTGTCTGGTGGTGACATGCTATCATACCACGATCTCATACCCGATGCCACCACTGACGGTGGGGTATGATCTATACGGCTAACTGTCGAAGAAGACATCTGTGTGGGCCGTGTCATAAGACCATCCAGGGGTCAATGCCAAATATCTCTGGATATACATACATATGCATAACATGATACATGCATAATAGATAATAGATGGCAATATGATATAGGGAATGAAAAATAGTGCATACAGGCCTAAGTATATCATCATCTAATACATCATTTCTGTACAGTTACAAATACAGGGAAATGGGGCACAGCCACCCAATATCTAGCAAAGGCCTATCAAAAGATATAGCGAGAATGGGGCACAGCCACCCAATATCTAACAGAGGCCTATCAAAAGATATAACGAGAACACACATCAGAAGAAGACAATGGTGTCGATGTCCACATCATCAATCATGTCCACCTGATGTAACTCATCCTGAGTCACTGGATCTCTATCAACAGGGATGTCAGGCCTATATAAAGGAGGATCCGTGCCGACAAAATTGAATGGGTCACCTGAGGGGCCAGCGCCTGAGCTGGAAGGATTAAATGAAGCTGCCTCTACCGGATCTCTGCCCAAATGCCGGATAAATATGTATGCCTAGTCCAACTGCCGGGTCAAGCTATCAATCTGGGTCATATGAGTCAGATCTCGGACACAAGCTATCCAATCCGTCATCATCAAGGATCCTGGAACCAAATCTCCCATAAACTGTATGGCGCGGGACTGAGCTCCAATAGTGCGAGGGGACCACCACCGATGGAACGTCATCATCAAGGATCCTGTTATTCTATTTTTTATTATTCTGTTGGAATAACCAGTATACGCGGTCTACCCTATACTTGGTGATATTCTTCTATTACTCTGTTGGAATATCCTGTCTGTGTGTTTTACACCGGACCTGGTTCTGTCTTTATTATTATTCTATCGGAATATCCTGTCTGTGTGTTTTACACCGGACCTGGTTCCATTATTTATTATACTGTTCTTTATTATTCTGTCGGAATATCTTGTCTGTGTGTTTTACACCGGACCTGGTTCCATTATTTATTATTCTATCGGAATATCCTGTCTGTGCGTTTACATCGGACCTGGTTCCATTATTTATTATTCTGTTGGAATAACCTGTCTGTGCGGTCTATCGCATGCATGGTGATTTCTTTTGTTATTCTATTCTTTATTGTACTCAGTTGGTTAAGTTTTGACTTCTATACTCTATGAAATTTGTGGAATATCCTTGATAATTGCGGTTCATCCAGTATATTTTCATGAAAATATTCTTCTAAGTATTCTTGAATTTTACTCCACAATGCAGTATCATGTTGACAATTTGGACGTTGTTAATTCTTGGATAAATTAATTCTTGAACTTGTTTTATTGAATTCTTATATCATTGTCATCATCCTCATGTTTATAAAATGTTGAAAGTCATCTATGGCCTGTAGTGCATAGATGGACTTGGTATGATTATGACCAGGGATTATTCGGTATAATCATGACCGTAATGTTACAAATGATGTGGTAAAAGTCCTCATTGGCCCGTAGTGCATTGATGGACAGTTGTTGGCATGATCATGACCATTGATGAATACACAAATATCCTTGGCCCGTAGTGCATGGAATTTGTGGTCGTGACCCTAACGAATATCCTTGGCCGTAGTGCAGGGATGATATGAATTATTTATCAAGCTGAGTCTCAGCGATAAAAGTGATGAAAAACTTTTTAAATCATAAAAGATAGTAGAGTTTATTTTCTACTTGACTCTTTTAATGGATTGCTTGTTCCGCTACAGTTAAACTTGATGTCTATTATATTTTATCAGTTTAACATTGTTGAAGACTAATGATAATTTATTCTGCATTATCTTAGTCATAATATTTCTTACTGGGCTAGTTGAGCTCACCCTTTCTTTCCCTGTTCTCTTCAGGAAATGAGAACGTAGCTGGGGCAAGTCGGGGAACGGAGTGATGGTCCGAATGATAGTATTAGTTAGTA
This sequence comes from Panax notoginseng, assembly GCA_016801055.1. Classification (NCBI taxonomy): domain Eukaryota; kingdom Viridiplantae; phylum Streptophyta; class Magnoliopsida; order Apiales; family Araliaceae; genus Panax; species Panax notoginseng. The sequence continues at coordinate 154,044,538 of CM029015.1, read as the reverse complement.
GTCCTCACTATTCTATGTAATAGTGTGTTAATAAATGTAATGAGGACTCCTTTTGAGTATGAATACTCTCTAGAAGATAATATTTGTATTCAAACTTACAGTTTATGTTTTGTCGTATTGTACACGACAGTTGTATTAGTAAGTTGTATTTGAATTTTGTATCATGTATCTGGCGACCCAAGATGGGTGATGTATACCAAATTTTGGGGGCGTCACAGTTGGTATCAGAGCTTAGGGATATGATCCCTGGCTAAGATGTGAGAATAAAATTAGGAGGGGAGAGACGGAGAATTCCTTCGCTAGTATGACATACCTAAGTTTATTTGCATGGTATTTAATTGGTCGGTCATAATATAAGGATAATATATGACATATCAATTAACTTTTATTTTGTGGCAGTATCTGAAAATGGCATCTAAGAATGTTGAGAATAGCAATGGAGCACAGACGACTGTTGATTCACCACATATCAATAATCAGGATAATGTGCATCAGGAAGGTGACAATCCTCATGCAAACAATAACACTGACCAGATGATGAATGATGGAATGTTCAGAAACTTTATGCAGTTCATGCAGGCGAGAGTGGCTCCTGTCCAAAATATAGGTGGAAACACTGAAAACTCTCGGACGGTCACCGCTAAGCAATTCAAGGAGCTAGGACCACCGGAGTTTTTGGGAAAGCCAGAACCACTTAAGGTGGAGACGTGGTTAAAGCAGATCACTAAGATATTTGATGTCTTGGGATGCTCTGAGGAGCAAAAGGTTCCCTTTGCCACCTTTATGTTGCGTGAAGAGGCAGATTACTGGTGGGAATCTGTAAAACGTACCCAGCCTGACGCACTCAAGATATCTTGGGAGAAGTTCCAAGAACTGTTCAATGACAAGTACTTTCCCGAAAGTATTCGTCACATGAAGGAGGTGGAATTTATCAAGTTGGAGCAAAACAACATAACCGTGTCGCAGTACGAAGCCAAGTTTGCTGAGTTGTCCCGATTTGCGTCTCACTTGGTGGATAATGAAGAGCGAATGACGCAAATGTTTTTGCGAGGTTTGAAACCTGAGATACGTCAACATCTTATTTCTCATAAACTATGTTTGTATTCAGATGTTGTGAATAGGGCTCAGTTAGTGGAGCGCGATAACAAGTCAACGCAACCAAAAGAGAGCAGTCGGCAAAATGATAATACCAATGAGAGCGGTCATCGAAGCGGTGACAACAAGCGTGGAGGGAATCAATAGGCCAGAAATGGTAACCACTTCGGTGGTAATCAGGGCCAAAACAATAAGATTAGTCATTTCAAGAAGAGGAGATTCAACAATAATGGAAAGACGTCAGTACCAGCACCCGTTGTTAAGGAAGGAGAACGACCACCTATCATATGTTTCAAATGCGGAGGGGAGGGGCACATCAGTCCAAACTGTGCGATGCCGTCTAAAGCATGTTATAATTGTGGAAGAGAAGGTCACTTAGCCCAATTTTGTCGTTCACCGAAGACAAGTTCAGATAGGATGGAGGCACCAAAGACCGTCCCAGAAAAGCCAAAGTCAGTAGTTTAAGAGAGAGCATTTTTTTCGTGACGAGGAACCTGAATAAAATTATCACGGGTATGTTAGTCATAAACTCTTGCGAAGTCTATACCGTGTTAGATACCGGTTCTACTCACTCTTTTATTTCACCTAGGTGTGTTCAATGTTTGAACTTAACTCCGGAGAAGTTAGACTTTGATTTATCTGTTGAAATTCCATTGGAAGAAACCTTTGCTACCTCCACTATTTATAAATCTTGTTCAAATCAACACTTTCACGTTACCTGTTGATCTTATCTCTTTGAAAATACTTGCATTGATGTGATTTTTGGAAACGATTGGTTAACTGTTCATCATGCTTTTCGTAAGGTTGTTAGCTTTCATATTCCTAACCAACCTATTATGCGAATTCAAGTAACCAAATCACTAAAGTCAATCATTGTCATATCAAGCCATAAGTAAAAATCTTCGTTCCTTTCGTTGTTGACTTCCTGGTGTGGAATGCACCGAAGCTAGACTTTTCGTAGGAGACGTTGTAAATGACGATGGCAAGTTGATAGGTATCAATGTGACGTGTTATCCAAGTCTTGGATGAGGGTCACAGTTTTGAACGATATTTCTATTGTTAATAAATTTCTTGACGTATTCTTGAAGACTTCTTAGCCTACCCCAGAGCGTAAAATTGAATTTTGTATTGACCCCGGTACAAAACCCATTTCTTAAACCCTCAAATATTTCTTCAACTAAAACGAACGTATTATGCGCCAAAGATGTTGGCTCGAGCTGTTGAAGATTACAATCGTACCATTCAATAACATCGTGGAAAAGTGAATGTGGTAGCTGACGCGTTGTGTAGAAGATAGTATACGGTTACAAGTGCGAATATACGAACCCACGTGAAGATAACGAATATACGATTAAAATTGACTTTAATCGATAAAGTTAAAGCCGCTCAAGCTACATACTCAGAGCTAATAAATGTGAAGAAGAAGGTTCAAGAGGGCGTTATTCTAGAAGCAAGAATCGACGAAGAGAGGAAATCTTAACTCTCGATTTAATTGGCCCATTTGAAATCCTCGATGAAGTAGGAACTGTGGCCTATAGACTCATTTTACCGCCAAGTATGTTGCGTGTTCAGAATATTTTTTTTTTACATATCGATGTTACGTAAATATGTGGACGACCCGAACCACATTATTAATTTAGAACCGGACGAGATAGCGGATGATTTAATGTTTGAGGAGATACGTGTTAAAATCTTGGATAAGAAGGATCATATTCGACGCTCAAAGGTTATACCTCAAGAGTTAGAATTTAAAGTGAAGTCAATGTATCCTCACCTGTTCGGCATACCAGGTATGTACGTAAATTTCGAGGGCGAAATTCCATAAGGATGGGAGATTGTGAGACCCCAGATTTTATGAATAAATATTTAATTTTCTCGAAATAATTATGGTGTGAATTTGATATAATAGTTATGGGTAGTATTTATAAATTTTGCAAAGTATGCAAGTTGTCATATTATATTTGTTTGGTCGGGAAATATTCTTTTTATCGGGAAATATTTGTACGACGGCACAATCATTGGTGGACCCCACAACAGAAGTATATTCGTAGTTAGAAAACGACAAAATTATCTTTCTATAAAAATAACGGCTGAGGTGTTACCGTTAAAACCGTTAAAACTGTTGAACTACCCGGTAGTAAAAGTACAGTAATACGCGTGGTTGCATAGTAGCACACGGTATTGATTATTGATGCTTACGTGAGAAGTCACTCAGCTATACTCAATTATTGCTACAGTAATTGTTGCATCATATCTCTGAAATTATTTTCATAGTATCATCTGTATAATATGTTATATTATTAAATCAATAATTGAGACGTTGTGGTAAGTTTGGTTATTTTTATGGGAGGGCCATATGTCATCATCTAAGAGTCTCTTCGTCAATTGTAATTACCGTCGTCAATAGTAATTACCGTCGTCAATAGTATTTACCTTGGTCAATAGTATTTACCTTCGTCAATAGTATTTACCTTGGTCAATAGTATTTACCTTCGTCAATAGTATTTACCTTGGTCAATAGTATTTACCTTGGTTAATAGTAATTACCTTGGTCAATAGTATTTACCTTGGTCAATAGTAATTACTTTCGTCAATAGTAGTTGTCCCTTCAATATTACCAAGAGTCATTTGACCCTTCGTTAAGACCAAGAGTCATTTGACCCTTCGTTAAGACCAAGAGCCACCCTCAGTTTTTCTATAAATAGGGGCCTAGGGCTTCATTATTTTTCAGGAATTCATTCAAGCTATAGAGAGAGAAAGTATAGAGAGAATAAAAGTATTCTGCTACTTCACTTTTCCAATATCCAGTTCTTTTAAGGTAGGGAATATTATTTCTTTTATATTCATGAAGAGAACTTATGTTATTCTATTTTTTATTATTCTGTTGGAATAAACAGTATACGCGGTCTACCCTATACTTGGTGATATTCTTCTATTATTCTGTTGGAATATCCTGTCTGTGTGTTTTACACCGGACCTGGTTCCGTCTTTATTATTATTCTGTCGGAATATCCTGTCTGTGTGTTTTACACCGGACCTGGTTCCATTATTTATTATACTGTTCTTTATTATTCTGTTGAAATATCTTGTCTGTGTGTTTTACACCGGACCTGGTTCCATTATTTATTATTCTGTCGGAATATCCTGTCTGTGCGTTTACGCCGGACCTGGTTCCATTATTTATTATTCTGTTGGAATAACCTGTCTGTGCGGTCTATCGCATGCATGGTGATTTCTTTTGTTATTCCATTCTTTATTGTACTCAGTTGATTAAGTTTTGACTTCTATACTCTATGAAATTTGTGGAATATCCTTGATAATTGCGGTTCATCCAGTATATTTTCATGAAAATATTCTTCTAAGTATTCTTGAATTTTACTCCACAATGCAGTATCATGTTGACAATTTGGACGTTGTTAATTCTTGGATAAATTAATTCTTGAACTTGTTTTATTGAATTCTTATATCATTGTCATCATCCTCATGTTTATAAAATGTTGAAAGTCATCTATGGCCTGTAGTGCATAGATGGACTTGGTATGATTATGACCAAGGATTATTCGGTATAATCATGACCGTAATGTTACAAATGATGTGGTAAAAGTCCTCATTGGCCCGTAGTGCATTGATGGACAGTTGTTGGCATGATCATGACCATTGATGAATACACAAATATCTTTGGCTCGTAGTGCATGGAATTTGTGGTCGTGACCCTAACGAATATCCTTGGCCGTAGTGCAGGGATGATGTGAATTATTTATTAAGCTGAGTCTCAGCGATAAAAGTGATGAAAAACTTTTTAAATCATAAAAGATAGTAGAGTTTATTTTCTACTTGACTCTTTTAATGGATTGCTTATTCCGCTGCAGTTAAACTTGATGTCTATTATATTTTATCAGTTTAACATTGTTGAAGACTAATGATAATTTATTCTGCATTATCTTAGTCATAATATTTCTTACTGGGCTAGTTGAGCTCACCCTTTCTTTCCATGTTCTCTTCAGGAAATGAGAACGTAGCTGGGGCAAGTCGGGGAACGGAGTGATGGTCCGAATGATAGTTTTAGTTAGTAGCCTCACTATTCTATGTAATAGTGTGTTAATAAATGTAATGAGGACTCCTTTTGAGTATGAATACTCTCTAGAAGATAATATTTGTATTCAAACTCACAGTTTATGTTTTATCGTATTATACACGACAGTTGTATTAGTAAGTTGTATTTGAATTTTGTACCATGTATCTGGCGACCCAAGATGGGTGATGTATACCAAATTTTGGGGGCGTCACATATATGCTTTATCATCATACATTATTGGCTTGTATGCATACTACTTTCAATCTCCCACTTGCACTAAAGCCAATCGTCGTGGTATCTCATACCCATCTTCTCTAAGTGACGATCAAACTGCTGTTGTGTTAACGCTTTAGTAAATGGATCTGCAATATTGTCTTGAGAGTCCACACGCTCCAGGGTGACGTCTTCTCTTTCAATGATCACTCTGATCAAATGAAATCGCCGCAACACGTGTTTGGATTTCTGATGAGACCTGGGTTCCTTAGCCTGTGCAACAGCTCCGGTGTTGTCACAGAATAAATGTACTGGTCCTGTAATGCTAGGAACCACACCAAGTTCGGTAATGAACTTCTTCATCCAAACAGCTTCCTTTGCAGCTTCACTTGCAGCTATGTACTCTGCCTCTGTCACTGAATCAGCAACTGTTTGCTGTTTGGAACTCTTCCAACTCACTGCGCCACCGTTTAAGGTAAACACATACCCCGAAACGGATTTACTGTCATCTTGGTCCGTTTGAAAATTTGAGTCTGTGAAGCCCTCTAGTTTTAATTTAGACCCACCGTAAACAAGACATACATCCTTAGTTCTTCTTAAGTACTTTAGGATATTTTTCACTGCCTTCCAGTGTTCTTCTCCTGGATTCGACTAATATCTGCTTGTTACACTAAGTGCATGAGCGACATCTGGTCTAGTACATATCATACCGTACATGATAGATCATATTGCTGAAGCATAAGGAATCTTACTCATACGGTCTCTCTCCTCAGGTGTCTTTGGGGCCTGTTTCTTGGAGACATGTATTCCATGGCTCATCAGCATGAGACCTCTTTTGGAATCTTCCATGCTAAACCTCTTTAGCATCGAGTCAATGTACGTTCCTTGGGACAAGCCAAGCATCCTTTTAGATCTATCTCTCTTTATCCCCAAAATATAGGATGCTTCTCCCAAGTCCTTCATGGAGAAGTGTTTAGATAACCAGATTTTAATTGATTGTAGCATAGGAATATCATTCCCTATTAGTAATATATCATCAACATATAATACAAGGAATGAAACAGCGCTCCCACTAACCTTCTTATCCACACATGGTTCATCCTCAATTTTGATAAAATCAAACTCTTTGATTGTCTCATCAAAGCGGATGTTCCACCTACGAGAAGCTTGCTTCAATCCATAAATGGATCGTTGTAGCTTACAGACTTGATTTGTTCCAACCTTTGAAACAAATCCCTCTGGATGTGTCATATACACATCCTCTTCAAGTTTCCCATTAAGGAAGGCCGTTTTCACGTCCATCTGCCAGATTTCGTAGTCATGGTAAGCTGCAATCGCAAGCAAAATCCGAATGGACTTGAGCATTGCTACTGGTGAGAAAGTTTCGTCATAGTCAACTCCTTGTCTTTATTTGAAACCTTTTGCGACCAGTCAGGCTTTATAGGTCTCTACCTTGCCGTCTGCTCCAGTCTTTCTTTTAAAGACCCATTTACACCCAATAGGCTTAATGCCTTCAGGTGGTGAAACCAAAGTCCATACTTTGTTCTTATACATGGAGTCCATCTCAGATTTCATGGCTTCTTGCCACTTCTCTGAGTCTTTACTACTCATAGCCTGTTCGTAATTCAATGGATCATCATCATCTATGATGCGTACCTCATTGTCATCTTCTATGACAAGTCCATACCTCTCTGGTATCTTTGGTACTCTTCCAGATTTACGAATAGGGTGTGGTACAGAAGGAATCTCTACTTGGTTAGGTACCTCATTTTGATCTGTAGTGGTTTGTGGTTCTTGAATTTCTTCAAGATCTATTTTCCTCCCACTGACCCCTTCAAGGATAAACTCCTTTTCCAAGAAGGCAGCATGTTTGGCAATAAACACCTTTTGTTCAGTAGGATTGTAGAAATAATATCCTAAACTTTCTTTAGGATATCCCACAAAAGTACACTTATCAGATCTTGTCCCAAGCTTATCATTTTGAAACCTTTTCACATAAGCTGGACATCCCCAAATCTTAACATGCTTAAGACTAGGCTTCCTCCCTGTCCACATCTCATATGGAGTCTTAGGGACGGATTTCGAGGGAACCTTATTTAGTAGATATGTAGCCGCTTCTAGGGCATATCCCCAGAATGACAACGGAAGATCGGTAAAACTCATCATGGAACGAACCATGTCCAACAGTGTTCGATTTCTCCTTTCAGACACACCATTCAGCTGTGGCGTCCCTGGTGGAGTCCATTGTGAGATTATACCATTTTCTTTGAGATAATTGAGAAACTCACTGCTTAAGTATTCACCACCTCGATCTGATCGAAGAATCTTAATACTTTTACCCGTTTGTTTCTCTACTTCACTTCTGAATTCTTTGAACTTTTCAAATGATTCAGATTTGTATTTCATTAAATACACATATCCAAATCTTGAGTGATCATCAGTGAATGTAATAAAATAAGAATACCCTCCCCGTGCATTCGTTGTCATAGGTCCACATACATCCGTGTGTACCAACGCTAACAACTCTGTAACTCTTTCTCCTTTTCCACTAAAAGGAGATTTAGTCATTTTTCCCATGAGACAAGATTCACAAGTTGGATATGATTCATAATCCGATAGCTCTAGGAGCCCATCTTTATACAACTTGGATAATCTTGTTTCATTAATATGACCAAGTCTACAGTGCCACATATAGGTATAATTAACATCATCTCTTTTCCTTTTCTTAGTTTGTTCAATTTGAAGTATATTTTCATGCAAGTCAAGAATGTAAAGTCCATTTCGTAAATTACCAACACCATATAAAACATTATTATTATAAATAGAACAACTATTGTTCTTTATTATAACGTCAAAACCATCCATATCTAATATAGATATTGAAATAATGTTTCTAATAAGTGATGGAACAAAATAACAATTATTTAAACTAATGGATTTTCCCGTAGGCAATGCTAAACAATAAGTCCCTACAGCTAATGCAGCAACCTTTGCTCCATTTCCCACTCGTAGGACGACCTCATCCTTGCTCAGCTTTCTACTTCTGACCAGTCCCTGTATATTATTACATATATGAGAACCACAGCCGGTATCCAATACCCAAGTAGAAGATTAACTTTCAGAAAAATTAATTTCAATCATAAACAAACCTTGATTAGAATTCGAAGCTTCTCCAAGCTTCTTCTGCTTTTGTTCCGCAAAATAATCCTTGCAGTTCCTCTTCCAGTGACCCGGCTTATTGCAATGGAAGCATATTCCTTTGTTAGCTGGATCAGGTTTCTTTTGATCCTTCACTTTCGCCTTTCCCTTAACCTTCTTGGATTTCTTCTTTTCAGAAGATACCTTGGGCCTCTTCCTTTTCTTGGAAGAATCATCCACCAGTAAGACATGGTTCTTCTTGGATGGGAAGTGACCTTCAGCAGTTTTCAACATGTTAAGTAATTCAGGCAAGCTGACGTCCAACTTATTCATGTGAAAATTCACAACAAATTGTGAGAAGGTGTCAGGGAGTGACTGCAAGATCAAATCTTGACTCAACTCCCCATCCATGATGAACCCAAGTTGTCCAAGACGTTCAATCAAATTAATCATCTTTGGGACATGAGTCTCAACAGTAGTACCCTCGGTCATCCGAGATCGGAAGAGCTCCTTAGATATCTCATATCTAGCAGTCCTACTTTGCTCACCATACAGCTCTTGCAGGTGCAACAGTATAGTAGGAGCATCCATGTTTTCATGCTGACGCTGAAGCTCGTTACTCATGGATGCGAGTATGATGCATTGAGCCACAGATGCATCATCTTGCCACTGTTTGAAAGTAGCAATCTCTTCCTCAGAGGCTGTCTCTGTAACTTTTACAGGTACGGGCGAATTTAGGACATAAGAAATCTTTTCAGCAGTGAGAACAATTCTCAGATTCCTTAACCAGTCCGTGTAGTTCCGTCCGGTCAGTTTGTTAGCATCAAGTATGCTATGCAGTGAAATTAGTGAATGTGACATTTTCAAAATTCTGCATGTAAAAAGACAATATTTTAGCAAACATTCATTTAATTAATTACCAAAATAAATTAGGTCTTATTTTATATTGGTATCTCTCACTATTTTCTTCAAACTATATTACCCTCATAAATATAGTTCGGCAATATCTAATTAAAGATTTGCTGGTGAAAATAAGGATCCCATTTCAAATGTATATAGCCTTGTGTGTGCACAACAAACTATATATAAATAAATAGGTAGACAACTCTTGTCAATTACATCATCATATAACTCCTTATATTTTGCCTCTTAAATCATAATGGTCAAGTGTGCACATCCGAACTAAAATGATTTAAGTTAAGTCATACCCAGCATTTCCATATAAGTAAAGAGAAAACTACAGCCCTTATGTATGCACAACAAAGCGGTAATGTTCAATTTCTTATAAACATCAAATGTAATAAAAATAACATCTCAAATATTTAATACTCGCCTTGTGTGTGCACAACAAACTCATATTAAATATTCAATGCTCTATTGTTTTTATCATGCTAGAAGGCGACGTTCGATATTCCAAATATCTTTGAACGTTACAACTTAATATAATTTTATTGAGGGGTTTGTTATTATTAGTCTCATCTTGTTTAGCGTGCATGCAAATATATATATAAAATACGCGTCATATTATTAAACTTGCGAAGCATGTTTGCATAATATATAATATATATAATACTAGCATGCACATATAGAATACTATATTCTACCCGAATTGATTACGGACTTTTATTCTAGTTGGTTCACTAGAGCCACCAAGTGAACCAAAAGGTCAAACCCTAGGGTGCAAGAATAAACATTTAAATATAACTATTACATCTAAACCCGGGCTCCATTACAAACAGGTCTTCGAGCGCTCCTTTCTCCTTGATCTCCGGTTCTTCGAAGAAAAAAAAATTCTAACTAATCCTATTACATAAACTATTTAATTTAAATAGAAACCTTGATCAGCAGTCAAGGGGAAGTACATAAGAGAGAGATAGAATTTACATCAAGAAGAAAACCAGAAAAGACGAGGTACGCAGACCCCATTTAATAAAACTCATTCATTCAAACATCCAACCAAAATAAATCCAATCACATTGGTTAATAGTCCATAATCAATCTCATTTATTATCATACATATCACCATATGTATCAATAAATAAAATCATTCCATATATATATATGAATATCATTTAATGGGCAATATTATGTTGCATGAAATCTAATTTCAAAATTAAAATAAACTCTTTTATTTTAATTATAAAATTATTAAAATTAATATATATATATATATATATATATATATATATATATATATATATTCCTATTTCACGTGAAGTCCCAGGAACTTAAAAGGTTTTCCTGGACATGTGCCAATTGCCATGGTAATATATATATATATATAAACATCTATTATATATTATAGAAACCGTATACTGTAAAGTAATTATATAAATATATATATATATATATATATATATATATATATATATATATATATATATATATATATATATATATATATATATATAAAGTAACCTGCCATTAAAACATTTAAGTAACATGGCCCCTTAATCAGGAAATGCTCCACGTGAGACCAACACAACCACCGCGGGAAAAAAAAGGATTACCGAAAAAAAAAATCCGCGAATGAAATCCGTGATTCCCTTTTTTTCTTTTTCTTTTTTTTATTAGGATAACAATTTTATACAACAAATTATGCCCAATAAATTATTCAAAATATATACCCATACATATATGGAATATAAACAATTAATAATTTGCATAAAGTTTAGCTCTTGATACCACTGTTAGGTTTTGTGAAAATCAAAGTAGCAATCAAATTGCAAAATTAGCGGAAGCGTAATAAAATTAGATTTTAAAATTTTTCACAAACCAATTACCCGGATCATCCTTTATGCATATTATTAATTAAAACGAAGAACAAGAAATTATGAAATCATACCCTTGTAGAAACGAGCTTCCTCAGGTACGGGTTCACCTCCTACTTCTCCGCAATCTCCTTGAATCTCCGGGTAGATTCCTTCCTTTGATCAATGTAAGCCACCCAAGTGTATGGCCTCTAGAGGTGATCCACCAAGGAAGAAGAATTTTCAAGAAGAAGGGTGTATTGGCTCAAACCCTAATTTTTCCTATCTCTACAGAAAAAGGGGGCGTACTCTCCAACTATTAGAATTACGTATATCTGATATCTAATATAAGACTCCTCTTATAAAGATATCAGGTAACCCTATTTAATTAAAATAAGGTATTATTTATTTAATTAAACTCTTTTAATTAAATGGGCTCCCTAATCTTATTAGGAATAAATGAGAGTACTTATATTAAATTAATTCTAAACTCTTTTAAAAATTAAAATAATAATAATTGTAATAATATAAATAAGACTCCTCTTATTAATTTATATTTAATATTTTTAAAATATTAAATAATAAATATTAAGCTATTTAATGTATTCTATCACCATAGATTAAATTAAATATACTTAATATATTATTACGATTATGCCATTAACAACTAAATAATTATTCTTCCTTTTATGGTGTGACCCTTTAGGTTCTCTATATTAAACCGGTTGTGAATAAATCAATTAGAACAATTCTAATCTTATTTAAATAAATAAATTAAACGATTAATTTATTTAAATAAATAATATTTATTCTACAATAGGGATAAGCCTCCCTAGCGATTAACGACTTTTCAGATAATACAGATTTCAACATTAATCATAAAAAAACCTTTGAGTTAATAGTTACCGTACAATTCAATCCTTCCAACATACAATGTCCTAATTAAATATAAGACGTGGAATTACTGTCAAGTCTTATTTTATTTAATTATATGTATTTCGATTCCTAAATGCACAACTCCTAATGAATGCAAATTAGAAACTACTTTCTAATTTCATTCCACCTTAGCCAAGGATTTCTGGGTTGTCATTTATCGAATCACATAGGACATTTCTCTTCTTTTACTAGAAGTGGTAGATTCTTTATTGATCATTCATTATCTTCATATATAACTTATTACACCCAAGCATACCCTTTGATACACTCTAAGAGTCTTAAGGAATAAGTCAAAGTGTAATTCATTATATATAAGATACTATGATGATCTCAAGTCTAAGGATCATTTGTACTACTATCACTACAGGAATTCCTATTGACAGGCAAGTAAAACTCTATTAGGTATTCCTTAGCGAGTCACGTTCAGTGAACTTATTCTCTAATAAGCACCTACATACTTACTTTAGTGTCTCCACACAAATGATCATGAGATCAATCATCCTCATCCATAGAGCAAGCAACGTACGTACCAATCTATCCGAATTCACTAATTCCCTTTTTTAGTAATCCATTGATTGGGAACATTTTAGTTTAAGCTATCTAAGAATTTAGATCTCATTAGCATGATCTCATCATGATTCTAAAAATATTGCTTAAAACTATGGGTTTATCACATATTATTAAAACAGCACTATGTAGATAATAAATGCCTTTATTAAATAATTCTTTTATTAATAAATAAATAAGATTGATTACAAAGTATATGCTTTATCATCATACATGATTGGCTTGTATGCATACTACTTTCAGTAAGACCCCAACTTTTTATAAATGAAATTGAATTTCCTCTATTTATTATTTTGAAATAGTAAGGGTTGATTTGATTAATGTGATTAGTTATGGGTAAAATGCGTAAATATTTTAATTAAACAAGTGGTTATAAAATATTCATTGTTGTAGGGAATATTCGTTTGGTCGTGGAATATTCTTACTGTCGGCGAATATTCGTACGACGGCGCATGTAAGACCCCGAATTTTATGAAAAAAAAAGTATTCAATTTTCTTATAATTACTATTCAGTAAATGGTTAAATTGATAAAAGTTTAAAGTTATGGGTGAAATATGAATTTTTTTCAAAATAAGCAAGTGGTTATAAAATAATCATTGTTGTCGGGGAATATTCGTTTGGTCGTGGAATATTCTTTCTGTCGGAGAATATTCGTACGACGGCGCAGCTATTTGTGGGCCCCATAACGAATAACTGTCGGGTGAAGAAAAACGACAAATTTGAGTTTTTACAAATAACGGCGTAGTTGTTATCGTTAACACTGTTGGAATACCCGGTGGTTAAAATACAGTAATACGCGTTATTGCACAGTAGCACACGGTATTGCACAGTATTTTTGAAATTATTGATTCTTACGTAAGAAGGCACTACTCAATAATTGTTACAGTAATTACTGTTCAATATTTTATTTTATTGATTCAATAATTGCTACGTTGATATTTTATATTATTGTTGTTTCAATAATTGTTGCTGCACAGTATTTTCCTTTATCAGATCAATAATTCATATTATTTGAATAATATTATTAGATAACATTATTGTCAATGTCTAGAAAGTTCTGTCTAAGGAGAGGTTTGGTCATCTAATTGCGCGCCAGTAAGGAGAAATTCTTATTGGAAAGCCCCCTCTTTCCTGGGAACGGCCTGGTTGTCATAAATGTGATTCTGTAATATTATTTGTGAATAATTAATTATTGATTCATATGATAAGGAAATATTTATATTATGTGGATATAAATGAGGGATATATTTTTGTGGTTAAAAATGAAGGAGTTAATGTTGAGGTTTTTATCAGTATTTTTGTCGGAATGGAGGTATTAAAAATAAGGGTTTTTGAGATATTTTGCGGGGGTTATAATTTTTAATCCGACCGTTGGATCGTAGTAATATTTGGATATGTTATACATATATAAGTTGAGTATATGTCCACAAATTTTGAACCGTTAAAAATGAATGTATGATTTGTTATGAATTTTACGAGATGACTGGTTCAGAAATTGTTGAATTTTCGGAGTTTATCATTTTGGTGGAAAATTCTAGAATTGGTGGGCCCCACTTGTGGTTGGTGAAGAAATGTGCTGAATTATATTTCAAATGTGGTGGGTGGGAATAGTAGCAGGTAAAGCCATCAGGTTGCAGGTCAAACCTACCAAAGTTTTCCTATAAATAGAGGGCTAAGTTAGAATTGAAAATCACACCAGAAACATAAGCTTTCTCTCTTTCTCTCTCTAGATTATTGAGTGTATTTTGTGAGTATTTAGATACTTGGTGAGTTGCTATTCATCAGTGCAAGTTTCCTTCAGCCTTATACCGATCAGAAGTACTGCTCTTTTGAGGTAAGGGATAGTAAGGGATATTAAGGGATTTTAAGGGTTGTTATGATTTTCAGTTTCGTAATTTTTCTGATCTTCAAAAATTCTGGAAAAATTTGAAATGATATTTTGATGAGTTTTCTTGATTGTGTCCAAAAATGGTGATTTTTGGATGTATAGATTGAGAGTTATGAATTTTATGAGAAAAAACTATTTTAAAAGTAACAGCTTATAATTCCTTGTGGTTAACTCCAAAATTGATGAAATTTTTATTGGGAGTACATGTATATGATAGAAGTATACTCTGTAAATTTCAGAATTTTTAGACAAAAGTACAATTTTTGATAAATGTTTAAATATTCGGCTATTTTGGCCATATGAAAAATAGTAAATGACTTTTAAAAATTCTGAGAAAAATATATGTTCACTATGGGACTATATTATGCTAAATTCCAGAAAAGAAATATTTTTGGAACTGATTTGGTATTTTTTATGAAAATGGTCTAGTTATGAGTAAATGAATTAAATATGTTTTGTGAGGAAAGAAAATTGGAAAATAGGATTTTATGGCTTGAGAATCCTATATGAGGTATATGCAGATTTTTGATGAGGGTTTTGGCTATTGATGATGAAATCTTAAGAGTTGACATTTTATGATGATTAAATGCATTAATTAGTAAAGTGTAAACAATTTAAATAAATTGTTTATAAGCTTAAGAAATGTTATCCTTTCAATATCATTATACCGAAATATTGGTATGAATTTTATTGTAGAATTTCTATCTTTTGTGTCGGGGTTACTATTCATGAGTTACGAATATTACTCTTGAGATTAAAACTATATGTTGATCATATTATTTTTATCATCATATATAACATTTTTATAACCCTGATGTTGAAATTCTCTTTCACTGGAGTGTAAAGATGGGTAGATTATTGGTATGATCATGACTAGGGTTCTCTTTGGCCTGTAGTGCAAAGTTGAATTGTGACTGGTATGATCATGACCATTGAATTTATAAGTGAATATCTTTAGCTTAAGTGCAAAGGTGAATTGATCAACATGGCTATAATTATTGTTTATATAAATTCTGAAATGATTATATATTTCTTTGAGATATGAATATATTTGGCCTGTAGTGCAAATATGAATTGTTGATGAATATCTTTGGCATGTAGTGCAAAGATGGCCTGTTGATGAATATCTTTGGCCTGTAGTGCAAAGATGAACTGTTGATGAATATCTTTGGCATGTAGTGTAAAGATGAACTGTTGTTGAATATCTTTGGCCCGTAGTGCAAAGATGGTTTGTTGATGAATATCTTTGGCCCGTAGTGCAAAGATGGTTTGTTGATGAATATCTTTGGCCCGTAGTGCAAAGATGGATTTATTAGTATGATTATGAACAGGAACTGTGATTTGGTATAACCATGATCTTTGATGTTTCAGGTAAAGACATGTGATGAAAATATTCTTCGTCCTGGGTGCGAAGAAAAATTTAGAATCACAATTATGATTATGAGTTATTCATATGATTGTGGAAAGGAACTGTTGATTGATGTTACAGGGATAAAACATTGTTGATGGATTTTTAACATGGAGAAGATAATAGACTTTATAGTCTATTTGACTCTTCTAATGGATTGCTCGTTTCCGCTGTAACTATGGTTGAAATTTTTATCATTTACCATATGTTCTAAATCTCTGATTTATTATTGATGAAGGCTACTGATAATTTAATTATCTTTAGTCATGATATTCTTTACTGAGCTAGTTGTGCTCACCCTTTTGCTTCACAATTCCTTTCAGGTAATAAGAGTGTAGCTGGGTCGAGCGAGGGTAACGGGGAAATAGAACAGTGGTCTCTAGCTGTGGATGTTCTCCCGAAGCAGTATAGAAAAGTTCATTTAGTAGTTATATTTGGTGAATCCAATAGGGTAAGGTGTACCCAACGTTGGAAGGGTGGTTTGCCACTATCATACAAGATGTCTAACGACATACAACCTCGTGTCATCATAAGACAGGGATGTGCTCATCCACTTGCTGAGTATATCTATGGGCACTACCTATATAATCTTGGTGTTTGTTTGAAGTATAATTCTGAATTAGAGACAGTGGAGATAATGATAAGTCAAGAGAAGACTCACCATTAGGAAGAATATGATAGTAATCTTCTCATTTTTCTTTGGGGTCTATTGGGTCAACCAAGGATAATTCTATGGCCATATGATATCTATCATAACCTAGACGCGTGGCCTCCCATGTACGAAGGTTTCCTTGAGCACTTCCCAAAGATTTTAATTTCTAAAACAGTTTTTGACTATACCTTTATGTAAGGTGTTATTGTGAGGTGATGTCCACGGTTGGAACATGAGTCACATTTGGTATATATTTGTATCCAAACTCACAGTATATGTGTTGTTGTATTTTGCACGACAATTGTTGTAATAAAGTTGTAGTTACTTTCTGTACCATGTATTTGGCGACTCAGAATAGGTTGGATGGAATGAACCTATTTTGGGGTCGTTACAGCGCAGCCTTGTGTGGGCCCCATAACGAAAAGCGATTAGATTAAGAAAACAACAAGTATAAGTTTTTATAAATAACGGCGTAGTTGTTACCGTTAATACTGTTGGAATACTCGGTGGTTAAAAACACAGTAATGCGCTGTGTTGCACGGTAGCACACGGTATTGCACCAATTATTGATTCTTACGTAAGAATGCACTACTCAATAATTGTTACAGTAAATACTGTTCAATATTTTATTTTATTGATTCAATAATTGCTACGTTGATATTTTATATTATTGTTGTTTCAATAATTGTCACTACATAGTATTTTCCATTATCAGATCAGTAATTCATATTATTTGAATAATATTATTAGATAGCATTATTGACAATATCTAGAAAGTTCTGTCTAAGAAGAGATTTGGTCACCTAATTGCGCGCCAGTAAAGAGAAATCATTATTAGAAAGTCCCCTCTTTCCTGGGAACGGCCTGGTTGTCAGTATTGTGATTGTGTAATATTATTTGTGAATAATTAATTATTGATTTATATAATAAGAAAAATATTCATTTTATATGGATATAGATGGAGAAAATTTTAATGTGACAATTGTTGAAAATTGATATTTTATCTTTTCTGATAAAATAATTCATTTAAATATATTATTATATTATAATCATATAATAATGGTAATATTTTTACGATGAATGTGTGATATATGAATAAATAAGGATGAAGAGTATTTTTATTGTAATAAATAATAAAAACATGTCGATGGGCCCAATTTTTTTACTGAAATTTGACTATAGCCTGTAAAATAGTCCGTATGTGGATTTCAGTCAATCTTTATTTGGAATTTAGAAAAACTTAAACTTACAAAGTTGTAGATAATTGAATTTCCTATGAAATGAAAATAATATTTGAATTTTTTTGATAAAAGAGCTATTTATTATAAATTATTGAAGTTCTAGAATATTGGGTCTGAATTGATTTTGTTATAAAAATTATTTAAAATATATTTTTCATGTTAGTGGGCCCCACTAGCATGTGCAAAATTCTGAAATCAAATGTCTAAGGTGTTCGTAGGAATTTTTATTAAAAATATTATTATTTTATTAAATTTTCTACTTTGGTGTTCTAAGCATTTTTCTATAAATAGGGTGCTTAGGTTAAAATTGAAAATCACACCAGAAACTGAAGTTTTCTCTCTCTATATTATCGAGCGTATTCTTATGAGTATTTTAATACTTTGAGTGTTGTTATTCGGTGCAAGTTCCTTCAGCACTATATCCAGTATTCCAATCAGAAGTATTATTTTTTTGAGGTAAGGGATGTTATTTTTTTTATTGATATTATTTCATTCAATATCATTATGCCGGAATATTGGTAAGATTTTTCTTGTGAAATTCTTGTCTTTTTGTGTCGGAGTTACTATTCACGTATACAGCACTATTCACAAATACGGTACTATTCACCGAAAAATGAAATTTTCTCTTCTTTGTCCCAGATTTCTATTTTTGTTACTATCTTTGATTGTATCCATGTTTTGATCTTTATTCTTAAATTTTACTTCACTATGGTATATTATGGGTTGTTTTTAAACATGGATAAATTGAAGTACAAATTTCTAATATTTGTTCTTTTATTTCACTGGATTCGTTTTCTTTAAAATATTTTTCATCATCCTCAGTCCTAAATGATAATATTACTGAATATCTTTGGCCTATAGTGGAAAGATGAATGATTAACTGATGAATATCTTTGACCCGTAGTGCAAAGATGAACATGTATTTAGATGAACATGACCAACTGGTGATACAAATGAATATCTTTGGCCTATAGTGCAAAGATGAATATTTGATTCAAGATGTATATTGATTGATGTTACAGGGATAAAATATTGATGATGGACTTTTAAATCTTAGAAGATAGTAGAATTCATTCTCTATTTAACTCTTCTAATGGATTGTTGTTTCCGCTGCAGTTGTTGATCTAAAATTTATTGTCTATTATATTCTATCAGATTTTTCCCTATTGAGGACTACGATAATTTGTTATATATTATCTTAGTCATAATATTCTTTACTGTGCTAGTTGAGATCACCATTTTTCTTTTTGTTCTATATTTCTTCTTAGGAGGCGAGAATGTAGCGAGTACTAGTCGGGGTATGGAATGATGGTTCTAGAAAGTTATTTACACCATTTTTATAAAATAATGTATCAATAATTGTAATAAGGACTTATTTGAGTATGAATATTGTCTAGAAGACAATATTTGTATTTAAACTCACAGTTTATGTGTTGTCATATTTTACACGAAAATTATATTAATAAAGTTGTAGTTGTTTCTGTACCATATTTTGGCGACTCAGAATGGGTAATGTATACCTGTTTTGGGGGCGTCGCATAAAATATCGACAATAATTGAATCAAATAACGTGAGATACTATGCAATAATTATTGTAGCAATAATTAAACAAAACTAAGTGACTTCTCACGTAATTATCAATAATCAATACTGTGTGCTACTATGCAACCATGCATATTACTGTACTTTTACCACCGGGTAGTTCAACAGTTTAACGGTAAAACTTTCGCTGTTATTTTCATAAAAAATATTTCTGTCGTTTTCTCATTTCAGCAATAATTCTGTTGTGGGCGTCCACCAATGATTGTGATGTCGTACAAATATTCCCTATTAAAACGAATATTCCCTAACCAATCGAATATAATATAACAACTTGCGTACTTTGTAAAATTTATAAATATTATCCACAACTATGACATTATATCTAATTCACTCCTTAATGTTCAAAAATGATATTTATAAAAAATTCATCTTTATTCATAAAAGTTAGGGTCTTACAAGATAACTCTCCTGATTTAGTCAGTTGTAGACTTAACCCATAGGTATTGGATTTTATGTTAAATACTGAAGCTTATTGTGTTTAGGGCTAAGAAAAAATAGCGTATAATTTTTTTCATATACAGTAAAACCCCTATTTAAGAATACTCTATATAAGAATAACCTCTACAATATTATAAAAAAAAAAATTGGTCCCAATTTCGGCCAGTTATAAATAGGAATAACCTCTAAATTGTAATATGTTATATACTTTTTAAGTCTGGTATTAAAAAACTATACCGCTATATAGTAATAATTTCATATATATATATATATATATATATATATATATATATATATATGAGAGAGAGATAATATTAATTTTTTAAAGACTATATTTTCTATAAATAACTACATTTTCTATAAAGTATTATATTTTTTCTATAAAAGACTACATTTCCTATAATGGACTATATTTTCCTATTAAAGACTATATTTCTTATAAAAGATCACATTTTCCTATAAAAAACCACATTTTCTTATAAAACACTACATTTTCTTAGTTTAAAAATCTAAATAATTTATGTTTTCTTTAATTTTTGTTATAAAATCTATATTTTTGTTAAAGTAGATATTTTTGGGTGTTCAGAAAATATTTTGTACCAATACCTCTATTTAGTAATAATCTCTCAATTAGAATACAAATAGTTTGGTCCTAAGTCTATTCCTAAATAGAGGTTTTGTAAGACCCCAACTTATTATAAATGAAATTTAATTTCCTCTATTTATTATGTTAAAATAGTAAGGGTTGATTTGATTAATGTGGTTAGTTATGGGTGAAATGCACAAATATTTCAAGTAAGCAAGTGGTCATAAAATATTCATTGTTGTCGGAGAATATTCGTTTGGTCGTGGAATAATCTTACTGTCGGGGAATATTCGTACGACGGAGCAGCCTTGTGTGGGCCGCATAACGAAAAGCGATTGAATGAAGAAAATGACAAGTATAAGTTGTTTATAAATAACGGCGTAGTTGTTACCGTTAATACTGTTGAAATACTCGGTGGTTAAAATACAGTAGTACACAGTATTGTACCAATTATTGATTCTTACGTAAGAAGACACTACTCAATAATTGTTATAGTAATTACGTTTCAATATTTTATTTTATTGATTCAATAATTGCTACGTTGATATTTTATATTACTGTTGTTTCAATAATTGTCACTACACAGTATTTTTCATTATCGGAGCAATAATTCATATTATCTGAATAATATTATTAGATAACATTATTGGCAATGTCTAAAAAGTTCTGTCTAAGGAGAGGTTTGGTCACCTAATTGCGCGCCAGTAAGGAGAGATCCTTATTGGAAAGCCCCCTCTTTCTTGAGAACAGCCTGGTTATCAGTATTGTGATTCTGTAATATTATTTGTGAATAATTAATTATTGATTTATATGATGAGAAAAATATTCATTATATGTGGATATAAATGGAGAAAATTTTTAATGTGACAATTGTTGAAAATTAATAATTTATCTTTTTCTGATAAAAAATTCATTTAAATATATTATTATATTATAATAATATAATAATGATGATATTTTTATAATGAATGTGGGATATATGAATAAATGAGGAGGAAGAGTATTTTTGTTACTAAAAATATTTAAAACATGTTTTTCATGTTTGTGGACCCCAATTTTTGACTAAAATTTGATTATAGCTTGTAAAATCGTCCGTTTGTAGATTTCGGTCAATTTCTGTTTAGAATTTGGAAAAACTTTCTTCTGCAAAGTTGTAGAGAATGGAATTTCCTATAAAAAGGACATGAGGTTCAAATTTTTTTGATAAAAGAGCTATTTATTATGAATTATTGAAGTTCTGAAGTTCTGAAATAATTATTTTTTAAAAGTTTTAAATTTATTTTAAAAGAAAAACGTTTTTGTGGTTGGTTGGTGGGATCATGTGTTGTTAAGCATGCTGAAATCTGAATTCAAAGGTTGGCGTAGACAAATTTTAATAATTATTATATTTTATTAAATTTTCTGCTTTGGTGTTCTAAGCATTTTCCTATAAATAGGGTGCTTAGGTTAGAATTGAAAAACACACCAGAAACTAAAGTTTTCTCTCTCTATATTATCGAGCGTATTCGTGTGAGTATTTTAAGACTTTGAGTGTTGCTATACGGTGCAAGTTCCCTTCAGCTCTATATCCAGTATTCCAGTCAGAAGTACTGTTTTTTTTTTCGAGGTAAGGGATGTTATTTTTTTTTATAAATGATATTATTTCTTTCAATATCATTAAGCAAAAATATTGATCTGAACTTTTTATTAAATTTGGAACTTTTTGTGTCGGAGTTACTATTCACGTATACGACACTATTCACGAATACGACACTATTCAACGAAAAATTAAATTTTTATTTTTGTCCAAGATATCTATTATGGATACTAGCTTTGATTGTATCCATATTTTGATCATTCTTGAATTTTACTTCACTATGATTATTTATGAAGTATTTTTGAACTCAGATTGTTTAAAGTACGAATCCTTAATATTTATTCTTTTGTTTCACATGATTCGTTTTCTTTAAAATATTTTTTATCATCCTCAGTCTAAATGATGATATTATTGAATATCTTTGGCCTGTAGTGCAAAGATGAATGATTTTCTGATGAATATCTTTGGCTCGTAGTGCAAAGATGAACAGGTGTTTAGATGAACATGACCAACTGTTGAATATCTTTGGCCTGTAGCGCAAAGATGAACATTTGATTCTAGATACATATATTGATTGATGTTACATGGATAAAATATCGATGATGGACTTTTAAATTCATAGATGATAGTAGATTTCATTATCTACTTAACTCTTCTAATGAATTATTATTTCCACTGCGAATATTGATTTAAAATTTGTTGTCTATTGTATTCTATCAGATTATTCCCTGTTGAAGACTAACGATAATTTGTTCTATATTATCTTAGTCATAATATTCTTTACTGGGCTAGTTGAGCTCACCATTTTTCTTTTTTGTTCTATTTTTCTTCTCAGGAGGCGAGAATGTAGTCGGGGTATGGAATGATGATTCTAGAAAGTTGTTAGTAGTCCTCACTATTTTTGTAAAATAATGTATCAATAATTATAATGAGAACTTATTTGGGTGTGAATATTGTCTAGATGACAATATTTATATTTTAAACTCACAGTTTATGTGTTGTATTAATAAAGTTGTAGTTGTTTCTGTACCATGTTATTGACAACTCAAAATGGGTGATGTATACCTATTTTGGGGGCGTCACAGTTAGTATCAGAGCTTAGGAATATGATCTCTGGCAGAGATCGGGGAATAGAACTAGGAGGGGAGAGACGAGTAAATCCTTCGCTAGTGTGTCCTACCTAAGCTTATTTATTGGTCGGTCATAATATAAGGGTATTATGTGATTTGTTAATTTGTTTAATTAACACTTATTTTATGGCAGTATTTAAGAATGGTAACTGAGAATGTTAATAGTGGAGTAAATAAAATCGTGGAGACGCCTGTACTCACCAACGAGGAGAACGTGCAACAGGCTAGCAATGTTCCTCCTGTGAACAACACCACTGAGCAGATGATGAATGATGGGATGTTTAGAAGCTTTTTACAGTTCATGCAAAATTAGACGAGGGAGACTCGTGTTCAAAATACAGGAGGAAATAATAGCAATTCACGGTTTGTCACAGCCAAGCAGTTCAAGGAGTTGGGACCACCAGAATTCTGGGGAAAGCCGGATCCGATTAAGGCGGAGACGTGGGTCAAATAAATTACCAAGATATTCGATGTCTTAGGATGCACGGAGGAATAGAAGGTTCCATTCGCCACCTTTATGTTCCATAATGAGGCAGATTACTGGTGGGAATCTATGAAGCGTACCCATCCATCCGCACTTAGTATGTCTTGGGAGACATTTCAGAAACTGTTCAATGACAAGTACTTTCCTAAAAATATTCGTCATATGAAAGAGGTAGAGTTTATTAGACTGGAGCAGAACAACATGACGGTGTCCCAATACGAGGCGAAGTTCGCAGAGTTATCCAGGTTTGCACCTCATTTGGTGGAGAATGAGGAACGTATGACACGGATGTTTCTGAGAGGTTTGAAACCCGACATACGTCAGTATCTCATTTCTCATAAGTTTTCTCTATATTCAGATGTTGTCAACAGGGCTCAATTATTAGAGCGAGATAACGAGTACGTTCAACCGAGGGACCACAGCCAGGATCGTACTGGTGACAACAGTCATCGGAGCAACGATAACCAGCGGGGAAAAAAGAACACGGACAAAAGCGGTAACCACTCTGGTGGTAATCGTGGCCATGATAATAGAAGAAGCGAGTGAGGGGGCGATTTTAAAAAGAGGAAATTCAATAATGACAATGTGAAGACGTCAGCACCAGCAGCAACTGGTTCTAAGGGAGGAGAACGACCACCGATCATATGCTACAAATGCAGAAAAGAGGGACATATCAGCCCAAACTGTCCACAACAGTTCAAGGTATGCTATAATTGTGGAAAGGAAGGACATATCGCTCGAGATTATACAGTAGCAAAACCAAGTCCAGTGGGGATGGTGACTCAAAAGGTTGTCCCAAAAAAGTCAAAGTCAACGATTCCTGGAAGAGCATTTGTCGTGACTGGTCAAAATGCAAGGAACCCAAACGAGGTGATCACGGGTAAGCTAATCATAAATTCTTGTGAAGTTTATACCTTACTAGATACCGGTGCTACCCATTCATTTATCTCTCCTGCTTGTGCTCAACGTTTAAACTTGACTCCGGAGAAATTAGACTTTGATTTATCTGTGGAAACTCAGTTAGGAGAAACTTTCATTACATCCACTGTTTATAAATCTTATTTGATCCAAGTTGGCACCATCACCTTACATGTTGACCTTATCTCTTTATAGATACTTGCTTTTGATGCGATTTTAGGGATTGATTAGTTAACTACTCATCATGCCAAAATTGATTGTCTTCGTAAGGTTGTTAGTTTTCATATTCCTAACCAACCTGTTGTTCGAATTCAAGCAACTAAACCACTAAAATCAATCACTGTCATATCAAGTCATAAAGCTATTCGTTTATTGAAAAACGGATGTCAAGCTTTCTTGGCCCATGTTATGGATTTGAATAAAGACACATCAGATTTGAATAATATTCC
The DNA here is from genome assembly GCA_016801055.1 of Panax notoginseng. Taxonomy (NCBI): domain Eukaryota; kingdom Viridiplantae; phylum Streptophyta; class Magnoliopsida; order Apiales; family Araliaceae; genus Panax; species Panax notoginseng. Next base: position 154,019,391 of record CM029015.1, on the reverse strand, counting down.
TGTTATTAGTGACTTTCCTAATGTATTTCCTGAAGAACTTTCCAGTCTACCCCCAGAACGTGAAGTTGAATTCTTTATTAATCTTGAACCTGGTACAAAGCCCATTTCTAAAACCCCATATCGAATGGCTCCTATTGAACTTCAGGAGTTAAAGGTCTAACTACAGGAATTGTTGGAGATCGATTTCATTCGTCCAAGTATATCTCCTTGGGGTGCTCCTATTTTATTCGTAAAGAAGAAAGACGGGAGTATGCGACTTTGTATTGACTACCGAAAATTGAACCATGTCACTATCAAGAATAGGTATCTGCTACCTCGAATTGATGACCTATTTGACCAGTTGCAAGAAGTACAATTCTTTTCAAAGATCGATTTTCGTTCTGGATATCATCAGCTGAAGATTAGAACTGAGGATATCCTAAAGACTGCTTTCAGAACTCGGTACGGGCATTATGAATTCTTAGTCATGTCTTTTGGATTGACTAATGCTCATGCGGCTTTCATGGATATGATGAATCGAGTATTCAAGGAATATTTAGATTAGTTCGTTGTTGTCTTTATTGATGACATCCTCATATATTCCAAAAGTCGTGAAGATTATGAGCACCATTTGAAGCTAGTACTCCAAAGGCTTCATGAAAATAAGCTATATGCCAAGTTAAAGAAATGCGAGTTCTGGCTCGAAGAAGTAGCTTTCCTTGGGCATGTGGTGTCAAAACATAGAGTATCTGTTGACCCAATGAAGATTGAAGCAATACAAAGTTGGGAGCTACCGAAATCGGTGAACGAAGTACGTAGCTTTTTGGGTTTAGCTGGTTATTATCGGAGATTTGTGGAAGGATTTTCTCGAATCGCTACTCCGTTAACTCAGCTGACTCGAAAAGATACAAAATTCGTATGGAGCGAGGAATGCGAAAAGAGTTTCCAAGAGCTTAAGAGGATACTCATTTCGGCACCTGTTCTGACAATACCATCTGGTTCGGATGGATTTGTTATCTACAGCGATGCTTCAGGCAAAGGGTTAGGATGTATTCTCATGCAACATGGAAAAGTCATAGCCTATGCCTCACGACAACTTAAAGAGTATGAGAGGAATTATCCTACTCATGATCTAGAGTTGGCGGCAGTCGTTTTCGAGCTAAAGATCTGGAGGCACTATTTATATGGGGAGAAAGTGGAGATATATTCAGATCATAAAAGCCTCAAATATTTCTTCACCCAAAAGGAACTCAACATGTGGCAACGACGTTGGCTCGAGCTATTGAAAGACTACGGCCATACTATCCAATATCATCCTGGAAAAGTAAACGTGCTAGCTGACACATTGAGTAAAAGATCATATGCGGGTACGAGTGCAATGTTATTAACACAAAGGCTCATTTTGTATGACTTGTAAAGGATGGAGATAGAGGTAAAGGGTCCAAGTACCCACGTGATGATATCAAGCATACGAGTAGAACCAACTTTAATCGATAAAGTTAAAGCTGCTCAAGCTACGGACATGGAGCTGATGCGTATGAAGAAGAAAGTGCAAGAAGGTGTTATTTCAGAAGCAAGAATCGATGAAAAAGGAATACTTCGAGTCAACTCCAGACTTTGTGCTCCTAACGATTCTAACTTGAAACATAGAATCATGATGGAGGCACACAACACACCATTTGTAATTCACCCTGGAAGTACCAAAATGTATCGTGATCTTCGACATACATTTTGGTGGAACAATATGAAGAGAGAGATCGCGAAGTTTATCTCGAGGTGTTTAACTTGTCAACGTGTAAAGGCAGAGCATCAAGTGCCAAAGGGTCCATTGTAACCACTCGAGATTCTGAAATGGAAGTGGGAATACGTTACCATGGATTTCGTTACGGGTCTTCCCAAGGTTTCTCAAGGCGTAGATGCGATTTGGGTTATTGTTGATAGATTAACCAAGTCTGCTCATTTCTTGCCGATACGAGAGACTTATTCCCTTGAATGTCTTGTTCGTATATACGTAAATGAGATTGTGAGATTGCATGGCATGCCAGTAATGGGCACAGATTTACAATTCAGTTCGGCATACCATCCTCAAACGGACAGACAATCAGAGAGGACTATTCAAACTCTTGAAGATCTATTAAGACTCTGTGTCTTAGACTTTAAAGGAAGTTGGGATAAGTATTTACCATTGGTGGAGTTCTCTTACAACAACAGTTATCAGGCAAGTATAGGGGTGACTCCATTCGAAGCATTATATGGACGAAAGTGTCGCTCTCCAATATGTTGGGATGAGGTGGGTGAAACAACATTGTTGGGACCCGAGTTGGTACGTATTACTACAGAAAAGATCCAAATAATTCGACAACGTATACAAACGGCACAGGATCGACAAAAGAATTATACGGATCTTCATCGAAAGGCCGTGGAATTTAGTATTGGGGATCATATATTGTTGTGTGTTGCTCCATAGAAGGGAGTTACAAGATTAGGGAAAAAAGGAAAGCTCAATCCACGATTTATTGGTCCATTTCAAATTCTTGACCGAGTAGGAAATGTGGCCTATAGACTTGCGTTACCTCCAAGTATGTCTCGTGTTCATAATGTTTTTCACATTACCGTGCTTCGTAAATATGTGAAAGACCCGAACCACGTTATTGAGTTAGAACCGGACGAGATAGCCGAAGACTTAACGTATGAAGAGGTACTTGTCAAGATCTTGGATAAAAATGAGCATTTCCTACGCACAAAGATCATACCACAAGGTAAAAATTTATGGAGGAACCATGCTATAGAGAAAATAACATGGGAGTTGGAAACGAAAATGAAAGCGAGGTATCCTCACCTTTTCGAAACATCAGGTACGTACTACAATTTCGAGGACGAAATTTTATAAGGAGGGGAGGTTGTAAGACCCCAACTTATTATAAATAAAATTTAACTTCCTCTATTTATTATGTTAAAATAGTAAGGGTTGATTTGATTAATGTGGTTAGTTATGGGTGAAATGTGCAAATATTTCAAGTAAGCAAGTGGTTATAAAATATTCATTATTGTCAGGAAATATTCGTTTGGCCGTGGAATATTCTTACTGTCGGGTAATATTCGTACAACGGTGCAGCCTTGTGTGGGCCCCATAACGAAAAGCGATTGGATGTAAAAAACGACAAGTATAAGTTGTTTACCGTTAATACTGTTGAAATATTCGGTGGTTAAAATACAGTAGCACACGATATTATACAAATTATTGATTCTTACGTAAGAAGGCACTACTCAATAATTGTTACAGTAATTACTGTTCAATATTTTATTTTATTGATTCAATAATTGCTACGTTAATATTTTATATTACTGTTGTTTCAATAATTGTCACTATACAGTATTTTCCATTATCGGAGCAATAATTCATATTATCTGAATAATATTATTAGATAACATTATTGATAATGTCTAGAAAGTTCTGCCTAAGGAGAGGTTTTGTCACCTAATTGCGCGCCAGTAAGGAGATATCCTTATTGGAAAGCCCCCTCTTTCTTGGGATCTGTCTGGTTGTCAGTATTGTGATTCTGTAATATTATTTGTGAATAATTAATTATTGATTTATATGATGAGAAAAATATTCATTGTATGTGGATATAGATGGAGAAAATTTTTAATGTGACAATTGTAAGACCCCAACTTTTATAAATAAAGATGAATTTCCTATAAATATCATTTTTGAATATTATGGAGTTAATTTGATATAATGTTATAGTTGTAGGTAATATTTATAAATTTTGCAAAGTACGCAAGTTGTTATATAATATTCGATTGGTCGGGGAATATTCGTTTTAACAGTGAATATTCGTACAACGGCACAATCATTGGTGGACCCCACAACAGAATTATTGTCGGATTGAGAAAACGACAAAAATATTTTATTAAAAATAACGGCGGAAGTTTTACCATTGATACTGTTGAACTACTCGGTAGTAAAAGTACAGTAATACGTGTGGTTGTATAGTAGCACACGGTATTGATTATTAATGCATATGTGAGAAGTCACTCAGTTTGATTCAATTATTGTCAGTTAATAATATGAATTATTTAGCGATAATGAAGTTTTGTTTTATTCGTATTATTAACGTAATAAAACAAAAATATCTTTTTATATAAAACAGAATACTTTATTAAAGTTATTCTATAAATAGAATATATTATATTTTATTTAAAAGATTTTTCTTTAAATATGGACCGTCAGATTAAAGTAATAAATTTGGACCGTTAATGGATTAGTTACTATGCATTCTATTTTTCTATAAATAGCAGCTCATTCCTTCATTATTTCTTACGAATTCACTAAACTCTAGAGAGAGAAACTATAGAGAGAAACTATAGAGAGAGAGAAGAAAAGTATTATGCTACTTAACTACTTCCTTATTTCAGTTCTTCTTTAAAACGGTAAGGGGTGTTATTCTTTCTTATTCATGAAGAGAACTTTTGTTATTCCATTTCTTATTATTCTGTGGAAATAACCTGTATATGATGTCTACCCTATACTTGGTGACATTCTTCTATTATTTTGTTGGAACATCCTGTCTGTGTGTTTTACACCGGACCTGGTTCCTTTTTTATTATTATTCTGTTGGAACATCCTGTCTGTGTGTTTTACACCGGACCTGGTTCCGTCTTGTTATTATTCTGTTGGAACATCCTGTCTATGTGTTTTACACCGGACCTGGTTTCATTATTTATTATTCTGTTGGAATATCCTGTCTGTGCGTTTAACTCGGACATGGTTCCATTATTTATTATTCTGTCGGAATATCCTGTCTGTGCGTTTACGCCGGACCTGGTTCCATTATTTATTATTCTGTCGGAATATCCTGTCTGTGCGTTTACGCTGGACCTAGTTCCATTATTTATTATTCTGTTGGAATAACCTGTCTGTGCGGTCTATCGCATGCCGGGTGATTTTTTTTGTTATTCCATTCTTTATTATACTCAGTTGGTTAAGTTTTAACTTCTATACTCCATGAAATTAGTGAAATATCCTTGATAATTGCGGTTCATCCAGTATCTTTTCATGAAAATATTCTTCTAAGCATTCTTGAATTTTACTCCACAAAGCAGTATCATGTTGACAATTTGGACGTTGTTAATTCTTGGATAAATTAATTCTTGAACTTATTTTATTGAATTCTTATATCATTGTCATCATCCTCACGTTTATAAAATGTTGAAAGTCATCTATGGCATGTAATGCATAGATGGACTTGGTATGATTATAACCATGGATTATTCGGTGTAATCATGACCGTAATGTTACAAATGATGTGGTAAAAGTCTTCATTGGCCCGTAGTGCATTGATGGACAGTTGTTGGCATGATCATGACCATTAATAAATACACGAATATCCTTGGACGTAGTGCAAGAGTGATTCGATGATGTGGATTATTTTATTAAGTTGAGTCTCAGCGATAACAGTGTTGAAAAACCTTTTAAATCATAGAAGATAGTAGATTTTATTCTCTACTTGACTCTTTTAATGGATTGCTTGTTCCGCTGCAGTTAAACTTGATGTTCGTTATATTTTATCAGTTTAACACTGTTGAAGGCTAATGATAATTTATTATGCATTATCTTAGTCATAATATTTGTTACTAGGCTAGTTGAGCTCACCCTTTCTTTCACTGTTCTCTTCAAGAAATGAGAATATAGCTGGGACGAGTCGGGAACGGAGTGATGGACCAGATGATAGTATTAGTAGTCCTCACTATTATGTTAAATAGTGTGACAATAATTATAATGAGGACACGACAGTTATGTTTTGTCGTATTGTACACGACAGTTGTATTAGTAAATTGTATTTGTATTCTGTACTATGTATCTGACGACCCAAGATGGGTGATGTATACCTAATTTTGGGGGCGTCACAGTTGGTATCAGAGCTTAGGGATATGATCCCTGGCTAAGATGTGAGAATAGAACTAGGAGGGGAGAGACGGGGAATTCCTTCGCTAATATGACCTACCTAAGTTTATTTGCATGGTATTTAATTGGTCGGTCATAATGTAAGGATAATATATGACATATCAATTAACTTTTGTTTTGTGGCAGTATCTGAAAATGGCATCTGAGAATGTTGAAAATAGCAATGGAGCACAGGCGACTGTTGATTCACCACATATCAATAATCAGGATAATGTGCATTAGGAAGGTGACAATCCTCATGCAAACAACAACACTGACCAGATGATGATTGATGGAATGTTCAGAAGCATTATGCAGTTTATGCAACAGCAGACGAGAGCGGCTCCTGTCCAAAATATAGGTGGAAACACTGAAAACTCTCGGACGGTCACCGCTAAACAGTTCAAGGAGCTGGGACCACCGGAGTTTAAGGGAGAGTCAAAACCACTTATAGCGGAAACATGGAAAAAGCAGATCACCAAGATATTTGATGTCTTAGGATGCTCCGAGGAGAAAAAGGTTCCCTTTGTCGCCTTTATGTTGAGAGGAGAGGCAAATTACTGGTGGGAATCGATTAAGCGTACTCAACCTGCCGCACTGAAGATGTCTTGGGAGAAGTTACAAGAACTATTCAATGACAAATACTTTTCCAAAAGTGTTCGTCACATGAAGGAGGTGGAGTTCATCAAATTGGAGCAGAATAATATGATCGTGTCGCAGTATGAGGCTAAATTTGCTGAGTTGTCCCGGTTTACGTCCCACTTGGTGGATAATAAAGAGCGAATGACGCGAATGTTTTTGTGAGGTTTGAAACCTGAGATACGTCAACATCTTATTTCTCATAAACTGTGTTTGTATTCAGATGTTGTGAATAGGGCTCAGTTAATGGAGCGCGATAATGAGTCAATGCAACCAAAAGAAAGCAGTTGGCAAAATGATAATACCAGTGAGAGCAGTCATCGAAGCGGTGACAACAAGCGTGGAGGGAATCAACAGGCCAGAAATGGTAACCACTTCGGTGGTAATCAGGGCCAAAACAATAAGAATGATCATTTCAAGAAAAGAAGATTCAACAATGATGGAAAGACGTCAGCACCAGCACCCGTTGTTAAGGAAGGAGAACGGCCACCTATCATATGTTTTCAAATGCGGAGGGGAGGGGCACATCAGTCTAAACTGCGCGATGCCGTCTAAAGCTTGTTATAATTGTGGAAGAGAAGGTCATTTAGCTCGATTTTGTCGTTTACCAAAAATAAGTTCAGCCAAGATGGAGACACCAAAGGCCGTCCCAAAAAAGTCAAAACTGGTAGTGCAAGGGAGAGCGTTTGTTGTGACCTCCAGAAAGTAAGGAACCCGAATGAGGTCATCACGGGTAAGCTTATCATAAACTCTAACGAAGTCTATACTTTATTTGATACCGGTTCTACCCATTCTTTTATTTCTCCTACTTGCGCTCATCGATTAAATTTAACTCCGGAGAAATTAGACTTTGACTTATCTGTTGAAACTCCAATGGGAGAAACCTTCATTACATCCACGGTTTATAAGTCTTGTTTGGTTCAAGTTGGTACCCACACATTACCTATCGATCTTATTTCATTAAAAATAGTTGCATTTGACGTGATTCTAGGGATTGATTGGTTAACTACTCATCATGCAAAAATTGATTGTTTTCGTAAGGTTGTTAGCTTTCATATTCCTAATCGACCTATTATGCGAATTCAAGCAACCAAACCATTAAAATCAATCGCTGTTATCTCAAGCCATAAAGCTATTCGTTTATTGAAAAACGGATGTCAAGCTTTCTTAGCTCATGTCACGGATCTAAACAAAAATACGTCAGTTTTGAATGATATTTCTATTGTTAATAAATTCCCTGACGTATTCCCTGAAGAACTTCCTGGCCTACCCCCAGAGCGTGAAATTAAATTTTGTATCGACCTTGAACCCGATACAAAACCCATTTTCAAAGCCCCATATCGAATGGCTCCTATTGAACTTCAGGAGTTAAAGATCCAACTGCAGGAATTGTTAAATATTGACTTTATTCGTCCTAGTACTTCTCCTTGGGGTGCTCCTGTTCTATTCGTGAAGAAGAAAGATGGAAGTAACGACTTTGTATTGATTAGCGAGAGTTAAATCATGTCACCATCAAAAATAGGTACCCATTACCACGTATTGATGACCTGTTTGACCAATTGCAAGGAGCACAATTCTTTTCAAAGATCGATCTTCGTTCTGGATATCATCAGCTGAAGGTTAGAACTGAGGATATTCCAAAGACGGCATTCAGAACTCGATACGGGCATTATGAATTCATAGTCATGTCCTTTGGATTGACTAATGCTCCTGCTGCCTTAATGGATATGATGAACCGGGTATTCAAGGAATATTTGGATCACTTTGTGGTCGTCTTTATTGATGACATCCTTATTTATTCCAAAAGCCGTGAAGATCATGAGCAACACTAGAGGCTGGTACTCCAAAAGCTTCGTGAATACAAGCTTTATGCCAAGTTGAAGAAATGTGAGTTCTGGCTGGAGGAGGTAGCATTCCTTGGGCACGTAGTATCAAGTCGTGGAATATCTGTTGACCCGGCAAAGATTGAAGCTATTCAAAGCTAGGAGCAACCTAAATTAGTGACCGAAGTACGTAGCTTTCTTGGTTTAGCTGGTTATTATCGGAGATTCGTGGAAGGATTTTCTCGAATCGCTACTCCATTAGCTCAGCTGACTCGGAAAGATACAAAGTTCGGTTGGAGTGAAGAATGTGAGAAGAGTTTTCAAGAACTCAAGAGGAGACTCATTTCAGCACCTGTCCTAACAATACCATCTGGCTCGAAGGGATTTGTCATCTACAGTGATGCTTCGAGCAAAGGGTTGGGATGCATTCTCATGCAACATAGAAAAGTCATAGCCTATGCATCAAGACAACTCAAGGAATATGAGAGAAATTATCCTACTCATAATCTGGAGTTGGCAACTGTTGTCTTTGCACTTAAAATTTGGAGGCATTACTTGTATGGGGAAAGGTGGAGATCTTTACGGATCATAAAAGCCTCAAATATTTCTTCACCCAAAAGGAACTCAACATGCGACAACGACGTTGGCTTGAACTGTTGAAAGATTATGATCATACCATTCAATACCATCCTGGAAAAGTGAACGTGGTAGCTGACACATTGAGTAGAAGATCATATGCAAGTACGAGTGCGATATTGTCAACACAAAGGCCCATTTTGTGTGACTTGCAAAGGATGGAGATAGAGTTAAAGACTCTAGGGACCCATGTGATGATGACGAATATACGAGTAGAACCAACTTTAATCGATAAAGTTAAAGCTGCTCAAGCTACAGACCTAGAGCTGATGCGTATGAGGAAGAAAGTTCAAGAAGGTGCTATGCCGAAAGCAAGAATCGATGAAGAAGGAATACTTCGAGTCAACTCCAGACTTTGTGTTCCTAACAACCCTGATTTAAAGTATGAAATCATGATGGAGGTGCACAACACACCGTTTGCAATCCATCCTGGAAGTACCAAAATGTATCATGATCTTCGTCATACATTTTGGTGGAGCAATATGAAGAGAGAGATAGCGTTGTTTATCTCGAGGTGTCTAACTTGTCAACGAGTCAAAGCGGAGCATCAAGTACCAAAAGGTCCATTGCAACCACTTGAAATTTTAGAATGGAAGTGGGAGCACATTACCATGGATTTCGTTACCGGTCTTCCTAAGGTTTCTCAAGGTATAGATGCGATTTGGGTCATTGTTGATAGATTGACCAAGTCTGCTCATTTCTTACCGATACGAGAAACTTATACACTTGAACGTCTTGCTCGTATGTACATAAACGAGATTGTAAGACTGCATGGTATGCCAGTATCCATAGTTTCTGATCGAGACCCAAGATTCACTTCACGATTTTGGGTTAGTTTACAAAAAGCTATGGGCACGGATTTATGATATAGTTCGGCATATCATCCTCAGACAGACGGACAATCAGAGAGGATTATTCAAACTCTAGAAGATTTATTAAGACTCTGTGTCCTTGACTTCAAGGGAAGTTGGGACAAGTTCTTACCATTGGTGGAGTTTTCCTACAATAACAGTTATCAAGCAAGTATTGGCATGGCTCCATTCGAAGCATTGTATGGAAGAAAATGTTGTTCTCCAGTATGCTGGGATGAGGTGGGTGAAGCAACGTTGTTGGGACCGGAGTTGGTACGTATAACTACAGAAAAGATTCAAACGATCCGACAACGTATAAAAACCTCACAAGATCGACAAAAGAGTTATGTTGATCTTCATCGAAAGGACGTGGAATTTGATATAGGAGATCATGTGTTCTTACATGTTGCTCCATGGAAAGGAGTTACGAGATTTGGAAAGAGAGGAAAGCTCAATCCTCGATTCATCGGTCCATTTTTAATCCTCGATCGAGTAGGAACTGTGGCTTATAGACTCGCTTTACCGCCAAGTATGTCTCGTGTTCATAACATTTTTCACATATCCATGTTACGTAAATATGTGGAAGACCCGAACCACATTATTGAGTTAGAACCGACCAAATAGCAGAAGATTTGAGGTATGAAGAAGTTCCTATTCAAATCTTGGATAAGAAGGAACATATTCTACGCTCCAAGGTTATACCTCAAGTCAAAGTTTTGTGGAGAAACCACGATGTTGAGGAAATGACTTGGGAGTTAGAATCTGAAATGAAATCAAGGTATCCTTACCTCTTCAACATACCAGGTACGTACCCTAATTTCGAGGGCGAAATTTCATAAGAAGGGAATTTTGTAAGACCCCAACTTTTATAAATAAAGAGGAATTTCCTATAAATATCATTTTTGAATATTATGGAGTTAATTTGATATAATGTTATAGTTGTGACGCCCCCAAAATAGGTATACAACACTCATTCTAAGTCGCCAAATACATGGTACAGAAAGCAAACTACAACTTCAATAATACAATTGTCGTGCAAAATACGACAACACATACTGTGAGTTTAAATACAAATATTGTTTTCTAGACAATATCCACACTCAAATAAGTCCTCAATATAATTATTTAAACAATATTTTACAGAAATAGTGAGGACTGCTAAAATATCTTTCTAGAACCATCACTCCATACCCCGACTAGATCTTGCTATGTTCTCACCTCCTGAGAAGAAAAATGGAACAAAAAGGAAAAGAGTGAGCTCAACTAGCCCAGTAAAGAATATTATGACTAAGATAATATAAAACAAATTATCGTTAGTCTTCAACAGGAAAAAATCTGATAGAATATAATCGACAACAAGTTTTAGATCAACAACTGCAGTGGAAACAGCAAACCATTAGAAGAGTCAAGTAGAGAAAGAATTCTACTATCTTCTAAGATTTCAAAGTCCATCATCAATATTTTATCCCTGTAACATCAATTAATAATCATCTTTATCCAAATATTCATCTTTGCACTACAGGCCAAAGATATTCATTTGTATCACCTGTCAGTCATGTTCATCTCAACACCTGTTCATCTTTGCACTACAGGCCAAAGATATTCATCAAGTAATCATACATCTTTGCACTACAGGCCAAAGATATTCAGTAATATCATCATTTAGGACTGAGGATGATGAAAAATATCTTAAAGAGAACGAATCCAGTGAGACAGAAGGACAAATATTAGGGATTCGTATAACAGTTTATCCAAGATCAATAATACTTCATAATAATCAATTGTGAAACAGAATTTAAAAATAAAGATCAAAACATGGATACAATCAAAGATAGTAACCATAATAGACATCTTGGACAAAAAGAGAAATTTTTTATTTTTCGGTGAATAGTGTCGTATTCGTGAATAGTACCGTATATGTGAATAGTGCTGTATACGTGAATAGTAACCCCGACACAAAAAGTTTCAAATTTGATAAAAACTCATATCAATATTTCAGCATAATGATATTGAAGAAAATATATCCCCTTACCTCAAAATATCAGTACTTCTGGTCGGAATACCGGTATAAGGCTGAAATAAACTTGCTCTAATGAATAGAAACTCTCAAAGTATCTAAATACTCACAAAATACACTCAATAATCTAAAGAGAGAAAGAGAGAAAACTTGTTTCTGGTGTGATTTTCAATTCTAACTTAGCCCTCTATTTATAGGAAAATGTTAGCACGCCGAAGCAGACTTAACCTGCAACCTGATGCCTTTACCTGCTACTATTCCCACCCACCACATTTGAATAAAAATCTCAGCACATTTCTTCACCAACCAATAGTGGGGCCCACCAATTCTAGAATTTTCCACCAAAATGATAAACTCCGAAAATTCAACAATTTCTGAACCAGTGATCTCGTAAAATTCATAATAAATCATACGTTCATTTTTAACGGTTCAAAATTTGTGGACATATACTCAACTTATATATGTATAACATATCCAAAAATTACCACGATCCAACGGTCGGATTAAAAATTATAATCCCCGCAAAATATCTCAAAAACCCTGATTTTTAATACCTCCATTCCGACAAAAATACTGATTAAAAACCTCAACATTAACTCCTTCATTTTTAACCACAAAAATATATCCCTCATTTATAGCCACATAAAATAAATATTTCCTTATCATATGAATCAATAATTAATTATTCACAAATAATATTACAGAATCACATTTATGACAACCAGGCCGTTCTCAAGAAAGAGGGGCTTTCCAATAAGGATTTCTCCTTACTGGCGCGCAATTAGATGACCAAACCTCTCCTTAGACAAAACTTTCTAGACATTGCCAATAATGTTATCTAATAATATTATTCAAATAATATGAATTATTGATCTGATAATAGAAAATACTGTGCAGCAACAATTATTGAAACAACAATAATATAAAATATCAACGCAACAATTATTGAATCAATAAAATAAAATATTGAACAGTAACTACTGTAACAATTATTGAGTAGTGTGCCTTCTTACGTAAGAATCAATAATTGGTGCAATACCGTGTGCTACTGTATTTTAACCACCGGGTATTCCAACAGTATTAACGGTAACAACTACGCCGTTATTTATAAATAACTTATACTTGTCGTTTTTTTCATCCAATCGCTTTCCGTTATGGGGCCCACACAAGGCTGCGCCGTCGTACGAATATTCCCCGACAGCAAGAATATTCCACGACCAAACGAATATTCCCGACAAAATGAATATTTTATAACCACTTGCTTATTTTGCAAAATTTGCACATTTCACTCATAACCAAAGTATTATATCAAATTAACCCCTTATTATTCACAATAATATTTAGAGGAAATTTGATTTTATTCATTAATAAGTTGGGGTCTTACAATAGTTGTGGGTAATATTTATAAATTTTGTAAAGTACGCAAGTTGTTATATAATATTCGATTGGTCGGGGAATATTCGTTTTAACAGGGAATATTCGTACAACGGCACAATCATTGGTGGACCCCACAACGGAATTATTGTCGGATTGAGAAAATGACAAAAATATTTTATTAAAACTAACCGCGAAAGTTTTACCATTGATACTGTTGAACTACTCGGTAGTAAAAGTACAGTAATACGTGTGGTTGTATAGTAGCACACGGTATTGATTATTAATGCATATGTGAGAAATCACTCAGTTTGATTCAATTATTGTCAGTTAATAATATGAATTATTTAGCGATAATGAAGTTTTGTTTTATTCGTATTATTAACGTAATAAAACAGAAATATCTTTTTATAAAAAACATAATACTTTATTAAAGTTATTATATAAATAGAATATATTATATTTTATTTGTGAACGCCCCCAGAATAGGTATACAAAGATATTCCTCAACCGTTCATCTTTGCATTACTGGCCAAAGATATTCAACAACAGGTCATCTTTGCACTACGGGCCAAAGATATTCATCTACAATTCATCTTTGCACTACAGGCCAAAGATATTCCTCAACAATTCATATTTGCACTACATGCCAAATATATTAATACCTCAAAGAATATATAATCATTTAAGAAAGTACTAAATGAACTTTTCTATACTGCTTCGTGAGAACATCCACAGCTAGAGACCACTGTTCTATTTCCCCGTTACCCTCGCTCGACCCAGCTACACTCTTATTACCTGAAAGGAATTGTGAAGCAAAAGGGTGAGCACAACTAGCCCAGTAAAGAATATCATGACTAAAGATAATTAAATTATCAGTAGCCTTCATCAATAATAAATCAGAGATTTAGAACATATGGTAAATGATAAAAATTTCAACCATAGTTGCAGCGGAACGAGCAATCCATTAGAAGAGTCAAATAGACTATAAAGTCTATTATCTTCTCCATGTTAAAAATCCATCAACAATGTTTTATCCCTGTAACATCAATCAACAGTTCCTTTCCACAATCATATGAATAACTCATAATCATAATTGTGATTCTAAATTTTTCTTCGCACCCAGGACGAAGAATATTTTCATCACATGTCTTTACCTGAAACATCAAAGATCATGGTTATACCAAATCACAGTTCCTGTTCATAATCATACTAATAAATCCATCTTTGCACTACGACCAAGATATTCAACAACAGTTTATCTTTACACTACGGGCCAAAGATATTCATCAACAAACCATCTTTGCACTACGGGCCAAAGATATTCATCAACAAACCATCTTTGCACTACGGCCAAAGATATTCATCTACAATTCATCTTTGCACTACAGGCCAAAGATATTCATCAACGGCCATCTTTGCACTACATGCCAAAGATATTCATCAACAATTCATATTTGCACTACAGGCCAAATATATTCATATCTCAAAGAAATATATAATCATTTCAGAATTTATATAAACAATAATTATAGCCATGTTGATCAATTCACCTTTGCACTTAAGCTAAAGATATTCACTTATAAATTCAATGGTCATGATCATACCAGTCACAATTCAACTTTGCACTACAACAGGCCAAAGAGAACCCTAGTCATGATCATACCAATAATCTACCCATCTTTACACTCCAGTGAAAGAGAATTTCAACATCAGGGTTATAAAAATGTTATATATGATGATAAAAATAATATGATCAACATATAGTTTTAATCTCAAGAGTAATATTCGTAACTCATGAATAGTAACCCCGACACAAAAGATAGAAATTCTACAATAAAATTCATACCAATATTTCGGTATAATGATATTGAAAGAATAACATTACTTAAATTTATAAACAATTTATTTTAATTGTTTACACTTTACTAATTAATGCATTTTAATCATCATAAAATGCCAACTCTTATAATTTCATCATCAATAACCAAAACCCTCATCAAAAATCTGCATATACCTCATATAGGATTCTCAAGCCATAAAATCCTATTTTCCAATTTTCTTTCTTCACAAAACATATTTAATTCATTTACTCATAACTAGACTATTTTCATGAAAAATATCAAATCAGTTCCAAAAATATTTCTTTTCTGGATTTAGCATAATATAGTCCCATAGTGAACATATATTTTTCTCAGAATTTTTAAAAGTCATTTACTATTTTTCATATGGCCAAAATAGCCGAATATTTAGACATTTATCAAAAATTATACTTTTGTCTAAAAATTCTGAAATTTACAGAGTATACTTCTATCATATACATGTACTCCCAATAAAAATTTCATCAATTTTGGAGTTAACCACAAGAAATTATAAGCAGTTACTTTTAAAATAGTCTTTTCTCATAAAATTCATAACTCTCAATCTATACATCCAAAAATCACCATTTTTGGACACAATCAATAAAACTCATCAAAATATCATCTCAAATTTTTCCAGAATTTTTGAAGATCAGAAAAATTACGAAACTGAAAATCATAACAACCCTTAAAATCCCTTAATATCCCTTACTATCCCTTACCTCAAAAGAGCAGTACTTCTGATCGGTATAAGGCTGAAGGAAACTTGCACTGATGAATAGCAACTCACCAAGTATCTAAATACTCACAAAATACACTCAATAATCTAGAGAGAGAAAGAGAGAAAGCTTATGTTTCTGGTGTGATTTTCAATTCTAACTTAGCCCTCTATTTATAGGAAAATTTTGGTAGGTTTGACCTGCAACCTGATGGCTTTACCTGCTACTATTCCCACCCACCACATTTGAAATATAATTCAGCACATTTCTTCACCAACCACAAGTGGGGCCCACCAATTCTAGAATTTTCCACCACCAAAATGATAAACTCCGAAAATTCAACAATTTCTGAACCAATCATCTCGTAAAATTCATAACAAATCATACGTTCATTTTTAACGGTTCAAAATTTGTGGACATATACTCAACTTATATATGTATAACATATCCAAAAATTACCACGATCCAACGGTCGGATTAAAAATTATAACACCCGCAATATTTCTCAAAAACCCTGATTTGTAATACCTCCATTCCGACAAAAATATGGATAAAAACCTCAACATTAACTCCTTCATTTTTAAACCACAAAAATATATATCCCTCATTTATATCCACATAAAATAAATATTTCTTTATCATATGAATCAATAATTAATTATTCATAAATAATATTACAGAATCACATTTATGACAACCAGGCCGTTCCCAGGAAAGAGGGGGCTTTCCAATAAGGATTTCTCCTTACTGGCGCGCAATTAGATGACCAAACCTCTCCTTAGACAGAACTTTCTAGACATTGCCAATAATGTTATCTAATAATATTATTCAAATAATATGAATTATTGATCTGATAAATGAAAATACTGTGCAGCAATAATTATTGAAACAACAATAATATAAAAATCAATGCAGCAATTATTGAACCAATAAAATAAAATATTGAACAGTAATCACTGTAACAATTATTGAGTAGTGCCTTCTTACGTACGAATCAATAATTCAACTATACTGTGCAATCCGTGTGCTAGTATGCAACCACGCGTATTACTGTATTTTAACCACCGGGTATTTCAACAGTATTAACGATAACAACTACGCCGTTATTTGTAAAAACTCAAATTTGTCGTTTTTCTTCACCCGACAGTTATTCGTTATGGGGCCCACAAATAGCTGCGCCGTCGTACGAATATTCTCCGACAACAATGATTATTTTATAACCACTTGCTTATTTTGAAAAAAATTCATATTTCACCCATAACTTTAAACTTTTATCAATTTAACCATTTACTGAATAGTAATTATAAGAAAATTGAATATTTTTTTTTCATAAAATTCGGGGTCTTACAATCTCCCCTCCTTATGAAATTTCGTCCCCGAAATTTACGTACCTGGTATTTCAAAGAGTTGAGAATACCTTGCTTTCATTTCAGATTCCATCTTCCCTGTCATCATGATTTCTCCATTGCTCGTCTCCTGTATTTCAGATATCATTCTAGAATACAGCTTCAAAACAAGGGTTAATTGAACAAATTAACATATCAAATAATATCCCGATATTATGACTGACCAACAAATAAGCTTAGGTAGGACACACTAGCGAAGGATTTACTCATCTCTCCCCTCCTAGTTTTATTCCCCGATCTCCGCCAGAGATCATATCCCTAAGCTCTGATACCAACTGTGACGCCCCCAGAATAGGTATACAAAGATATTCCTCAACCGTTCATCTTTGCATTACTGGCCAAAGATATTCAACAACAGGTCATCTTTGCACTACGGGCCAAAGATATTCATCTACAATTCATCTTTGCACTACAGGCCAAAGATATTCCTCAACAATTCATATTTGCACTACATGCCAAATATATTAATACCTCAAAGAATATATAATCATTTAAGAAAGTACTAAATGAACTTTTCTATACTGCTTCGTGAGAACATCCACAGCTAGAGACCACTGTTCTATTTCCCCGTTACCCTCGCTCGACCCAGCTACACTCTTATTACCTGAAAGGAATTGTGAAGCAAAAGGGTGAGCACAACTAGCCCAGTAAAGAATATCATGACTAAAGATAATTAAATTATCAGTAGCCTTCATCAATAATAAATCAGAGATTAGAACATATGGTAAATGATAAAAATTTCAACCATAGTTGCAGCGGAACGAGCAATCCATTAGAAGAGTCAAATAGACTATAAAGTCTATTATCTTCTCCATGTTAAAAATCCATCAACAATGTTTTTATCCCTGTAACATCAATCAACAGTTCCTTTCCACAATCATATGAATAACTCATAATCATAATTGTGATTCTAAATTTTTCTTCGCACCCAGGACGAAGAATATTTTCATCACATGTCTTTACCTGAAACATCAAAGATCATGGTTATACCAAATCACAGTTCCTGTTCATAATCATACTAATAAATCCATCTTTGCACTACGACCAAAGATATTCAACAACAGTTATCTTTACACTACGGCCAAAGATATTCATCAACAAACCATCTTTGCACTACGGGCCAAAGATATTCATCAACAAACCATCTTTGCACTACGGCCAAAGATATTCATCTACAATTCATCTTTGCACTACAGGCCAAAGATATTCATCAACAGGCCATCTTTGCACTACATGCCAAAGATATTCATCAACAATTCATATTTACACTACAGGCCAAAATATATTCATATCTCAAAGAAATATATAATCATTTCAGAATTTATATAAACAATAATTAATAGCCATGTTGATCAATTCACCTTTGCACTTAAGCTAAAGATATTCACTTTATAAATTCAATGGTCATGATCATACCAGTCACAATTCAACTTTGCACTACAGGCCAAAGAGAACCCAAGTCATGATCATACCAATAATCTACCCATCTTTACACTCCAGTGAAAGAGAATTTCAACATCAGGGTTATAAAAATGTTATATATGATGATAAAAATAATATGATCAACATATAGTTTTAATCTCAAGAGTAATATTCGTAACTCATGAATAGTAACCCCGACACAAAAGATATAAATTCTACAATAAAATTCATACCAATATTTCGGTATAATGATATTGAAAGAATAACATTACTTAAATTTATAAACAATTTATTTTAATTGTTTACACTTTACTAATTAATGCATTTAATCATCATAAAATGCCAACTCTTATAATTTCATCATCAAAAACCAAAACCCTCATCAAAAATCTGCATATACCTCATATAGGATTCTCAAGCCATAAAATCCTATTTTCCAATTTTCTTTCTTCACAAAACATATTTAATTCATTTACTCATAACTAGACTATTTTCATGAAAAATATCAAATCAGTTCCAAAAATATTTCTTTTCTGGGATTTAGCATAATATAGTCCCATAGTGAACATATATTTATCTCAGAATTTTTAAAAGTCATTTACTATTTTTCATATGGCCAAAATAGCCGAATATTTAGACATTTATCAAAAATTATACTTTTTGTCTAAAAATTCTGAAATTTACAGAGTATACTTCTATCATATACATGTACTCCCAATAAAAATTTCATCAATTTTGGAGTTAACCACAAGAAATTATAAGCAGTTACTTTTAAAATAGTCTTTTCTCATAAAATTCATAACTCTCAATCTATAACATCCAAAAATCACCATTTTTGGACACAATCAATAAAACTCATCAAAATATCATCTCAAATTTTTCCAGAATTTTTGAAGATCAGAAAAATTACGAAACTGAAAATCATAACAACCCTTAAAATCCCTTAATATCCCTTACTATCCCTTACCTCAAAAGAGCAGTACTTCTGATCGGTATAAAGGCTGAAGGAAACTTGCACTGATGAATAGCAACTCACCAAGTATCTAAATACTCACAAAATACACTCAATAATCTAGAGAGAGAAAGAGAGAAAGCTTATGTTTCTTCTGGTGTGATTTTCAATTCTAACTTAGCCCTCATTTATAGGAAAATTTTGGTAGGTTTGACCTGCAACCTGATGGCTTTACCTGCTACTATTCCCACCCACCACATTT
Organism: Panax notoginseng; assembly: GCA_016801055.1. NCBI lineage: Eukaryota > Viridiplantae > Streptophyta > Magnoliopsida > Apiales > Araliaceae > Panax > Panax notoginseng. The sequence goes on along the minus strand of CM029015.1, from coordinate 153,999,505 downwards.
GAAATATAATTCAGCACATTTCTTCACCAACCACAAGTGGGGCCCACCAATTCCTAGAATTTTCCACCAAAATGATAAACTCCGAAAATTCAACAATTTCTGAACCAATCATCTCGTAAAATTCATAACAAATCATACGTTCATTTTTAACGGTTCAAAATTTGTGGACATATACTCAACTTATATATGTATAACATATCCAAAAATTACCACGATCCAAACGGTCTGATTAAAAATATTATAACACCCGCAATATTTCTCAAAAACCCTGATTGTAATACCTCCATCCGACAAAAATATGGATAAAAACCTCAACATTAAATCCTTCATTTTTAACCACAAAAAATATATATCCCTCATTTATATCCACATAAATAAATATTTCTTTATCATATGAATCAATAATTAATTATTCATAAATAATATTACAGAATCACATTTATGACAACCAGGCCGTTCCCAGGAAAGAGGGGGCTTTCCAATAAGGATTTCTCCCTTACTGGCGCGCATTAGATGACCAAACCTCTCCTTAACAGAACTTTCTAGACAATTGCCAATAATGTTATCTAATAATATTATTCAAATAATATGAATATTGATCTGA